>JAAONU010000011.1:39930351-41130351 GCA_012932295.1 Cyclina sinensis
ACAGTTGTAGTCGAAGTAGCGGCAGCAGTGTAGTAGTGATAGCGACAGTTGTAGTCGAAGTAGCGGCAGCAGTGTAGTAGAGGCAAAACATCGCGATATTTTGTAGATTATTGTTGAGTTGCAGTAATTGAAAACTAGTCAAACAACAAATAAGGCATACCTTAAACATTTCGGTTTTCCTTGGTGTACTTGTTTTGATTTTTTCAATTGTTTTTTTTTTCTTTTATATGTACACGAGACAAAATTTATTTGGAAACAACCACTATCAGATCTGTAACTGAAGACTTCTGACGGAATCAAACAACAAACAAACAAAACCATGCAAGTTTGGGCCTTATAAGATCATTTGACGAGTACTATTTAAAAAATAAAGTCAAATTTCCACGTCTATTTTTCTCAAATAAGGATAAAAAGCAGTTTCGGTACAATCTGCACCATTTTTTAAGCTCGAGGATAAATCAAATTGTTTGTTTTCAGCGTTAGATATTGCACCTTTTCCAGTTTTATTGATCAGTCCATATTCATATAGAGTTGGATTAACGCCAAAACTATTCATCACAAGAAATGTTGCAATGGTGCATTTTCATATGACATATTAAAAATACATGCTATGAAACGCATGCATGCAAGGATAACGAATGTCTCTCTATTAAAGTTCTAAATTAAAAAGACTTAAATGCTCAACAATTAACATTTATTTAAATATTGAGCAACCCAATATTATAGTCTATTCAAAGTATGATTTAATTTAACTTAGCGAATGTGCAGTAAAATTAATCAAAACTTGAGTTTAGATTTTATAATGTTTTGCATATATAATCTTAGCTCTATAATACTTGTCAGAAATAGTGAAGTCGATAAAGATAAATTCCTTTCGTTTTGTTTGTTTGGCTTTTTTGTGAGTGTTTTTTCAAATCTTTTTTATCCGTTTTTATTGCAGTATTCGTGACAAGTTTTAAACCTGTCAGTCATAAGATGCCAACTGAACAAATAATTATGCGTCTAAGTTTGATAGGAAATTCAGGATTTTGAGTGAGTCTGGCATTGTTTGTGTAAGTCAGGACCGACGGAATGACAGTTTTTGCAAAGACTGACATTGTATGTTCTCAATTCAGCCTGTCGTGCTGTATTTCCATGCTTACACTTTAAATTTTACACTCTTTAGCATTTCTGTCTTTAATGTTCTGCATTTAGATATTTTACAGAGAAAATATTGTAATATTTGAATGTCTGGATTTCAGTTTTTTTATGATACTTGAATTTAAGCACGATGTATAATTGTGTTGCATTGATGAGCTTTTCAACTTTACAGTTGTGCATTTAGAAATTTAACAGAGAATGAATGAATGAATGAATGAATGAATCAATCAATCAATCAATCAATCAATCAATCAATCAATCAGTCCATGCTGTGACTCAGAAAACCATAAGAAAAGGAAATGGAAAGATTGAACAACTCTCTTTCGACACTTGCTAACTGTATTTATTTCAATCTTTTACTCCTAGGATATCATTTGTATTTTAAAAGTATTCACTTTATTAAAACCAGTATGACATTTTGTGAAATGAAAGTTATTCTGGCATGCAGAGCAGAATGAAACTGAATAATTCTCGTACATGTATGAAGACCAAGATCAAAATGTGTAAATATAGCCTATAATTATAATAATGTCCTTCACTCTGAAAAGTTATTTTGTCACTGTATATGCCTGCAGTTTATTTGCCACCAATTTTCAAGAATTCTCGATAAAGGCAAAATTAATTAAAAATTCATTTTGACTGGGATAAACGTTCTACAATACACGAAGATTCAAATTCCTTTTAAAAGACCCACACAATTCACCATCCTTATATGCAATTCACCATCCTCATAAAAAACTTTTTTTTTTATCTTAATAAATATTCTGTTAGTCCCAGCTATGATACTGAAAAACCAGCTGTTTTCTTCAGTGGTTTGAAAGATTATGTTTTCTTCCCTAATTCCATACATCGAAACTTTCAGATCTGAAGGACAGCAGTCATATGCATTTTTTATAGCAAATTAATTTTGTGGCCTTATTACCTGCTGACAAACAACATATCAAACTAGCAGAACAGGTATCAAAAATAGCCCTCTACTAAAGACGTTGTTTGAGCCAGAATATTAGTAAATAAGTTAGAACAGATTTTGATTGAAATCCAACTAAGAATGAAAACAACAAGAACAACAACAACAGAAACATTATACCAAAGCAGATACATGTATTTATACTATTTTATACGATGTCAATGAATCTATTTATGTATTTAGTGCTGTAAAAATTACTAACAAGTAGGATTATACATTCTACCAGCGAGAATTGCGACTTAAAGTTTATACCTTTTTTCACGTCGACCGGAAAACAAATTGTTGCAGATAGTATAAATTTCTCTCGATGACTGCTTTCTGTGCCCTTACTGAAAAAGAGGAATGGAGTAACTCACTTGAGAATTTTTAACCCTTGTGGTATTAAAACAAGACACCCGAGAGTCCGCAGTTTTACATCTCGACCACTACGCCTTCAATCCAACTGAAGTTGTCATTGATAAATAAGAGACTCTCGGGTAATAATCCTGTCAATATATCTATTACTTTTCATAAATTTATTCTTGAATTTTGAAGAGTTTGCACATGGACCTTTTCACGGACACAAGGTTTCAGAAAAACGTGACGCAAACGTTCTTAAGAACAAATGATGTTAAAAATAAAGATACAACAACAACAACATCAACAAACAGTCTTTGTTCTTGTTCTGAAAAAATGAGTTCCTTGAATTAATTTTATACAAACTTTAAGATTTTGTTTAAATTTTAAGATTTTGTTTAAACTTGAAACTTTTAGATCGTGTACTTAAACGTTAAGTCCATCTGAATAATAATCATTGAAACTTTAAGATTTTGTTCAAACTTTTAACTTTTAAATCGTCATAAACTACTATGTTAAAATTCTCCAACCGACAGCAAATTCCCACATAAAGTGACAAGTGTTGGTTGATCCTTATTTCCGCGGATGGAGGAAAACTCGTTTATACTTGTATAGACAACATGTCTTGTTTTTCAAGGAAAAACTTTTTCTGTATTCAAGTACAATCTAATTTTTCATTTACTGCACTTCTGAATGAAAATACAGCGAGGGCAGTGTCAATATTGACTCAAGAAGATCCATCTTTTAACCGAAGCGGGCTGAATAATTCTAAAAGCCTATCATACTAAATATGGTAATTATTTTCTGAGGGACTGTTTTTTTTTGTAAATATTTCAATGTCTTCTTTCTTTGAATGTATGCACACAAAATTTTCTTGTACGAAAACATCAATAGGCCAACGAAACTTAATATCTGATAAATCTAGACATGAAGGAAGTGAAAATAAGCTCGCCAGCTGGTTCCCCTACTTCAATGTACTTTTCATGCATGGCGGTGAAGCAGGTAGATTATGCGATTGTTGGTTAATTCTCGCTCTGTGAACAGCTTGCGAAGATTGGGATATGAAATGAATAGTCTCGTTAATTTAGTGTTCTACTTTTGGGTTCTAGGGAATTCCTCTGTAAAAAAAATACAAAAAGATTCCCTTTTACTCAATTTATTTTCTAATTTTTCTTTCTGTTTAACACCAGAGTCAAGCAATCTATGAGTCTTCAGAGGAAAATACTTAGAGAACAACAATTTCCCTTACAAAAACAGGCCTATCAAATCCATGTGTTCCCCAAATCCCTTTTATTATCAAACCAATCAAGTATAATTTTGGTGATGTGGTTACATATCAACCAATGAAAGGATGGCATCAAATATCGAAAAGTCTAACAGAAACCATGTTATTCCTTGTAAAAACAGCCCATGAGTAGTGTTAAAAACTTATTTTGTCAAGTTCCATCTCGAAATGTCTAAATCCCAGATTATTAAACATATCAAACTGGTTACACAAAATTGGCCGGATTATATGTTCGTTCCTGTATTAGAGTCTTCTTAATTCCTGTTGCAACAAGTTAGAAAAAATACTTACATTATCTAAATAGCATAAAACAAATTCTTTTCAAAACCTTCAAAATCCTTTTGTGCATTTCTGCGTGAAAAAATGATTCATTCCAGACTGAAACTGAATTTGCTTTGCAACCAATTTATCAATTCCTTCTACAAGTTTATTCATTACTTATTAGGTTAAAATACATACATTAAAAAATAAAATAGGATTCAATTCTGAGAAGAATACTTTATTATACATAAATGTTATAAGATCATGGCATAGCATATATAACTTCACGATGTGAGATACGTAAAATTCAGAAATTTCAATGGAAAGCAAAATTTACTAATGTCATAATTCAAATCACGTTCTTTAGAATCGACGGTCTGCTTTATAATCATAAACTGGTTTAAAACTTCCTTTAGTAAAACTATTACTGTTGATAATCGATTTTATTCTTTGATTTGAAATTCAAGTGATTTCTCTCATTTTTTTTCTGAAATTCAAGCCGATCGAAAAGGCATAAACACTTCGTTTCCCTTAACGTTTCTATGTTTTAAGTTTTCTTTAAATATATATCTTTCTTAAGTCTTAAGAGTGATATGTGGTGATATTCAGAAAAAAGGTTCAATGGAAAACAATTCCTGCCAGGTGAGCTATTTTACAGGACTGAATAAAAAAATATATAAAACAAGAGCTGTCACTGGAAATTGACATACGCCCCCGAAATGTAGCTTTGAAATGAAACTGGTGTAAACAAGAGCCATGTTACACATGGTTAATCCCCCCGCCGGGAAGAAGTTACCTGAAGGTTGTACTTTCACAAACTAAATGTTATAATGTGCGTATGCAGTTTGAAGAAAATCCCTCAACAAATAGGCAATATTGAGGTATTGTTCTTAACACTGCACTTCCTACCAATGTGCTATATCAGTGTATTAAGTTTGAACAAAATCCCTCAAGGACTTTAGGAGTTATGCTCTGGAATTCTTTTTCAAGTAAATCTGATAAAGGGGTATAACTCTAAAAGTAGGCAAGGTAGAGTTATTGTTCTTGTTCATTGTACTTCTTACAAATGTGTTATTTCAGTGTATTAAGTTTGAAGAAAACCGCTCAAGTGCTTTTGGAGTTATGCCCTGGACAAAACTTTTTAAGTAAATCTGAAAAAGGGGAATAACTCTAATAGTATGCAAGATAGAGTTATTGTTTTTGCACACTGCAATTTCTACTAAGGTGCTTTGTCAGTGTATGAAGTTTGAAGAAAATCCCTCAAGTACTTTTAGAGTTATGCTTCAGACAAAGTTTTTCAATGAAAATCTGATAAGAGGAATGACTCTTAAAGTAGGCAAGGTAGAGCTTTTGTTCTTGCATACTACACTTTCTACTAATGTGCTCTGTCAGTGTATTAAGTTTGAAGCAAATCCCTCGAGAACTTTTGGAGTTATGCTTCGGACAAAGTTTTTCAAGTAAATCTGAAAAATGGAAATAACTCTTAAAGTAGGCAAGGTAGAGTTATTGTTTTTGCCTACTGCACTTTCTTCTAATGTGCTATGTCAGTGTATAAAGTTTGAAGAAAATCCCTCAAGTGCTGTTTGAGTTATGCTTCGGACAAAGTTTGTCAAACAAATTTGAAAAATGAAAATAACTCAAAAAGTGGGCAAGGTAGATTTATTGTTCTTGCAGACTGCATTTTCTACCAATGTGCTATGTCAGTAAATTAAGTTTGAAGAAAATCTCTCAAGTACTTTTGGAGTTATGCTCTAGAATGTTTTTTTCCAAGTAAATCTGATAAAGGGGAATTACTCTAAAAGTAGGCAAGCTGAATTTACTATTTTGCACACTGTACTTCCACCCAATGTGCTCTGTCAGTGTATGAAGTTTGAAAAAAATCGCTCAAGTGCTTTTGGAGTTATGCTCTGGATTGTTTTCCAAATAAATCTGATAAAGAAGAATAACTCTAAAAGTAGTCAGGATAGAGTTATTATTCTTACACACTGCACTTATTCCCAATGTGCTCTTTCAGTGTATGAAGTTTGAAGAAAATCGCTCAAGTACTTTTGGAGTTATGCTCTGGACAAAATTGGGACTGACGCACAGACGGACTGACGGAGAGAGTTCGCACGAACGGAGACCATTTCTAATATCCCCTTCGCCTTTAATACATAAATATATAATTGAATTTGCCTGTGGAAAAGAGATCAGACAAAAATAGAGCATGAACTGAAGGTAAATGGTAAAGTAATGTTTTCTGCTTCAGATTCTTATATGAAGGATGAAGACATAATTATTTAATGAGATAGAAAGCTGTGAGTTTGGCCATTAATACGAACAATATTGTTTTATTCCCAACCCCTACTGATGTTTTATATATAACAAGCTTGGTGAGAAACATTCTTGTTTCAATAAAATCCCCAAGCGATTTTGAAGATGTAGCTTGGACAAGATTTTAATATGACAATGACAATGACAATGACAAATATTTTATTCGGCATTAAAGTACATAATACATTTATAGCCGATAAATGTATGACACTGTAAAATGCAAATCATGGCATAATTATATCAATATGCAATGAGTTAAAAAACAACAACAGTTTTTACAGAGAGACTAGCAAATTTAAGTCTTATTTCGCTCTTTAAAAGCGAAGTATATATACTTAGCTAAGTTATTGAGAATGTTAGGATTTTTTGATGATAATAATATTTCAAACTTTTGAAGTGTTGGCCAATGACAGTAATAAGGGCTGAAAAATTGCTTCCTTAAATTGAAATATTTCGGACATACGAGGAGAAAGTGGTATTCATTTTCTAATATATTCATGTTACATTGTGTACAAGTTCTATTTTCTATTGGAATGTTTTCATGTCGTCCTGATTCAACAGCAAGTTCATGAGACGATAATCTGAATTTAGTTAACGATATTTTATATTTGTTTGGTATAATGCACTTTAAATATTTTTCACATTCAAATTCATGTTTATAAAGGCTAAATGTTACTAATCTTCTTGAATTATTTATATTAGAATACCATTCTTGTTTATAAATATCTAATATTCTGTCTTTTATCATATAGAAATGGAATTGAGAATAGTTGTTACTTTGATTAATCCAGATGTTTAACATTCCAATATCATTTAGGATTTTTTTTACTTGATGTGCCCAGTTATTTCCGTTATATGTAATACCATTTTCAGCGTCATTTTTTAGT
Source organism: Cyclina sinensis (assembly GCA_012932295.1). Lineage (NCBI taxonomy): Eukaryota > Metazoa > Mollusca > Bivalvia > Venerida > Veneridae > Cyclina > Cyclina sinensis. The sequence goes on from JAAONU010000011.1 coordinate 39,937,541, forward strand.
GTATTATACATTCGTTTAAACAAACTGGTATTGTTCAGCTTTAATATTTTTAACCAATATTTTATGAGAATGATACGACGCTGTATTTTCATTGGATGTCTTCCTAGTTCACCGTATAACCCATCTAGATTCGTTGATTTTTTTACATTAAGAATTTTTCTCAAAAATTTAGTATGTACTATTTCCAAGTTTTTTCCTTCATTATACCCAAAAACTTCAGCACTGTAGTTCAGTATAGATCCAACTAATGTGTCGAATAATTTGCATTTGTCAGGTAAAGATAACTCAAGTTGATTAAAAACAATAAAGAGGTTGTGTAAAGCAGATAAAGAATGTTGTGCAAGTTTCTTTTGTGTTCTGAACCATTTTCCGTTTTTATACAAATTCACTCCTAAATATTTAAAAGTCTTAACATTTTCAAGTAATGTATCGTTGAATAAAAAGTCATAAGTTGTATGCCGCCCTTGTTCAAAAATCATGATTTTGGTTTTGTTAGTATTAACCGTAAGTCCCCAAGTTGTACAGTAATTATAAAGATCATTAAGCATTGACTGTAGCGCTTCCGGTTCATGCGCAAAAAGGACCATATCATCTGCAAATAATATTAGATATATTTTGATTTCGTCTATAGTAAATAAACCGTTAATATTACTGTTAATATTATTTGTTAAATCATTAACAAAAAATAAAAAAAGTAGACTGGAGGTCGGATCCCCTTGTTTTGCCCCGATATTTGATTCAAAGAAATCTGATATATTATTTTTGTATTTTACCGCAACTTTTACGGAATGGTACATACATTCTATTGCCTTCACGAACTTAGTACTCACTTGTTCTTTTAGGAGTTTTTGAAGAATAAATGTTCTATTTAACTTGTCAAAGCACTTTTCAAAGTCAATAAAGGCACAGTAAACCTTTTTACGTTTATGGAGAGAGTTTGCAATAATGGACTGTAATAGGAATATACTGTCAATGGTAGATTTTCCTTTTTGGAATCCAAATTGGTTGTCAATAATTTTTTGATGTTTTATAGACCATTTTGTTAGTCTATTTAACAAAACTTGGGAGTAAATCTTAGCTATGATGTTTATAAGGGTTATCCCCCTATAATTTTTGGTTTCTTCTAGATTTCCCCCTTTAAATACTGGAACTATTATGCCTACACCCCATTCGTTAGGATATTCCCCGTGTTCAAAAATCCTATTAAACAAAGTAAATAGAAATGGCGATATAAAAGGGAACGCATGTTTATATATTTCAGCTATTAGTGAATCTGATCCACTACTTTTATTGTTTTTTTGGGACATTACGGCTTTTTCAATTTCTGATATACTAATTTCTTTATCAAGGTCTTCGTCTTGAATTTCTGGAAATGTTTCATCCTGATTTGTATGTAAATTTTCTGTACTATAAAGATTTTTAAAGTGGCCATAAAGATCCTTTATCTCTAAATTATTTGCAAAAGTAGGTGTTTTTGCATACTGCTGTTTAATTTTTCTCCAGAAAGCTTGGGGTTGTGACTTACTCATGTTTTTCAAAAGCTTGCTCTCTTTCAATTTATATTTATGTTTTTGGTTTCTTTTCACTCGATTATAGTACTTTTTTGAATTTAAATAAGCTTCTTTTAACTCTATACTTTTCCTGTCTTTTAAAAAAGCATTTCTTTTTCTTTTGAAAATCAATCTAGCTTCATAACATTCAGTATTGAACCACGGTTTTTTATTTGAATATCTATTACTTTTATATTCTTTTTGTATTGAATGGGTAAGTCCAAAAGTTGTTTGTGCACAGTCATTTAAAGTATTTATAAAATCATTTGCGACATTATCTATGTTATCATTGTTATGGACACGATTGTTAAGCTCCGAAAAGATATTCGATTTGTTTTCTAATCTGAGCTTAAACTCATTTATTTTCAAATCGTCCCATTTTAACCTATTTTTGCTATCGACTGTATCGTTACTAGATTTAACTTCTATCTTTTTCCCCTTAATATTAAACGATAAACCAGAGTGATCTGAGAATTCGTTTGGTTGTAAAACACAAAAATCAGAAATACAATGAAAATCATGTACATTCAACAATAAATAATCCACAACACTTGAACCATTCAATGAATGAAATGTGAAATCACCTATAGCTTGGTCATTAAATAAACGTCCATTACCGATAACTAGTGCAGATGACATACAAAATTCAATCAAGCGTCTCCCGAAATTGTCAATCACGTGGTCTTGTGAAACCCGTGCAGGTATGTTAATAATGTCTGACAAGTTTTCATCAATATATGCATCAAAATCTAACATATCATGTGAATTAGATGTACGACTATTCAAGTCACCAGTTATGAGACATTTCCCTTGTAATTTGTATTTCTCTAGACTTGATTCTATTTGTTCAAAGAAATCAAAATTATTTCTGTTGATGACAGTAGAGGTATTTGGAGTAATGTATGTATGACAAATATATACATTTTCATTAAATTCAAATAGCGACTTATCAAGTTCTACCCATAATATCCCATTTTGTACTTTTTCAACAACTTTTACGTTATTATTTAAAGTATTTTTATAGTAAACACTTATTCCTCCACTGTATCTGCCTTTACGTGTAGTAAGTGTCTTATTACCAAGTATATGGTCACAATTATAGCCGGTTATATCAAGATTAATGTGAGTATTAGTAGAAATCCATGTTTCAGACAAAAATATAACATCATATTTCTTAATGATTTCTATAAAATCAGGATCAAGTATTTTCCTAGCTAATCCATGAACGTTCCATGCAAGTATTTTAATGTCTCTCTCTTGACTTCCCTACATTTGTTTAGTTTTCATATCGTAGATTTTCCCATGCATGTATTTCTTTGAGACTTTACCATCCTCATAAAGTTTAGAAGTTACAGTAAAAATGACTAAGGGCCCTTTACATTGACAAAAATAATCCGACCAGAAACTCCTGACGATATGCACAGCTAGGTTTGATGACAAACATTCCTGTGTAGTTTCAATGAAATCCTCCAGTGGTTTTGGATATGAAGCGTGGACAAGATTTTAATATAGAAGTTAGATTGAAAAATGACTAAGTGCCCGTAACTCTGCCAAAAATAATCTGGGCAGAAACTCCTGACGATATGCACAACAAGGCTTGGTGACAAACATTTCTGTGAAGTTTCAATGAAATCCTCCAAGCGGTTTTGGAGATGAAGTGTGGAGAAGATTTTAATATAGAAGTTATAGTAAAAAAATGACTAAGCGCCAATAACTCTGCCAAAAAAAAAAAAAAATCCGAGCAGAAACTCCTGACTATATGCACAACTAGGCATGGTGACAAACATCCCTGTGAAGTTTCAATGAAATCCTCCAAACGGTTTTGGAGATGAAGTCTGGACAAGACTTTAATATAGAAGTTAGAGTACAAAAATGACTAAGTGCCCATAATTCTACCAAAAATAAATCGGCTGAGTCTCCTGACGATATGCACAACTAGACTTGGTGACAGATTCAATGAAATCCCTTTAGCGGTTTTAGAGATGAAGCGAGGACAAGATTTTACCGGACAGACGGACGGACAGACAGTGCGATTACTATATGCCTCCCTTCGGGGGCATAAAAATATCAAAATAACAAGCACTGAATGCATTTTTCTTCAAAAGAGCTTTTCTATAAAGTATGTTGCTGCCATGGAGATATATGTGTCCTTGATGGAGATATGTGTAATTATTAGAGAGATAATCATTATAACCTATACTTCCTATAGATCTATCTCTTATAACATAGTGATGCGCAATGGGCGAAGCATTCTATTTCAAAAAGAAAAAAAAATCAACTTATATAACTGAAAAATAATTTGAAGAAAGATATTTAAAAAACAACAAAATATATATAACACCCTTCAATCTGATAACTATGGTATGAACATTGAATTTCAAAATGAAAACTATTGTAGATTCGATATACAGAATGTAAGACACGCTTTTTTTAATTTGAAATTATAAGCTTAATCAAATCAGTTTAACATATAACAGTGTGTGACAGTGTTATTTTATACAATTAATTCAAAAGAACGGGATAACACTTTATCAAGTAACACATAGATTGCTTCCCTTCTTTAAATTTCGCCATTAATTGTTTTCTGCTTTTCTCAATTTTATCTTTTTGTTGCTAACTTTAGGAGAAAGACATTTTTTCTTCAACAGAAGCCATCCAACAGGTATGTATGTTTATGTTAAAGTATTATTTACGTAACAGTGTTTGTAGTATTGAATTAAATTTAAGTTTGAAAAAGAACTGACCGTGAGTTATCTAGCACTGTTTATTCTGCAAAATAATTAGGAGTTAAATGATGAAGCGAATTATTATTGTACTGATTATAATATCTGGCTAACTAGCAGATATTTTTTTTAATGAACTGTGAATATAACTACTATAGCAAATAAAGTCATATATGACAAGATGAACAATAAAGAAAAATCGGTAACACCCCTAAAAGAGTGGTAATTTGTTTATGTTTTCTTTGTGGTGAAAAATGGTACTCCAAACGTAACACATATATTACAAGTAATGGGTATTCTAGAATTTGGTCATTAGTAGATGCTAAAAGTAAACAACAACAACAACAAAAAAGTTTTATAAGCTGCAGAGACTACGAAGATACTATATATCCGAACATATTAAAAATTGCTAGTTACTGTTTCTAGCACATATTGCAGAAATTAAATAGACTTTAAAAATGCTTCTTAACCCTGTATTTAAAAGTAGAGGTGATTTTAGATTCCTGATATTTTGCGGCAATCAATTCCCAATAGTGCACCCAATGTAACTTTGACAATAGGTAGCATATTCCTTGCTGTTACTGTAACACATCGACCGTCAAAGTTGGAAACTAACTTTTATCCTGAACCTAGTAGGATAATTATGAATATCATTGACAGGGATAAAATTGTCACTCATGTATGAGGAAGCAATGTTTGTGTTAATCTTAAATACCTGACAAAGAGCTATTTGGTTTATTATCAGCAACAGGTAACCAATAAATATTTGAAAAATACTCTTCTTGTATCACAGCGTGGGAAGTCTGATTTGGTATGTTCTTCTGTAAAAACATTAGGTGAAAGAGGGCAAAACGGTTAGAGGAGATCATTCAACAAGAAAACGAAAGTTCCTATGACTTTGATCCTGAAGAGGAAACAGATGAGGCGGTTGTGCATAGGGCCTAAGGCGACGTGGAAACTTAGTATAAGAATAATGTCACGTACTTCGATGCTAGACAACGAGTACTTTTCGGAAGAAGAAACGACACTGTCATCTCAAAAGGAATTACTTGATCTTTTGCTATTTCAGGCTGTGTGTATTTGCAGTATTTGGCTGCTGTGCAGTATTTTACGGTGATATGTCTGAAGAAATCACAATCATTCCACATGGGAGTATAATTAATGCAAATATACGTTATCAAGAAGAATCTGATACCATTTCAAGCATAACTTGCAATCCTGTCATTATGGCTACTCTAGCAGAATATAGTACCATCTATGCTACTCTTCTTCGATTAAAAAAGGTAATGTATTTTCATAATCATATTCACCAGTTGTGTTTGATATGAGTCTTTTGGCTAAACCATTAGAAATAGTTTGATGCAAAGCTGATGAGCTACCGGTTGAGGGTAGTTTGCACATGCTTATGGTAATGTTTGCCGGGATAGTGTATCTGTATGGAGAGGCTAGGCTTAGAAGACAACATTTGATTGATGAAGCGAATGATTAGTGTTTGTTTATAATATTTGGCTAACCAGCAGATACTTTTTCAAATGAACTGTTCATATAGAATTTCTTTCAACTTGAGTAATGTTCGGATATGTACCTGTAAGCGGACGCATATGCTTTCTATACCTCCCTCAAAACGAAGTTGTAAGTGTGGGGGATCTTGTCCTAAGATACATAACTCTCTTAGGCATAATTTTTGCCAGGAATCTTTGCATCAAATGAAAATGAAAGCACAATGACATTGTTTATTTCGAGGACCAAAACTGTTTAAAGATTTTTATCAGAGATGCTTGTGGAAAAAGCAGACGGATCACAACAGCCAGTGAAAGGCTTCTACAGTCCAATGTCATAAACTAATATAAAAACAGTGTCAGATATAAGAAAGGAAAGAACAGGAAAACATTTTTCAAAGGATTCCATTAGTGGAGAAGTCATGTTTAAAAGACTGTTAGCTATAAACGCCTTTGAAAACACAACGATTCCAGTGAGTATATACAGAGAGTGTGGTCGGTAGATTAAATCTGATTTTATGACATAACTCTAAGAAGTTGTGCCTGCTAGTCCAGCTAGAATAGACAGTATTGATGTTACATCAATCATCTTTGATGGTATCGCAGTGTACAGACTTTCGAAGCAAAACCCAGCACTTTACTTTTTAAACACTGCTGAAGGATTTCTTCAATACATTCAAATGAAATCCCGCTGAATACCTGGAACAAAATGTATACTTGTTATATTTGAAAAAGTACAAACAAACCGAAATCTGAGACACGCGAGCAAAGAGGAGACATTGGAACATCAAACTGCATCCATGAATATAGTGATCTACGCCTGCCAAAAAGATAGGACAATATTTCTGAGCAAATGGACAAAGAAAGAAAGCCTTGCAGAAATCTTCACTCAACTAGATAACAAGATAATTTGTCCAAACATATCAAAACATAGTGAAAGGCCAAAGTTAACTATCAAAACACGAGACGAGACGGAGTGAAACATGAAAACACAGACAGAGGCATAGTGAAATACCAAAACACACGAAGAAGCAGAGTGAACTATCAAAAACAGGAAGAGGCAGAGTGAATTACTTAAACACTGGAAAAGGCAGAGTAAAGCAACCAAACACAGAAAAAGGCATAATGATCTGTCAAAACACAGAAAAAGGCAGAGCGAATTACCAAAAAACAAGACATGGCTGATTGAACCATCAGAACACAAGAAGAGGCAGAGTAATTTATCAAAATACAGAAAGAGGCATAGTGAACAATCTAAACACATGATGAGGCGGAATGAACTATCAAAACATAGGAAGAGGCAGAATGAACGGTCAAAATATAGGAAGAGGCAGAATGAACGATCGAACATAGGAAGAGGCAGAATGAACTATCAAAACATAGGAAGAGGCAGAATGAACTATCAAAACATAGGAAGAGGCAGAATGAACTATCAAAACATAGGAAGAGGTAGAATGAACTATCAAAACATAGGAAGAGGTAGAATGAACTATCAAAACATAGGAAGAGGTAGAATGAACGATCAAAACATAGGAAGAGGCAGAATGAACGATCAAAACATAGGAAGAGGCAGAATGAACTATCAAAACATAGGAAGAGGCAGAATGAACTATCAAAACATAGGAAGAGGCAGAATGAACGATCAAAACATAGGAAGAGGCAGAATGAACGATCAAAACATAGGAAGAGGCAGAATGAACGATCAAAACATAGGAAGAGGTAGAATGAACTATCAAAACATAGGAAGAGGTAGAATGAACTATCAAAACATAGGAAGAGGCAGAATGAACCAACAAAACACAGGAAGTGGCAGAGTGAAATATCAAAATAAAGGAAGAAGCAGAGTGAACTACCAGACTGATGTGAGTCAAGAGCTATTTATTTTTGTTTTAAGACTTTCTTTCGTTTTTATTCATAGAGATGAAATTCAGTTATATTCAGTCAAAGCTTTTTCTGTTTTCCTTTCTTGTTTTGACAGAACAAATGTGAGTCAGTTGCAAGTCTGCTATAGTTGCCTTGTATATTTACCGTGTTGTGCATGTTGTGTTTATGTTAGTTCGGGTATATATACGCCCTACGCCCTAAGGAACTCTTACTTCATAACTATAATAAATTTTCACAAAGAAATACACTTCCATGTCCTTCTTTAGGTTTCATAAAGGTAAGTAATTCCCCGTTCAAAATGTTATTTCTTTTTTACAAAGTAGTCATATGGAAACAATTTAATACAATATATCTAATTAATTGGGTCTCAAAGATAAAATTACTTCTTTCACGTTTAGGGTTTTTGGATGTATGGAATAATCAAGGGGTTGGAAATCAGACGTTATTTCTAAGCATAGTTAAACAAAGGTTACATGATAACTTTCCGCAAAATTGGCACGCAAGTTTAGAAAATTCATCTAGGGCAATATTTTACAGATCAATAGCTACTTTAGGGTTTCAACTGTATTTAGATGTAGTAAATGTTACAAAACACCGGATAGCTTTATCACGCCTAAGGTTATCAAGTCATAGATTAGAAATTGAAGCGGGTAGATGGAAAAAACCAGAAGCTGTACCTTTCAATAATAGAGTATGTAAAATCTGTAAGAAACTTGAAGATGAGTACCACTTCGTAATAGAATGTAAATTATATAATGATATAAGAAAACAATACATTAAACCATTCTATTGGAAACACCCGAGTAATATGAAATTTATTGAATTGTTAAGGACTTCTAACAAGAATGTTTTAAGAAATTTAGCAGCTTTCACATTCAAAGCATTTGAACGTCGCAGACTATTTATTAATATGTAAATGAATATTTTTCAAGTCTCTCCCAAACTGTATTAATTAATTCTCAATGTTTATTTTCATTCATTTGATATGACTGATATATATGTATATGATATATGTATGTATGCTCATAATTTAAATATGTAATTCGGTGTTAATTGTCCGATTAAATGCAGTTGAACTAACACTAGCAACACTGTCATGCCATATTGATATATGTAATTATTTGTATGTTGATATTGATGCTATGATCATGGGCCATGATTGGCTTATTTCATAATAAAAGAATATCTATATCTATCTATATCTATCTAACAGAAACACATGAAATGGCCCGGGCGGTAGTGCAGAGGTAACGAGCATAATTTTTTTCTGATTCATCCACGATCCCCCACCAACTTAAATAACTTAACTCGGCAGTGGGGCGTCGGTCATATTGGCTACGGGTACAGTCATAAATACATCAACAGTAGGCCTAATCCAAGCCGAAGATTTAGACAATATAGGTCAAATACATGCTTCATCAAAAATATGTTTGAGATGCAGAAAAGTCTTACCTGCAGTAGACATCTGAGAGAGATACTGTTAGCAATTTATATGGATTTACCTGCGTGTGTGCTGATATATGTAATTTTTGTTCAGGTAACATTTTCTTTTCAGTTACTTTTGGTATTTTGTATTTTGTTCAGTGTTTGTGATCTTATTAATCCAAGTTTGAAAAACATGGCTCGTGCATCGAAATATATGTATGAAAAATATCGACATGTAAGAACTACATGTATATATAACTGTGCTTTTAATAAAATTCATAACTTTGCGTAAATGCCTAAAAAACTCTTGCTTTAAAGAACGATCAGAATCATCCACGTTTTGTAGAATATAAATGTTTCAGATGTACTCAAGCTCAGCAATCATACTGTATTTATTTTCAATCAAAATTATCTCATAATTAGTGTGTAGATAGCTATCTATGTTGATTTCATCTAAAGTGAGTACAGGTTGCCCACAAGACCGATGCCCCTGAAGAGTTTTAGGTTGTTGGGGGGATAGTGCAAGATACAGAAAGCACCCAATTCCAGACACACTTCCTGTTCTTATCCATGCTATCTGATATATGGGACCTCGGTTTAACGTCTTACCTGAAATAATGTTAGTAATGTTAGTGTAGGAGCGGAGGATCGAACTCGCGAACCTTTGATAACATGTGCAGCGCGTTACCACTGGACTTGAGAATATAGATATGTTTTGTAGCTTATATTAATTCCCTGGAGACAGGACATGTTACCAGTTACTTGTGACGAAAGTAGATTAACCGAAAGTCATTGTTAAATTTCGCTGTAAGGTTTCGAACCCAGATTACTGACGGGTCAAGAATTCAATGTCCTTTGTCTACATTTCGACTAAATCTTCATTACTTTAAATGAATTGTGATTAGAGATCTTAACTTGCTTAAATCAGATATATCGAAGAAAAACCTAAAATAGTTTAAATCGTGGTAATGAAAAATCATTTCATTGGTTGTAATAATGCACTCATGAATGTCTACCCGCTGAGAATGTATTAACATTATCAATAGTGATTAAGGTATTCTTTGTGTCCCGCACATTTTAAAAAGAAAGATGTCCTTGTAAACAATTCGTTTTAATGAAATAGGAGCTCGATCTGTGTTTAGTTAAACGCATATACACAAAGATTTGATAAATCTGTAAAGTAAACATCGACATTTATCACAAACGCTGAGAAAACTTTGCGTGTTATATGTACACATCTGTTAGCCTCTGAATGGCTTTATAAGTTGTCATAGAGTTTCAATTTACAACAACACAAGGTAATGAACCTTTTTATGACATTTATAACGTGGTTTCAACGTCCTTCATATATAAAAAAATCACTACCGATGTTTTCCTTAAGTCTTAACTGTAGTAGTTTTGTTACCTTGACTTTTAAAGGAGTTTTCTTTATCATGACACACTCGAGCATGCACAAGCACACTTGTACAAATTTGTTTAAAACTGAACGACTAGAGTTTTCTTTGAACTGTCTGTACAACAAACAGCTTTATTGTAATTTCATTAAAAAAAAAAAAAAAAAAACACACACAAAAAAAAAACATAATTATAAAAATTCTGACATAATTTTTACATTTCAATGTCATGCTACTCATTTCCACAACTGTCAAATAAGAAAAATCCGCAATGGTTTCTGAGGGTGAGATTTTGAAAGTAACAGGTGGAAGATTACTTCCGTAAAATCATGTGAATATCATGATTATAACTCTGAGAAAGGAGATGTATTTTACCTTTAAACAGTTAAGTAAGATAGGCAAACAAATGTGCATTTTCGTAGGTTAGGTTTTGTAAAATCACACCACCTTTAAGCAGTCATGGTTCTTCAGATTGATAATACCATTTCAAGAAATAAAATCATCCATTTTCAAATATCGCATTAATGGAAAAGACGTAAAAACATACCGCTTGTTTTGACAAAAAAACGGAAAACGGGCCAAATACCTGGGACCCAGATATTACATAATATAATAAAATGATACAAAGAATTATACAAGCTTTTCGGCTTTGTAACTTATACCAGTGAAAGAAAATCAGGCCCAGATTTGCGGGTCAAGCCCCCCACCTGGTTCAGCAAAAAAAATCTCTAAATTTCTTTTTTTTTCTTCATGTATAATGTTCCTGTATTAGTAGCCCTTTTTTGTTCCCGAACTTCTGGCTAACTGACAGCTGTTTATTGCTTAACGGATGTCCCGATCACCCCCACTCCCACACCTTCCCCCACTCCCGTTTCAGCCCCCCCCCCCCCCCCCCCCACACACACACACACACACTTTCAAATCTCTGGATCCGGGCCTGAAAACTGAGAAGCAGCTGTTAAAATTGTGAAAAACAAGGCTGTGATTGAGCAATTTATGTCAAAATTACACGAGTTTTTCGAAACAAAGGCAGTTTTTGTCCCTTTGAACTCAGGTCATCTTCTAATTGCAATTCTAATCAATTTCTTTTAGCTAATGTAACTATAAAATCCAAACCGAGGTCATAAGATTTACCTTCATAGATTTATATTTCTCATAATACTTATTCCTCATAGTGCATAACAAATGGAAACAAAATGGTTGCGTACTTACAGAGAAATTGGTTTCAATTGTAGAAGAATATCTGAAAACCCAGTTTTAAACGCGGTATGTTAACAATATATATGTAATCCACCAGAATGCTACAGATTGCCTCAGAATAGATTCATGTTTCTGATACACATCATATTTTCAAAGTTCTCAAATAACCATGCAGATAACACAATTGACATATATTACAAGTCACAATAGCAAAACGTCTGCATTCACCGGCCATGTTTATACTTCCTCGTATCTATTGATAGACTAACGCCTTTACTGTTTTTGAATGTTTCTCTAATATTTCAGCTTCAAATTTATGTCAAAGTCTTTAACCTGGTACAAAAACGGTCCAATCACATTTTTTTTGGATTTTTTTGCAGTCACTATATTTGCATCTAAGTAAGTTATTACTCAGAAACAGTTTGTAAGACGGGAGATGATGAAACCAAAAGGAACAAATGCATAGTTCTTTCAAGGAATCAGCACTTTATTTTATTACAATCAGGGTAAAATGTGTAAAATGAATCCAGAGAACACTAAATATAAGTTCTGTTCAGGCAACATTGACGTGTATAATAATGTAGAACAGTCAACATATATGTCAGAGAGTTGTTCATCAACATCATCAACTTTCTTGATCTTTACTCTGAAACTAGTGTCAAATGTATATTCACATCGATTTCAAATCAGGGGTCACAGACAGTGAATTCCACCTCTAAATATTGATTTGAATATAGAGTTAACGCACGTTTTTTTCGTGTTATAACATCTGCAGAATCCCGAGGGATGGTTTATGATTTACGACTGATAGTATACACTGACGGCTTATATGAGTTATGTATAAGTTACATAAACTGCCGATTTGGGCAAAAAGACGGACCAGCGTCCATTATTTACAAAGGCCCTGTAACGCGCATAACTGAAAACGGGTAATAACAACGCGTGAGCGCGAGAACTTCCTTGTTAACACACCTTTTTGCTCTCGTTAAAACATAGGCAAAACGGGCAAAAACAAGCGATTTTATGCTAGAATGTGGTATATGAGACACTAACAATGTCCTTTCCATCTGAGAATTGCCTTAGTTTAGAGTAAAGCACTGTTGACATGATATGGATTAATTATTTACAGTGGCGTAGCTATTATTAGGCCTTGTAGGCTCGGGCCTACAAGTTGGTTTCAATCCTTATTGTTGAATCAAATGTGTGTTTAGGTGTTTTACTGTCTGTCGTCAAAAGTGAGGAATGCGGAAAGTCACTGTAGACTCTGACGCCTGGTGGGATTCGAACAAGCGACCTCGGGATTGAGAGTCCGGCGCTGTAGTCCCTCGACCACCTGCTCCTCCTCTTTTTATTTCGATCTTCCTCTAAATTACTAATTGTCTTTCGGGTGAGACGTTAAACCGAGGTCCAAAGTATTTGTGCTATACACTGAGCATGGGAAAGAACCAGGGTTGTCTCTGGCATATCACCCCCAGGCACCTTTATTTAGGGGACCACCTGCTCTTTGAACCCCTTCTATGGGCCTACAAGTTGAAAAAAAGCTGGCTACGCCCCTCATTTCTAATTCTTACAGTCATTTGGGATATGATCACACCCTATCCTGTCTATCAGAGCTCAAAAAATGGTATCCACATAATGGCGGCTAAAATAGTTCTCAGGTTTCTGGGATGTTTTCAACAGTTCGCTATTATATGTGTACTTTTTTGCTGGTCTTTTTCTGAAAGGGATAGTGGCAATTTTAAATTTTACTTTCAGAATAGAATTCATGATATAAAGTTTTTACATACCCCAATCTGAAAATTGGCTCAGACGTTTTTTCTTAATCATCATCAACCTATTTGCAATTCTGTTTCAAATAGTTTGAAATCAGAAATACCTATCTACAAAATATTAGTGCAGAAAGTACAATACGTTCTATATTTTAATATGTCTACATTTTCTTTGAAAAAACTTTCTGAACTTTAGAGTCTGTTGCCATGGAATCAAAATAGAATTTGAAAAAAAACAACAACATAGTTTTGATTCACACATGAAGTTTATCTACAAAGTTATCATACTTTTATTAGCTCACCTAAGCACAAAGTGCTCAGGGTGAGCTTTTCTGATCAGTCTTTGTCCGTCGTCCGTCCTTCCGTCGTCATTCGTCGTCTTTTCATTCAAACGACATCTCCTCCGAAACCAAGGGGCCAAATCTAATGACACTTGCCTTGGATGTTCCTTGCATAAAGCTCTACCAAGATTGTTCAAATGGTTCTGGTCCATTGCATTTCTGGTTCACTGGAGCTAAAAATAGATTTTAAAAGTTGGATCTTTAAAAAACTTCATTGTCTAGTGGACCTCTACTAAGTTTGTTCAAATCATAGCCACTGGATCAAAATAAGCCCTGCCCCGGGGACCACTTGTTTACATAGAGTTATATAGGAAAAAGTTTTAAAAATCTTCACATCAGAAACCTAAAAGGCATAGAGCTTAGATATTTTGTATGTAGCATTGTCTAGAGGACCTCTACCAAGTTTATTCAAATTATGGCCCCTGGATTAAAAATGGCCCGCTCCAGAGGTAACATGTTTTACATAGAGTTATATAGGGAAAATTTTAAAAATCTTCTTGTCAGAAACCGCAGGGCCTAGAGTTTAGATATTTGGTGTACAGCATTGTCTAGTGGACCTTTACCAAGTTTGTTCAAATAATGTCCCTGGGGTAAAAGCTGGCCCCACCCAGGGGGTGGGTGTCATTTGATTTTACACAAGGACTTACATATTGAAAACTTAAAAAAAATCTGCTGCTCTGAAACACCAAGGCCTAGACATTTAATTTTTCGTTGTTATGCCTCCCCGCCCCCTTCAAACCCGCCATTCTGATGCAGACATATTGTTTTTGCCCTGTCCATGGGTGTCTGTTTGTCTATCACGCTTCGTTTCTTTTCAATAACTTGAGTACCAATTGACCCAAGGCCTTCAAACTTCACAGGGTTATTGCCCTAATTGAGTAGAAAAAAACCTTTTGTTTTTTGGGTCAGTAGGTCAAGGTCAGAGGGACCTCTAGATTGAAAACCGTTTCCACTCCACACATATCAGGAGTACCATTTCACTCAGAGCCTTCAAACTTCATAGGATGATTGCTTTTACTAAATAAAAGAACAATTTTGTTTTGGGGGCTAGTATGTCAAAGGTCAGGGACACAGGGACCTGTAGAGTGAAAAGTTTTCTGCAGAGTAACTGTAGTACCATTATACACAAAGCCTTCAAATTTTATAGGATAATTTTATTAGAAGAACCCTATTGTTTTTAGGGTCCATAGGTCAACGGTTCAGTTCACAGGGACCTCTAGAGTGAAAACTGTTTCTGCTCAGTAACTGGAGAACCATTTTATCCAGAGTCTTCAAACTTCATAGGATGATTGTCTTTACTCAGTAAAAGAACCCTATCATTTTTGGGGTCAGTAGGTCAGAAGTCACGGTCACAGGGACCTGTAAAGTGAAAACTATTTCTGCTCAGTAACTGGAGTACCATTACTCCGAAAACCTTCAAACTTCATAGGGTAATTATATTAGGATGAACCCTATTGTTTTTGGGGTCTGTAGGTCAAAGGTCAAGTTCACTGGGACCTGAAGAATATTACTTTTTCTGCTAAAATATTGAGTACCATTACACCCAGAGTCTTATTGCAAATTATTCAAACTTGCGAACAACGAACACCCATAACAACCAATAATGATACTTGTAACATGAGCAATGAGACTCAGGTGAGCAATTTAGGGCCATCATGGCCCTATTGTTTTTTTATCTGTTACTATGCGTGCAAAAGTTTTGGATAAATTAAACATCTGTGTATAATAACATTTCACAGTGCATATTCAATTTGGTGTTACCAAAATAGATAGTTACATTGTACTCGAGACGACCTTAGAAATGCTTCAGATAATATTATTTTGATAAAATAGCCTTCAGATGTATTTACAATAGGTTTAGAGTCTGCAGGCCTATACAGTTACAAATAACATTTAAAGATAGTTTGTTTTCTATTCAGTTAAAATGTTTTCATTTTGATTTTAGTCTAGTTTGCTATTTTCAATGTTAACCCTTAACCTGCTGGATCCGAAAGTAATTAGCATTTGCCACCAGTATAGAGCCAGGCCAGCCTGCACTTCCGTGCAGTCTGACCAGGCTCTATACTGTTGGTAGCACCATTTTTTGTATTTTGATATTGAAATCCCTTAAACTTTGAATAGACTGTTCCAAATTCAAAGCTGGGCAAATCCATTACAAAAATTCAGCAGGTTCAGGGTTAAAGTGCTGAGCAAGCACTTTTTGTGCTTGCACATGCGGAACACGTCTATGAAATACACTCATATTTTTCTGTAAACTAAAGAAAACTACCCTCTTTTCAAATCGTGAAAGACGTTGTCGATATTACGTTTTTATTTGTCACGAAATGATTTTTTTCCTTGTTTAGGTTGAAATTGCCATATAAGGTGATTTTGTCCTCTTATTTAAATTTTGAGGAAAATGATATTCCGAAAACGAAGTTTTGGTTACACCTACGCATCAGGACACTGATGTCGATCGAAATAATTTGTAAATGGAATGTATGAGAATTTTGATCAGATAAAGGTTCTACCTATTTAGTTTATTTAACGTCGGTACAAGTTGCCCATATGACCGAAGCCACTGCAAAGTTTTAAGTATGGGATGGTGCAAGATACAGAAAGCATCCCATTCATAAGACACCTGAGTTTTTTTCTTTGCTAAGCATATAACACTGACTAACAAGGTGACCTCGGTTTAACATCTCATCCGAAAGATGATTAGTAATGTTACTGTAGGAGCGGGGGCATCGAACTCGCCCTTGATTACAGGTCCAGCGCGTTGTTACTGAAAGGATCCACCTCTTAAAGAACTAAGGTTCAAAGGAACCATTATCTTTGTTCCCGATACTGAATACTTAATGGCTGTTTCACTCTCTAGCCAATGAAATGCCATGTAAGAAAATGATATTTTTGAATATAACAGCGGGAGAATTACACAACGTTTTTGATTGGCGATCGTTATCGAAGTGGTTATAATTAAGGCATCATTTGAACGAGACAGTAGTCCAGTGGTAACGCGCTGGTCTTGTAATCCAGGAGTCGCGAGTTCGATCTTCCTCTAAATTACTAATTGTCTTTCGGGTGAGACGTTAAATCAAGGTCCAAAGTATTTGTGCTATACACTGAGCATGGAATAGAACCAGGGTTGTCTCTGGAATGGGATGCTTTCGGTATCTTGCAGTACCCCTCACAATCTAAAAAAACTAACCTTTGCAGGGGGCGTCTGTCATATGGACGATAGCTAAGCTCAAATAAGAGAGAGAGAGAGAGAGAGAGAGAGAGAGAGAGAGAGAGAGAGAGAGGTCGTTAGGTAAGTTTCGATTGTTCATCATGTGATATTGAAAAATACCAAAGTCTCATAGTATGAATTTAATGTTGTTACGAAATCTTAATTTTTTGAATTTACTTAAAACCCCTCAAAACTATTACAAGCAGGAACTCCAGCGGTTTATTCAGATTAAACTTCCGTATTGTTGATTTTTCACTTCCTTAATGACAAAGAAAAGTTTATTGCTATAACTATATGATAACGGTGTCGTGTTAAGAATACTGACACTTTTGTCAAATAAGTTGTGTCAAAGTAATTAGTAAATGAACAAAACTATTTTCTTTAGATTGATTATTTCCTTTCAGTTCAAATTACATCCTGAGCTGTCATTTGACTGACAAAAAGTTGAAATGACCGGCAATTTGGATCATATATATATTTCTTGTTAATTCAACAGAGAAAAAGTTTCAGTTTGAGATAATATGGAGAATGTGTGCGTTCCTCAAGAATAAAATAATACCATTTCTGTAAATTAAAAGTTTAAATACCACAGTAAGTAACTCGTACTTGACTTTATCTGGCTTTGCAAGGGAGTTAACTTTCACATCAATACGGAATGTGTTTTTCTGTATTTTTAACATATTTTCAACTGTCTAACTGTTATATCTGATTCAGAATCTTTATTCCCCTCTTATGAGAAGAATTTTTTTAAAATACTATTATTTCACTCAGTCTCAGTTTAGGGCTTATCACATATTCAAGCGTGTTTTAAGCGTCCGTGTTCATTAAACAGCGAAGTGATAATTTATAGCACTGAAGACCTTAATGAAATCGCGGATGAATGCAAAATCATATTTAACGAAACATGAGCACTTTGAAACAGGATACTTACATGCACTTTGTAACTGACTAATTTTATTAATGATCTGTCTTCCAATAGCGGTTAAATCATAAATAATTATGACTGATATGTTGTGCCTTGATAAGTTTTAGCCAGTTTGCGTTTTACGTCAGCTGAAATTGAACTTGAATTGTGCAGTGCTTGTTAACCGTTTAAGATCATACAGATATGAGTGGACATTACTTTACAACTACAATGAAGTAGTACAGTCCCACGCCTACTCGATCACAATGTGTTTTGATTTGTCTACCTATCATTTTACATGGATTTACGACGCTGATAACTTCACTACGACGAGTGTCGTTTTATTGTGTCTTGCTGGTGTTACACTCGCTATAATGGCAATGTCTAAAAAGGATAAAAAGAAAGTCCTTCCACCGGGCCCTAGACGCTACCCTGTGCTGGGGAATCTCGCGCAACTTAGAGGGGACGAGATGTTTTATGTGAAACTTAATGAAATGAGAGAAACGCATGGAGATGTACTGTATCTACAATTAGGGGCTGTGAAAATGCTGGTTTTATTTGGACACGATAAAGTGAAAAAAATTCTCGACGACCAAAAGGATCAGTTTAAATACAGACCAACCTGGTTAGTTGAGATTAAAACCCTGGAGCTTACAAATGGTAAGTCACAATTTTCACATCAACAAAATTTGATATAGATCTGCATTTACTTATAAAGTATCTTGCCATAATGAATGAATAGATATCCCAAAACGTTCTGTAAATCTTTACAAGACGAGGAATAACAAACATAATGTACTAGTTATTGACAAATACCAGGTTTTGGGTTTAACAAAGGTATAACCTTGAAGTAAAGAAATCCGAACCGAGATGGTTTTATTTACTTAACTTCAGGTGTATTTGATCCGTATGATTTCTGTAGGGATGCATAAATGAAGTTTTCTACCTTATAACTCGGTTTGACTGACTTCACATAAACTTGACTGAATACGCGTGAAGACAAAGAGGATGTTAAACCAAGATTTGAATGACTGGCTTAAAGTAACAAAAACAATAAAAGGAGCTGAAAAACAAGAACAACAACAACAAAGAACAATTTTTGCTAGCTTAAAGGACAGTACAGTTGCACCCGTGCCGTCATACTATCACAAATCGACCTTTCTTGCTTGATACTATCACAAATTGACCTCATACAGGTCGATCAGTCTCAGACCTTATACTGTCACAAGTCGATGTTTCTTGAGCCTCAAACTATCACAAGTTGACCTTTCTTGAGCCTTACACAATATCAGGTTGACCTTTCTGATTTCTCATACTGCCAAAAGTTGACCTTTGTGGTGTCTCATACTATCACAATTCGACCTTCCTTTTGTCTCATACTATCACAAGTCGACCTGTCTTTGGGTCAGATACTTTCAGAAGTCGACATGTCAGTGACCAGGACCTCATACTATCAGAAATCGGGATGTCCGGGACCACATTCGACCTTTATGGGGTCACATACTATCAGAAGTCGACCTTTCAGGGTTCTAGGACTTCCAAAAAGTCGGCATGTCTGTGGTTGTTTGTTATAACAAGTCGACTTTGTTCTCATGCTCTCACAAATGACCTGTCTGTGGTCCGTGCTGTCAGAAGTCGACATGTATTTGTTTTCATCGAAGTCGACCTGTCAGAAGTTTCAAACCATCACAACTCGACCTGCGTTGGTACTCATAGTATCAGAGGTCGATCTGTCTGGGACCTGATACATTCAGAAGTCGACCTGTCTGGGGACTCATTCCATCAGAGCTTGACCTGTCTTGGCCCTTGTACTGTCTGAAGTCGACCTGTTAGGGGCCTTATATTATTAGAAGTCGATCTGTCAAATGTCTCATAATATAACAAGTCGATCCGTCTGTGGCTTCATATCTTATCGCATGTCGAAATACCCCTAGAATAACATTCTAAGAGCATTTTGCACAAAAAAGAAAATAATTAAAAGCTTAAATATCTTTAGTAAATCATAATGTTTTGACATTAAATGCATTATTATCACCATGTTTTATTTTAAATTTGTATAGGTGGGTACTGAAAATAAATGACTACTGCACACATAACAGAAAATATACTACAGGCGCAAACTGTGAATTGATATATTAGGTTACATCATGCATATACATGTAGTTATATTAGAAATGCGCTTATGGTTATATAGACTTTTTCTGATCGATTTATTGAGGATGACAAGA
The DNA here is from genome assembly GCA_012932295.1 of Cyclina sinensis. Taxonomy (NCBI): domain Eukaryota; kingdom Metazoa; phylum Mollusca; class Bivalvia; order Venerida; family Veneridae; genus Cyclina; species Cyclina sinensis. The sequence goes on from JAAONU010000011.1 coordinate 39,957,666, forward strand.
TAAGTATAGGGTTTGTAATAAATCTATAACAATTTTCAAATACAAATATAATTATTTATATTCTGTGAATATCAAGTTTGGTTTAAATCAATTTAATTTAATTTTGATTTAGACACAAGGTCTTGCAACTTCGTTTGACGGCTCGTCCGAGCGTCAATAATGTGATGTTATTAAATAATTGATTTGATATAGGCCCTGTTATTTGTTCGACGGCAGTTGTATTGGACCCGAGGCCGAAGATCGAGGGCCAGTACGACTGTTCCGAGGACAAATAACAGGGTCTATATCAATTAAATTATTTAATGACAATCTTATTTCATAACAGTTTCAGAATTTGCTCGCCCTCCATCGTTTGTCGTCTGCTTGTGTTTACAATAGCAAATCGGCTTTTAACATTAATACCGTACTAAAACCGTATACAACCTTTTGGTGGTCACTTCGTTCTGCTGAACAGTATAAAAGTCGATGGAACAATTTCAGATATTCTTAAAATTCGATGCTTTTACTTGGGAAAAAATGGCTGCCATTTCAAATTGAATTCAGTATCAGTTTTCGGCCCTGATCTATAAGCCAATGAGATTGAGTTACAAGAGGGCCAATACTAATATCACTTTTCCGGCCTGGGGCCGATCAGTGTTATTGATAATGGCCCTGATATTCAGAAAGTCCACGTTTTATCAAGTCAGGCGTCTGGTATTTTACAGGATGGATAATAAATGGTTATGAAACAACACTACTTAATGGGGTGTGATCGAACTCTCGACCCTGTGTGACAAGTCTTGTTTGTTACCACTGGATCGCTGATCCAACCCTTCATCGTTTCTTAAGCATAGATATTTGAATTTGAAACGAGAAATCAGTGGAAATCGGTTTAAGAATTTTAGATAGATACTTCACACAAAATGCAACATTTTATATGCAAAAATACCAATGTATATGAAGCGAGAAGGCTATATATAGTTCTTTGCGTTTCTTCTTTCTGCTTGGCCTATTTTCATAAAAGGAGATATATTATTTATGCCGCACCCTGTACGCTAGGGGAAGGTGTCCGTTAGCCACATAAAAACTGACCAAACTACAATGAACTGTCTAGCATAGTGCCAAGAAATGCAACCCCAATTAATTTTACTGTCAGAAGAGAACTTCACAATATATGTTTAAAACATTTATTCCAAATGAATTATGCCATCCTGACAAGTTGGACGAGTCCATTTTCAGTTATAAGGATTCTGGTATAAATTTTCAATTTTATTCTATTTAAGGTACAATGTCCCTTATGCAAACAGTGTGGACCATGATCAGACGCCGCATCTTGTGGCGTCTTATTTTGGTCTGCACAGTTTCCCTTAGTCTACCTTTGGAGACGCAAGGCATTATTAGGTTAAGATGACAACAGTTTTTGACAATCTATTTAGTTGTAAGATTTAAATGTTTCTATCATACGAACAATAAAACCGGACTATGTACGTTGCAACCTGACTGTTATTTGCATGTGAAAACTTAATCTGATAAAGTTTCGCGGAAATCATTTCTAAAGGTTTCAATTGCTTTGTACTTCGAAACTCCATATACCAAAAGTCTTTGTTAAACGAATTATGAACCTAGTAAAAATTTCACCAAGCCGTAAATACCTTTTATAATCCTGACAGCATGAACAAATATGGTATTTCAATGTTTAGCAAACAGTGTCCAGGTCAACAAGAGCTGTTTCTAAATTTGAAATATTTTAACGAAAACGTACACAGTAAGCGTAATTTGTTTATTGCATTTTCTTATTTTTCACACTGTAGTAAATTTTTTCTCGGCAACTGTTTTCTAAAAAGATACTGATAAACACTCCACATTTTAAGACTTAAGATAACAAACTTTGTACATGTAAATATAAAAATATGGTTGATTAAGCCTTATCACTGGTACTTAGTGATTTGTTTCAATTAAAAAGATATTTAGATAATTTTTCACTCTTTGAACATATACAATGAGACGTGAGAACGGATTAGATTGTTATTAACATTTTTCTTTCTGAATTTTCCTCAACGTTATTACAGGAACGGTGGTGGAGTATACAATATAGAGGAAGCATAAGTATAGAAAGTATGAGATTTAGGGTCTGCCACGTGACCTTTGAGGATTGTCCTGGTAGTTTGTTTGCAGCTGTTTCATTATTTCAAAAGTCATCGAATGTTGTCTATAAAACCATTATTTACACAGAAGTGTAGAAGACTTAAAAACACATTTATATCGAACATTCGACATTTCTGGTTTATTGCAGTGAACCAAGGACCTAGGTTTAAGTTCTCCTACAACCGGCAATTATAATGCTAGTATTGCTGCACAGATCGACCCTGGGACCCTTCAGACAAAACTTTGGCGATATATATGTTGTTTACGTATTTGCGTTGATGACCTACATCTGTGTTAATGACGTATATTTGTGTTGTTGACGTACATTTGTGTACTTTTTTAGGTATTGTTTGGTCAAACGGTTTACAAAATGAGAAGTTACGAAAGTTTGCACTTCCGGCCATATACCCTGGCCTCGGACCCGTAACACTCAGCCAGAGGGTTCAGACAGAGGCAGATATGGTATCAAAAGTTCTGTTGAAAGAAAATGGGGATTCGTCAACGCTGAAGAAAATATTCTACCAGGCGATTTGCAACATCAACTGTAGCTTTATATTCGGATCCAGGTAAAGAGAATGTGCTCATTATTTAAAAGATAATAAAGCTATGATTCAGGAATTTCTTGCGTGTAAAGTTAATAAGACATAATTACTTAATCAAGAACGCTTGAATTTCATGTATTTAATGTTGTGTTACATCTATCTAGCTCAGTTTTATGTTCAGTTCATTAAGGATAATAATTCAGACAGTCAAGTGCGCGTGCAGCTTTGTTTTTTTTTCGAATTATAGTGAGAATTACACACTGCGACTTCATCTATAAGTATTTCCCCTAGGGGGAGTCGAGGCGGGCTTTAGATTACAGGAAATTTCCGACCGGCGGTCCTTTTAGGCTCAGTGAGACTGTCATTCGAGAACTAGTTTAAGTTGGAATTTATCTTCCGTTTTTTTTTCTGAGAAACTCTCGTCCTCGGGATAAAGATCCATTTGCAGTTATTAGATATCCAAATTTGCAGTTTTGTAATACTGAATATTCCCGCCTTCTCTCTTTCCCCCCTCAGGATTGAGCACAGTATAGATCGATGAATACTACGAATGTATATAATGAATGTGGTTATGATTGCAGTATAAATCACTGAAGGCTAATCTTTAGCCACTTACATTCTACTTGAAGGCTTGAGTAATATATCAAGTGTTTACAATTGCCTTATTTCGTGTCTCGTAAAATGATGCAACCTGTTTGTTGGCAAAATTCATTTTTTTGTCTCGTAAATGGATTTGAAACACATTCTCTGCTATTTTAATCTTTTAAATCAGAAAAGGTCAACACTTTGTTTTAAATATCAAGTATAGTCTAAGCTTGTTAAACATCATCATCATCATCATCATCATCATCATCATCATCATCAACAACAACAACTACTTCTACCACTTAACTACAACAGAGAAATCCATGCGCACCATTTAATTTGAATTGATCCGTTGCAAATGAAATTAGGAAAACTATGTTCAACTCTCACACAGGCATTATTATGTGTTATAAAATAATTGATTTGATATAGGCCCTCTTATTTGTTCAAGGGGAGTCGTATGGACCCGAGGCCGAAGTTTAAGGGCCAGTGCGACTGTCCCGAAGACAATCATCATCATCGTCGTCATCATCATCACCGTCGTCGTCGTCATCATCGTCATAGTCATCATTGTTAAAAATATAACAGTCATAATAAAAAACATCATTATTATCGTTGTCATCACCATCGTCGACGTCAGAATCTCTGTCATTATTATCGCTATCATTATTAGCATCGTCATCGAAGTCGTCAAAAATTTCACAATTAGAATTAAAAAACTCAACAGTATCATTGTCTTCATCATCGTCGACGTCGTCATCTCTTTCATATTATCTCCATCATTATTATCATGTTCGTCATTATCGTCGACGCTGCCATCTTTATCATCATTAACGCCATCATTGTTATCATCTTCATCATCATCGTCGACGTCACCAACTTTACCGTTATTATTCACCATCATTCTTAACATTGTTATCATCGTGTGACGTCGTCCTCTTTTTTAATCATCATCATCCTTATCATTATATTCTTCATCATCATCGTACCGTCGTCGTCAACAATAGCGTCAAATTAACATTTACTGTGTATTCTAGAAGATCTATTTCTTTCTTTTTGGATAGATTTGACTACTCAGATAAGGAGTTCCAGGAGTTAATTAGCTTAATGGATCAACTGTTACAGAGACAGGGTGTTAAGAATCCACTTAATTTCTTTCCGATCTTACAAAGGTTACCAGAATCTAAAAAGGTAAGTAAATAGATCATTGATGTCACAAATTTGCTGATGTTGAAGTTACTATTCTAATATTGCATCAGGAGAACTCACTATAATTACAGGGTTCTCTAGAAATATATATTGTAGAAGAAAGAACTAACTAGAATTATATGGTCCACTATAAGTGTACATCCATTAGAAAACACTAACTAGAATTATAAGGGTCACTTTCTTGAATTGTAGGGTTCTCTCAAAGTATGCACTAACTAGAACTTAAGGGTTTCTTCAAAGTATACATGGCATCAGGAATCAGTAAATGTAATTAAAGGTTTCCTTCAAAGTATACAAAATTATAAAATTGAATGGTTCTCTCAAAGTAAACAGTGTACCAGGAATCACGTACTTAAATTAAAGGGTTCTTTTAATGTATATAACACACCAGGAATCACTTAATGGAATTAAAGGTTTTTTTTTTCAAACAGTCAACAAAGAATCACTACTAGAGTTAAAGGGTTCCTTCAAAGAAAACAGTGCACCAGGAATCACTTAACAGGTTCCTTCTAAGTAAACAGTAAACTAACTAGAACTAAAGGTTTTTTTCAGAGTAAACAGTGCATAAGAAAGCACTTACTAGAAATTAAGGGTTCTCTTAAATTATACAGTGCACTGAGAAGCACTTACTATAGCTAAAGGGTTCTTTCAGATTATAGAGTGCACCGGGAAGCACTAACTAGAATTAAAGCGTTCTTTCAGAATAAACAATGCCCCAGGACTTAAGTCTTCTTTCAAATTAACTAGTGCACCAGGAATTAATAACTAGAACAAGGGTTTCTTCAAAGTATACAGTGCACCAAGACAAAAAAGTTTTCTCAAGGTTTAGAGTGCACCAGGTAGTACTCATTCATTGAAGTTATACAGTGCATCGGGATACACTTACTTGAACTATAGGGTTCCTTCAAAGTATACAGTGCACCATGAAGCACTAACTAGATTTTAAAAGTCCCCTTAAAGTATACAGTGCACCAAGAAACACTTACTAGAACTAAAGGGTTCTCTCAAAGTATACAGTGCGTCAGGAAGCACTCCTTAGAACTAAAGGGTTTCTTTTAAATATACAGTGCAATAGGAAGCACTAACTAGAACCAAAGGGTTCTCTCAGTTTATATAGTGCACTAGGAAGCAATAACTAGAATGAAAGGGTTTTCTCAATGTTTACAGTGCACCAAGAAGCACAACTTAACACTAAAGTGTTCTCACAAATAATGCAGAGCACTAGTTAGAACTAACGGGTTCTCTCAAAGTATACAGTGCACCAAGAATCACTTACTAGACTTAATTGTTCTCTCAAAGTATTTAGTGCACCAGGAAGCAATTCTTAGAACTAAAAGGTTCCTTCAAAGTATACAGTGCACCAGGAAGCACTTCTTAGAACTAAAAGGTTCCTTCAAAGTATACAGTGCACCAGGAAGCAATTCTTAGAACTTAAAGGTTCGTTCAAAGTATACAGTGCACCAGGAAGCAATTCTTAGAACTTAAAGGTTCCTTCAAAGTATACAGTGCACCAGGAAGCAATTCTTAGAACTTAAAGGTTCCTTCAAAGTATACAGTGCACCAGGAAGCAATTCTTAGAACTTAAAGGTTCGTTCAAAGTATACAGTGCACCAGGAAGCAATTCTTAGAACTTAAAGGTTCGTTCAAAGTATACAGTGCACCAGAAAGCAATTCTTAGAACTAAAAGGTTCTTTCAAAGTATGCAGTGCACCAGGAAGCAATTCTTAGAACTAAAAGGTTCCTTCAAAGTATACAGTGCACCAGGAAGCAATTCTTAGAACTTAAAGGTTCTTTCAAAGTATGCAGTGCACCAAGAAGCACTAACTAGAACTAAAGGGTTCTCTCAATGTATATAGTACACCAGGAAGCACTTACTAGAACAGGAAGCACTTACTTAAACTAAAGGATTCTCTCAATGTATACAGTGCAACAGAAATTAAGACTTACAACAGAACGATATCAACAACAACAACAAAAACAACAAAGTGTTTTTGTAACGGATATTTTTAGTAACAAATATGGTAGAATTCGTCATTATATATTTCTGAATCAGTGAACATAAATATATTTTATCATTTTTTTTGTGTGTCAGATTTTAGTTTAAATTTTAGTCGGGGTGTACATTTTTTCGATATGTATCTTCTACCGTTTACTGTATCCTGAAACAGACCATGAAACTTAACCCGTCTTTGTGAGTTAAATGTGATATTAAATATAAAAAAACTACCGCACCAACTTCCCCACTATCTGTTTTAAAAAAAAAATCAGAAGAAGAAACCCCCAACGACACCCGGATTTTGACAAAATCTGTATGCCTGGCTTTATTACATAACCAAGTGTATTGTAGCTCATACATGTATAGAATACTTCAGAGTGTAAAGCTGTGTCAATATAAAATTTAATAATCGAAAATAACCTGTCTCATTCTAGAATAACAGTTTGTTTACTATGGCGAGGTGTTACTGATATGTCGAAAATAAAGACACAAGAAAACATAAATAATGTCTTAATGCCTATCATTCAGATAGACCACACACACTTAAAATGTTCATGCAAGTCTAAAACAAAATATGCACCCACTAAAAATCAAGTAAAGATAAGTTACATTTATTCATGCAATGCTTGTTATTATAGCTATACGTTTCAGTTTTCGATTTTTATTGTGTGAATGAATTGAAAATATTTGTTGAAACTTATTTGTATGAATCATATGACTATAAAAATGTTTAAATGCAGAGAAAGATGGGTGTTGGGTGTCCATTATAAAAGCGCATATACCAAACACATTTTTAAATTTTGAAGCTTCTTCATTCGTAATTGTATAGTAAAACAACAACAACAACAGGTTTTAATTGCAACTCCCAATTTGCATGTCTATTGGGGCGAATCAGTGCTCCAGTGACTCAGCGCTTGGCCTGAAATCCAGCAGTCGTGAGTTCAATCCTCAACCCCTCCACTATCATTACTAATTAATTGTCTTTCGGATGAGACGTTAAACCGAGGTTTCATATTTTAGTGCTATACTCTGAGCATAGAAAAGAACAGGGGTGTCTTTTGAATCGGGTGCTTTCTGTACCTTGCATGTTTCCCTACAGCCTAAAATCTTCAGGGAGCGTCGGTAATATGGGCAACCGGTACTTATGATTAATATACTCACGAAGATAGCCAAATCTTTGACAGTGAAAATACCCTATGTTAGTTAACTTATCAGAACGTTTGCAAATGTACTTTATACAAATTTATTAAGAATTACTTAGACATTAAGAAACAAAGGCTTTCTTTAAATGACATACCAAATTTGTTTTCTGTGATATATGAGTCAGATATATGTATATGCAGTATTTGCAAAATGTTACTACAGGCAAAAGAAAGCAAGTGTGTACTGGCCAAAGTCGCAGAATTCATCCACAGAAAAGTCGAAACTGCACGAGAAAGTTTTGATAAAGACAAAATTCATAGCCTAGTCGACGCTTATTTAGAACAGGAAAAAGAGGAAAACGGAGTTACAGGTAGATGTTGATTATCCCCTGAATTCCTGTAGTCAGTGAAGTTTTTGTTGCTTAATATGAAAACAATTAAAGGCCCAGTTTTACTAACAAAGCTTAAAGCTTAAATGATAGAATTTACATCTGTGGTACAACTACGTCTCTTCCGAACTTCCAGATTATTGGAGCAGCTAAAGACTGCCCCATACATACAAATAATTATGCAGGAAACACATATTGTTTTACTAACATGATGACACATCAACTAAATGAAAATAAGCAACAGTCACGTGGAAAGTCACGAGACCCTATCAAAATGCTGTTATAAATTTAGCTTTTCATTGAAAGGATAGTTGTAACACACCTGTAAATCCTGCTATTGCAGTATATTTTATCTTTGCAAGTAAAACTGGATCTTGTAACACCATTACTGATGAATTTGATTTTATATAACCAATAGGTACTGATGATGTCATTTCAAAAAGTCAAGATTTTTGACAGCTTATGTGATCGAGTTATAGAAATAGACTTAAAAACAACTGTAGCTAGTGGGGAGTTGGAAGCCTGTATCCTGAAGGAAACGCGGTCGACGCTTTGCATATTTTTTCTTAAGGGGAGGTTACTTGTAATGACGTCCTGCATTTTTATACCCTGAAGGAAACGAGGCCGACGCTTGGCATAATTTTTCTTAAGGAAAGGTTACTTGTAATGACGTCCTGCTTTTTTTATACCCTGAAGGGAACGAGGCCGACGCTTTGCATAAATTTTCTTAAGGGGAGGTTACTTGTAATGACGTCCTGCTTTTTTATATCCTGAAAGAAACGAGGCCGACGCTTGGCATAATTTTTCTTAAGGGGAGGTTACTTGTTATGACGTCCTGCTTTTTTTATACCCTGAAGGAAACGAGGCCGACGCTTTGCATAAATTTTCTTAAGGGGAGGTTACTTGTAATGACGTCCTGCTTTTTTATATCCTGAAAGAAACGAGGCCGACGCTTGGCATAATTTTTCTTAAAGGGAGGTTACTTGTAATGACGTCCTGCTTTTTTTATACCCTGAAGGAAACGAGGCCGACGCTTTGCATAAATTTTCTTAAGGGGAGGTTACTTGGAATGACGTCCTGCTTTTTTATATCCTGAAGGAAACGCGGCAAACGCTTTGCATAATTTTTCTTAAGGGGAGGTTACTTGTAATGACGTCCTGCTTTTTTATATCCTGAAAGAAACGAGGCCGACGCTTTGCATAATTTTTCTTAAGGGGAGGTTACTTGTAATGGCGCCCTGCTTTTTTATATCCTGAAGGAAACGAGGCCGACGCTTTGCATCATTTTTCTTAAGGGCAGGTTACTTGTAATGACGTCCTGCCTTTTTCAGAGGAAAATGTCGTTCATATAGTAAGAGACTTCTTTGTTGCGGGTACAGAAAATGTCGCCATTGGTCTTGTATGGCTTATAGGGTATATGGTCGCACACAAGGACGTACAGGACAAGTGTAGGAAATGTGTTGTAGAGGTACCCATCTATTTTAATATCATACAGCTTAAAGTGAAATTTGTTCTTTACAATAAGGTATTGCTTTGTTCATTGCTCAAGAAACGAAACCATGGTACAATCTCTTTTACATGCATACAAACGTAATTGTTTCATGAATTGATATTATTATATTATATTATGGTATTATTTTCTTATTTTAAATTACTTAAATCATATCCTAAAACAGACACTGGGAGACAAACAGACGGCAGACATGGAAGATATAGGCAAGATGCCTTACATAGAAGCCACTGTTAACGAAATGCTCCGCTTGGCTAATATAGGTAGGTGTGTCTATCTATTTGAGTTTATTTATCGTCCGTACCGCCTGCTAATATGACCAACGCCCCTTGCAGAGGTTAGATATTTTAAATTGTGTGGGATACTGCAAGATACAGAAAGCATTCCATTCCAGAGACACCTCTGGTACAAGGGACCTCGGTTTAACGTCTCATCTGAAAGACAATTAGTAATGTTAGTGGAGGAGTTGGGGATCGAATTCGCGTTCCCTGGATTAACAGTCCAGCGCGTTTCCATCGCTCCAGAGGTGTACCTTCTTGCAGAGTTGTTTTATTAGAACTACTTTCAGCTCGCCTACCTCAGCCGAAAGTAATGATGTCTTCAAGAATATCTTTGTAAGTTAAAAGGGTTGCCGATGTATTTTGACTGATATTCGGCGTTTCACCGAACAAGGACAATATGACGTCATGGAAAGAACGCATCAGAATGTCTAATTTAGATGAGCGGGAAATACATATGCCACCAAAATTTTAATGAGGAAATTGTCAGTCTTTGGTCTATATGTACGTCCGTCCGTGTCAATCTATTCGTTTACTTATATCACAAAGAGTCACTGGTTGATTGGAAAGTTCAGTTCTGTTAGATTTTTGTCTAGTAAAGTTATTTTCTTGCGTGGGAAAATGTTTTGTTTTACTCATATGTTGGTCACAAATTAGAGCACTTCGATATTGACGTCAAATGAGTAATTACTTAAAAAATATTTGGCATATAATGTTATAAAAATATAGAACAATATACTCTGATGTCTTTTTTGTTTTTGTTCAAGTTTTGTAAAACATTGCGGGGGCATTTTAACACCTGTAGCACGTTTTTCATTAACGTAGGTAATTACTTTAATTTTTCAATTTAGTTTTTACTATCACCTGAATGTAGCCCAAACAATTTTTATGATATGAATTTATTTAGTAAAATCCATAATAAAACCTCAGATACTTTTTTATACCACAAAACGAACCGCAATGCTTAAGGCTATGTTATACAAAACAACAAACGGTAATAGATTTAAAGTAGCCAAAATGATTATAAGAAGAAATGTATAAATTCACGTGCGAATTTTTATCGGTGCACTTAAAAGAAAACTTCTGAGTTTTGTTAGTTATTCAGATACACCATACATTCATGTAACGACGATTTACAACATTAGTATAAGTGTACAAATATTTGGCCCTTTCATTTTTAGCTCACAAGAGCCCAAGGTGCTCAAGTTGAGCTCTGTAATAGGACTGTGTCCGTCGTGCGTCGTCAACTTTTTGCTTTAAACAAAATCTCCTCTGAAACTACTGAGCCAGTTTTGATGAAACTTGCCTGGGATGTTCCTTGCATAAAGCTCTACCAAATTTGTTTAAACAATTCAATTCCATGAGGAACTCTAGTTGGTATGGCAACCAGTAGGAAACACTTTAAACATCTCCTTGTCTGAAAGCATCCTCTAGTAGACCTCTCATAAGATTATTCAAATTATTTCCCTAGGGTCAAAATTGGCCCCACCCAAGGAGTGACATGTTTTGCATAGAATTATATAGGAAAAACTTCTTGTCTGAAATCACAGGACCTAGAGCGTTTTCATGGATCATCATCTAGAGGTCCTTTATTTAGATTGTTCAAATTATACCGCTTTTGTTGTTAATGGCCTTGCCCCGGCGGTCACATACTTTTATAAAGACGTATATAGGAAAAACTTTGAAAATCTTCTTGTCTAAAACCAAAAGGTTTAGAGCTGAGATATTTTGCATGGAGCATCATCTAAAGGTCAAATTTGCACGTAGATTTCAAATTCAACATTGGGTAAACTTACCTCGATTCCTTCATTGACCTTGCTGTTTCATAGTTTGTTAATCATCGCGTTACTAGAGGTGATATCATTTTTTCGAATTGATATGTATTACCAACCTATTGATAAAAACAGAATCAGTTATTTTGCTCTTGTTTGACCTTATAATATTTCCGTCAGAAATTCGTTTTTTATGAAAATGTTTTTACTTTCAAAAACGAAACTAAACTAGCAAAACCAAAGTCTGTGTTTGTTTAAACCTCAATCAGGCGAACGAGGGAAAGTATGACCCCGCTTTTCCTCAGGTCCGAATAACCGTGTCCTCCACAGAAGGCTATATAAGTTCCTTCTATTCTTTCAGCACCTTTGTCTGTACCTCATGCTGTGCAAGAAGAGGTCGCTTTTGAAGACTTTTGGATCCCCAAGGACACCATGGTGTTGACACATCTACAGTCAGTACACCTGGATACCGGCTTCTGGGACGACCCGGAAACATTTAATCCTGACAGATTTATCGGACCTGAGGGTACTCTTCAGAAAAAAGAAGCATTTTATCCATTTTCTATAGGTAAAGTTTTTCAAGATTCGAGCACTTTTTTGTTAAAACATAAAGATCGACACTGTTGTGGAAACATGTATGAAAAAGGCATGTAAAGGCATGTATACTGAAAATAAATACCTAAGAAATACCTACCTAATACATGGCAAGTTTATGGCAGCGTAAATTTCGATCATTTGTGGAATTTGTAAAACATTTATTAATATCATGCAGATTGTGTATATTCTATGATAGCATCGATAAACTTCATTCGATGATAGTGTACTAGCTGTGAAAATTATACTCATAGCGAGATCTGTTTTTTTTTATTTTCAGGCCCAAGATATTGTATCGCAATGAAGCTTGCTCAGATGGAGCTTTTGATCATATTTAGCACATTATTGAAACATTTCAAGTTTACGGATGGTCCGCCATCTTTAATACCAACACAACCAGGCGCTTTTGTTGAACCAGAGAACTTCAGTGTCACGTGGACGCCTGTCGAAAGCGCAAGTGAATAAACTCTCTCAACCAAGACGCCGATTTCAGGGTTTAACAGACGCTTTTTTAAGCAAGTACTAGTATTTGCCACAACCAAAGACAAAATCTACGTCTGTTGTTCAAATTGAAAGGGATTGAATATTCTAATTGTTAAGCCGCGAAGAAGTTTCTTTTGTTGGATTAGCAGCGTTCTGTGTAAGAATGTCTTTCGTCAAACTGACAGCTGAATATAAAGATGCAAATGATTAAAATCAGAAGACTTTCCCGAAATGTTGTCAAACGTATCTTAACAGTTTGCAGAATACATTTGATCAACTTATACGGAATAAAGACAAAACACTTGGTCCATAGTAATCATTGGTGCGCTTTTAATTTTGAATATGAACTTGGTCAGTTCAGTTGACTGCCTTGAAGCTGAAAGACTGACCTTTTTTTAAAGTGCAGATGTTTTCAGTCTGTTCGAGAATTGATCGTTCTATGTATCATCGAGTTTTACAGAGTAAGCCAGTAATAGTATAACTAAAGCTAGTAATGAAAATCAAGTAAATAGATAACACCCCTTGAGATTTTTGAAAATTCGAGCATTTTTGAAAATTACTGCTGGTTCTATCGTAACCATGACGACCGCTTCTTCTGACGGAGTTTATTTTCTCTTAAATTTTATAGACTAAAAAAACTGTTCCACTTCTTTTTTTGTCAAACTTCGGTCATCAGAGAATTAGGAATGTGTCAAATTATTGGAGTTTTGTGCTGAAATTTGTCCAAGATGTTGTGCAAATTACTTAACGTTACATCACAATGAAACTAGTTAAACATTTGTTTTTATGTTGTCTTAATTACGACAAGTTCAAGGCCATTGTGAAAAAAGTGTAGAAGACATGACTAATCTTAAGACAGCAACTATGACGGAAAAGAGCATAGGAAGGAAATATCTGGTTCTCAATTTAGCTGAAGAAGGAGATAGATATAATAACACTGATGAAAGGCAAAGAATGTTATAGATAAAGAGTTTTCTATGTTAACTAACAATTTGTTTACAAATTCAAGAAGTGCTAAATCCTACTATATTTTCTTCATAACATATAGAGGGAATATTATGTTGTAGTAGCTGTCTCTGACCTTGTATTTTGCTACGAGCACGTGGGGAAATCGATATCTCGCTCGACCTTCGGTCTCGCGTGATATCGATTTTCCCACGCTGCGAGTTGCAAAATACAAGGTCTCAGACAGCTACTACAACATAATTTTCCTTTTATTATATACCTATAAATTTAAGACAATAAATAATAAGACAAAATGATTCAATTTACTGAACTTTTATTTCACAAACAAACATATTATTGAAAAATAAAATTATGAATGGCGGATGAATACATTAAATTTGTAGAAAGAAGCCACACCTCCAACTCATTTAAAATCATTTAAAATGGCCACCACAATCGGAAACACACATCAATATTTCAATGTCAACAAATGTGGGAAGGATAAACATTATTTTGCAGTGAATAAATTAATTCTTCAGTTGGATTGTACCAAACAAATTGTCGGACATTTTAGACAGAAACAGATATTGTATACATATGACCTACTGTATACATGTAAACAGTTGCAGACGACATAGTTGAAATCACGACGATTCTCTTTTATAGGACGTTATTTGTGTGTATTCATAAGATTTTGATAGAAGGGTACAATTTATGGATTTTTATGTTAAAGAATTGTAATAGTAATCAATAAAACACTTTCAATTATGTTTGTTTATATTTTTGACGGGGGGATTTCGTTACAAAAAATAGATACGGATTCCCCGCAAGGTGCCTGTAGTATCGGTTCCCGCTTCCAAATACTACGTCACGCACAAGGCTTGGAGCCAACCAAGAAAAATAGTCCGGCACTTCCATATATGGTACCGTATTCGACACTAACATAATACGGATTTTTCTATCCGTCGAAGCGTATTTGCGCTTCTAGATTTGTGTGTATTTTAGAAAGAAAATTTATAGGTATATAATAAATATATATATTATAGATTTGTAATATTTTTTATGCATTGATTGTTCTGTTGCGTGAAAATATAGAGGACATATAACATCTTACGAGTGTTTTTATACATTAAAGAAAATACACGAAACATTCAAAGGGGGAATGAAATAAACTTGAAGGTCACTTAACACCATTGTGTAAATTCTGTTCTCACCCCAACTGCCACAGTAGATAACCGGAAAAGGAAGTATATCGTTCACCACCAAGGCCAAGGTCACTGTTGTCCATGGTTCGTACCCACACCTGGTCGCCCGCGTTAAGCTACACAATATTTGTGAAAAGGATAAGCGTTCATTTAGTTAAAGGGTCCCAGACTACTCATACTTGCATAATTTAACAAAGAAGTACAATGTAAAGTTATATTTTTTCACCACAAAGACGTATATAACAAAAAGCACATGGTTTATGCGTAATCCTATCAAATTTCTGAATAATGCTGTGAATCCATGAATATATGTAGCACTTTTGATAAAGTCAAAACAAAAAAACAAAAAAACGAGAAAGTTTAAGATCCTGAAATGGACAATTAGTCAATTTTTTTTAAATAAGTCTTTAAAATCATTTGCGCGTTTCTCCTCTTTGAACATAAACAACTGAGCTTCAATGCTTTGAAAACGAGATAAAATTTTCACAGAATAATTAAAAGGACTTATATGTATTTTCATCTACCCTGTTTAAATACTTTTCACTTCTTGATTTTCGATTTATGTGCTATTTTACCTTACACCTTACCTTTGCAATGATGGTGTTAGCACCTTGGTCTCTGTATGACGTTTCTGCATGCGCAAACACTCTGGCCAACACCTCATGGTTTCTCATGATCTCCCCGTGAACCATGACCCCGCCATGACTTCCTCTTGACATATGGTCAAGTATTGAGCATGAGAGAAGATATAAACCGGTATGCGGTGCGACAAATATCCCGGTATCATTGTTATAACCGCCGCCATATTGCGTGATTATTGTCTCGAATTTAATTGGTGTGTTTGACTTGGTGTGCTCGATCACAGTTGGTGCAATCACTGCTGAGAAGGCAACTGCGCCATCACTGTCTAGAACAAACCTCTTTCTGGCACCTCCACAAAATGAAAGATGACAACATTTTTATAAGATTACTTAGGACTGGTACCCTGTTTTAGAAAAATCTAATATAGGTCATAACAATAGGTACTTGTAACAAAAAAATATAATTTTTAAATTGCTAATGTGTAAAACTGCAGAGACAAAGTAAATTTCTACATTCAGAGCAAGTTTTGCTTATCAATGGATAATATATGCAAGACATCAAACTTTTCCTATCTGGTCCACCTAGCTTGAGTCACGTGAATTGGTTTTTATTCACTTTTATTAGATGTTTGGATCAATGTTGGGTGAGAGCTTTTAAATAAGCTTAGAGCTTTTAACTCAGTCCGTGATGTCCTTGCTACCTTTGCGATTTATGATTGATTTCTTGAATAAGCTATTGATTGAAATAAGCCTGGATGAAAAAGAGACGAAGTGCAGATGACTTCGATATTTAGTTTTATCGCGAGCACAGTACTGCGTTAATTTAGACTATCTTCTGCATGAAGAATTATTATTTACTATGTGATGAACTATGTACCTTGACTGTGCCTAGTATTCAGCTGATGTATGAATCTTTCTTGGATATTTAGTCTGGTCAGAAGCTTTTCATTCTGCTGATATAGATCTTCAATAAGCTCCCGCTGGTCACTGTTGATTGTTTCTTGCTTTTTAACTGTAAACAAGAAAGCTTCTTGTGTTATCAGTAAGAGCAATTTAACTTAGTATGTCAAATTTTGTTTCTTAAATAATTATTGTAATATTTGACGTAATGGAACTGTGAATTAAGTGGAATTATCTCTTAAATAATTCATATAATAATTGTTATAACTAAAAGAAATTGAAAATAAAGTTGAGTTATTTCTAAATTCAGAATTATTTTAATATTTGACATAATCAAAAAGGAACAGATGGTCTGTTGGTTGAATTAGCTTACTTTGCATAAATAAAAATTATTTTCATAAATGTAAAGTGCAATACCTATGACTGTGTCTACGATCTTCTATTCAGTTCCGTCGCCTGCATACAAGTACATATGCTTCTTATAAAACTGAGATTATGACAAATTTACAACCGAACATTTAACGTACTCTATTTTAAAGATAATTTTAGATTAGTACCTTTCTCCTCCAGCAAGGACAATCTGTTTATTACCTCATGTAATGCACCATCCTCTACTTCAGTGCAACTATATAAGTTATGGCAAAGGCAAAGAACTAGCGTTATAAATGGGAAGGGAGACATCTTGATATAATGTAAGTCTTGTAAATGTTCCGATAGCAACAAAGATAAGAGGCCATTTATACTAAACATAAGGGGAAAGTTGAATTAAAGATTTGATATGACATATTTAGCGTAATGATAGAACGGTTCGTTTTAATTTTGCAAATTATGAACGGAAAAATCATATTGAAACAAAAACATGTATATTATGCGAAATAGGCACCTAGCCTTGAACATTAAATTTCTAACGTATAAAACAAACAACATACAGAGTGGTTATTTGACATTCCTTTACTCGGTAAACAATAAAATTTTTTAAACAAAAACAACAACAAAAAGCAACAACAACAAACAAACAAACAAAAAACGTATGATAAACATACATAGTCAAAGAATGGACGATATTCAAATTCTTAAACGAATTAAGGATATTGAATTTGTTCTGACTTGGAGACATGACATATTCCTCAGGTATATACATGCTTTCTATACATTGGAAAAATCAATACCAAATTTTCCAATGTTGCATACATGTTTGAAAGCATGGACTTCAGGAAAGTGGTCATTGAAGACATATCTAAAACAATGATTAATAACTATGATAACACGCACCCTTTAAAATGAATCTATTTGTAAGGGGCAAGCACTAGAAGAAATTAAAATACATAAAAAGTTGGAAGTACAGGCAACTTGGAAAACTGACAAGATCAAATGAATACAAAAAATATGTTATATTGTATCAATGGTATAGTGGGTCTTACGCAACTTCAAAAAAAAGTTCCAAGAACACCAAAAGGTCGGTTTGCATTAGAACTGTATGGTCAATCTTTGGAAATCCCCATTTAATCCATACTTTTAAAGAGTTTTTATCAGCGAAAAAAAATCTTTATCTAAATAACCACCCTCATCTGACAGGATTCTCCGCCCAGGAAAATCTTTGATATTAAATACAACACTACTTTGGACAAGACCGTCCCACTGTCCTGTATTTATTTGACCTTAATGAAGTATATCCACTTTCTAATTTGGAAATTATGGCCAAATAATAGTTTTTGGACCACTGGATATTCAAGGGTCAAGGTCAAATAATTACAGGTCAGTGGGGAGGTCTTGTCCAAATGGGTGTTGAGTTCTAATTAGTATACTTGTCTAAGTAACAATCTTTTAGATAACACTATTACATCATATATACAACCTTACGTCGTACTAAAATGCACGTACAACAAATTAGATTAGGGAGAGTGTATATAGAATGTTTGTTCCATTACATCCTTTGAGTCATTCAGTCGGATTGTAGTGCTGCAGCAGTTAAACATAAAATTTGAAAGAAAAAAATGACCTGTTACGTTCATTCTATAATATTTTTGCAGAGATGGCTGCTTTTCTGTCAAGTCCGCCGGTGAATGCTAAGTCTGCTATTGAGCAGATAAAATGTCTTACGCTTATCTAGTCTAGGGTATGACCCGAACATACGTATAAGAGCTCATAGATGATGAATTGTACATACTTTTAAAAATATCGAGAAGTAATGTTCATGTGTAGATCTAATATGAATCATTTGCTCTTCTTTTGACAAGTACAATGATATTAAATATAGGGAACTTTTTTATGCCACGCGTAAAAAGAAAAGAGTTCTTTGGTCGTAAAGTTGGTGCCCTTTAAAACATTGGATCGACAATCGACCTAACATGCGAATGCATTTTTATCTTTAGCCCAAGTGCTAGTTAGTTCAGTTCGCCGCAACTGTTTAATTTGCTGATAAAGCTTAAATTTTTCTCTAGGTAGAATCTAAACAGTATAAGTGCATTTTAAGTATTGCATTATGTCGGCTTATATGCTAATTCCCATATGTTTTGTTTTGCTTTTAACACCTTGTTTGGCCGGAACAAGCAATTCCTACGAAAATTTGATACATCGGCTTGAATATTTGGAGAAAATAGGTAACGATATTTTAAAGATATTTTACAAACAAATATGTATACATTTGTCTAGGATTCCTTAAATTTTTTTATCTCCTTTTCTGTTTTTTCCTTTCCTAGTTTCACAATAACTGCTAAGGTATAATACATAAGAATTTGACATGTAATCATTGCATATAATAAATATAAAATAAATAAAAAGCAGTTTTATCCAGTATTCGATTTCGCACGTTAACATTTTTTTCAGCGAAACAAGTTGCAGTCCAGGGGAGAGTTATTACAGAGCTACGTGATACAACTGCCGAGGTGAAAAAGACCAATACAGATCTTATTGCTGTCAATGTAGCTCTTCGTTCAACAAATAAAGCTTTAGTTCAGATTAATAAAGACCTACAGGAAAGAAATGCAGAGCTATACAAAACCAATAAAGAACTACATGAGGTAATCGCAAAATTTTTAGAACCCTCCATGGACGACCATGGGACAAACGTATACCTGCACCAAAGAAATTTGTCGCCGCTAAGTGGTAAGTGTTTAATTTTTTAAAGTAAACATTTGATATAATAAGGTGAAATTTTGCTGTACTTATTCACAAAATTGGATTTTTTGCTTTTTTCTTAAATCGTTTTAAACATTTAAATGTAATTATCCTTAAAAAACACACTGCATCACTATCAAATGGCATTTTTTTTCTCAAAGGTGCTCAGTCTGCGAAGCGGTTCGTTATGAATAACGAAGGGCCAATTGCTTTTACGGTCGGTATCTCACCGCGGTCGGTGAATCACTTGAAACATCACGATACAATTACGTTTGAGACAACAATAACTGATGTTGGTGGAGGATACAATAACCAGTCTGGCGTATTTGTCGCACCTGTGTCTGGTATCTACTTGTTCAGCTGCTCCCTAATGGACGACTTTGAAGAACATGGTCTTATGCTTCATGCAGAGATTGTTCACAATCAGCGAGTTCTAGGGAGGATCTTTGCTCATGCTGAACCCAACAACCATCGGGACCAAGGTGCACAGACTGTTGTCACATACGCAAAACAGGGAGATCAGGTCTGGGTGCGAACTATTGACAGTCAGGACCTTGGACTAGGTGGAGAGTTGTATTCAACATTTACAGGCTATCTACTGTTTGCCATGTGAAGACACAGAGAACATAGGAGTGACACCTCAGTTTTGCATACACGGAAATATTAGGCTTATATAATTATTACCATAAATTAAAAAAATTAATTAAAAAAATATGATTATGGTAGTCTCTGACGTTTTTATTTTGCCTTTCAACACGGTAATCGTGAAATGTAAATGTTTTAAATAACGGGATTTTTTTCTTCATGTTTGGTCAAAAGTGGAATAGGTAACATAAATAAAATACATGGGAGGACTTTGTTGGCCCTCAAATTACTGTTTACGTCAAGCGTAATAACGATATAGGACTTTAGAACACCTGACTCATCATCTTGCAAATAAGGTGACAAATGTGGTATTTATGTTTGAAAACTTTATTCAGCTTCATACCATAACTATATCCAGCAACAAATAAGGTGGTATTTAAATATTTAAGACGAAGATTGTTGTGTGTGTCGTGTAAATTAAATCCAAGTTTTTTTTAAGTATTATCTGAAAAACGTTACCTTAGGTGGTTACAAAAACGATCAAACGTGAATTTACTTGATCGTGGCTTGAAAGTTGAAACCGTAAGGAAATGTGACATGCTTAGTTTTATGGACCTGGGCTATTTTTTTTCAATAATAAGATCTTAAAGCTACATATAAGATCTACATTTATATCAGTTAAACATGTGACCCCGGGACAGGACCAATCACAACCCAACAATGCCAAAATTTTCTTGTCTTCTTCTAGGGTTGTAATTTAGACAAGCAAGAAATTTTTGGAAATGTGAGTTTTGTCTTGATACCATAGCAAAACTACCTGGAACAGAAATTTTTTAAGTTTTCATAGATGTCCATACTGTATTCCTTCCTGTAGCGTTGAAAGAAATGAACGAAGCTTTTTGCTGAAGTGTGATAATACGCGTAGGGCAATCACAAAAGCTCAGCATAAGCACTACGTGCCTATGTATGCTTAAATAATAACGGTCTGATTTTGTACAGCTTGTTTGTTGTACAGACAAGCTGTTTCAAAACGCACGAGAACAAGTGTAAGAAAGAGAAACTTTACAATTGTAACGACGTATAACCATGTGTTTTTTTTAATGTCGAAGAGATAGCAAGGCTGACCTTTGCCTTTGATAATATTAGTGACTTATTACTGATAAAAGGTTTATGCAATATAGCAATATTGTCACCGACAGAAGATCCTAACGTCAATTAGTTAATGATGGACTTCTGTTCATTTCTCACCTTATTTATGTTTTGTGTATATTCCTGCGGGGCACAAGATGATGCGACCTTTCAAGCTATTGTTCTACAGAGATTGGCTGCTCTCGAATCCAAAGGTATTCTTTAATCTGTTGAAATATAGATTGAGGGATGAAATTGCAAGATTTTTTTACCAGTAATAAAACAGAACAACTTTCCCATCACCTTTCAGTATATTGTCATATTACATTTGTTGCTGTTGATATTTTGTTTCAAGCTGTAAAAGTTCATTTCTTGTTTTCAACCAAACCAGATCAAACATGAGTTGTTCATAACACTTTTTTCATTTATTTATACACCTTATGAGGGTGCATAAGTCTCCGGTCTTTGTCCGTCTGTCTCTCGCACTTTCATGTTCAAACTATTTAACAAAAATCAAAGGCTTAAATCAAACAAAATCTAGGGTGAAGGCAAGACCAGATATACATATTGCCCGGCGGTATTATTCATAAAGCATCTTAGTAAAAACTTAAATTTCACTAGCGAACGGAAATTTGCATATTTATAGGATATCTGAATAAATGGAAAATTTATTGATGCATTCTTCTTGAACCCATTGGTTTAATCGAGATTCTTTTTTCTTCAGTTGCTGAACAAAACGTTGTGATTGAAAGACAGCAGCATGTTATTGAATCATTGTCCGAAATCGCCATGAGAAAACCAGACGGATTCGAAGGTAAATTTTACGTGGATAATCTATAATTTATTTCGAAGATAAACGCGTTTATGTATAAGAATTGAAATATTAAGTGCACATATGGAGGCTGATTTCTGCCCCTAGCATATCGGCGCGTCGACTTTATCGCCGATGCGAAAAGTCGACGATCGGAATGTTTTGTCTCCTTGTCTGTTCTTGTTTTCGCTAGCGCTGAAGTGTCAACGCAAAATATGGAAAGGCGCCAATGCGAAAAAAACGAAGTTTAAGAAGCCAATGATGGCACAGTTAATGTGTCGTTTCTTTGTTTTGGCGCTAGCAAAAAGACGAAATAACGCCAACACGGCGACGCGCTGATCGGCAACTTTTCACTTCTGCCCTATCAAGGACGAAATGACGTCGAGGCGACTACGCACCAATCTGTGCCTTTTCATCCCGGTCTCTTTTCTTGTTATGGCGTTCCTGTGATGCATACGTAGATCACTTACAGAAAAAAGGACGGAATAATGCAGAAATAACGCAAAGAACTGGTACATACGAGTTCTTTACATGTTGTTCGCATTATCCGTGATTCTGTGTTGTACGCATGCACCACAGAAACGCGACAACACGAAAAGATGCCGACACGAAAAGGCATCGATCGGCACGTTTTCGTCTCGGCATTATTTTTTCGTTTCGTTCGCGCTGTAGCTCCGAGACGAAGACCGAGGATGATCGGTGCCTCTTCTAATTCTATTTCGCATTGTCTCCTTGGCGCTATCGAAAACATGTAAAGACGACGAGATACT
The DNA here is from genome assembly GCA_012932295.1 of Cyclina sinensis. Classification (NCBI taxonomy): domain Eukaryota; kingdom Metazoa; phylum Mollusca; class Bivalvia; order Venerida; family Veneridae; genus Cyclina; species Cyclina sinensis. The sequence continues at coordinate 39,980,331 of JAAONU010000011.1, forward strand.
TTTTCATTGACGATAACACCGAAACCGACGCGCCGAAACGCTAAGGGCAGAAATCAACCACCATACAAACAATATGCAAAGAAAGAACGTTTCTTGGTACCGTATATTCTCGATGGGATAAATAATCGTCGATATGTTTAACAGTAGATTCTGGATGACAACTCAAAACATAAAGCTACAATTATAAAGATGGGTTGTACAAGACACAAAGTTTATCATGTCGGTCTGTTTCGCATCGTGTCTGTACTTTTTGTCTGAAAAAAAATTTCTCCGTTTCCTTGCTCGATTGGTTAAGGCCTCCACTTACAGACTGGGAGGTTAATTAGTCAGTCCCAACTTGACTGCTTGATGCGAGCGGTTGGTGTTCCTTTCTTTGTGCTTGTTGTTTGGAACATAGGATATGAACCGAGAGGTAAAGTTGATGTACGTGAGGTGGCATTAGGCATGTCTGGCGACTCTGTGATAAGCAAAAAATATGAGATTTAAACACAGTTTTGACACTGTATTTAAAACAAGTTTGCATATATTTCTTATTCGGTTTTGCAGTGAAAACCCGCAAAAGTCGCTTCGTTTTAGACAGTGGTGAAGGACCTCTAGGTTTCACTGTTGCAATCGCACCTTTAACTGTGGATCACGTTGGCCTTAGAGAGACGATTAAGTTTGAGACTGTTATCACTGACATCGGTGGTGGATATAACAGCACAACAGGTGTCTTCGTGGCTCCTTTGTCAGGAATATACATGTTCAGCTGCTCCCTACTGGATCACTGGGAAAGCGCTCATGGACAAGACAAACTGCACGCGGAAATCGTTCAAAACAATAAAGTTCTTGGAAGAGTGTTTGCACACGCAGACAACAATTACAGGGACCAAGGTGCGCAGACGGTCATCACGCAGGTGACAAAAGGTGATCGGATTTTCGTCAGGAGTGTAGACAACAAAGACCTTGGCTTAGGTGGACAGTTATTTTCCACTTTTACAGGCTATATGCTGATGCAATTATGAATTTAGTGTAATGCGTTTTCATTATGCAAATAAATAAAAGGAATTCTAAATTGACTGGTGTTTCGGATGTTGTGTTGGAATGTTTTGAGGTAGATTTGTATTAGTAAGTGCTTTTTAATACTACTCATCTGATAAAATGTTTGCTATACCTTGACATATGTTTGTTTATAAGAGCGTTATGGGCACCTTTGGTGATTATGGTTAGATGTGAAGCGGAGAGACTTTGACTTTTTGTACTACTGTGAGGGTTTAAGCTAAGGGGTAGTAGGCTTGGCGCCCTCATGGATTTTGAGTAGGAATGTTTTGTGTACAACGAGCTCGGCAATACCTGTCTTTTTTTCAGGTCGGAGCTTTCACAAATCGGTCTGTTCAGCTCTTTACATTAGCGTGTTTTGGTCATATGTGGTTAGTTTATCAGATCTAAAATCTATCTGCTTGATGTTTTTGTTTGATAGTGATCGCGTTCCGCATGATTTGCATTTTATTTGGTGGTTTCTCATGTCGTTTGGTCCCGTGGTTTGGTTTTTGTTTGAGTTAAATTGTTTACTCGGCTTTTGTCTTGAATTTGGTTTTTATGTTGGGTTATGTTCATGGTGTATTGTTTGTTCATTAGCAAAAATCAAATAAAACAAAGTACAGATAGCGAAATATTCTTTGAAAATTATCGAGAAAAAACCCCACACATAGTCACATAAAGAATTGTCAAAGAGCAAAGTTTAAATGAAATATCATACAGCTGAAGCCATAGTCCTTCCTATTTTATCTCACTCCCGAAGTTTTAGTCGATTATTTTCTATTTCAAATGTTTTGCAAGACCTGGTACATTCGGGAGTCTCTTTCAATCAGATGTTAAAAACAATGCATTTAGTTAAATGTGTGATAGATACTGTAAGGTCTTTGATTTACCTACTGTCATTTTTTCGATGCTTTCAGTAACAAACATTTCATATTGGTGGTCAAATCTATGTCAGTAAAGTCTTTTAATAGTTACTAAAATGTGAAATGGTACAGAAAAAATTGTACTGAATAGCTTTCTCGCTGTATGTTTTATTCCTACTTATGGAAAGTGTTTGTGGAAAAAAAATCATTAGTCATATTTTGTTTAGATAAGTTATCAGAGTGTTGTAAAAGATTAAAGCAATGATATTATCAATTGGTCTGTGTCAAAGGTCAATTGACTTTTATATATTGTTACAAGTGATCAAAGATATGGCCGGAAGAATGTCTCTTTGAACGGTATTATTTAATCATACCAGCACTTAAGTTATTTTTAGACATAATTTTGAGAAAGAAAACGATCTCACTTCTATTCCCTTTAACAAAGTTTAGTCATCACAGTTGTATTATATTTATATTATACTGCTCATCTGTAAGCTCGCGGTACTTACCGTTTGGCTAACTTTAATTAAAAAGCAAACAATAAACATTAGTAATTTTGGTAATCATTACAATATTTCATCCTTTTTCCATCGCCGAATGTGTAAAATGCCATTTAAATATGTCAAGAAAATCAATCATGTGGAAAATTTATCACAGTGGGCAGCCATATTGTTGAATTACGTCATATCACTAATCTCGCGGTAAATAGGTCAAAAGGTTCTAGAACATTATATTGCAGTTAATGTTTATAGTCTGTCAACGAATCACTAATGGGAATGATCAAACATTGCTTAAAAAAGATAAATTGTTATTCAACATCAAAATTAATACTAAATGAACACTGTTTACGGAGCCACTGTCACAAAATTACTCGTCTAGGAAACGAATGCATCGTAATGGGATTTTTTTAAAGTATGGACTAAAACTTTCCAAGAAACTGCTCATGATTGCAAGTTAGAGCGTTATGTCTTCGCGGGAGAAAAATTGGTCACAAACTTTGTTTGTAAACACAGCCCATATGGCGCGACTGACATACCGCGAGATTAGTGATACCGCGAGAATAGTGATGTCGGGTATACTTTAAACATTTTCCTGTCCAACAAACAAAATGTATTTCTTATTTGTTCTAAAACAACAACTGAGTAAGGAAGTATTCCACCGGAAGACCGTTAAAGCGAATTAAAACTTCGACTTCGATTGACTGTATTGTCATTAATTCAAATTTTTATTTTGTACCACACTTTTATCTTACTGATATTGCTAAACAAACGCGCGACAAATGATATCACGTCTTAATCAAGCATGCATTTTGTAAAGGTCAAAGGCAATGTGTATAAAAAAGAAATGAAAAAAGCCAAAAAAAATAACCAACAAAAATCAAACAAACGCGATTAAAAATATTGTAGACTTTTTTTACTTTCGACATTTGCTTGACGATTTATTTAAAGGGTGATACAATTTGCTTACCATAAAATACGTATGAGTTGCTTTAAAATCACAAATTTTGCTGTTTTGTTTTTGTAATCAATGTAGGCAAGATTACTTAAGATGGACACAGACAGTCTTATAATAATGTAAAAATGAATTACGTAATTTCAAGATATTTCCATTTGAATTAAAATAAGTAAACAAATGATATTTTACTGATCTCCGGTCCTGACATCACACATGAAGACAAACAGCAACCGGTTCCCTGTCAACACCGCACGTTTATACAGATATCCAGAATAATTATAATAAAATGTAATGCTTTATAACGACAGAAAAAAGAAAGAAAAGCTATCATATTTAGTATATCAGGTAACGATCGACACCATGGACTTCAGTGAAATGGTCCTTTATTAACGAATACTCATCAATGAAGTCTACTTCATAAGGTCTCTACCACCTGAATCGCTTAACCTTTTTTGTTTTTCAAACACGTGATAATATAATATATCTGAAAAAATGTAGAATTGTAGATTAAAACAAAATTTAAATGGACGGATGAAGACACATTTTTTCCTGGAGAGATTTTTGAACTGTATTTCAAACTTCTACTTCGTTGTACGTTTTCTAGAGGGGACATTTTCTTCCTATCAAACCTCGATGAAATTTGTGACCTTCTAGAATCATTAAGAATTTTATGCTGGTAATGAAAATTTATCTTAATGATTCTAGAAGGTCACTAAATGAGATGAGAAAACATTCTAAGTACTCTATACATGACAAATAAACATCAATTAACAATTGTTTGAAAATAGTTTGATAATTAAAAACTGTTTGATATATTTATTGCTTGTTTCCTTCTACCCCTATATTTCCTTTTGTTTTAGGTATCGACGAAGACCTTCTTCACAATACTATGTACTCAGTTACAAACATATTACGAATACGAGTATTTTTTTAATCATTTTATAAGCACTATTGAATAGAATGCTTTTAGTCAGGTAAATACATCTGTCCAAAAATTGTCAATAAAAAGTTAATAGTTTTGCACTTAAACAAATTTGACTGATCTATAAAAATGAACCCGATATATGCAAATACGTTTCTCTGATCGTCAGTTATGCATTAGCTGGAGTTGGCTTTCTTTCAGGTTCATACCTACGCTTTAAGCCCATTCTGAACACGAGAAGGGAACTTGTGCAGGATTTGAAATGAATATCATGATTAAACAGGCCTGTTTTGCAAGCTTGTTTGTGTTATCTGGTACGTATAACTATTCTACTGAAAGATTTTCTTCTAAATTTTAGGCGAAGTGATTTTACATATTCTAAAATTTCTTAGCTTGGACTTTGTTTTGAAAAAAAACTACAAAAACAACAAAATGGTAATAAAATGAAATAAAAGAACAGAAATACTGCAAAAAAATGGTATGTGAAGTGTTACAATATTGTGTGCTTAAGTTTTCTTTTTTTTTTGAACATTTGTAAAATAAGGTATATTTGTTTACTATTCAAGAAATTTCCATTTTGTGTTTACTGGTATTCATTTAAAATTGAGTATTTTTTCGACGTAGTTGATCACTTTTGGTTTGAGCTTCCGTCGATATGGACGCGTTGCGAGCAAAAATCTTGTAACCAATCAGGATTTAAACATCTGAGTCATCTGATAGCTTAACGACTGAAGGCTTACGAAAAAAAGGAATGGCATTCGGAACACCTCGGCGACTTCAGTAAGTTGTCGGAGAAAGCCGAGTTGTTACGATTGAATGGTAAGACTTTGGATTATATTAACCTCCATGTCTTACGAATAAAGGTGGAGATATGCAGTTTAACGTACAAAAGGATTTTATTCAACCACTGGGGAAAATTCCGACTTAGCTCGTCCACTGCGGGAAATTCGGACTCAATTTGCCTTTACCGAGAATGGAATGCAATTTTACTGGAACCGACAGATAAAGTGATAACATTTTCTAACGGTGTTTAAGCAAAGAATCGGAGACATTTTATTTTTTTGTTTAGTCAGTACAAAGCGGTCATTTAAGTCTTTAAAAAGTCTTCTTGACACTCGATTAATTCTGTGGGATCAAATTAATAGTAAAGCGTAATTGATTACACCATTTAATACATAATCCTTTCAATGTAACCTTTGTCGATCAGCTCTTTTAAAAAGATATGTCTTATTTTATATGTCAGATTTGTATTTGTTAATCCCTACTGAAATAATGGCAAATGTATAACCATTGTATGATTTGTTTTAGTATTAAGTTAATTATCATTTAGCGTGAAAATACTATAAAAATAAAAATAAAAAAATATATATATGTATTTAATATTTGACTCATAACTTTTCAGTCCTAATTTCATTTGATTTTTTGTACTAACACTTACAAAACATATGCTGTAATTGCATTTGGAGTATGTTTGCTAATTTTCCGCTGAAGAAAAAAACTTTGCTGCCGTCTTAGTTCGAGATGCGGTCATGAATCCGGGAATCTTCCGAAAACAATACAAGTAAGAATCTTTAAAAATAAGCATAAGAGAGGTTCATCAGCATGCTCTGAAAACATGTCTATCTCATTCAGTATATCAGCGACTTTTCAAAAGACAATTTGTACCCATCAAGAATGAAAACACGGTAATAATTCAAGAAGTCATGTCATGTCTCCCAAATATTTAGAATGCAGCTACTTTAATATGCAAATTGCAATGGTTAAACCAGTGAAGGTCATTTAGACGAAACTTTTTACAACATCTGATGATAATTTTTCGTTTTCCCGAATTCGTATTTTCAAGCAGAGCAGGCGCAGAAAGATTATTGGAGACTGGTTCTACAGCTATGGGCTTTAAATCTTGAGGTTTAACTTCAGTTCTATACGCAAAAATGAATGCCTGCAACTATCCCTAACACTGTGGCGAGGCATGACATCTCCCAAAAAATTGCAAAAGAGAACTACAAAAATTCAGTTCATTTGTTTCTTGTTAACAACCCCACCTTACCAATTCATTGATAGTGATTGTTCAGAAATTATTACAGAGGGTAATTTTAATTATGAAGTTGAAAAAAAATCATCTCCGTGCGCTATTTCGCAGACACAAAATACATAATAAAAAGTACCTAATATCTAATAATTAGAAATCTCGGACATCCTTATTCTGCGACCCTCTTTGCGACCCTATATTAGGCGTAGCACCTTTTGTTCTGTAATTGTCATGGTACATATAACAATAACGCTTATTTTCCCCTATTCACTTAATCATTTTCATGTTCAATACAAAAAATATAAATTTGTCAACTATACTACATCATGGTATAAAAGGCTAGGCAGCATTAGAAGATCTTTCGAAAGTTGTAATAAAGTTAGCAAGTTATTCTATTAAATATACAAATATTATGTCTTTACAAGCACAGGATATAATGAATACAATATAAAATGTCATCGTCGAAAACTCGACTACATTCATCTAATTAAAAAAAAAATCGAACTATCGTAATTAGAGCTAAAAGGAACAAAATATTAAAAAAGAAAACAGCGTAACAATTTTATTTTTGACAAGACTTACATTTCCAGTGTGCATAATATTCACTTACACATTTGAACCGAAACCATTTTTTGTCACATTACAACATGTGTGTAATGTAAAACAGTATGTAATGGTTACATTGTATTACAAACAACATCGTCAGGTGAGAAAAACAATTTCCATCTACATTTCTTTCGATCTATTTAGCCGCCGGGGGATTTACAATGGTTCAAGAAAAGTCCATCGCAGACATACACTTACTGGACGGTCGTATTGGTGCGTTTCCAAACATTGGTAGTTTACATGCCTGCATATCCGAATGTTACATGATGTCCGAATGTGTTTCTGTTGGATACTCTACTGAGACCACAAGTTGTCAGCCTTACAAATATGATTTGGCTAATTTCAAAATAAACCTGATTGTACAGGATAACACAGACGTCTATAAAGGTAAAGTAAATGGTCATGAGCTTCCGTAAACCATTTAAATGATAGTCTCAGCTAAATTCTTTTTCGGCAACATACGTTCTGTCCCTTAGCTATAGACAAAAATGAAGGTTTTAACAAATTGTTTTGAATTTAAGACGCTATAGTTTAATGCTAATCTGAAGATGTATTGTTTTTAACAGTATGTAAGGTACCGTTGTAATACAAACATAAAAATGCTTAATTAAAGAACATTACTTTAAGCTGAAAATTAATTAAATATCACACCGTCCTTCAAATTTCACTTGCGTAATTTTGCATTTTTTTCTGTAACTTTTTCAAGCCGTCTGATTACTGGCATTTTTCAGTTTGGAAATATTCTTATCAGAGCACTTTAATGGTGAAAGAATAAGTAAAGGCCGGTGATAAATCATCATATTGCAGTGAAAATACACAGGAAAGGTATTGTCATTTCAGTGGTTTGTGACAGGCAAGATTACACATATGTACGTTCATTGAACTTATGCTTACGACTATCCCAGAACAAGTCGACGTTCATGGATTCCTGGGATACGTGTATAAACGAAGGAGCACAACTTCTACATATAGACACCACAGACAAAATGACCTATCTAAAAGGAATGTTGTCACATATCCATGGTAAATATATATTTATTAAGGACAAACCTTCTCTCTTAGGATATTCAATTTTGTTGATCCATAAGTGCAAAAATACGCTTGAGTGAAATTTAAAAAATAAAAACATGGCGTCTTTTTGTAAACTGCAAAGTTGACTATGAAAATAAGTCTAGTAAAATCGAATGAATTCGTTTGCAATTAAACTATTTTTAAACACTGACATGACGTCGAAGCTGAAATGTCAATTTGTTGGAACAACAAATACTTTGATTGGCGAGATTGTATCATCGTTCTATCACCACAAGATCGACAAAAAACGAATTTGTCGATTAAGCACGTTTTATAGGCTTTTCAATGTTTTATTGTCGGAAGTCGACCAGAAATCAGTTAATATTTTTTATACGAGTGAACTTGATACTGAGGTTATAGGTAAAACATCAATATAGTTATAAACGTGTTTCAAACGCTTTTGTCTGAGCTCGACATAGCTGTCTCAATGGCAGTTCGGTGTACGTATGTGCGTTAGTGCGTGCGTGCGTCCGTCCGTCCGACTTTGCTTTTCCGGACCATAACTTCTCCATGCATTGAATAATATTTAAATACCTTGGCACTTTGTTCAGCTTAGTAATACGTTGAGTCGCACGCAAGACCCGCAACCATAGCTTTAAGGTCAAGGTCACAGTGACATATTTGTTTACATATATACAAACAGACTATATATCACAGACTTCAAACTTTGTCAGTAGATAAATCCTGGTAAGGTGGAGTGCATTGTGCAAGAACAAAAAGTCTGGCTCATTTATATCTATAATTATTCTCCTTAATTGATTTTTTTCATCCGGAGAAACTGTATAACTATAATAGTTATCTTTGTGGCAACTTCACTTGTTTGCTCGTGGGCATCTAGTTTTTTCCCCCTGTTAACTTGCAGAGGTGGCATTAGAACGTTTTTCTAGACTTAAAAAAGTCCTCTTCATGAGATTATTCACGTCATATTTGAGATTCGACACCGTTTTTTCTCAGGTTTGTCTAAAGACCTTTTTCAACTTTTTTGTTTTTTGAAATAGCTACGTTTAATTAATGCTGTATCGTAAGCACTTTCTTTACCATTTGAAATCTGGTAAATCTAAGTTGACCAAAACAGCTAAAATTATGGAGAGTTAGTAATAAAATTTGGAAAAAAAACGTTTTAGATTTTCTAAAGTATTAAATGCATTAAACAACTTAATTGATAGATAATATAAAAAAGCATACGTATTTTTCTGTTCAATTAAGGATTAAAATGAAAATTTAAACATGGTTACTTTAAAACATTTGATATTTCCCTGGATTCTGTTTATGTTCTACAGAAAAGACTTTTTACCTGGACGTCTGTATGAATAACTTCAACTTTAAATAAGCAAAAGTCTTAAATTTGATTTATTTATAAACAGTTTTTTTTTTTTTTTTTTTTTTTTTTTTTTTCGTAATAACAATGATTTTAATGAATATATTAATAAAGAAATCACAGAAAATGATATTGAAAAGGCTGTAAAAATGCTGAAAAACAATAAATCTTGTGGCTATGACCAAATAGTAAATGAGCAGATAAAAGCGTCTTATAAAGATATGAAACAAATTTATATTAAACTTTTTAATCTGGTATTCGATACAGGTGTAATTCCCGAAGCGTGGACAATTGGTATTATAAATCCAATTTATAAGAATAAAGGTGATGCGTCTAAACCAGAAAATTATAGACCAATTACACTTCTAAGTTGTCTTGGTAAACTTTTCACATGTATTATAAACAACAGATTAACAAACTTCATAGAATCTAATAATATACTTGATAATTGTCAAGCTGGTTTTAGACAAGGTTACTCAACCTCAGACAACATGTTTATACTACAGCATATGATACAGTTTCTAAATAATAATAAAACCAAATTGTGCTGTGCTTTTATCGACCTCAAACAGGCATTTGATACTGTCTGGAGAAAAGGTCTCTGGGACAAATTACTTAATATACGCATTAATGGTAAATGTTTCAATCTGATTAAAAATATGTACAATAATATCAAGTCGTGTGTTTCCAAGAACTCTGAGTTATCCAATTTCTTTTTTTTTTTTTGTTCGGGTCCCTTTTTATCGGTAAACCCCATTTATTTTCCCCGTCATAGGTACAGAGAAGGTCGGGGTTCCCTCTCTGCCCTTACAATATTTTCAATTGCATAAGTCAATGATAAAGTGAACATTTAAACATATACGATAGATATAAATACATCAACACTGTAAATGAGGAAAATCAAAATAATTTAAGTTTTAAATTCTATAACAAGGGACTCGATTTTTTTATGTGTGTGTATTACATTTTTCTGTAGGATTTAGTCACAGAAATCATTAAAAATACCATCAAATCTTAAAAAAGTTTAGCAAAGTACAATGATGTTAAAATGACAGAAATGTCAAGAGGTTATCAAATTCAATACATCGCCAAGAACATTTTGAAGTTTTTCATTGTGCCGGCTACACTGTAAAATATAACAGCGGCTTTTAAGTTTTTGTTTTATATAGTTTTTAAAATGATGTATAGTAAGGTAATTTAAACAATGGTCGGAAAATTTGGATTTATAGATAAAATATTTTAACAGAACAAGCAGAAAAAGCGTGACTTCGTTTAATCTGTTTGCGTTAAGCAAAAATTCCTTTTGATTGTTCGGAAGAATAATATTTAGTGTCTCGTTCATCCAGTTTCTTACAGAAATTGTAAAGGTGGTTACTTGAGGACATTCACAAAATAAATGAAAGGTAGTTTCTGCAACATTATTACAATATGAGCATCTATCATTTTGTTGTTTATTTATTTTAAAAAGGAAAGAGTTTGTTGTAAGAATATTGTGATTTATTTTAAATTGAAAATTTCGTAGTTTAACTTCGTCTATCATTGTAACATTTTTATATATGTTCCTATATTCTTGTTCCGTTATATTACCTAATTTGTTCGTCCATTTTTCATGTTGAACCAAGGTGCCTGTCTCGGCTATTACATCGTAAAAAACTCTTGTACCTTTAGTTGATTTCAATACATACTTTAAATATGGGTTTAAACACATGCTGTTTTTTAACTCTCTAACTTTTGTTTTATTGCTACTTATAAGATCTTTCCATGTTCGTGGAATATTTAAAAGAAGTCTCGTATAGTCTAAGTACGTCCCTCTCATATTGTATATGTTTTTGAGCTGATTAAAAGTGTAAAAGTTTCCATTCTCGTCAACCAAATCAACAATCTGAATAATTTTTTTTCATACCATTCTTTAAAAAATAATAAATGATCATCAAAGTGTCCGTTATACCACAAGGGTGAGAATAATACGTCCTGAAAATCTCTTATTTCAACTTTATCGCAAAACGTAAATAAACTAGCTAAAGTATCTCTCCAAAATGGATTTTTAAGTTCAAGAGTAAGTTGTTTGGAATACAAATGACCAAGACAAAATACATCTATATATCTGAATTTTATCAAACTGATCCAGCTTGAAGAAATGTTATGCTCAAATAGCAACATTCGCTTAAACCATGATAATTTCAGACTAAATATGAATGACTTAAGATCAATCATACCTAATCCTCCTGCATCGACTCTTTTAACCGAGAAAACTCTTTTGATTTTATCAGGTCCATTATTCCAAATAAATTTGTACATTTTCTTTTCAAGGTCCATGAGTAAGTTCTGTGGTGGGTTTGGTAAAGCAATGAATAAATGTATAAATTGGGCTAATATCAAAGACTTACAAATAGTAACTTTTCCAAAATATGTCAAGGATCTTTTTGACCAAATTCGAATAATATTTTCGCATTTTTGAAGGACTGGTATATAATTCAAATTCCATATATCAGATACATCTGCATTAAAAAGTACGCCTAAAATTTTTACAGGTTCTCTTGTCCAATCTAAAGAGATGTCTTCACATAACTTTTCGGCTGAACCACATTTAGCTCCGAACCAAATAGCTTTCGTTTTTTCTACATTTATTTTCAAACCAGACATTTTATAGAACTGATCAAGAATTCTTAGACATGCTCGAAGAGATAATTCGGTTCCATTTAAAAATATTTGTGTATCATCAGCATATTGGCTTAACTTATAATGATTTGTTCCTATAATAATACCTTTTATATCATTATTATTTCTTATCATATAACCTAAAACTTCACAGCAAAGAATAAATATATAAGGAGAGATTGGATCACCTTGTCTGCACCCTCGTGATATTTTAAAGAAGTTTGATAAGTATCCATTTTGTAAAATGCAAGTTTCGGCACCATTTTGAAATAATTTGATCCAGTTAGTAAAAGAAGGTCCAAAATTGTAGAATTTTAGAACATTATGGATGAATTTCCAGGATAAGGAGTCAAAAGCTTGTTGAAAGTCTATTGACAGCATTAAACCATCCTGTTGTTGTTGTTTTGTTTCAAATAGAATGTCATAAATAATTCGAATATTTTCCCCAATATATCTCCCTGCAATAAAACCTTTCTGATCTGCATGTATTATGTCATAAAGCACTTTCTTAAGACGATTTGCAATTGCGGACGATGCCAATTTATAAATAACATTTAAAAGTGAAATAGGTCTCCAGTTTTTTAAGAGAAGCTTATTTTTATTGGGTTTAGGTAAACAGGTTATCACTCCTTGAACTTGAGTAACTGACAATTGACCAATTCTATATGAATAATTTAGTGAATCCAAAATAAAAATTCCCAACTCTTTCCAAAAGTATTTAAAAAATTCTACTGTATATCCATCAAGACCTGGGCTTTTATCGTTTTTCATTTTTGAAATTACCGTAGTAAGCTCGTCTAAAGTTAATTCACCTTCCAGATTTTGTTGTTGCCTATTAGATAACCGTTTGGGATTTTGACCAATTACATTTTCTAAGGGAGTGTTTACAACCTGAAATTCATCTCTATAAAGAATTTCGTAGTAATGTTTTTGGTAATTTAATATATTTTCTTCTGAAACATACTCGTTCCCAAAATCGTCTACAAGTTTATTTATTGTTTTATTCAAGTATTGTCTCTTTTCTAAATTAAAAAAATAATTTGTTGGTTTTTCACCTAAACCCTCATACCAACATTTTGATCTCAACATAACTCCTTCTAATTTTATTTTTCTAATATTTTCTATCTTTTTTTCATATCAGACAATTCATTTATTACACTTATATCAACATTTTGGTGATTTAACTCAATACAGTTTTCTAATTTTTCTATATTTTTTTCTAATTCCTCTTCCTCTTTAATTTGCTGCTTTTTCTTTTTAGAACTATATTTTATAGATTCTCCTCGTAAGACTACTAAAAATGTTTCCAAAAATAGTTGTTTATTTATATTCAACGGTAGTGATTGGCCCCTTTCTACATGTTCTATATTAAAATTGTCGCTGCCTGTGTAATGCTGTCTAACTAGATTTTGTAGAGTGGTTCTTACAAGTTCTTTATACACATCATCCTTTAAAAGTGAATTATTAAATTTCCAGTATCCTGGACCGCGTTTAATTTCATTCAGTTTCATTTTTAATAAAACGCCTTTATGATCAGTTCTGTATCCGATAACTATTTTAGTATTTGTTACAAAGTTGTACATATCTTTACTTATAACAAAAAAATCAAGACGCGAAACAGTTTTTATTACCGTTTCCGAGTGTCAGCATGATATATCTAATTTGGAAAGGTTTTCAAGCCGTAGAACTGCTTGGAAGAACACATTTTTTTCAATATATATTGAATTGATATTTGAAATAAAACTTTTTAAGACTTTCATCAACGCATTTACTCATTTAATATACTGTATTACACAATCATTTTTCCTCACGGTAAATGCGTTACCCTCTTGTCATGTCCTTGGCTTGATTTCCATCATTTAAAGTTTCTGAAAATAAATGAACAATGGGTAACTTTAAAAACGTCACTTTGTATATTCATATAGAATTTATGATGGGCATTAGCCTACACGGGCAGAACTTTAGAACCAACAGCTAAAATAGAAGATTCCTAAGTTTTAAGATAATCGACAAAACGATTGTTTAAAAAAACATGAAGATTTTGTAAAGTTACAGAAAACAGTAAAGCCTGGTCTATCTTCGTATTGTTTTGTCTTTCAGGCAAAATTTTTTGTTTGATAAACTGTCCAATGAGGATAATTTTGCAGACAAGACTATTGAATCATCATACAATCCCCCGCCCCCTTCCTACAAAGTCAGGTAAATAGTTTCTTTCAGACCTAAACTAAGAAACTAATGGTCGTTTTAACAGTTACAGATAGAAACAGAATCTGAAAAATTACTGATAAAATGCAAAATAATTTCTTCTTAAAAGTAGCGTTGGTCTTAATATTATCAAGTAAAAATTTAATTTGTCTTTTAAGGACCTGTAGACAACAGATAACAAAATCGATAAACTTTAAAATAAAAAATAACCAGGCTTAACAATATGGTATAATAAAAACTGAAAATGTGAAAACAATACTTACAATCTTATTTACAAGTTTCTTTATTGGAACGGCACTTCTCTTCTTAAATGCAGAATATAAAAATAAGTGTTAACAGTATATCATAATAAGAATCGAACAAAATAGCAACAAAAGTAAACAAGAGGGCCATGATGGCCCTGTATCGCTCACCTGAGTATGACTGCTTTTAACAAAGTTGCCATAGACCTGGTTAATTGACCTAGTTTTTTACCCCAGACAACCCATATCCCAATTTGAGCTACAAATCATCAAAACAATCTTACTGACAAATTTCCAGGTATTTGGACTGAAAATGTAACCTCTAGAATGTTTACAAAGTTTTTCTATTTTTGGGCTCTGTGACCTAGTTTTTGAACCCAGATGACCCATATTCGAACTTGAGCTAGAAATCATAGAAGCAACCTTTCTGAAAATTTTTAGGTTATTTGGCATTAAAATCTTACCTCTAGAGTGTTAAAAAGGTTTAACCATATTTAGGCTCTGTGACCTAGTTTTTGACCCCAGATGACCCATCTTCAAATTTGAGCTAGAACTCATTAAACAACCTGTCTGACAAATTTCCAGGATATTAAGACAGAAAATGTAACCTTTGGAATGTTAAAAAGGTTTTTTACATATTTGGGCTCTGTGACCTAGTTTTCTGACCCCAGATAATCCATATTCAAACTTATGCTTAAAATCATCAAAGCAACCTTTCTGACAAATTTCCGAGATATTTGGACTAAAAATGTAACCTCTAGAGTGTTAACAAAGTTTTTCGATATTTGGGCTCTGTGACCTAGTTTTTGACTCTAGATAACCCATATTCGAACCTGAGCTGGAAATCATCGATACAACCCATTCTGACTAATTTCCAGGATATTTGGACTGAAAAGTAGCCTCTAGAGTGTTAACAAGGTTTTTCTATATTTGGGCTCTGTGACCTAGTTTTTCAATCAAGATAACCCATGCTCGAACTCGTCTGAGAAATTAATGAGACAAACATCCTGACCAAGTTTCATGACAATTGAGGCAAACATTGGACCATTAGAGTGTTAACAAACTAATTGTGGACGGACGGACGACGGACAAAAGGCGATCACAAAATCTCACTCTGTCCCTACGCGACAGGTGAGCTAAAAAGCAAAAAATGTAAAAACAATAATAAAACACACGATTCCGACAACCTGTCGCATGTAAAAGACACCAATGCGTTGCTTTACCATAACAAATTGTTTTCTAAACTGCATGTGCATATATGTCGGATGCTGCCAATCACGTGAAATACGTTCACCAACAAAATAA
Organism: Cyclina sinensis; assembly: GCA_012932295.1. NCBI lineage: Eukaryota > Metazoa > Mollusca > Bivalvia > Venerida > Veneridae > Cyclina > Cyclina sinensis. The sequence goes on from JAAONU010000011.1 coordinate 39,996,025, forward strand.
AAGGTATGTACAACAGCGAAAAAAGAGAGAAGAAATCTAACATTCTGTTATTATCTTTCACTCTCTCAGATGAGTCTTTTACAGCTGATTTTAGGTAGCATAGATGATATAATACCGTCTCCGTGGCCTAGTGGTTAAGGCGCTTACGGAGCGGGAGGTGGAAGGTTCGAGCCCGTCAGGGTTTTGTTCTGATGCGGCCGGTTGGTGAGCCGCAAGTTAGTTAAAGAATGGTTACCGATTGCCCTTCCGCCTGGCGCCTGGCACATAGGATAAGGGATCGGGGAGTAAATGTGTACACTAATAGAGGTGTCTCATAAGCCCGGAAGGCTATAATAAACAAGCACTTTACTTTTATAATCTTTATAAGATCAAATTAGCCAGTAGTAAAAAAAAGGTGAAAAGTAAAACCTTCTATGTTAGATCTGTCTGCAACTGTGTGTTTTCACTATGTTATTAGATATGTTTCTAAAGATTTTTTATAGTGAGAAACTTTTAGCCAAACACACCTGCAGAAAATTAAACCATTCAATCAAAGATGCAATACTGCAGTGTTTGTTTAATAATGTGTCAGTTTACTGGGGTTTAACCTGTTTTTTTGGTCATATCCCAGTGGCCATTCCACCTAACAGTGCTCCAGGGTATCCAACCAGTTTACTTACCAATCTCTCTGCAAACGACTAAATGCGCCCTCACTTGAATCAGAGGCAAGGGGTAAATGGCCTATAAAAACATTGTTCGAATCAATTACCACGGAGAAAATTTAGCCGGCTCTAGTGGGGTTTGAACAAGATGTTATGCTAACTAAACCTTGCAGTGTCATACTTACGACTCTAAGGTCGTCTACATTTTCTCTTGCATCGAGGTCTGCTTCTCTTCTCTGAAAAAAAATACATGAAAATTTTTTGCTGCATGTTACGGAATTTTACGTAATTATAAGTCCGTTTTATGTCAGTACTAAACGTTGACATGAATGGTTCCTGGGCACAAAAAAATACAATATGTCATACAACAGACATATGAGCTGCTGTTCATTCAAACATCATTATTAGATTTTATTATTAAAGAACTGTTTACGTCAAGTTTCAGATTTTGCGATCGATTTTTGACACTGAAAAGTTTTAAAAAAAATGCCAGTGTTTTAACTGTTTCATTTCTATTTAGTCGACAAACGGGAAAGAATCTGTGTAACATGTTTTCTCAAATAATGCCGATTTTCCCCTAATAAATCGATCTGAAGTGTTTTTTTTTATTTATTTCAGTTGATACTATTACAGGCTACAGAGATGACAATGATATTTTTCGAACATTTTCCATCCTTGCCACATGCATTTGTTCATTGTAGAATAGTTGTATTATAATGCCAATGAATTATCTAGAAATTATATCTTATTCTTGGAACGTTTATATTAGGGATGCAAGAGGTTAACCGGTTAACCGGTTAACCTACCTAATAATCGGTTAACCGGTAACAATTTTCCGGTGAGGTTAACCGAAACAAAAGGAAGAGAGAATGTTAAAAATATAAACATTAAAAGTAAAAACTACCAAACAAGCGCGCCGCCCTGACAACGGTATTTATTGGTCGTCATGGTGATAAACCCCGGGTGCGTGTAGATCAATACACGTGTCACACTTATACACAGGACGTCTCTCGTTTATTTGGTAATTGTCACTTTTGCAATTGTATTGATGAACAATTATATAAACATTGCGCCTCCTGTTTGCCGCTGTTAATTAAGAGTTTAACTGGCACTTTTGTTTGTTTTCTACTCGCTAAATAAAAACTTAACTTGAGATCATTAAAGGAAAATCGCCATTGATGATTTCTTAATAATTAACACGTCAAATCAAGTTTGTTTTTCGAAGCAGTGGCAATTTATGTAATGTCTTATTAATTTGTTTTTCGACAGTAAGACTTGAATGTGTAATTAAATAAAAGATAAAACTCTTCGGTGTTTTTTTTATTTATTCTATGTACGTAATGCATTACATTTCATTATAAGAATGAAACATAAAAAAAAAACAGACTAAAACGTTAATATTACCAACAAGGATCGCATACATTTATAAAATGAATTTAAAGCAGTAAGAAATTACATACGGGGGGAATGCACATGTATCTATTAAGCGATCACAATTCTCTTTCGTCCCGAATAAAGATCCGAATAGTAAACACTATCCCGTCAACTTCCGGTTTCACTTTAAAAGTGTACATATCATAAACTGTAACTAGTCGGCACGAAAATATTTATTGTTTATCGGTTAACCGGTAAATTTACCGGTAACAGCGTCAGGTTAACCGGTAAATTGAAAAGTTACCGTTTGCATCCCTAGTTTATATTGATGAAACGATACATTCTTGGTACTTTGATTTTCTGGCGCGTAAATAACTGAAATTTGAAAATAAGATTTCTCAAATGATTGTTGATACTAAAACACATTGAACTATAAAACATATTTTGAAAAGAGATGATAAAGAATAATATAGAAACTTACCCATCTAGCCGCCTGTTTCGTACGTGCTTGCTTAGTGCGGGCATATTCTTCGTCTGCACACACCAAAGCAGAAGTGCATAACATACATATAAACAAAACTACCACTAATTGTCGATTCATTTTTATTTTCAAATGTTTTATTTCGAAAATATAACTTTCAGAATAGGCTTCTCAGATAAATGAAAAAAAAAACATGTCCTGGGCCTGTATTTATACTCCTGAGTAAAATAGGCGCGCAATTCCATTGGTTCATTTTGCCGTAGCTATGAAAAATGACCGTAAGTGATATTGCTGTTCAAAAGCCTATTAGCAGTTCAATTAATCTCCATAACTTTTCTCATTCTTTCACATTATTATAATTGAGTATGCCTTTCAGGCTCAGTCAAATCTGTTTTGTGATCAGAGAGCGACCGTTGTGTGACTGGTCATGCAGAGTTTACGTACACAATACCAGAAAACTGTGTGCAACCACTGTATAGAAAGTCTGGCAATAGAAATAGATAGCAAATAAAAACATATGTATCCCAGACAATTTGAAGCTGTCATTGACGATAATGAAAGTTTCATGACATCGGGAAACAACAACGTCACTAGTTGTAGATTCGCAGACAGCATTCCGTGACCGTACGTGATCTGTGCCATCTCCGGACGCTGGGCTTTGGCACGTTATGTAGGTACATGCATTTTATCAGCAATATAGTATTGCCATACAGCTAAAATCTGAGTAATTATGTTTGTTGTTCAAGATGAACATCGAAAGCTGCTTCTTTTTGCCATTTTTTACATAATAAAAACAGTTATTAGCATCCTGTCAAAATTTGAAAAACAGTGTATTTAAAAGCTAAAATCTGGAGTAGAAAAAAAATATAAATCTAAAACGCCTGCATAGTTCTCTTGATATTGGGTATAGAATTCTAAAATAAAATCTAAAATATCATATTCATTATAATGTTTTTTGTACGGAAAGTGAACGCGTTTTTAAGAGTTATGATAAATACTTGAATCAATGACATTTTCAGCATAAATTTTGATATTTTTGTCGAAACTCTAGAGTTTATTTTCTTATTCTCACAATCGTCAATTTTTGTCTCATTTTTGCTATTCATTTACATTAAAAATGTACACTACGGTATATTTTACATTAATAAATAAAACTCTGTTGACAGTGTAACATCTGTCAACAATTCCAACCAACTGTTTACAAAACAATAACTTATTTGACGCATTCATCGCCGGTAGCAAACTCCATGGCATGGAATCTCTTTCATCTCTGTCGGTCTGAAACCAAAATCGTCCTCACTGTGCTCATACTGATAAAAGTTTATGACCAACTTATATAAAAAGTACATTCCATTTATCAGTAGTTAAACATTGCACCAAAAAATACTCTGAACAAGTTTCGGGTCGTACAATAAGAGCAAACCGATTTATTATTGCCATTTTTGGCTGACTGTATTTTTTTATTGAATTACATTTATTCTATGTCTTCCACGTTGAATTTTATTACAACATTATAGCCACTTTCTTTACTAATGCTATAATATATGAGTTACAAAGGCCTTCTAGCGAAATGATTGTCCGAGGGCTTCCGCCCGAGAGCCATTATTTGCCATTGAAGCAATTATCTCACGTCAACCAGGCCCTTCTCTCGTCAACCAGATCTTAATCTTTATGATACAAACAACTTGTATTTTTAAATTAAGATAAATCTTTCACATAAAGAAGGAACCATTTTCAGGTCCGATCGTGTAGATCTTATCTAAGTCTTTCAATACTATTCGTTTGATTGTCAGGTTGTAAAGATTCACTCTCTTGATAAAAACTAAAATTGTATGAAATATAAAGTCTGTTTTCTATATTCTTGTATCATTCCGTGTAAATTTTTAAGTATCCCTTTCGTTTTCTTGTATCATTCCGTGTAAATTATACATATACGTTTCTTTTAGTCTCCATTTCGTTTTCTTGTATCATTCCGTGTAAATTACACATATACGTTTTTAAGTCTCCCTTTCGTGTTCTTGTATCATTCCGTGTAAATTACACATATACGTTTTTTAAGTCTCCATTTCGTTTTCTTGTATCATTCCGTGTAAATTACACATATACGTTTTTTAAGTCTCCCTTTCGTGTTCTTGTATCATTCCGTGTAAATTACACATATACGTTTTTTAAGTCACCCTTTCGTTTTCATGTATCCTTCCGTGTAAGTTATACAAAATAATATAATCTATCTTGTCTTATGCCGTTATGATGTGTTTTTACGTGGTCGTCGTTTACTCACCTTGATGATCGATCTCACGTCCGCTTAAAATTGCGCTTTTTCTAATGGCATTTAGTTTTCTAATGGCATTTAAGTTATCTACGGGATAACTTTAAAGATCACCCAAAAATCTTTTCAAGAAGGAATACATTCTACAAAAAGTGTTACCATATTTAGTAACATATGTATAGTAATGTATACATCGATCGACATAGCAAATACAATTATCGCTATTTATTCATTTTGAAGAGTAGGAATTAAAACAACTTCATCAACAACAACAAAACAACAACAAACTTTGATATTCAAAGATTTGTTGATGTTTCTTCCGAAGCAAATCGGAAGTAAACGAAATATTATACACATCCAGAATATCACAGTCTTTGCTCATATATTAATATCTGAGTACATCTACCCGTTCATTATTCTGATGAGGACTATCGACAAATTAAAGTAACTGACTAATGTTCATGTCCAACCCAGTTGCAAAACTAACTGTAGAATACAAAAACATGATCAATATTAATCAAATATAAAAATGTTTAAATGTGAGATAGACGTATGCTGCACCTAGCATTAATATTCGCTTGAGTCAATGTTTCGTGCTGCTAATGGTTCAAATCTAAATTTAAGATTTGATGTTCCCATTTTGGCGTTATATAATTCATCAAAGGCTTCATTGTCAGCCACAGTAAAGTGATTCTTCCAGTCGCCAATCTCTCCTGCAAGTACGTCCATAGCAACATTAAATATAAATCATTTCCATAAATATGCATGAAGCAAGAACTTAGTCTCAAACACGAATGTTATTTTTACTTAATCTGTATCTTTAAAACTTTTGCAAGCTTTTGAAATTAATTGTATACTAATCATTTTGATAAAATTTGATTTATATAAATGAAAATTAGGTTACAGAAAACACTTTTGTTAAAGTTCTCAGATGAGACCGTTCAATTGCATAGCACTTAAGGTATGTACTTTGATACATATGTCTGTGCTATTACAGTAAAAAAATGATATAAGAATTTAATCTAGGAGCAAAGAGCTTAACATAGCTGTTCACATTTATCTTCAGCAACTGTACAGGTTTTCTCTACACATTATATATTCTCACCTTTTCTATACATATTAAATTTTGAAGGGTCAGTAAACATCTTCTTGGCCAGTTTAGGACTGTACGCTTTTTCTTCCTTCATACTTTTAAATTTGCACTTTTCGTTTACAGCTTTGATAAAATCGACATTATTTGCTGCTGGCACTTTCAGAAACTTCGCAATCTTCCAAATCTCTTCAATGCCATTCTGAAATTAACATGAACAGTGTAAACACGAATAATATGTATAGGTTAAAGTTTATTAGTACGTATTTACAAAATTAAATTGGTCAGGCGCGGCGCAGCCGCGCGACCAATTTAATTTTGTAAATACGTACTAATAAATTTTAACCAGCTTAGTGTTTTAAATTATTTTTGTACACTCTTAACATGTCTCTGCCCTCTTTCGTCACGCGAATTTGATTGACACCTCGAAACACCAAAATCATGCCTGTCATCCATGTTCCGTCGATTCGGCGAGGTCTGATCTTTTACCGACTTATGCAAATTAGAATCTCCTTTCGCTGGCACACAGAAACATCACTTTAATCGAGAAGGTCGAACACGTTTCACAACAAAATGAGTGCAGATCAAGTTACAAGTTTTGATGTCTTAGGTGATTCGGATTTCTTTAATATGCTGTACTTTTGCATTTTTGTTTTTGTTCTAATATTTCAAGTTGTGAAACTGATTTAACACGATCTTTGATGATACATGCACACTATAATTATATTGACTTGCGTAATTGAATACTTACTTTTCCGACGGCATTTTCACCTGCGAGCAGCGGCACGAATATATTATTTACCGTGTATTGTATATTTAATTTACATGTATGCATTACATAAAATGAGAGGATATTTTACTTTACTTGTGAAAGCCAACCATAATTATAAAAGATGAATTCAGTTCAATGTATTCTGTATCGCATGAATGTAAACAAAAACCCAATATCCCTGTAACTCCGCCTCCAAGGCACACATGCGGAATAACGTTGGTAAATCATTTCATTCGATTTACCTGGTTAGTAGCACTGGGTGTTAAAAACTGATTTACTAAAATAAATTCTGTTAAAATTTGAAAAATGCTGCCATCTCATTGGACAAAAAATAATTTCAAACACTAAGTAGTTTTGATTTTGTGATTTTTGAGCTAAATTATAAATCTCTTTTATTGGTTTGGATATTTCTAACACATCAGTAAAACTGTACTCAAATATGGTGTCAACAGAATTATGAAAAACTATATCTAAATGATAAATATTGTAAATCACGCGAAGTAATGAAAAAGAAACATGGTAGGGAAAAAAACAAAGACCTCTTTCAGATCTTCATAATAAACCAGATGTATTCTGTCCGGCTCCTCCGCCATTGCGTTCTCGAATTCTAACACGTAATCAAACCAACTATTGTACTGCACTGAAAAAGAAAGCCAAGATCAACATTGTGTTTTACACAGTAGGCAAATATTACGCAGCTTTTTTTTTCTTTTGAAAATTTATTCATTCCAAACCCTTTCACAATATGCAGGATTTATCGGAGATCACAAGAAAAAAAAAACATATTTCTTCGTTTAAGAGGTAATAAAAGCACAAATCACTCACTGTTCACAGGGAGAACAAACGTTTGACAACTTTAAACAGTTACCTACATTGAGTACAAACACACTTTCACAAAAGTAATACTTCAGATAAACGATAACAAAAAGTAAATAGATAGATAGATAGATAGATAGATAGATAGATAGATATTCTTTTATTATGAAATAAGCCAATCATGGCCCATGATCATAGCATCAATATCAACATACAAATAATTACATATATCAATATATCTAGCCGACGATAAGCGACTTTTAAGTATGGAAACTGCTAACCAATAAGTGTACAACCATAAAAATATGCGTACGACTTACATTTGCCTTCCATAAACAGTTTAAGATGATCAGAAAAAACTCCTTCATAATCATAAGATGTCATTCCCTTATGATGATAATAGAACGAAACTGCTACATCTTTGGGATTCCTCAGCACAAGGATAATCTTGGTTTTCTTCACTTTAGCTTCAAGTGGTAACATCCTGAAGGGAAAATGTGTGTTTAAGATTCTTGGTGACTCCATTTTGTCTAACTCTACTTCCGGAACATTTATCAACATTAGCGACATCTTCTGCAGGGGGGACCTTTTAGTCGTTCCATTTAGAAGCATTGAGAGAATTTCAAAGCACCAATGTGTACCTGTAACAATATAAAGAAAACAACTAAAAACATAAAGTTGTTTGTTCTGTCCATGATCACTCTGACACGATACTATTAAAGGATGTTTGTTCCAATACTATGTTCGGTTTTATAATTACATAGTAATCTTATCTTATTTCAATGTTTTAAAAATTATCATGTGAAAATATTTAAGATAAAAAAGATGCATCAATAAACGAGTACATGTTTCAATAATTATCAAAGTTTTCGAAATGTGTTGATTTTCTCATCTGTTTTTGCCATTTATATTGCCTACCAAAAAGATGGCCAGGAGAGGCTTGCTTTGAAAAGGCAGGTTCGTTAACCTGCAATTTTAAAAAAATGTTAAAGAATTGGCTTCGAGTATAGCTCAGAACACATCAAAAGAAATTTTAAGTTATTGTGTATTGAAATGAGCCTCTCATAAGTATGTAAGGAATGGTCTTTCATATCGATGCGAGATTTTGCTGAACAGTTAAGTTGGTTTGTTGGTTTATTGTAGTTTAACGCCAGTTTTAACAGCACGGTCATATGCCGACGGTCAGTCCACCTATCCAGAGTTCTGGGTATTCAGCCAGTTTACTTACCAATATCTCCGCAAGTGACTGACTACTTCCTCACTTGCTCCAGAGGTGAAGAACAAATGACCTATAGACGCATTATCACGAAGAAATTTTGCAGGCCCTGATTGAACCGGGATTGACAATCCGATGTTCTATCGATTGAGCTAGCCAGGCCGGCGAACAGTTAAAGTACTGAAAAAAATACTGAAACAAAAAGTGACGACGATAAAACACCAAAATGCCTACCTGACTTCATAGGTGAACAAAGTATGACATCGTCATCTCGTATTTTAATATTTTTAATATTCCTTAGAACTGCTGCAGTCACTTCCGGTGGTTTACGGAATGTTGATATCCGCATATCGTCTACAAGCATTTGACTGTGCAAAATTGCGCCACTAGCGTCTTTTAAATCATAAACTTCAAATGAATCGTCTGCCATTTTGTAAGCTAAGCGTTACCAAGTTTATATGCATTTGTTTAGTGTTACTGTACATACGAGCACAATGGACGAAGTCTATTTAATCAGCATTGTTATATTGTTTATGATCTGTATTAAGTAAATAAATCTACTTTTAAGCTGTGTACACACTACTGTCCTCAATTCACTATGCATGATATTCAATGGATATGAAGCATGACTACACATAACTTCGTATTTGCAATATAACTACTGCATATATGTATACCCGGTATTTAAACATATTTAGTCAATGTATTAATGTAGAATTACTACTTAATTAATGTAGAGCTACACTGTTACTTTATTTCTCACAAAAGTTTAACTGCAAAAAAGGTTGATCTAATGTCTAATGATCACTTGGCCATTAAATATTTTTTAAACTGATTCATGGTCCAATATCATTATAAACTTAATAAATCAAAGTAAACTTTTACGTCACGAAAGAGGTTCGTAGCGATAAGGTTTCGCTGTTCCTGAAGAAAGAATTCAAAAATGAGCTATTACAAATCTTACAAGGATGAAATAACGACGAAAAGCATAATAAAATGTTATTTATCAACTAAATTTATGCTGTATGTCAAATAAATAAACAGAAATCTTTAAAACTTTCTATTTCCGAAATTAATTGTATAAATTAATTTGTGAAAAGGTAGAGTTTAAGTCTTCAATATATAAAAAGAACTGTCCTAAAAGTCATAAATTGTAGGTTTACCTACAAAAATATAGTCAAGAATTAAACTGGGTTTTTTAGGTAACGCTAACCTTTTAATTTTAATTTATTTGATCACAGTTGCCATACACGTACAGAAATGACACGGTTTCCTCGGTTTGTGTACAAGCATAATTGAAACTTCTTTAATTATCAAGGGAAACCCATTTAAAGGACGTCTGTACACTTATGATAAAACTTAAATATTCATAGAAGAAGAAACAAGAGGGTCATGATGGCCCTGGATCAATCACCTGAGTACTTTGCTTGAGGGTCTACCGTTAAGCAATCATCAGATGCAACATTACATTTTCTAATTGAAGATATTCAAAGATCTCATATTTTATACAAAAAAATCCATGGGGCAAAGGCAATGTCGTGATAACAGCTCGTGAGAAGATGTAATTGAAGCCATATATTGAAGAAAATCTGTTTTTAGCTCCAGTGACCATTTTGTTCAATGGAGCAGAACCGTTTAGCAATTTAAACGCAGGGGTATGTTAAGAACATTTCCGTGAAATTTGATTGAAAGTTACCTTGCCATTGATGAGGAGATGCTGTATGATTTCTTTTCCATTTTTAGCTTTTGCAGCCCTCATGTGCAATGGAGCAAAACGGTTTTAGCAATTTAAGAAAAAGGCAATATAAGGAACATTTCTGTCAAATTTGGTTTTAAATGGCCGAATGGTTTTGGAGGAGATGTCATCTGAAATCAAATACTGACGAAAATCTATAGCTCTGGTGGCCATTCTTTTTAATGCAGCGGAACCATTTTAGCAATTTTAATAGAGAGAGCTATGTATGGAACATTTCTGTGAAATTTGGTGGAAATTCACCAAGCCATTTAAGAGGAGATGTTGTTTAATTTTTTTTTCTATTATTTAGCTTTTGCAGCCCTTATGTGGAATGGAGCGGAAAGGTTTGAATAATTTCAGAAAAGGGCTATATAAGGAACATTTCTGTCACATTTGGGTTAAAATGGCCAAGTGGTTTTGGAGAAGATGACATTTGAAGTCAAACATTGACAAAAATCTAATTTTAGCTCTGTCGGCCATTTAGTTCAAAAGAGTGAAACCGTTTTAGCAATTTTAAAAGAGGGCTATGTAAGGAACATTTCTGTGAAATTTGGTGGAATATCACCCAGCCGTTCAGAAGGAGATGTTTTTTAATTTTTTTTTCTATTTTTAGCTTTTGCAGCCCTTGTGTGCAATGGAGCGGAACGGTTCGAGCAAGTATAGAAAAGGGCATTATAAGGAACATTTCTGTCAAATTTGATTTAAAATGGCCAAATGGTTTTGGAAGAGATGTCATTTGAAGCGAAATATTGACAAAAATCTAATTTTAGCTCTGGCGGCCATTTTGTTCAATGGAGCAAAACCATTTTAACAATTTTAAAAGAGGGCTGTGTAAGGAACATTTCTGTGAAATTTGGTGGAAAATCACCTGGGCGTTCAGGAGAAGATGTTGTTTATTTTTTTTCTATTTTTAGCTTTTGCAGCCCTTATGTGCAATGGAGCAGAACGGTTTGAGCAATTTTAGAAAAGGGCTATATAAGGAACATTTCTGTCAAATATGATTTAAAATGGCTTATTGGTTTTGGAGGAGAATGTCATTTGAAGCCAAACATTTACGAAAATCTATTGTTAGCTCTGGCGGCCATTTTGTTCAATGGAGCGGAACCGTTTTAGCAATTTTAATAGAAGGCTATGTATGGAACATTTCTGTGAAATTTGGTGGAAAATCACCCAACCGTTTAGGAGGAGTTTATTTTTCTATTTTTAGCTTTTGTAGCCCTTATGTGCAATGGAGTGGAAAGTTTTGAGCAATTTTAGAAAAGGGAAATATAAGGAACATTTCTGTAATGTTTGGTTAAAAATAGCTTTGTGGTTTAGGAGGAGATGTCATTTAAAGTAAAATGTTGACGCCGGACGACTGACGACGGACGCCGGACACAGGGTGATCACTATAGAAAATGGTCAAGGCACAATACAACAACACGTAACATAGTGTTCTTTTTTGACTATGAATGCCATTTAATTTATTCAGCTGATCTCATACAACGTATCTCATACAGCAGCTTGGAGCCATTTCTTTAGTTTTCCAATAATAGGTCATCAGACAGTTTGAAACAATTTCTTCCATAACGACACACCCTTTTCTCACACGATTAAAAATGCATTCCATGTAAAAATTGAAAAGAAAAAACTACACTTCGAAACAATGAATCAGCAATTACACGTGGCACAGGTAGTGAAAACTGAAATGCACTCTTTGAAATAGTTAATCGATTATGAGTCGTTATTCAATTGAATTTCGTTTGAATGCTGTCTATGAATTTTTCACCCCTACACATTGCCCTGAAACGAACACAAAGAAAACAAGATTGAAAGGACAAAAAATTGAACTGTTTTCATTTCACTTTCACAACGTAGTAAGCACCTTATAACCATATAATGATTTTAAATTTTATAAAACAGATACTTCTTCAAATCAGAGAAGACTTGAAATAATAAATTCTCCTTTAGATTCAGTTGTTAAGAAAGTTGTAAGATTGTTATTCATATTTCTGTTGTAATTCATACTCATTCCGATCTACTTTATTGGACCCTTCTGAAAACATCCTGTGTCCCTTCTTCAGAACAACTTGCATCTCACATTTTCGAAATAAGTGAAATATCTTTTAAGCGGGAGAAATAACAAAAATGCACTTTTGATGGTTGTAGGACGTCATGTGCATGGACATATCATGTACACATCGCGAGAAATTAAGATGAAAACTGAATTAGAAGAAACAAGCCTGCAAAAGACAATCTAGAAACAAAACTAAACCAGATAGCTGGTAGAAGGTAATGTTCATGAGTATTTAAAGTCTGTAGTACCACTGCATGCATACAGTTTTCACTTGAAAATCGTCTTGAGATACCAACTAAAAAAGAAACAATATGAACATGCACAAAACATTTTTTACATTTAATAAGTTTAACGCTATGAATCGGCCTCCACAAAGTTCGTTGACATGTTTAAATTCAGGTTGTGACTCCCAGCCGTAAATATGACACATGTGTTGTTTTATAATAAACGTGCGGGAACACGAATATTTATCATTTAAATAAAATTTAGGTAGTAGGGGAAAGCTGCTAGCTCTGTTTGCCACGTGGTCTGAAACCTGAATTTAAGACAAAAGAAATTAGAGCATGCTGCACCATTAAGATATTTACGAGTCCAATTTTCATAATTATATTATTATCGTACACTAGCAATTAGTTGCTGAAAAAGATTCGTTTATTTCCAACAAATTTACTGTAGAAAAGCCAAAGCGAAAATTTAGAGCAGCTATAAACTTGAAGAATCTGAACACATTTGTGCATTATGAGCTTTTCTTAATAGAAAATTTCATTTTGTACTAGAATTGGTGCAGAAAAATGATTCTTATATATCAATCTTGTCAAAAATTTCTGAAGTTCATTTGGAAAGACAAATTTACCAGTTCGTTTCTTTGCCCTTCGAATTTGCTTCAGTACCTGGAGTTTTTTTCCCAAGGTTTTAAAACCGATTAATGTCTATTTTAGACAGCATGGCGTTAGATGTTCTTACTACATTGATGATTCGCTAAACATGAACGCAGAGAAGAAACATCTGAAATAAATGTACAGTTTATATTCAAAACATTACAGGACTAATGATGAAAAGTCAGTTTTGGTGGCTACACAAAGAGTTACATTTTTGGGTACATTTTGCAGCCTGTATTGTTCAACGTATTTCTTCTAGATGAAAAAGTCCGTAAAATCCTTGATCTGTCTACTTAACTTTTTCTTTAAGAGAAATTTAGTATATGAGAATTGGCTTGATTTCGACTTGTTCATTAATGCCTTCTATGCCATTTTTGAAGCTCAGATGCATTACAGAGTTCTTGAACATTTGGAAGTAATAATTTTGAAGCTCTTACGGTGATTATGTAGAGTTAACTGACCTGGCAAAAAATGAATTTCAGTGGCGGAAACATAACACTTTTATATAAAAAATGGCAAAAAAGATACTATTTTGTTTGATGCAAACTGATTCCACTGTGGACGGTTGGTGCTGTCTATCTGAAAATTTAAACCAGCGTGTATAAGTGGCAGGTCACAGAAGGAACGTTCATACCATATAAATTACCTAAAACTACTGGCCATTTTCTTTGCAATCCGTTCTTGGTACATTGACAAAACAGATTTATATCAATTGTTTAATCTGATAATAATATACTGACGGAAAAATATAACTGTGCACACTAAAATACTTAATATCTTTTATTAGGTATAAAATTATTTTAGCAGATTTCTTTTGTGTAATTCACAAGGTAATCTTGTTTCAATAATACTGCTTTTCGCGAGTTGCACGTGCAAAATTTATAGCCCGTAACGGTCGCGCTTTTTACGTGTTTCTTTATGTTAACATCCTCGTACATGCTGTTTCGAGTTATTTTAACCGTCAAATTATAGTGAGCTACCCAGCAGTTCAGAAAAACACCTTCATTTGGATTTTAAGTCTTTGAAGACAATGCCACGCATCTCAGAAAATGATCGCCTACGTGCCGTCGGTATGCTCAAAGCAAGCATTGCTCAAAATGCGGTTGCGCAGCGTTTTGGTGTTCACCGAAACACCATATCAGCACTTTGGCGACGATTTCAGCAACGTGGCAACGTCCGTGATCTACCACGTCCAGGGCGTCCACGTGTGACGTCAATCCGTCAAGACAATTATATCCGGCTTACACACCTACGGAATCGATTTCAACCGGCCACATTAACAGCACGAACAATTCCTGGCTTGAGACCTATCAGTGGACGAACTGTTAGAAACCGATTAAGAGAGCACAGCATTACTCCACGACGTCCTGCGATACGTCCTACTCTTCTCTTACGTCATCGACAACGTCGACGTCAGTGGTGCAGACAGTATCTAAGGCTTCCAAGAGCATATTGGAATAATGTTCTGTTTACTGACGAGTCGCGGTTTCACTTAGAAAGTTCGGACGGACGAGTTCGTGTATACAGGCGTCGCGGAGAACGTTACTTGGATCCCTGTGTTTTTCAACGTCAACGTTTTGGTGGTGGTGGGTCGATAATGGTTTGGGGAGGTATCTCATCTCAAGGCAGGACCCAGCTTGTAATTGTCCGTGGCAATTTAACGGGTGTTCGTTACAGAGATGAGATTGTCATACCCCACGTGCTGCCATTTCTTCAACGTCAAGGGCGTAACATGACGTTTCAACAAGACAACGCTCGGCCACATGTAGCACGTGTAGTTACCGGGTTTCTGGCTCAGCAAAACGTGAGTGTCTTACCCTGGCCCGCTGTTTCACCAGATCTTTCACCAATTGAGCACGTTTGGGATGAGATGAAGAGACGCCTCCGTCAAAGACGTAACCAA
This sequence comes from Cyclina sinensis, assembly GCA_012932295.1. Lineage (NCBI taxonomy): Eukaryota > Metazoa > Mollusca > Bivalvia > Venerida > Veneridae > Cyclina > Cyclina sinensis. The sequence continues at coordinate 40,011,256 of JAAONU010000011.1, forward strand.
CCTCTCACGCTGGACCAACTAGCGCAGACATTGGTCAACATCTGGAACACCATTCCACAGGCAGTTATCGCCAACTTAGTTGCCTCTATGCCTCGTCGCTGCCGTGCTTGCTTGAACGCCAATGGAGGCCACACACGATACTGACCTTGTGAAATCAGATTTCATACCTGTCAACTTCTGCGCCTTGTTACTGTAAAAATTGTTTTACATCATGAAGTGTTTGTATTGATTGTTAGAAATAAAACGTTGATTGGCTAATTTGCAAAGTTTTATGTTACTATTCCTAATATTAAAAAAAAATCTATACCTTGAAGTATGCACAGTTATATTTTTCCGTTAGTATATAATGTCACTGCTATAGCTTATATTATTAATATAAGTGGTATGACCTCTTGATATCTTGATAGTTTATCCAGAGAAATTTAGGAATGGTGTTTAAAAAGACGACTTTTTGTCTGTACTTTTCATAGGCCAGGACAAGTAAATATCATTGCTGATCATTTCTCTAGAAAATTTCTCTGATTCCATAGAGCAGATGCTGAAAAATACGTTTTTCAGAAACCCAACAGTTGTTTGTCAAAGAAATTGACGTTTTCGCGTCACGCCTGAATGCTCAGTTAGAATACTATACATCTTCGTTTCCTGATCCAATTGCAGATTTTGCAGATGACTTTTCATTAAATTGGGCACGATTCAGTTCAGGCATATATTTTTTCAGCATTTCAGTTAATGAAAAAGACCCTGAATAAAATCAAAGATGATAGGTTACCTGAAACATTGGTTTTCTGAACAACTGTGATATTCTTTACGTTTACAATGACTTATTTTTATCCCAATTAGGTTACCAGAGACCTCCTGCAACTTCCACTCAATCAGGTGAATCATCCAATGGGAAAGAATCTTTGCCTTACTGGGGTGATTATATTAGGCATAACCTCAAAAGTCGAAGACTTCCAGAAGGAACTATCAAAATGATTGTCAATAGCTGGCGTCTAGAAACACAAAAACAAAATCATGAATCAGCATGGAAACGATGGACTCACTGGTGTTTCGTTAAAAACTTTAATGAATTGCGACATCTGAAGGGGATATAGTCGCTTTTTATACTATTTAAAAACCGTACAAAAGAGTTACAGTTGCATTAACACTCAAAGTACTTATTCTTAAAACTTTGAAATTTTCAAAAGGAAGTTTGAAGCTTAATGGAACTTTAATATCTCATCTCATGAGAGGCATTTTTTATGAAAACCTGTCTATGCCTAGTTTCATTTCCACATGGGACATTTCTTCGGTTCTTTATTTTCTCACGAAGTTGCTACATTTACGTGAATTAAGGCTAAAACTTTTGATTCATACACCTGTTGCTTTGTTTGTCTTATCCACAGCAACTACATGTAGAACACAGACTTTGGTTTCAGATAATCTTCTAGGTAGTTTATAAGGTATAAGATATTTCAGGTGTTGTCCAGTTTTTAAACTTGTTTTTTTTTTACTTTAAATAGTGGTATTGTTGTGGTCAATAAAATGACAATGATAAAAACTTATGGTAACTGATCCTTAATTGTTAGGTCCAACGTATTAAAGCTAAGCGTCAAACAGCGGAATTTTCTGGAAAGTCCGATCTGTGCCAAGTTGTAGTTTATGTAATTAAGTATGGATCCTTTAAATCGAAAATAACATTATTTGACCCATATTGTAAAAAAGCAACAGAGTCTGACCCAGAAATTTTACCTAACTTTATCATTTTTAAGCAGAAAAACGTTGAATATCATGAGTTTCCACGACACTTTGATATTGGTCGGTTGAATCTGTTAAAAAGATTCCCGACAAGGTTATTTTACTGTCGATGCAATCAAGTATAGATCGTTTTTTTTTTTCAGCTTCTTTATCTGTGAAACCGAGTGCTTGTTAAAAAAGACGACAAAGCAGTTTGAGTTATTTCAAGGTATCCACTCTCCCCTGCCCACTAACAACCAGAACCTAAAAGAGGATATTCAATCGAATTTATATAAGCACTTACACAATTGTGTAAACACGTTTTATTATCTGATGTCATGTTTGCTTTATCGTTTTCCAACAGCCAAGAAACAACATTTTGACTGTAACCGCCTTGTAGTGGTTTAGTGGTGTTTAACCATATGTAATGATTTAGTCGTGATAAACCTATTTTCACTGGTGCGAATGTACATTAAGTACGATGATATTTTGGAACGAACCAAGAAAGCAAAATTGTGTTGAAAATATTGCATCATACTTCAAATTGGGTAAGCATCAACTCCAATCTATTCAATTTATGGGTCTTCATTACTGATAACGAGTATTTGCGAGTATAATGTAATTTTGATCTTTTCGCTTTCGTGCGGGTCACATATGTGTTTACAAAGTTGCCTCCCTTGCCCAATCTGATTAAAATCATATCCTAAACATCGCTATGCTATCAACCGTACCGAGATCGTGAACTTCAGTCAGATTGCTCCCTTGCCGGTCTTTTAATATTTATTTATGTTTTCTAAATGAATATGTCCACATGACTCGTTAAAACGTATTTTAAAGATATTTCTAGTTTAAGTTTTAAAAGAAGTTTTCTTCGTTGCCAATTTGTTTATTGGTTCAAGTAACTAGTATCTTGATTGGTTGAATTTGCGTTTAACATGTTTAAAGGGACTGTTAAAACACCTAGCCTGTCATTTAATTACCGTATTCAGTATTGTTCTATAAGGACAACATATCAAACCACTTATGTATCTTTATTTTACAGTGGAATTGTATGGTTAAGAATATGTTTGTATAATTTGCAGATTATAACTTTTATAGATATTGTCTTACCAGTATTATATCAGCCTCAGGACCTGTTGGTATTTCACATCAACTGTATCGCTTTATAAGGTTGAAGAAATTACATATGTTTTCATGTCAGTTTGCATTGCTTTAATGAAAATATAGTCTTGTATGTCTAGTCAGTTAATCGTATCAATAAATGTCACCGGGATACGTATAAACAAACATTGACTGCCTTATCGTTGTTCAATGTCTTGCTTGACATCTGCAAATCAAAACAAAACTTTTGTCTATCCACATTATCCACATCTGATTAAGCTTGCTTGATTTTTTTGGTATAAATTTTATTACGGTAATAACATTAATTTAAGAGAAATGTTGTATGTAAAGATAAAGCAGTAACGAAAGTTTATTACTTGGGAAGCTTGAACTTTATCAACACTAAACATGTTTTCTAAGTCTCAATCTTAAAGTTAATAAAAGTACAATATACTGTTGAAATCTATTTTAACACTTGGGTTTAAATACAAAACATTATGTAAACTATCCATAAACACATAGACATACATATTCAATTGAAATTCGACCTTTTTGGTATAAAAAAAACTTCTACCTTTTAGCGTGGTTTACACAATTGCTCTACAGTTTTGTTAGTCTGGATAAATTTTATGTGAATTATTTACCATTTGAGTGCACAGTATTTCTTCATTGCACTGAATTATCAAATGGACTTAGTGACTAAATAGAGACTTTCTGTGTTTGTTATAATCATTTAGCTTGTTTAGGCCCTATCTATTTTGTGGGGATATAAGTATATATTCTTAATTTCATTTAATTTCCGATTTACCAGGTTTCAGAACTGTTAAGCATTCAGTCATGGAGGAACCTCGTATGGAAGTCTTTGACCTGAGTGATGCAGGTGGAGCGAAAATATGTAACCAGATGCGTATAGACGGATTCCGGATCACCACTTTTAATAACGCACCGGAATTTACTGCAGCTGTATTTAGAAACATCAAGAACATCAAAATACGTGATGATGACGTCATGCTCTGTACTGCGCCAAAATCTGGTAGTTCCTTGCTCATCTAAGCACGAGTTGCCTATATTGAGCTTTAGTGGTCGGCGTTTGTCTGTCGTCCATCGTTGGTTATTATGAAACTTAACCATAGATGCTTTTTGAATGAAGCTGTACAAAAAATGTTCAAAACCCATTCCAAGAAGAAATATGACTGCTATAGCATCCATAAGGATTTCTTTAGAAACCTTGTCTGATAACCACTCAAGGACGTTTAGCCTTGAAATTTAGTATAAAGCATTCTTTATGTGGACGTCACATCGGATTATTCGAAGTATGACCCTTGGGTAAAAGCCTAGAGTTCTGATATCTTGTATGCTGCATTGTTTTATGAACCTCTACCAAGATTGTTCAAAGTTTATCCCGAGGACATACACTGAATCTGTGTCCGTAACAGGTATATTACATGGATTTTTAAAAGTGATCACCTTTATTAATTCCTGTTTGAAACCACAGGGCTTAACGTTCTGAAATTACGAGCATCGTGTTTGACCTTTTCCGGAGTATTTCAAAAGCATGTCCCCAGGGCCCTTCTTTCCAAAGGGTTACTTGTTTTATACAGACGTATATCGAAATCCTTTAAAATTGGCCTGACTGTAACAACAAGGGCTGTGACGTTTGATTGGAATCATTGTCAAGTAAACTTTTCAAACTATGACCTGTGGCTTTGTCCTTGATGTTAAATGATTTTCTTAGAAATGTAAATATGAATTTTTCATGAAATCCCAGCGTCAACAGCTCTTCATATTTGACCTTATACAGTGTTCGTTGACTTCTGCAAAAATGGTTCAAGTTCGCTTCTTGGATCATTACCTTTCTACATATACCTCAACACAGTCAGAACTTACACTGAAATAAATAAGTGAAACCTTTTTAAAAGCTTTTTAGTCAGAAATAGACTTGAGCTTTGATATTTTACATGAAGCAGTATCTATATTCTTTTTAAAAACTGGATTAGATTTCCCTGAAATTGCAGTTGTTGTTTTCAGCAACTTTTCTTAGGTGAGCTATTCAGGGTTACCATGGTTCCCTTGTAATGATCATTCAGACAAGTGAATATTCAATATCAACATATTTTGTCAATTGACTATTGCATTTAGAATAAGTCGTATTCACGATCAAATGAACCAGTTTATTCAAAGTATCACGCCTCTTCATGAAAAAAATGACATATATGGGCGGTTGAGATATTGAGAAGTGTACAGCCTTTTTAACGTAACAATTAACGTTTGAATTTCATTTCTTCCATTTGGCCAACAAGTCAAAGGTAAGGACACTTGCATAATATACTCATCATTCCATCTCAGCAGAAACACCATATTTTGTAATTATATTGCAGGAACCCACTGGGTCTTTGAAATAATTACAATGCTTCTAAACGGCACATCAAAGTTGTCTGATCTTCAGAAAGTCAGGCAGATGTTAGAAAATGTATCAGAGAATGACCTTGAGCATATCTCATCACCAAGAGTCTTGAACACGCATATACCGTTCCGGATGTTGCCATCAGAAATAAATTCAAAGAACACGAAGATTGTCTTAGTGCTGAGAAACCCAAAAGATGTGGCAGTATCTTGGTACCATCATCATCTAGGAATCAAAATGTTTGAGTACGACGGAAAATTCTCAGATCATCTTAAACTTTTTATGCAAGGCAGTCGTAAGCATTTTTCCTGCAAATTTGTATGATGTTTGTTTCTTCAACATTTATCAATATTTTACAGAAAAAAAATCTCATTTTAAAATATTTATTTACATCTCAAAGTTTTATGCGAAAAAGAAAAAAAAGGAGAAAACTATCATAAGGGGCTGTGAACCTTTTATATGAGCCTGTATGTATCTATGTATGTAAGTGAGCCTGGCTCTGTGTGAGTCTGTTTTCTTGTTTAAATTTATTCTATGCGTGATGTTAATGAACAAAGTAATAGTCGTAGTAAAATTATAGTCTGTTATTTATTTTCAGTGGAATATCACAGCTGGTTTGACTATGTTCTCGAATTCGAAAAAGCTATAAAAGCTAACCCTGACAGTATACATCTCGTTTATTTTGAAGATCTAAAAGAGGTTTGATTTTGTATTTGTTTTGAAGTTTTTGAATATAAGGAATTATGAAGTTTCTAAATAGGCTAGCATATTTATCTTGAAATTTAATTTCGGCTTCTGTTATTTACGCAAAGTTTAAAACAAATTCCAAATTTTATAGAGTTTGGCTAAACCTTTTTGACATGTTTGACATGTATTTAAAGTCATCGAAATTCTAGATTACTCTGTTAAACTTTTTTATTCAGTCCTATTGACTAAGAAAAATAGAATAGTATTTTTTTTCGTAATCATTAAGTGCAACTCAAACTAACAAAAACTATTTCATATTAAGCTGAACTTGTCTAAGACTTATATTTAGCTTTTCGGGATTCAATAAAGTTTTTAACATCAGTACAGGATTTGTATTTTTCATGATATCAGCTACTACCTAAACCTTTGAATTTCTTTTCAGAATGGTGTCAGGGAAGTAACTAAAATTGCCAAGTTTTTAAACGTACCGGCGATACTGAACTTATAAAGGCTATCTATGAAAGCTGTCAGTTTAAGTGTATGAAAGAAGGGAAAGGAAATAGAGATCCTACTAAATACAGTGTTTTTCGAAAGGGCAAGTAACCCTGCTATCTAAGGAACCTCTCTTGTTTGTGTATTTAGACTTAGTTATGTCACCCCACCCCCCTTCTGGGGGAGACATATTGTTTTTGCCCTGTCCGTCTGTCCTTCTGTCCGTGTGTCACTCTTCGTTTCCGCTCAATAACTGGACTACCGTTAGACCCAGAGCCTTCAAAGTTCATAGGGTGATTGCCCTTATTAGGTAAAAGAAACCTATTGATTTTGGGGTCAGCAGGTCAAAGGTCAAGGTCATAGCGGCCCGAAGAGAGAAAACCGTTTCCGCACAATAACTGGAGTTCTGTTTCACCCAGAGCCTTCAAACTTCATAGGGTGATTGCCCTTATTGAGTAGAAGAACCCTATTGATTTTGAGGTCAGTAGGTCAAAGGTCAAGGTCACAGGGGCGGGTGAGGTGAAAAGTTTTACTATATACATATAAGGAAAAACCCTGACCCCTTGGGCGGGGTCAGTTTTGACCCCAGGACCAATATTTGAACAATTATGGTACAGTCCACCAGACAATGTTTCATGCCAAATATCTAAGCTATAGTCCTTGTGGTTTCAAAGGAGATTTTTTTAAAAAGGTTTAACTTTATACATATAGCGAAAACACAGGGCCCCCAGGGCGGGGCCAATTTTAATCTCAAGATATAATTTGAACAATCTTGGTACAGGTCTACTAGACAATGTTCCATGCCAAATATCCAAGCTCTAGCCCTTGGGGTTTTAGATAGGAAGATTTTTTAAGGTTTTACTTTATACACATAATGAAAACCCCATGATCCGTAGGGCGGGGTCAGTTTTGATCCGAGGACCATAATTTGAATAATCTTGGTAAAGGTCCACTAGACAATGGTTCTTGCCATCTTAGCTCTGGCCCTTGTGGTTTCAGAGAAGAATATTATTGAAGGTCTTACTTTATACATTAGGAAAACCCATAAGCCCCCGGGACAGGGCCAGAAATGACCCCATAGCAATAATTGGAACTTTCTTGGTAAGGGTCTACTAGATAATATTTCATGCCAAATATCTAAGCTCTAGCCCTTGGGGTATCTGAGAAGAAGAGTTTTGAAGGTTTTACCATATACATATAGGGAAAACCCATGACACCCAGGGCGGGGCCAAATTCTCACCCAGAGTCATAATTTGAACAATCTTGTTAGAGGACGTCTAGATGATGTTACATGACACATATCAAAACTCTTGACCCTGTAGTTTCAGCGAGAAAATTTTTGAAATTTGCATTTTTGAAACCCTTTTTTTTGCCCTGTGACCTACTGTTGCAACTGACCGGAACCATTTGAACAATTTTGATTTGGGACCACCAAAAGATTATTTCTGTGAAGTTGGGTCAAAATTAGTAAGCGGCTTCAGAGAGGATTAATAAATTGTTGACGTCGCACGACGACAGGCGAAGAACAGAGGGCGATCACAAAAACTCACCATGAGCACGTTTATCTTGATTGTCGAACATCCTTATTGGCTTAGAGTAAAAAAGACCGAGTTTTAACATTTGCACAAGTAATACTCGAGAATGAAAATGATAGACATGTAGTTACCGGAGTGGTTTTTTAATGTCTTAACTTTATTATCTTTATTTTATCCAACAGGTGAAATCGGAGACTGGAAGAATCATTTTACAGTGGCTGAAAATGAAGTTTTTGATAGATTGTATGAAAGAAAAATGAAAGACTCAAAGCTTGTTTTTAGATTTGAACCTTCTTGTTGACGTTTGTATGGCTGTTTGAATTTTTCATATAATTGTAAACATTACAAACATGGTTTCATTCATTTTCTGTATTGCTGTAAGACGTCCAAGGTTAGGTTTCCTTCTTACTTACGACGAAATAAATTAAGGAATGAATAAATCAAATTATCTTCTTGTATGTATTCCACTGAACATGGTCTTAACTTTGCTGAAATAAACATTGTTTTCAATTTCTAAAGATTCTTGAACCATTTTAATATTATTTCTTATTTGTCGTTTCTTTCCAGATGCTTTATATGATTTATTTTGATAAAAAGATTAAAAATTAGCAATCTTTGATGACTTCTTTTTAACGGGCAGTTACAATAATAAAGGTTCTATGCTTCGATTATTTCATCAAAGTTACAAATTCAAATAAAGGAAAAGAAAATATACGCTGTTTTTATGCTCCCCGAAGGGAGAGCATATAGTCGCCACCTTGTCCGTCTATCCGTCCGTTGTGCTTGTTCATACAAGCGTATATAGCAACATTTGAAGTCTAAGATGTCAGTACAAAAATACATATAGAATTAACAATTAACAAGAGATGTTTGTAAAGCACATATGCCTCAAGAGGCGCCTTGTTGCTGGTGGTAGTTAGCCAGTGATGCCATATTGTGAATAAAAGGTAGACTGTGACTCAGAAGGTGTGTTTGGTCAAAGTACCCTAGGGGTAAAACGTGTAAAATGTTTGAAAATCTCTGTCAAGATTGTTCAAATTATTTCCCAGGAATCAAAATTTCCCATGCACTTGTGGTGCTATATTTGTAAAAAATAAAATCTTTGAAAACTTCTTGTCTTAAATTTTTGCAATTATGGCCCTCTTGTTTCAATATATTGTTCGGAAACGCTTTTGCTGTTAAATTTCACTGTCGCCTTGACTTTTGACCAAGTAACCCAAAATAAAGTAGGGGCCATCTATTGGCCATAACGAATCTGCCTTCCATGAACTTTGAAGAACTTTAGATGAAATATCCTTCAGGTATTGATTGGAAACAAAGTATCTACCGACTGCCCGACAGAGCAACCGAGGTGAACAAAGCTATATGCCTACTTATCTTCGATTAGGGGTTCGGAGAGGGGGATAGCAAATACTTATGGCGTGTATTTAACGTAATCAAAAGACTTACAATACTATCGAGAATAACAACAACATATGTGCGTTTATCATCAACACGATAGAGAACAAGTAGCAATATTTTTTTCTTCAACAGTTTGTGTTTACACTGCATCATTTATTCCTGTAAACGGGAAAATTGACAATGTTTTAGAAGAAATACATATAAAAATAACATTGCAGTAAAAATATCAATATATACCATCAAAAACATAGAAAGCAGATCAACAACATATAACTGAATCAATGTCATAATAATGCCTTTAAATGCACAACAACTTCCTTATAAAACATATTCATACAGTGAAGTTTGACTGGTTTAGTTGGTTGAACTGTGTTTGTATACTAACAGTCAAACTCGTATCTGGCGGACAGTTTACCTTATCATCGTTTCTTAGAAGGAACAGTACTAGACTCCCATTCTCCGTAAGCAGCTGCAAATTTTCTCACATAACTGATGATTGTCAGTAGCGAGGTTTAAGCATATGAGAGGCTAAATTAAAAGTCGGCTTGACAATACGGACAGGTCTTTGAAGTTTGATGTCGAATGATCTTTTTGACCTAATTTTGTTTCAAGAAAACACTATTAATATTATATGCTTTTTATTACTCCATAGAGGGTATTGATAGCTTACCTGTTACCCTCTACAGTCAGTCATATCGTTCGGGCAGTTTTATTAACCATCCATGCTACGAAGTTTCGTTCTCCATAAGAAACTGCAAACTTTTCACGTAAATAAAAATGGTCAGTTAAGGGGCTCGAACCCATTTCCATCAACCAGTTGGAGGTTAAGTAGATTAGTAAGCGACTTAACAACTCGACCACGAAGACTGGTGAATTTTTAAGTTTTTGCTCTTTATATTGTGAGTTTGCTTTAGCCAAATATTTCATACAAATGTAAGAAATTAACGAAGTCATTGACTATAAAGAAACGAATTATGTTTCTTGAGAACTGAACTCCTTATGAGATCTTTGTATATATAGAGTTTCAAGCCGGTACGGATGTTTGAGAAATGAACTAAAAGATTAAATTTCAAAACTCAGAAAGTGCATTATTGCTAATATTGCTGATGAAAAGTTATGGTTCCCTGCAATTCACTTCTCTTTTCCGAGATTTACCGATTTAAAAAGTTTTAAATCAATATCTTCATGGGTCTTCGACTAATAGTGCAGACAAGGTACCACGACGGACAGACGTACGGACGGACAGATAGACAAAGCTTTATGTTCAAGAAATAATGATTTGTCTAAACAAAAACACATACACTCTTGCCATATATGTTCTAAAACAACCACTGCAGCAGTTATAAATTCTACTTCATCTCATAAAAATGTTAAATGTTTCTTAGGATGATGGCTCAAATCTAAACTTCAGTTTGGAATTTTTCATTTTCCTTTCAAAATGAAGATCGAATACTTCGTTGTCTGCCACAGTGTCTGATAGGGGAAGACAGCTAGAAGGCATTATTTCTGTAAGTAAATTTAATCGTTGAAGCAGTAAAATGATTTCACTTGAAGAAGTATGTGTAACTTAATTTGCCCAGTGTAATATCTGCCAACTTTTTTGCGGTGAAATAAAAACAGTGTTTTCTGTTGACGTTTCTTTTTTCAATTTCACTGTTCACCTTATTGTAAAAAGCCTGTACCCAGCTCTGATTGTAGCAGGAATCAATACTGTCTAAGAAACATGACTTGATAACGATAATTTACCAAAACAACAAATGTTCGTAGTAAAAAAACTGAGGTTTTCTATAATTCACAATACTAGTTGAGAACAATCTTTATTTTTTATCAGATTATCTCCACATGAATCCCATAACGCGAGCAGCAAAAATGAAGGACATGGAGGTTGCATCACCAAGTGGCTTGGTGGCGTGTGTGTCCAAGAGGGTGGGAGAAAAGCCCGAATAAAGACAACCAATGTGGTTCCTGCTTCTGGAACACGCTCTCATGCTCCTAGTACTTCTCCTGTTACACCAGGAACTCAAAAGTAAATATATGACACTGCTGAAAATCCTCAGTTATTATTTGAGTGACATTAATATTTGTGGGAACTTTCAATAACAACTTAAAAAGATCACTGACCTACGTACAAATTGTTACCACGTAAAGTCATTTGTGTACATACAATGTACATGTATAGTTCGGTTGTTCTTTTACAATGTATTATATTGCATTAACTACATTGTATATAATCAGTTTTATTTTTGCCAAATTACATAATGTAGTAAATTTTTGTTTATGTTATTGTTCATCTACTATGTGTGTTAATGCCTAGAATTTTGCATATTTTTAGCGTTTTAATCATTTCAATTTTTGTCAATACCAAATCAGTATTGTTTTACTAGCCCTTAAATTCCACAGTCTAGTCATCATTATTATTGCTCATTTTCATCATAATTTTTCAATGGTCTAGTCAGTATTATTGTTATAATACATTAACTTTATAATATAGGTATGTCTTGTTGGTCAGTGTGGTTTTACATTGCATGTCAATTACATAGAATACTACATAATGTTATCTCAAAACTGTTATATTGACATGGAACCTGACAAACCAGAAAAAGGTAGCATTCTTGAAATGTATAAATAGTCAACACAATGTTTGGTCCATTCCTGAAATCTGTTACAGTATCTAGTTTGTAATACACTGTATTCTAAATAGACAATAAGAATTAAGTATCAGCACCTACATTTGTTTTACAAGTGGTGTTTTGTTTAACTTGGGTATAATTCCATTATGTTTATTCACATAACATATGTCTAATATTTCATGAATGCTTCTGTTACAGCAACATTTTACAGCAACATTTTACAAACAATGTTAAGTGCATGATTTTGATATTTGTGATTCTACGTTTTTATCCCTCATCATAGGCAGAAAAATGAACAGTTTGTAGTAACTTGAGTATTTTCAGATGGATTTTAAAATAAGTAGGCACAAATGTTTTCATTACTAGACAAAGTCACAGAAACAATATGGGGTGTCAAGGTCACAGCTGAAAGTCAAAGATAATGACTTTGAACAGTTTTGCCATATTTCATAAATACCTTGGTTATTTTTCTAATAATTTTTATAATTATTTTGGTAAATTTTTTATATAATATTTTACTCAAATGTTTCACATTTCAAGAACAAGGCAGATTCAGATAATCAAAACTTGGTGTCACTCGTCAAGGTCACAACTTTATGTTAAATGTCAGAAATAACTTTTTTCTACATTTATTCACTTGTATGTTTTTGGTTACTTTGTGGGAATTTTGATATTTACATTGTATAGTTCTTTCTTCATTATTTGACTGTATGGTACATAAAGAGAACCTTTTATGAACAAATGGTAGCATTGACTGATAAACAATGTTTGGTGGGGATATGAATTCAATTTATTTGCTTATTCCAATGACTTTTGATCTAGGTTCACTGTTTTCTTTTCAAGTTATTAAATGTTATCAAACCTTATCTTGTTTTTGTGGATGTTCAATTATTTTGAGTTGTACAGTATTAAGATGTGGTGACTGCCAGAAAATGAGAACAGAACACAAATTCAGATAAAAGCTGGTTTAAAATTGCCACTAACTGTCCGAAACAAAAAAAACTGCACTGATGTCTGACTCAAGAGCCATGGTCAAATGTAGATTTTCAGTTTCCACCTTCCTTAAGCTAGCTTGTGAAATTCGTGAATGACAAATCCTCCTTTGATAGGACTAAAAACTTCACTAATGACGGGCAAGTGAATATAAAGAAGCCTATTTGACACAAAGAAGAAACTTGAGTAGAAAACAAAATTGTTTAATTCTTGACTTGATATTTCTATTTTTTAGGACAGTAAGAAAAGCTAAGAATTTCCTACAGGAATACAAACATGCCAGAACGACAGAAGCTTTCCATATCTGCAAATGAAAATCTTGATGACTTTCTAGTGACATGAATAAACGACGTAAATATAAAATGAATAGAAAGAAAAGTTACCAACCATAATTGACGGTTATGAGTCCAGAGACATATTTAATACTGATGAGATTGGTACTATCTATAAATCAGGAAAATGAACCAAAGTCAGTTGGTCAGAGACTGATTGTGTTGGTCGTTAACGTGCCTGGTGAAAATCTTTAGCGTTAAGTGAAATGGAAGTCTGGGAATCCGAGGTGCTTTAGCCGTGTGGACGTAACTAAACTTCCAGTTACATACCGCCATAACAAAAATCATGGATGAACGGTCGTTTGTTTGAGGAGTGGGTTAAAGTATAGACTGAAAAATGCGTCATTGATAACGCGCCATCACTACCTGATCTTAGGATTGTTAAAGTGGCGTTTATCTTCAAATACAACTTCTGTTGTGAAGACCATGGGCCGGGTCAACATTTTGATTGAAACGCCTTCTCCTCTTAAACCATCAAACGTAACAAAACTTGGCAGGGATGTTTCTTGCATGAAGCTCTACCAAAGTTGTTCAAAGAATTCAAAATCAATGTAGAACTCTGGTTGCTATGGAAAATAAAACAACAATCTTTAAAAATCTTCTTGTCTGAAACCATAAGGCCTAGATCTTAGATGTTTGGCATGGTGTATCATCTGGAGGTCCTCTACTAAAGTTGTTCAATTTCATCGTCGGAAACCCACGTTCGATCCATTCCGTTTCACTCTATTTATCTACCGTGGGACAATTGGCTGGTAAAATTTCGTACTCATGAATAATTCATTACCTACTTTCATTGGTTTCCGTAAGATTTCCCTTGCGGAATCTCAGCCAATGAAATTACTTGTTACAATTTGACTTCCGCGCCTATGTTTAAATCCTGGGAAATACGTCTATTTTAAGTAACTTGTCATTATGCCTACTCTCCACACTGAAGAGTGTCTATTTGTAATGCGGCATCTCATTCGACGAAGAGTTACATCCCTTTGCTCATAAATATTCATGAAAACGAATAATTAGCAGTCAATTATCCCACGGTACATAATGTAGTTGTGCGGAATATGTACCGGGGGTCACCGACGATGGTTCAATTTATGTCCCTGGGTCAAAATTTGCCACGCTCTAGGGGTCACATAGAAATATATAGGAAAAACTTTAGGAATCTTCTCTGAAACAACAAGTTCCTCAGTTCTAAAATTTTGCACAAAGTGCAAAGATTGTTCAAATTGTGTCCATGGGGTCAAAATTGACCCCACCCCGGGGACACTTGCTAATATATAGGCTTCTACAAAGGGAAAACTTCAAAAATATTCTTGTCTGAAACTAAAATGGTTTGGGATATGATATTTGGAATACAGATTCACATGGAGCTCCTCCGCAAAGATTGTTCAAATTATGCCTCTGAGGAAATAAATGGCTCCGCCCCGGGGGTCACTTGATTTAATAAAGGCTTATATAGGGAAAACTTTGAAAATGTTCTTCTAGGAAACCAGTAGGCCTAGTGCTTAGATATTTTGCATCGAGCTTCATCTAGAAGTCATCTAACAAGATTGTTCCAATGATGCTACCCTTAGGTGGAGTTTGAGGTCAGTCAGTCAAGGTCAAGGACACTTAGGCTAAATATAGATTTTTCTACTTCTTGTCATATAGCCTTTATTGTTTGATTGGCATTTTAAATATTTGTATATAGACACCTTGCATGAACCTCTTAAATTAAATAAGGGTTAAAGGTCAAGTGACACGAATTTTTGACCTCGAAATTTTAATATGAGCGAAAACTATATAGCTAACTATGACAGTTTTAAAAAATTCCGCAGGTAATTTTCATCTTAAAGATGTTTTTATAGCAAATTAAAATCCATATTTTACGCACTTGGTCGCGCGCACCTGTCAAGAGCGAAACCGGAAGTGACGCACAATTATCTCTTGCCACTTGACACAGCTGCCTGGATTGTTAACAAAATCATAAAACTTATGATGGAAAGTGAAAATGTAGACTGAATATAGTAAAAAAAAAAAAAATTTTGAACAGGTCAAGCTAACATCATGAATACATATTGAAGATTTTTTAAAATAAATAATTTGAAATTTTGATGGAATTACGAAGCTAATGAGCAATATTATATAGAGGCTAGTTTAATTAGGGTTATAGAATTAATAGATACATTAGTGAAAATATCTAGAGATATTTTTCAAGTAACTGATCGAAAAAGATTTTGAACATGCTTATTTTTATCCGATGCAGTTTTTTTGGAAGACTTGATTAACTAACTCCAATCGAAAGAGTTTTTTTCCATAAAAAACATTCTCTTTACAGTGATGTGTTGCTTATTTGTCTGTGGTATATTTTGCCTGAGGTACGTGTAAGTAATCTTTGACTAGATCTTTGACTTTTTTTATTATAACTGCCTACTTTTTTTTGCTTATTCATTCAACATTTAAAAAAAATAATAATCATAGACCAAATAATATGAAAAAGCCATAAAAACTATGTCAAAATCATAACACAAACACATTGTTTTTGTTTTAATTTGTTCACATTTAAAAGTCGAATGATTTTATTTTCATCATAAATAGATCCATTACATTTAATTATCAAATTAAAATATGTATCTGCATGGAAGCTTCTTTACTAAAAATCATTCAGACATGTTAATTGGAAGAAGCTATTACATAATGTTTTCACAAGTTTGACTAATCAAAAGTAATTCAATCAATTTGTAAGATCACTTGCTATAAAATTTTGCTATTTGTCTCAACTTTATCATTGATTGGGTCATAAAAAGTTAATTGCTTTGTTTTGACAGCTATGCAGAATATACAAGGGTCCCATTTGGGCATGTTAATTTGCATAAATCCCACAGTATAAGGCGTGATTTATGGATCTTTGACATTTCATTGGATATTAATTTATAAGCAGACACAAATTTCTACTTGATGGACATGCCATATTATTATTTTTCAAACAATATCCCAACATGAAAATACACTGTAGTATGAATTTCCATTCCAGTGACACAAATGTTAACACATTAGATCACCTAAATTCACATCAATTTTACTACACTTAAATGAAACAGAATTTGTTTATGGCGTAAACATAAAGTGAGGAATGGTTACGCAGCATGTTAAAACGTGAAGGAGATAGTTTTATATAGAACCACAACATGGAAAAAATTGAAATATATATTAATATTTATAAAGGAAAATTACAAACCGTTCTCCCGGCACAAAGTTTGAATTTACTTTTAAAAAGCGAGAAGTGATCACATTGTTTTATTTAATTTACAATTTATAGCATGTTATTTTTATAAGTGTGCCTTTATTTTTTTTTCATGCACTTGTAGTTTAGTGTTATTTTTTCATTTAAAAAACGGATGTGTTATGAGCAGTGTAACACTGCACTATTGTCTGGGACAGTAGGGATAAATCTACGTCACAGCCAAAAACTGCAGCGGAAACTACCGATGTCGAAACGGAAATAGCCGATCATCAAAACACGTTTTTTCTTATCAAAAGCAATATTTTCAAAATTTGGCAATTAAACCATTTTAATCAGTACATTATGATTATTTTGAATAGAGAAAGTTGCTATAGTCGTGTCACATGACCTTTAAGGTCACCGAGGCTAAAAATAGATTTATGTACTTTATGTCATAGAGCCTTCATTTATAGATCAATATCTTTGATATTTGGTATATAGGTACCTTGAATGGACTTCTACCCTCAGTTGGGCTTTAAGGTCACTGGGTCAAGGTCAAGGTCACTGCAGCTAATAATAGACTTTTCTGCTTTCTGTCAAAGACTGTATTTATTTATTGATATATAATTTGTATATAGATACCTTGCATGAACCTCTTCCATTAAATTGGGGTTAAGGTCACCGAGGCTAAAAATAGATTTATCTTCTTAACCTCAAAGCGTCTTCATTTATTGACAAATATCTTTGATATTTGGTATGTAGATTTCTTGCATGAACCTCTACCATTATTAGGGATTTTAGGTCACTGGATTAAGGTCACTGTAGCTAATAATAGACTTTTCTGCTTTCTGTCATAGACTGTATTTATTAATTGATATATAATTTGTATATAGAAAGGTCAAGGTCAGTGCAGCTATTTTAGATTTTTTTTACTTCCTGTCATAGACACTGTATTTATTAATTGATATTTTAAATATTTGGTATATAGACACCTTGCATGAACCACTTCCATCAATTTGAGGTAAAGGTCATCGAGGCTAAAATAGATTTATATACTTTACCTTACACAGCCTTCATTTATAGACCAATATCGTGGATATTTGATATGTAGGTTCTTTGCATGGACCGCAGCCATTAGGTAGGGCAGTTAATAATAGATTTTTCTATTTTCCTGTCATATAGAGATTTATTGACTGAATGTTACATATTTTGCCATTAAATTGGGGTTTCTGTCACTGAAACTAAAATAGATTTATGTACTTTACCTCATAGAGCCTTCATTTATGGAAAAATATCTTTATATATTTGGTATGTAGGTTATCTTTATGGACTTCTATCCTTAGGTGGGGTTTTAGGTCACTGGGTCAAGATCAAGGTAACTGTAGCTAATAATATTTCTTTCTCTTTTCTGCCGTAGAGACTTTATTTATTGACTGATATTTTAGATATTTGGTATGTAGGCACCTACAAATCTTCAATTAAAATACTACATCCGACCTTTGCATAACAGCAGACCAACAGACAAAGCACTCATGTGAGTTATCCAGGGCCATCGTGCCCCTCTTGTATATTTGACAACAGCTTGAGAATATCAAAAGCCAATATCTCTTAACCTAAGAAACGGAATGTTATCATTCTAAAAGTCTAAAATAGTATCACAAACATACCTAAGTAAATATGCCAATTTTTTTAATCCTTGTTGTTGATTAAGACAAAAACACAGGAAGAGGCGGGGTGAACTTATAAAATTTGAATGATGTTAAGTTTATTCATTTTCATTGAATTTCACTCTCTTAGAAGTTCTCTTAGAGAAGGGTGTGAATAGAGGTGTGATATTATTAATCCTGTCCTTTAAAATACAATGTTCTTTCAAGAACTTTCGAATTGTTTTTGTGAACCATTATCACTTATCTCAATAGTCATACCTGTGATAAAACACTTAGCAAAGCTATTTCTCTGAAGGCTGTCTATCTTTGTTATTATATTGAGCATATAATTGTTAACTAACCGTTTTTTCTGAAGTTAAATGATTAAAACAAGAACATTATATATTTACAAAGTAAGTAGTTTGCATATAACGTGCACGTTAAGTAAGGTCTCAAATAACCACAGGAGAAAAATGTAGCACACTTATCCCTTACTTTGTAAGTGTAGGTTAAACCTCATATATGAGAAGTTCAACAAAGTAAGAGCGATGTTCTGCTAGAAACCGAAGCACTAATTTTGTTTAAATTATTAAATATAAGAATTATCAACATGATAATAAATTATACAAAAAGGGCAAAATTATTTTTTTTGCAATAAATTGTATTTTAAAACTAGTAGATCGTTAGAAATGATTTAATTTTCACTGCAGTGCATCATTTTTTTCCGAAACAAGTAAAAAGTGATAATAATTAAAAAGAAATGCATGCACAGATAAAAATATAAAAGTGAATAAAAAGCAAAAATATCAAGATATTTTCGTACGTTTGACAATTGTGTAGTTTGAGATGTGTTAATGCATTGATGTTCACTGCACACCTCCTTAATAAAACATATCAGTAAGTCTGACTGGTTTAGTTGGTTGAACTGAATTAAACGCCGACTAAAAGACAAAGTCGTAACGGACGGACTGTTTACCTTACCACAGTATTTAAGAAGGAACGGTTATAGACTCCAATTTTCCGTAAGAAACTGCAAGTTTTCTCTAATCAATGTTATACTCGGTGGGAGGCCTGGAACCAATGACCATTAACCAGTAAAAGATAAAGTAATTTAGAAATACCGAATTAACATCCGTCCACGGAGACGGGTGAATTTGAACCCTTTATAGCGCAAGTTTGCCTCAGAGAAATATTTGATAAAAATATTGAAAATTAACAGAAGCAAGTAACACTATAATTAATAAACGAAATGTTTTGATTCTTGGGCACTGCACTCTTATAAGATCTATTTATATATAGAGTCTCAAGGGGATATCTTAAAAGGAGTAACAGTTTTGACAAAAGATTAAATATTAACACTCAAAAACAGCCATTAGCCTCGTAAACTAATGACAAATCCTCATAAATTCAAGCTTTTGTATCCTAAATTCAGCCACATAAATGTGGCTGAACACATTTTAGAATGACGGCTCAAATCTGAACTTGAGTTTTGAATTTTTCATTTTCCTTTCAAACAGACGATCGAATGCTTCGTTATCAGCCGCATTGAAATGATTCTTCCAGTCTCCTATCTCACCTGTTGAAACAAAAATAATATTTATTAGATGCTGTAGCTTATAGTTTTAAACATATTGGATGAAAACGTCCAAAAAAACAAAATAATCAAAGAGCTCAGTAGAATTTCTGGAAAGCTGCAATATCACATTTTATTTAAAAAGAATATCACTAATGTATTTTTAAAGTCCTTTCGAAAACAAACTTTGGTCGTTTGCCTCGTTGTTGTCAGATTTCATATTTTGTTCAAATATTTATTTAGTTGAAAGCATCTTTTAGAAAATTACAACAGTGTTGTTTTTGAGCGGTCCAACTATTTCTATAGATAATTCCCACACTTCGTATAAAGAATTGTAAGTCTGACCTTTATGTATTTGTTACTATTCACAGAATCAGTCTTACTAATTTCAAGATTGATCACCTTAAGTTTGACCTTTACAGAAATATTATTGATATCAATTAAAATTATGTGGCAATTTCTCTGATATGTACAACAATGACAAAATATGAGAAATCGTCAGAAGTACTGCTTGATAATACCTATCATTTTTATTTATTACGGCTGCAATATCAGTGGCCTTGTCGTACTATTGTCTTGATAAATCTCATTCAAATATAGTTTCATAATTTAAACGAATTTAATAAAAAGCTATTGTTAAATCATACTTAAGTAATTCCATCGTCTTATATCTACCCAAGCTTTTAAACTATGTACATCTTACCTTTTCGCAACATGGCAAACTTTGATGGATCTTTAAACAATATTTCTGCAATTTCCTTTTTATACGGTTTTCCTTCCTTCATGTTGTGGAACTGACAGCTTTTTTCGATGTCTTTTATCAGATCTGCATCATTTGCTGCTGGTACATTAAGAAATTTGGCAAGTTTTGTAATCTCCTCGACGCCTTTCTGAAAAGATTGAGAGTTAACGAATTTCATACGGACTGTGACAGCAGTGATAAATGATAGGAATGACTTGAGTGCATAGACTGTTTGCATAATCAGAATCCACATTTGATTTTCTGAAGAAAAATTCAAGTTGAGGGGAATTCCAAATGCAAAGCAATATGTTGTGTTTTGCCAATGCTGTGGTATCTTACGTGACCACTTAATGGCAAAACTTGAGAAGTACAATTGACCTATTTCAGAAAGATTATGCTTCACATTGACTGCAGTTAATTTTTTTTTCTGTACGGAAAATTGCCAGTATTATATTCCTATATGTACAATTGGAGCGGGGTTAGTGTTATCCAATATTAGGTAATTCTGTGTTTTGATTGGCTGTTAGAAGATCCGATTATTGCCGAAGCATTACGTACTTTTACGATGTGCTTCCTGTTGAATCAATTTGCGAAGTTGTATTATTCCGGAAATCTTCGGAATGAATCATGTGACTGTCTGGTAATATTGTGTTGGAACATTGAATGTTATTGTTTTGAAATCTATTAATAGTAACAAGTAACTGATAGAGATACAGGTAACTTTTGAAGGTTGGCAAAAATATGGCGGTTGATAAAAATGCAAAACATAGTAATTTTGTAATTACAGTTACACAGTCATTTTTCATCAAACACTTCAATATTTTGTATCATTTAAAAGGTCTGTAAACTCATATTTTAAATATTTAAAAAATAATTGTCAAGACTGTTTATTATTTTGTTTGTAAATGGTTAAACTTAGTGCATCTAAGCTGCCAGAAAAATGCTGAAAAATGGCATTTAATGCTGAAACGACAGATATAAATTAGTTTAGTTTTTTTTAAAGAAAAAAAATCATAATCTGTTTATATTTTCAAAATATGAATTTAAAGAGCTTTCAAATGTTTATGTTAAATGTTCTCAAAAAAATAAAATTCGGTTCACAAAGAAAATTAAGTTAAAAATTCTGTCTGGTTCCCGGTCGTACTTTGCTACGACAGTGACTGTATGTCACCTGGTCTTTATGTTTAATTATGTTAAAGTAATCAAGGCATGGTCATAGTTTATTACCCTAATTGATATTACAAGTATATTTGTTATTCTATTTAAGCATGTTTGTTATTCTGTTCAAGCATGTTATTCCATGAAATTCATATTATTTTGTAACAAAACAAACAAAGTTTCAGTATCATAATTATCACTATTAACATCAAGAGATTTATGGAAATAAAAGGTTTAACAAATATCTTGTTGTTGTTGTTGTTAAAAAAATGTGCATTATCTTATTTATAATATGTCTTCAATTTAAAGATATATATTAAATTTCTTTTATTGGCATCTGCAAACTAAATAGAGTGCTGTAGCTTTAGGTTCCTTAAAAATACAGTAAAAACCGTACACTCAAATGGACTCAAGTCCATTTGAATTTTCCTTGTTAATTTTGTACTGTTCACTGTTATGAAATAAGCATAAAATGCATTGAATTCTGTTTATACTGGACTTAATTTTTATCCATATATTATTTTTTTCGTTTAAATCTAAAACTGACAAACCTCTTTGAGATCTTCGAAATAAACGAGATGTATTCTATCTGGCTCCGCTTCCAAAGCCTTTTCGAATTCTAGGACATAGTCAAACCAACTGTTGAATTCCACTGTAAAAAAAGTAATAAGCGTTCCAAACGCTCACAAATGACAGTACTGTATTAACAGTTTGCACTATAAATATCATATAATTTGAAAGATTATTTGTGCTCCATAGAGCCTGTGTTTCCGCTTTGACTAGTTCCACTGTCTGTTTTCTTTCATTATTTAAATTGCTCTTTAGTTAAAATGCACCCGTTTCAATTGAGACGTAAAGCTTTTTTGTAGGAAAGAAGATACTGTCTCCAGTAGTCCTAGAACAAAGTTTAGCCATTTTTTGGTTAAATAAAAAAATTTTTTCTCTCACAATAAGGGGGAAACATCGAATTACATTTTGAATATCTGTTACCTTCTGCGTGGTATAAACTATGCATACATTTTCTGACTAATTTAAGGCTTTCTTCTTTGAAATTGCATTTTAAAAAGACTGTAGTCTAAAATATTGTAAACTGAACAGGCTGAAACCTGATCAATTAAGACGGGCGAATACTAAATGTAGTAAATTTTTATAACTTACGAATGTTTCAGTTACCAACTACCTTCTGAAGGTAGTTGAGGATTCGGGCGAATAACCAACTGAGTAACCTAATTATCCAAGAGGGGTGAAGACAGTACTGTTATCCTTTGTTGCTAACCTCAGAAACGATTATGCATAAACATTATCATATTGATAAAGAAACTAGAATTTTTATCTTTTTAGTTACTAAAGTTTGAATTCAGGCGAATTACTAACTGAGGAATATGATCAACCCAGAGAGGCGAAGACAGTTCAGTTATGTTCTGTTACTTACTTTATGAAGGTGTATGAATAAACGTATAATACAGCCAAAGTAATTAGTATATAGTATCTGACTGAAGTGTGAATTACCCACTAATTTCTGGAAGGATTCGGGCGATAAATCAGCTAAATTACCTTTACAGCCTTTATGGGCGAAAAACACTACTACAAAAAGACAAAACAGTTCCTTCTTGCTATCATGTGCAGCTTAAGATGGCGCTTTTAAATCGCTGCAACTTAAACCTTAATCTATCCTGATATCACTACTTACGACTGCCTTGCATGAATAGTTTAACGTGATCAGAAAACTTTCCGTCGTAATGAAACATTGTCATTCCCAAGTGATGATAGTACCAGGATACAGCAACGTCTTTTGGGTTTCTCAGCACAAGCACTATCTTCGTTTTCTTTTCTTTCATCTGTTTTGGCAACATGTGAAAAGGCATGTGTGTGTTTAAGACTCTTGGTGATGGGAACTTCTCAAGGTCACTCTCTGGTACAAATGAAAGCATTAGGAATACCTTTTGCAGATCGGAGAGCGTTGAAGTACCATTCAGTAGCATTGTAATGATCTCGAAACACCAGTGTGTTCCTGCAAAGTAGCACACTCATACGAGTTGAACAGTTCTTTCTGTTAGCTTTTACTTTGATGAAATGATAAATAAGATTCTTAATTCTCCAGTTTATTTTTATACTCACAATACCCTAATTCATTAATGACATTTTTAGAAATACTGGTACATTATTTCCAGCAACAACAACAACAAAATTACCTTTCTTCACTCTCTTGACCATGTCAGATTAGGGAATTTCAAATCTAGAAAATCCAAAGAGAACACATTTTTTTGCCTAGAAATAACGATATAAAGTTTCGAAAATTTGAAGTTATGGCAGAATAAGAAACATACCAGATTTTGGCGGAGTACAGAGCATGACGTCATCATCTCGAATTTTGATATTCTTGATGTTTCTAACGATAGCAGCTGTCACTTCCGGCTCCTTATTAAAAGTGTTTACCGTGATTCCGTCAACACGCATCTGGTTGCATATTTTAGCTCCCCCAGGATCTCTCAGGTCATAAACTTCCATTTTAGGATCCTCCATTTCTATTTATAAATTAGTATATCTGTATCCAAGTCTGTTTGTAGTAAAAGGACACTTATAGTCGACACTACTTGATATATCAACGAACAGATTGGCATGAGTACAATATCGCTTAACTGAATGCACAAAGAAAACAGGTGCATGTTTATACATTTCGGTGTAATTTGATCGCCAAAAAACTTGATATCGTCGCATTTATTTTTAGATAACCCAAGAGTGCGTAAGAGTATACTGACTCCCCTTATATATTTTATATGCCTGTTTAAAATAAGACTATACATGATTACAACATAGTTCGTAATGGTTTTTTTTAAAAGTTATTAATATAGTTCATATTGATCTTTTCTCTTCTTTGGCTACTATACTGTTAAAGATACGTATTTTATACTTAAGACTTTCTTAAGACCTTACTTTTATTTATAAGAAATATGTTTTTTTCTTCTTTTCATTGAAATTCTACTTTGGAAAGCAGACGTTTCCTTGGGGTAAACCGCTTTTATTTATTTGAAAAAAGTATGTTTTCGGGGCATTATTTGTTCGACAGTAGTTTAAGAATAAGTATCGAAGTCGGTGTAAATGAACCGAAGATAAAATCTACGTAACTAATAACATAAATAATAACAAAAGGTAGAAGATGTATATATTGCGATAAAAAACCAGTAGAATTTATATTGTCCGCCTGTGTGTAATTGATCCATCTTGCGTGGTGTAAGTAAAGAACAGCACGTTTATAAAGACATGGAAAGCGTTCAGGTAAGAATTTTCGTTATTGAAGAATTTAGCTTTGCATTATTAATTGAAAGCGAAACGGGTATATTGCGAAACCTGTCATATCTGTCATATTATACAAAATGAAAGGACTAATGGTCGGGAGAGCTGCCAAATAAAAGCCGAGAGAAAAAATCCAGCCCTGAGAGGGATCGAACCTGCAACATTGACAGAGATTCGATCATTAGTCGGAGACCCTAACGAATCGGCAAAGGAGGCCTTTCATTCCTCTTGATCTGATTTTATAAAAAAATTATTGTGCCACTTCACAGCTAAGGTCATTTCGGTGACGTCCGAATTTAATGGTAGAATGAGTCAGTCTCCTTAACCATTCGTCCACAATGAGCTGCTTCATTCTTAGTACTTTTTTGCAATCTTTGTACATTTTGATTTTTATGGTATATTTTTATCATTATAATGAAGATTTATTTGTATTAAAATATAATCATGTTTTCACTTACAAAACTGAAATATGCGTATTTTTATTGTCTTTGTCGTTTCTGAAATTGGATTGATTCGTCTAACAATCATCCCAGCAGGTAAATGCCGGTTGCGATTCGCAAATGAAAAGACTATACTAGTATCAAATTTGCAACGCCATTCCCATTCCACTCAGGCAAACTGGCGGCTCAAAAACTAAGGTTTTTGGTTCCAAACAGTTAAATCAAAAACTCTCTAATTGCAAGTAAGGTTCAACATCAGTTATGTAAAATACGTACAAATAATCTTTCTTTTTTGTTTTCAGCACAACATGCCCGTCTTTCCGGGTAGAGATGCCAGTCTTAAAGACCTTGTCAAATATTATCATAAACAGATGTATAAGCAGACTGGAATTAGAGCGTTTCTGATACTAACACACAGACGAGAGATTAGCAAAACACGTTTGAGAAGAATTATTCAGAGATTAGAACTGCGTAGAAACAATGTCGAATCCCCCGATATTCTCATATTTGAAGGAATACAAAGACTTCATGCAGCGGGATTTGTAGATGTGGGATACAGAGTACTGTGGCGACTTTTGAATGTTGATTTGGGTATCCGAGCAACACAAAAAAAATTAGACTCTTTGTTAAAATGTTAGATCCAGAAGGGATATCGTTAAGAAAGGGACATCGATTACGCCGTCGTATGTATAACAACGGAGGGCCAAACTGTATCGTTCACATAGACGGTTAAGATAAATTAAAACCGTATGGTTTTCCGATTCACGGTGCAATCGATGGCTTTTCACGAAAGATTTTATGGCTGAAAGTTTTAAGATCAAATAATAACCCATACTCAGTTTCCAGATTATATTTCGATATGATTATTGAGCTTGGACGAGTTCCAAAAATCATAAGAAGTGATGCCGGTACCGAAAATGTTTTAGTCAGTGAAATTCAAAACGTATTACGCAGTGATCACGAGGATGTTAGAAACGGCAGTCCTTGTTATATTGTTTGCCGCTCTAAAAGAAATCAACGAATCGAAGCCTTTTGGAGTTTTCTGAAAAATGTTTCACGGTAAAGTGGAGAGATTTGTTCAGGAACCTTCAGCAAATGGGCTTGTTTAATCAAGCAGACACAGATGATATTGAAAATATGAGATTGTGGTTAACACCAGTTTTACAAACTGAACTTGATATCATTAAAATGTACTGGAATTCGCACCGAACGAGCGCAAAGAGAAACGGAGTTGACAACAGGAGAGGTACCAGATGTACTGTATCATCAGCCGGAGATGTTCCATGCTATTGACTGTTCACTGCCACTTCCCTGTACTGAAGCAGAACTGGTTGAGTATTCCTTTCAACTCAGCGAAACAGATCCTCCACGAGGCTGTTCAGAAGAGTTTTGTACTCGGATCTCAATGTTGAGCGGAATTCCACAAGAGTCTTTCGAGAATGTTGACAATTTTGAAGATGGTGTGAAAATGTATCTTGCTACGAGAGAATTGCTTTATATTCAATAGCTGTCGGTTAATATTGATATAATTAAATCTATTTGAGAACATTCCTGCGCATCACCTGTTATATGTAGTTTTGAGTAGATGTAGTGAAATAAATACCAACAGTTCCTCTGCAAATATTGTTAGTTTACTGAACTTGACCCTTTAAATAACTTTCCCTGAAAATCTATGCAGTGTAAACCTGTATGAATTTCATAATAAAAAATCATGTCAAATGACTTATTTCTTTTTCAAACAATCTTGCTCGAAGAGCAAAAGCCTACATAGTGATAGAGATGACCTGATCTGTACCATAACATCCGATCCTGAAATATGTAATAACTACTAAACAGATAAGGTTACTTAAAAGAGTATATTACAAGATTTTGTATGCCCCCTCAAACTTTCAAGGTTGTGCAGACTAAATGATCGTAAAGGAAGGAATTTTTGCTGCGACCAAATTTATTCGAATTATGGTCTTTTGTTGATTTATAAACCATAAAGAGAAAAGATTTTGTGAATTCGACTGCTCTTAAATCGGTTGGAAGAATTTGGTCAAACTTTACTTAAGGTGTAGATGATCGTAAAGGAAGGATTTTTCGCTGCAATCAAATTTAGCAGAATAAGGGTCCTTTGATTTTTTCAGTACATACCATATAGAGGAAATGTTTTGTGAATGCAACTCCTTTTAAACCTTTTTGTAGATTTTGATCAAACTTTCGGGAATAAAAAGCATAAAGTAGTGATTGTAAAGGATTTTTCGCTGCGACTAAATTAAGCAGAATTATCACCCTATGTTGATATTCAAATTTCACTATAGACTATTATGCAGAAAAAATAATTTGTTAATGCAACTCCTCTTACACTGATTGGTCCTTTACAACTGTCCACTTGACATTCAACCCTTTGCCTTTCAGACTTTCTGCTAACTTACATAGAGATATAAATGCTCTTGTTCATGATCACATCTGCATAGTAGGGGCATTCGTGTAAAATGTTCCTATTGAATGCAGTTTTAGAACTGACAAGTGGTTAACAGGCAATGCAAGAAGACACATTGAAGCTGGTTTTTTCTCAGAACACTGTTCTGGTGAAAGAGACAAGAGTTTTCTTTCAAAATGAAATTGCCTTTGTCATTAAGGTAGCACATACCAGTTTTTCAGCCACATATTCGAACTGGCCATGTAGAAATTATTAATGATAGGGTATGATGCATTAGTATGTGTATTGCTGAAGTCTATGAATACATGAGGATATGGGTATTCAGAATGGTCAGGATGAGGTTCTCTTAAGTTTTTTCCTTATTGAACAGTATTAAAATGCACTCAGTGTGAAGTAGGTGCTTGAAATTCGAAACTGATGTCAGTGGTTTCGGCTGCAGAAGTTCAGTAGGATGCCGTGTGAGCTGGATACTGAAAAAAGTGTAGGGTTGACAGGTATCTATCACTGGCTGATTTAGGTGTGCCATAACAGACGAACAATTGGCATGTAGTGTTATGACTGTACCGTGTGCCTTTGAATATTAGGCGAATTGTCTGTTTCGTAGAATTTGCCTCGGCCAGGGGTCGAAAAGTGGGGCTTGGGAGTAGTTTCTTTCTTGCAGCTGATTTTTTTAGAGAAGTGTTTTATCTGAAATTTGAGCTTTTGTTGTAGATTGTCTTCAGTCCTATAAGAAAGGCTGTACTTTTCTTTTCAGGTTGTTGTATTGGGATTGTCAGTGAGGCGCTAACAGTTTGAGTGGTCGTCAGACACTAAATTTTAGTGTGAAACTGGTACCTGCCACCTTTATGTTTTATCCGAAAAACGCGTTTGAAAGTGAAACACAGAAAAAGACGTGAAAATTTTGCTTT
Organism: Cyclina sinensis; assembly: GCA_012932295.1. NCBI lineage: Eukaryota > Metazoa > Mollusca > Bivalvia > Venerida > Veneridae > Cyclina > Cyclina sinensis. The sequence continues at coordinate 40,039,932 of JAAONU010000011.1, forward strand.
TGTGAGAAGAAAAGATGTAAACAACAACAAGCAGTACACGTACGTATAATATTTTTTTATATATATTATATTTTTGTGATTTTTGTCAAGGTGAGTTTTTGTGATCACAATTTGTCCGTCGTCCGTCAGTGCGTCCGTGCGTCCGTCGTCAACTTTTTATATAAACGACTTCTTCTGAAAAACCACTGGGCCAAATTTGATGAAATTTTCCTGGCGTGTTCCTAGCATGAAGCTCTACCAAAATCGTTCAAACAATTCAATTCCATCAAGAACTCTGGTTGCTATGGCAACTTAAATGAAAAACTTTGAAAATCTTCTTGTCTTACAAGAAGGCCCTGAGCCTTAAGATTTGGTACGTAGCATTGTCTAGTGGACCTCTACGAAGTTTGTTCAAATTATACCCCTTGGGTCAAATTTGGCCCCGCCTCGTGGGTCAATTGATTTTACATAGGCTTATATAGTGAAGATTTAAAAATCATCTTGTCTGAAACCACAAGGTCCCAAGCCTTAAGATTTAGTATGTAGCATTGTCTAGTAAACCACTACCAAGTTTATTCAAATTATGCCCCTGGGGATAAATGTGGTCCCACCTAGGGACCATTTGATTTATCATAGGGAAAACTTTGAAAATCGTCTTGTTTGAAACGACAAGGCCCTGAGCCTTAAGATTTGGTGTGTTGCATTGTCTAGTGACCTCTACCAAGTTTGTTCAAATCATGCCCCTGGGGTCATATTTGGCCTTTCCGCCGTGGTCAATTGATTTCACATAGGCTTATATAGAGAAAACGTTGAAAATCTTCTTGTCTGAAACGGCAAGGCCCTGAGCCGTAAGATTTGGAATGTAGCATTGTTTAGTAGACCACTACCAAGTTCGTTCAAATTATGCCCCTGGGGATAAATGTGGCCCCCTTCTAGGGGGTCAATTGATTTTACATAGGGAAAACTTTGAAAATCTTCTTGTCTGAAACGACAAGGCCCTGAGCCTTAAGATTTGGTATGTAGCATTGTCTAGTGGATCTCTACCAAGTTTGTTCAAATTATGCCCCTGGGGTCAAATTTGGCCTTTCCACCGTGGTCAATTGATTTCACATAGGCTTATATAGAGAAAACGTTGAAAATCTTCTTGTCTGAAACGGCAAGGCCTTGAGCCGTAAGATTTGGAATGTAGCATTGTCTAGTAGACCACTACCAAGTTCGTTCAAATTATGCCCCTGGAGTCAAATGTTGCCCCACCCCGGGGGTCAATTGATTTAACATAGGGAAAACTTTGAAAATCATCTTGTTTGAAACCAAAATGCCATGAACCTTAAGATTTGGTATGTAGCATTGTCAAGTGGACCTCTAGCAAGTTCGTTCAAATTATGCCCCTGGGGTCAAATTTGGCCTTGCCCCGGGGGTCAATTGATTTTTCAAAGGTTTATATAGAGAAAATTTTGAAAATCTTCTTGTCTGAAACGACAAGGCCCTGAGCTTTAAGATTTGGTATGTAGCATTGTCTAGTGGATCTCTACCAAGTTTGTTCAAATTATGCCCCTGGGGTCAAATTTGGCCTTTCCACCGTGGTCAATTGATTTCACATAGGCTTATATAGAGAAAACGTTTTAAATCTTCTTGTCTGAAACGGCAAGGCCCTGAGCCGTAAGATTTGGAATGTAGCATTGTCTAGTAGACCACTACCAAGTTCGTTCAGATTATGCCCCTGGAGTCAAATGTTGCCCCACCCCGGGGGTCAATTGATTTAACATAGGGAAAACTTTGAAAATCTTCTTGTTTGAAACCACAATGCCATGAACCTTAAGATTTGGTATGTAGCATTGTCAAGTGGACCTCTAGCAAGTTTGTTCAAATTATACCCCTGGGGTCATATTTGGCCCCACGTGTGGGTCACTGGTTTTACATAGGCTTATAAAGCAAAAATTTTGAAAATCTTCTTCTAGAAGGAGAGGTAACATTTTCAGTCCAAATAATCTGGAAATTTGTCAGAAAGGTTGTTTTATAATGATTTCTAGCTCAGATTGGAATATGGGTCATCTGGGATCAAAAACTAGGTCACATAACACAAATATGTTAAAACCTTGTTAACACCCTAGGGGTAACATTTTCAGTCTAAATGACCTTGAAATTTGTCAGAAAGATTGTTTCAATGGTTTCTAGCTCAGTTTTGAATATGGGTTATCTGGGGTCAATAACTAGGTCAAAGAGCCCAAATATGTAAAAACATTGTTAACACTCTACAGGTACCATTTTCAGTCTAAATGACCTTGAAATTTGTCAGAAAGATTGTTTTAATGATTTCTAGCTTAGTTTTGAATATGGGTTATCATGGGTTAAAAACCATGCCACAGGGCCAAAAAGTAGAAAAACCTTGTTAATGCTCTAGAGGATACATTTTCAGTCCAAATATCATTGAAATTTTTCGGAAAGGTTGTTTTGATGATTTCTATCTCATATTTGGATAATGGTCATCTGGGATCAAAAACTAGGTCACAGACCCCGAATATGTAAAAACCTTTTTAACACTCCAGAGGTTAACTTTTCAGTCCAAATATCCTCGAAATTTGTCAGACAGGTTGTTTTAATGATTTCTAGCTTAAGTTCGAATATGGGTCATCTTGGGTCAAAACTAGGTCTCAGAGCACAAATATGGAAAATAAACCTTGTTAACACACTAGAGGTAACATTTTACTTCCAAAAAACCTTAAAATATGTCAGAAAGGTTTTTTCAATGATTTCTAGCTCAAGTTTGAATATGGGTCAACTGGAGTCAAAAACTAGGTAACAAAGCCCAAATATCGAAAAATTTTGTAAACACTCTAGAGGCTACAGTTTCAGTCCAAATGTCCTAAAAATTTGTCAGAAAAGCTGTTTGATGATTTGTAGCTCAGATTCAAAAACTAGGTCACAGAGCCAAATATAGAAAAACCTTGTTAACACTCTAGAGGTTACATTTTCTGTCCAAATATCCTTGAAATTTGTCAGAAAGGTTGTTTCAATGATTTTGTAGCTTAGTGTAGGATATGGGTCATCTGGGCTCGAAAACTAAGTCACAGAGCCCAAATATGTAAAAACCTTTTTAACCCTCCAGAGGTTACATTTTCAATCCAACTATCCTGTAAATTTTTCAGACAGGTTGTTTTGATGATTTCAAGCTCAAGTTCGAATACAGGTCATCTTGGATCAAAAACTAGGTCACAGAGCCCAACTATGGAAAAACCTTGTTAACATTCTAGAGGCTACATTTTCAGTACAAATGTCCTGGAAATTTGTCAGAAAAAGTGTTTTGATGATTTGTAGCCTCAATTCGAATATGGGTCATCTGTGGTCAAAAACTAGGTCCAGAGCCCAAATATGGAAAAAATTGTTAACACTCTAGAGGTAACATTTTCAGTCCAAATAACCAGGAAATCTGTCAGAAAAGTTATTTTAATGATTTCAAGCTCAGATTCGAAAAAGGGTCAGCTAGGATCAAAAAACGAAGTCACAGGGCCAAAAAGTAGAAAAACCTTGTTAATGCTCTACAGGTTACATTTTCAGTCCAAATATCCTTGAAATTTGTCAGACAGGTTGATTCGATGATTTCTAGCTCATTTTTGGATATGGCCTGGAAATTTGTCAGAAAAGTTTCTTCAATGATTTCTAGCCCAATGTAGAATATGGGTCATATTGAGTCAAAAACTAGGTCACCGAGCCCAAATATCAAAAAACTTTGTAAACACCCTAGAGGCTACATTTTCTGTCCAAATGTCCTGGAAATTTGTAAGAAAGGTTGTTTTGATAATTTGTAGCTTGAATTCGGATATGGGTCATCTTGGGTCAAAACCTAGGTCACAGAGCCAAAATATAGAAAAACCTTGTTAACATTCTAGAGGCTACATTTTTCAGTACATTTAACCTGGAAATTTGTCAGAAAGATTGTTTCAATAATTTCTAGGTCAAGTTCGAATATGGGTCATTTGGGGTCAATAAACCAGGTCCATATCAACTTTGTTAAAAGCAGTCATACTCAGGTGAGCGATACAGGGCCATCATGGCCCTCTTGTTTAGAAATATTATCTTTACAAGAGTTTTTTTCTCATTTTCATCAAGCTTCTGCAGTTTTGTTTTTCTTTGTTGGTAGATTTATTTCAGTAGTAAATTTTGTAAGGGACTGTTAGTTGTACCCTTCTTGAGTCTTTTCCTTGGAAAATTTCATTGGATGTATAAATGTATATCACTTTCTAATTGATTTGAATACATTCAGCTGGGGAACTCAGTGTAGGCCATCTTTTAAATTTCTGATTTTTTATGTGAATGATTCAAACTATCAAAACAGTAATTGTTCCTTATTTGAGTAACTTTTAACACAAAATTTCGTAAGGAAAAATTGAGCAAAGGAATACAGAAAATAAACTTTGAATAAAGGACTATTGACTTGTGGACATATTGCATTAGTTTCACAGTCATCTTGCCCCGAAAGGTTATTTTTATGTGCATAAATATGTTGTAGATATTGCTTCTGCAATTTTCTTGTTTGCTTTTTAATCAAACCCTTGATAAATAGTCAGAGTGTTACATTATTTATAAAAAAAGTGTTGCAGTGCCATAAAACAGAAGAACTTGGTACAGTTTTGATAACCCTATCTATATATATGTCATTTAGTTTGTCTTTTGTTTAGAGGAAGTGGTTCTTCAAGTGCTCAGTTAACTGCTGTTAGTGCTCAGTTTGATCAACAATTTGCATTTCATGCATTTCCTGTCTTTCCAGACAGGAATTCTGGCATACTTTGAACTGGAAATTTAAGGGATAAATGAAAGTTAAACTTAAAAGTGTGAAACCTTTCAAAATTGAAAACTAATTTATATAGGTGACAATGTAAGAACTTCTGACTGTCATTACTATAAGTACTTTCTTGTACTTTTACAATTGGAATGAATAAAATGAAGATGGAAAAGGCTTAGACAAGTTGATCTGAAGACTTTTTACTGGAGCTTCTGTAGTGGTCACTTCTTGATGAGCATTTAGGTCTGATAAGGATAAAAAGAATACTTTTATTAGAATTTAACTTGTTCACAATAATGTGTAATCATGTTTAGTGCACAGATGACACAAGATAAAAATTCTTGGCAAAAGAAACTAAAGAATTAGCGGTCTTTCTGCTATATGGTTACCTGTTATCCAGGACAACGAATACTGATTCTGTAAAACAGAAACTATAGACTATAAACTGTAGACTTTAACCTTATATAGCTCCAAGATTTGAAATGTTTTTGGCAGCCTTCATGACAATTTTAGCCAAAAACTGTTTTAGACTGCTTAGGCTATTTCTCACCTCTGTTTGTAAAAGATTATTTGTTGAAATATGTATGAATTGATGAATGTGTTAGGCTGGTCTGTTCATAAGGTGTTAGACATGACAAACGCAACAATCTTTATTTGGTAATTAACAATGTTTTAGTACTTCCAAAAGACCTATCATCAATATTAAAGTTGTAAATATGCATGTGAATTCCGGGTAACTGTACATCTGATTCTTTCATTTTCTTTCAACAAGACATGTTTAAACAATGCAGATATAATATTTGAAAAAAAATCTTATATTTATTTTGCTGTGCAAAACATAGTGGGTGGGGTAAATTGCTTCTCATTTTCAACATATCTGGCTAACTAAGATATATGATATACATCTAAAGTGGTTTTTTATACATAAATGTGTTGTTTATGTATAAATTGTACCTATTTTACATAATCAAATACATCAAATATAATAAATTAATCCAAAGTTAAACATACGATTTTTTGTCTGATGGGTCATAGGATTTTTTATTTGATAGCTCTTAAAGATGAACGGTGACATAACAAATATCTACAAAATATTAGTTTATTGTGAAGTTGTTGTTATTATGCCATTACTATTTTTTCTGGTGAAATTTGCTGAAAAAAAGTGTTTTATTTTCTTAATTCTGGACTTAATTGGACAGTAAATTGAAATTTGACATTAAGTGCCAATGATATTTTTTTTATTATTTTTAAAACTATTTTTGTTAATAGGGTATTTACTGATAATTTTTAATTTCTCCTAAAATTTATAAATTGAATACTCTTTATTATTAAAATATTTGAATTTTTGTCAGTTAATGCAAAATTTCAGCCAGTTTCAGAGTCAAAAAGCCTAATACAGACTGCATAGCTGCCAGTTAAATTTGTGAAAAAGTTCATTCGGCACCTATTATTTTTTCGCAGAAATCATCTTCCAATAAGTTAAACTTTATAAAAATCACAGGCAGAAAAAATGATGTTCCTTTGAATTTCACCAGTGGGCCCCCATAATAGTCGTGAACAACTAGCGTACCATGTCTGAGGAAACTGATGTAGATCAGAAAGGTTTTTGTTGTACAACTGTCACTGTGGCGTTGACCTTTAACCTTGTGATCCTTAAGTAATCAGGATCATCTACTTGTCATGATCAACTAGCCTTCTATGGTTGAATAACCTGGGCTGAACTGTTTTTTCAGATATTTATTAAAAACAAGTTTTCTGTTCAATTTCACTGTGGCCTTGACTTTTGACCTTGTGATCCTGAAAAGCAAAGGGACTATTTACTGGTCATGACCAACTTGCTATCAAGGCTGAAAAGCCTACGCCCTAACATTCTCCAGATATTGATCAGAACCAGTTTTGCTGATTATTGTTACTATTGTGTTGACCTTTGACACCGGAGCCGAAAAAATAGCGGTCATCTACTGGTCATGGCCAACCTGCCTTCAATGTTTGAAATGCATAGAAGCGTTTTCCAGATATTGATCGAAAACGGTTTTGCTGTTCAGTGTCACTGTGGTCTTGACCTTTAATATAATGACCAGGTCATCTACTTGTCATTATCAACCGGCCTACCAAGTTTGAAAAACCTTGGCTAAAGCACTCAAATGGACACATCAGTGCAACTTAAGCGTTGACTTTTGATGAGGTCGTATGCTGGTCATGATCGATCAACATGCCTTCCACGGTTGACCAAAGGTCCAAGCGTTCTACAGATACTGATAACAGTTTTGCTGTTCAATGTCACGAAGGCTTTGACCTTGTGATCATTTGCTGATTAACCAACCTATCGTATTTGAGGAGGCTAGGCTGTAATCGTTTACCAGATATTGATTTGAAACGCTTTTGCTGTGCAATGGAAATGTGGCAATATGTCAATTATACCTGATGAACCGAATAACAATAGGGTCATCTACTGGTCAAAAACTCCCGCCTGCCAAATTTGAGGAACCTGGGCACAAATTTTTTTCAACATGATCGGAAATGGTTTTGCTGTTCAATTTTACTATGGTCTTGACTTTTGACCAAGTAACCCGAAACAAATAAGGGTCATCTACTGGGCATGACTGACGTCTTCAATGAACGTTGGTGAGTTTTGGCTGAAGCATCCTCGTGATATTGTTCGGAAACCAAATGTCTACCGACTGACCTACCAACATGTGCAAAGCCATATGCCCCCTTATCTTCGATTTGGGGGACATAACTTATACTTATGGCGAGTAAACAACGTATTCTGACAACAGATTTTTAAATTTGTCATCAACATGATTATTGAGTATACAAAAAGGGCAAAATTACATTTGTTTGCAATAGTTTGTATTTCAAAACCAGTAGATCGTTAGAAATGATTTACTTTTCCCCGCAGTGCATCATTTTTTTTCCAATACAAGTAAAGATTGATAATAATTTAAAAGAAATGCATGCACAGATAAAAATACAAAAGTAAATGAAAAGCAAAAATATCAAGATATAGAGTTTGAGATGAACCAGTCATATAGTAATGCAGTGACATTCACATAAAACATATCCTTAAGTTTGACTGGTTTAAATAGTTGAACTGAGTTAAACGTCGGCTAAAAGACAAAGTCGTAACGGGCGGCCAGTTTACCTTACCATGTATGGAGAAAGAAAGGGTTTAAGGCTCCCATTCTCCGTATTAAATTGCAAGTTTTCTCACATAAATGTTATATGCCGGTCGGAGGGCAGAAACCAGTGACCATTAAGTGAAAGATAAAGTTATTGAAAATTACTGACTTAATAACCCGACCAAGAAGACGGGTGAAGTTTGAGCCCTATATAGTGTGAGTTTGTCACAGACAAATATTTGTTAAAAATACTGAAAATTAATAGAGTCCAATAACTCAAAGATCGATAAACGAAATGTTTTGATTCTTGGGGACTGCACTCTTTAACAGATCTATTTATATAAAGAGTCTCAATGGTATTGGAGTAAATGTTTTGACAAAATATGAACACCCAGAAGCAGTTATACACCTCGTAAAGTAATAACAAATCCTAATAAATTCAAGATTTTGTATTTCAAAGTCATCTCACATAAATGTCGCTGAATACATTTTAGGATGACGGCTCAAATCTAAACTTGATTTTGGAATTTTTCATTTTCCTTTCAAAAAGACTATCGAATACTTCGTTATCAGCCACAGTGAAATGATTCTTCCAGTCTCCTATCTCACCTGTTGAAACAAAAATAATACTTCATAAGGAATAGTTGCTGTAGCTTATATTTAAACTTGAAAAATGTCCATAAACAAAACAATGTTTTCGGAAATGATCGATTTTATATGAAATATCCTTGAAAAAACGGGTGTTTCTACCCATGTGTTCAGTTTGAAAACAGATGAAAACTTATGAAAAGTTTGACCCATGCGTTCATATTGAAAATTTACTAAAATAGTATTTATCTCCCCAAAATATGTTCCAGAAACAGTGGAGGCTTTTGGCATATGAGAACATGTTTTTAACAAACATTTAGAACGAAACAAATGCTCAGAACTTTGCTAACTTGTCAAAATATTTATAAAGAGCAATCTCACTCTGACATTTTGGGGATTTACTAGTGCACATGTGGAGAATGTTCTTAGAAGGTAATAAATCTTTGGGAAATGTGAGATGACCATCGGATAAAGTAATTATAGGAGATCAGCATGGGCCGCATCTTCTTCTGATATATTAATTATCAAAGAAATACGAAACGATTTTCCTACCACAGTACCTGTTTTCCTCCTTAAAAATTGAACTATCCATGCGTTCTCCTCCTTGGATCTATACTGAACGATTGGACTCGGTGTCATTGGTCTTGCCGTACAATTCTCTTAATAAATCTCATGCAAACATTTTTTCATAATTTAAACGAATTTAATAAAAACCTTATGATACAGCAGACGAACGTAATTCCTTTTTCTTATATCTACCCAAGCAATTATACTACCTCTTACCCTTTCGTAACATGGCAAACTTTGATGGATCTTTAAACAATGTTTCTGCAACTTCCTTTTTATAAGGTTTTCCTTCCTTCATGTTGTGGAATCGACAGCTTTTTTCGATGGCTTTTATCAGATCTGCATCATTTGCTGCTGGTACATTTAAAAACTTGGCAAGTTTTGTAATCTCCTCGACGCCATTCTGAAAAGATTGAGAATAAACGAATTTAATACACATTGTGACAGTGTTGATAAATGATAGGAGTGGCTGTTCCTACTTTGAGTACATACATTTTATTAATGATTGTTTACGAGATCAGACATCACATTTTACTTTCTGAAGAAAAATCATGTTAAGTGGAATTCCAAATTCAAAGCAATGTATCACATTATCTTTTGCCACGGTTGATATTATTTTCCTACATGACCACTAGATGGCAAAACTTAAGAAGTGCAATTGACCTATTTCAGACAGATTATGCTACACATTGACTGCAGTTAATTTATTTGAAATTTGTCTTTTACTGCTATGAAATCAGTATAAATGCACTGAATTCTGTTTATACTGGATTTAATTTTTCTCAATATATTATTTTTTTTCTTTTTAACCTAAAACTGACAAACCTCTTTGAGATCTTCGAAATAAACGAGATGTAGTCTATCTGGCTCCGCTTCCAAAGCCTTCTCGAATTCTAAGACATAGTCAAACCAACTGTTGTATTCCACTGAAAAAAGGTAATTAGCGTTCCAAACGTTTGAAAACGACAGTACTTTATTAACAATTTGCACTATGAATATCATATGATATGAAAGATTATTTGTGCTTCATGGATCCCATTTTTTCTGCTTTGACTAGTTCCATTGTCTGTTTTCTTACATTTTTGTAAAGTGCTCTTTAGTTAAAATGCACCCGTTTCATTTGAGACATAAAGCTTTTCTGTAGGAAAGAAAATTCTGTCTCTAGTATTCGTAGTTCGCAGTTCAGCCATTTTTTGGTTAAAAAACAAACTTTTCTATCACATTTAGCGAGATATCATAAAAACGTCAAATTACAGTTTGGATATTTGTTACCTTCTACGTAATATAAACTATGCTAGTATGTTGTGACCAATTTCAGCCTTACTTCTGTGAAATTGCAAAAGACTCTAATCTAAAATACTGTAAACTTAAAACTTAAAAGGCATCTGAAGCTCAAAGGACCATTTTACATCTGACAGGTCTGCTTTAATATTTATCTACATGTATGGCTGGAATGCACTACGCGTAAAATGTAACATGTACTTACTTAATAGACAGAATAGACTCTGTGTTAGAACCAGAATAATCCCATTAAATACAGGCAGTGGAAACAAATACTTCTTAAACAGCAGATGGTTGTCTTTTCATGTACATTCTTTCCTATGGTTATTTTTGGGGATTAGCGTAAAAACAGTATCAATCTTTATATTAAATACAAATTTTGTACATACATTTGTACATTATAAGACATATCAATCTTGAAAAAAATTCTATCATCAACTTCATGACAAAAAAGACTAAACAGATCTTTCCCACCATTATGCACAGCGCCTATAAGTTGCCTTAAGATGATATTTTAAAACCTGCTGCAACTTTAACTCTTATTTATCCTTGTATCATTACTTACGACTGCCTTGCATGAATAGTTTTACATGATCAGAAAACTTTCCGTCGTAATGAAACATTGTCATTCCCAAATGATGATAGTACCACGATACAGCTACGTCTTTTGGATTTCTGAGCACAAGCACTATCTTTGTTTTCCTTTCTTTCAACTGTTTTGGCAACATGTGAAAAGGCATGTGCGTGTTCAAGACTCTAGGTGATGGGAACTTCTCCAAGTCACTCTCTGGTACATTTGCAAGCATTAGGAAGACCTTTTGCAGATCAGAGAGCTTTGACGTGCCATTCAGAAGCATTGTAATGATCTCAAAAGACCAGTGTGTTCCTGCAAAGTAATACTCCAATACTAAGTTGAACAGCTCTTTGTTAGCTTTTTACTCTAAATTAATTATTTAATTAATTATTCTGAACTTTCAGTCTAGTTTTATACATACAATACTTTTTTTCATTTATGACATTGTTAGAAAAACGGGCGCATTATTTTCAACAACTACAACAAAAGCAAAATTATCTTCTTTCACTCTCTTTACCGTGTCAGGTCAAGGACACTTGAATTTAAAATATCTAAAGAGAAGAGAATAAACGATATAAAGATTACTAAATTTGAAGGAATGGCTGAAAAAGAAACCTACCGGATTTGGGCGGAGTACAAAGCATGACGTCATCATCTCGAATTTCGATATTCTTAATGTTTCTAACGATAGCAGCTGTCACTTCCGGCTCCTTATTGAAAGTGTTTACCGTGATTCCGTCAACACGCATCTGGTTACATATTTTAGCTCCCCCAGCATCCCTCAGGTCATAAACTTCCGTGATAGGATCCTCCATTTTTATTTATGAATTCGTGTCTCTGTATCCAACTTTGTTTCTGATAAACGAACACACGAATGGTCTATGCTACCTTGATACACAACTTTGATATACCGCCTTGTATGTCACCGACCTTCATACCAAACAAAATTGGTGTGAAGTATTATATCGCTCAACTAAGTGAACAAAGAAAACATGCATTTTGGTCGAAAATAAAATCATTGAAATCGTCGTATTTGTATTTACTTAACTGAAATTTGATCAGGTTACAGATAAAGTACTGGTAAATTTGATCAGGTTACAGGTAAAGTAAAAGTAATTTTAACTTATTCTTAAAATATTACACTTGAAGTAATACTTTATTTTCATTTCCTGCTTTAAATCAAAAAACATTTCTAAAACAAGAGTAGCTGAAATTCTACCTTTTTATCTTATTCAGAAGAGAAGAAATGTGATTTTTAAATGAAACGTCAGTGGTTGCACAGTTTTAATTAAACAAAAAACTCATGAAAACGTCCAGTTTACAGATAATATTGCCCTGTTATCCTTTCCACGCTTACGGGGGATATTTGAATGTTTAAAAAAAAGAATCGCTTGAAATTACTTTCAGTATCTATGACTTCTTTATTAATCAAATGTAGCATTTTGATTGTTTTGATAAAAACACATGAGAATATTTCACAAGCATGACCTATGTCGCGTTCAGGTGAGCTTAAAATTGTTAAATGACAAGTACATGTGTGACCAAATATCCACGAGGTCCACGTAAATTGTCTTCTTAGCAAAATCAAGGGCGTAACGATTTTTTATTGTCATCCTTGCAAAAACTGCGCTGTTTTTAGGTCGCTGTTTAAACTCTTGTTATTGTATAAATTAAGTATCTACATTTCAAGATATTTAGTATTACCTTTTTCAATTGTATATTTATCTGACTTGAATATAATGTCATCACTGCATGAATAAAGTTCGTGACTATCAATTTAATATTAAGTTTAGTTTCCCAATATACGCTATTTATTTTTCTATGAAGATTTTTATCTTCTACATATCACAAGTATTTTGTTTTAAGTTGTTGTTTCAAAATTTACATATATACAAGACAGAAGATGAATTACACATTATAATATTAGACATTGTGTAAATTTTTGTGAGTAACCGATATTTTTAGCTTTGAACTTTAAAGCGGCTCGTTCAAAGATGATCATTGACTAAAAATTTGATTTAGCTATCTGTGCGTATTGCGTCTACCAATACCCATCTACAGACGCATTGTCACCCGATTCAACATTTTGTGATTGTTAAAAAAATGGATTATTGGAACTGAGCAGTAGCAGTACAACGCACTGGGAAAACGTGAAGTTGGCAGTAGCAGTACACAGCAGTGGGAAAACGTGAAGTTAGCAGTAGCAATACACAGCAGTGAGAAAACGTGAAGTTGGCAGTAGCGGTTAGAGCAGTAGCAGTAGAAAAAAAACGTGAAGTTGGCAGTAGCAGTACAGCACTAGCAATAAGAAAATTTTAAAAGTCTGGAAAGCCTTAATAATTAAGCCATGTTTTAACATCAATAGTCCCTCCCGAATCAATTGCATAGGTCTGCGACTGTTTCTGACACTCTCGCAGGAATTTTGGTGCCAATCGAGAAAATATCATTTAATATGTTTAGGAACCCTCCGGAGTTCATTGTTACGGTCTGCGACTAGACATTTTTCTAGACTTTCAGAAATTTTAGTGCCAATCAAATAAATGTTTTTTTTTATGTCTAGGGACCCTCCCGGTTCGATTGCACCGGTCTGCGACTGTTTCAGACACTCTCGCAGACTTTCAAAGTTTCCTACTGTTACTGTTCATACTGCTACTGCCAACTTCACGTTTCATCTACTACTACTGCTGTTACTGCTACTGCCAACTTCACGTTTTTGCTACTGCTCTTACTGCTACTGCCAACTTCACGTTTTTCCTACTGCTACTGCTCTTACTGCTACTGCCAACTTCACGTTTTACCTTCTGCTACTGCTCTTACTGTTACTGCCAAATTCCCGTTTTTCCTACTGCTACTGCTCTTACTGCTACTGCTAACTTCACTTTTTTTCCTACTGCTATTGCTATTACTGCTACTGCCAGCTTCACGTTTTGCTTACTGCTACTGCTCTTACTGCTACTGCCAGCTTCACGTTTTTCTTACTGCTACTGCTGGTACTGCTTCTACCAACTTCACATTTGATTTAATTTCTACTGCCAACTGCTACTGCAAACTTTTTACTAGTAAAATGGGTAGTTTCTCCATCATAGCAGGGGGTCGAATGTAATTTGGTTCGCCAAAATTTTAAGCTACGCAAAAAGGTTCGATGGAGTAAATGGCGGAAAAACTTGACAGCGAAAGTAGGTAAGTGATCGGATTATTTTCTCGATATTTTACATTTTATGCTATCGTGCGTTCTTCAGTCGGTAAAGAACGTATCCCTGCGTCTGATTATATAAATGAAAACAAGAAATTCAACAGGATGGGAAAGTTATTGTTACGAATGTAAACAACTTGTTCACATGACTTTATAAACGGTAACTTTTTCCCATTTTTTTACATTTATTCTTCCATTTTAAAAATGGAAATGTGTCTTATTGAATATAAAACTGCGAAACCCTCTACATTGGTCCCTATCTAAACCAAAAACCAGTCTTCACCTGTAAATTCAAGGTCACTCTTACCTGTAAATATCATCAAAAGGACCCCCACTTAAAGTGAAGTCCATGTTTGTAACTGCTTCAAACGCAGGTGCTCGCGTCCTTCTGAAGTTGCTAAAAATGATAAGACCACGTTTAAGTGCACAGTTCCTTTCTTTTCTCATATTCGTCATATAAGAATAGGTAGTAGTTAATTGTTTAATAAAATACTGTTTTGTCTCTTGTCAAACGGATATGTTATTCTGTCTACGTATGGTACTAATTTGTGGAAACTCATTTTAATGACCACACCTATACTATCTTGTCTATTCACTCTGCTATTGTGTCAAACGGATATGTTTATTATGTTCAACTACAGCATTAACCATTAACATTAAGCCATGTTATTATATCTATTCTCTGCTTTCTTGTCTAGTCTCCACATTTTCTTGTCACACTTGTTATTATGTTCACATGCAGTGTTAACTGCAATTAGTCATGCCGTTATATCAGATATGCCATCTTGTCCACTCACCATATTACCTTGTTCAATCGACATGTCATCATGTTTTCCAACAGTATTATTTTGTTTCAAAAATGTGCTATTATGCCAGTTTACCCAGTTATTTTGTCTATTCACCGTGTTATGTTGTCTCCTTGCCACATCATTACGTCAAACGAACATGTCGTTATGTCGAAGTGCAGTTTTACATGTTATAAAAGTGTTATTATATCAGTTTCTATTCTATGTTATGGTCTAGTGCATACCTTCCTATAATTATATAAATACAACCTCTGACAACTGCGTCAGAGAATCGATTCATTGGCTCAATGGTTAGAGTGTTGGTCTTCGATGCGCTAAGATCGGAGTTCCCGCTCTGGGTTGTGTATTCTAAGATGCATTGCATCTTTCTGTTACGGACTTTCGTAAGAGCTATCTTATTTACTTGCCACTTTATCTTGTTGCTGAGGAGACAAGACAGTATAAAGCATTGACGTAACTGTATGACTTTAAAAAAATAATTTTTCATACAGCTATATTAACATGACTGTCTGTTACACAATGAAATATCCTGACAGGCAAGATATCAATGCGAATTGTTATTTATAGAATGACTTTCAACAAGTTAATACTGTATGTACATAAATCATAACGACACTCTATCTAGCCAAACAGTCCCGGCATTCCATCCATATCGGACATTTCCGGCGTTCCATACTAGACATTGTAAAAATATCGGGATAAGCTGTGTATAATAAATGAAATAAACATTGTCTATGATTAAATGCATCCATTTCTTTATGAATCGGCAATAAAGGTAGATTTTCGCTTATTTGAGCTAAATAAAATCCAGATATATAGGTAAAGAATTGCTTTTCTTGAGGTTTGAAAACCCAGTTGTCTAATATCTATCTCGCATGTATGTTTCCGGGTATGTACCTTTCGCAGAAAAAAAGAACATTAACAAATTGCGTAACTTTACCAAACGGTTTGCTAAAATCACGAAAATCAAGGAAAACAATTTATCATAACAATCTCATTTCCTTGCAAAATAACATGCATATGGCTTTTTTTAACCTTGGCTGCTATTATCATCTAACTTTGCCTAACATTTTATCTGCATGAGTTAGGTTGTGCATACAAATGCAGTTTGAAAACGCAAGTAGATTATAACTAATACATATAAAGGGTATATATGGGAGAGATTAAAACGTTTCAAATAGGGTAAGAACTATTATTTTACGTCGGTACAAACATAATATTATTAAGGAAAATATAGGGAAAATATTGTCTGCAAAGTTTTTCTGTGTTTTTAACCGTTCCTTATTATGTTGTTATTCTTAACGAGAAAATTATTGAATTCGGGCATTGTATATGATACATTTAAACGAGAAAATTATTGAATTCGGGCATTGTATATGATACATTTAAACGAGAAAATTATTGAATTTGGTCATTGTATATGATACATTTAAACGAGAAAATTATTGAATTCGGGCATTGTATATGATACATTTAAACGAAAATCTGCGAGTCCTTGGCCCGATTTGATAAAGCGGACATAATTTACATCAGATGTACAGTAAAAGCAGTTATTCTTTTATTCTTTGTAATCTAAACAGTCAGCTGTGTTATAAAAGGTTTTTAGTTTACTAAACTGAATTACATTACATTAAACTAAATAAAATTACATGACTCTTGATTTTACATAAAATTACATGAAGTCAGTGAAGTATGAATGAGGCCCGTCACCTTAGTACGGAGATGATTAAATGAAATGAAAAAAGTAGAGATAAGAGATGGGTTGATGGAAGGAAACAAACAAACATAACATACAGACACGGGAAACAAAGAACAAAAACAATGTACCAGACACAGACATATTGTCCCTGTGACATATGTTTGCTATAATCAAGGATCTAGTGTAATTCATGTAGCTGTTTTTAAGTAAATTGTTCGTAAAACGTATGCTCAAAATGGCGAAAATCAGCGTTGTTAAAGGAAACGGATAAACTCGCAAAGATTTTACAAATGTGAAAGTGAAAATAAACCAAAATCGTTGATAGTTTGAAGAAGATTTTAATTAAAATGTAAAAATCGACAGTTCTGTTATTGGCCTACAATAATTCGGTACAAATTTACACATCTGGTCTCAAAATATTTATATTAACTTTTCACGGTTGGGAATCCCGTCACTTTGTTTAGGTTGGATGCACGGATAATAGCGGCTTAAAGTCCTCGCTGAGATCATGTTTTTCAAAAATGGTTTTTAGCGTAAGTCAGTAGCATTCATGCCCTACAGAACCGAGTAGTTTTCGAGGTAACCCTTTGAATTGTTACTGGCGACAACATTTTACAAAGGTCCTTTTCACAGACAAGCAGGTTTTTTTTCACGAATCCCCGCAGTTTCCAGTTGCCTCGTATTCAACAAGCAATTTTACGCATCTCTAAAATGTTTTTGGTCTTCTAGCTTTCGATTTTAAACAAAATTTCGTCATCAAACAGAAATGATATACATCACGGACTTTCTTCGTGTTGTAAAATTTTGCCACTGGTAACAATTCAAAGGGTTACCTCCAAAATTATGCTATTTTGTGGAGCGTAAATGCTGCTGACTTACACGGATTTTTAGTCTGCATATGATAAACTATGTCTCAAGAAGAGGAAACAGCATGCTAAAAAGCATTCTTGAAAAACATGATCTTATCGAGGACGTTCGGTCGCCGTTACCCGTGCATCGCACTTAAACAAAGGCACGTGATTCCGCCCTGCCCCCAACCCACTTCCCCCGTCGTAATGGATAGCGTGAAAAAATAAGTAAAATCGTTAGCGTAGAAAGCGTAGAATTACCTGTATTTTTATTGCAGAATTTTGTGTTTCATTTGTTTCAGTTTTAGAAATGATGCGTAGTACTTGACCTACCGTTTCTTATATAAGCTTGTTACGCTTATATATCAGATTTTCTTTTCAGAACTTGAAGAATGGTAGATAAAAGTTTCACCGTAGAGGATGCGGGTGGATCAATTCTCCATGAACAGCTTATGGTTGACGGACTACAGTTGGCAACATTCTACAAACCGGCAGACGTCGCTGCTACTGTAATTAGAAACATACCCAATTTCAAAATACGGGACGATGACGTAATGCTGTGTTCATTTCCAAAATCTGGTACAGTATTGTATAAGTTATTTTAAAAAATGCAAAGGTATTTATTTCGAAATTTTAAATTTGAAAGTAAGGACAATTGAAAGCAATGCCACTTAGTTACATCCGATTTAAGTCAAGTACAAGGTAAATGAAATAAGTCAGATTTGCTTTTAATGTTACTCATTGTATTCTAAACTTCGTTTTCTTTCTTCAAACAAAGAAGTTTTTTTTATTTTTATGTCATTTAACAAGAAGTTTTATAAATGATCGTTTTCCTGTTGTATAATAAATTCGATTTAAATCCTCATACATGTATACAAGCACAATGTAAAAGGTTCTAAAAGAAATTCATTAGAGGGGATTCGAGCATGCACATCTGACCGTTTCCAACCGTTATCTTCTATAAAATGACACTTTAAGACACATAAGTGACGTTGTTTAATTTGCACTTGTATGAAATAATTCTACATGTGAGTGGCAAACGAAATACAGTTATAAACACAGCTCTTACTAACCTTCAGGAACTCACTGGGGGCATGAAATCCTCAGCATGTTAGTGAACAGGAGGGCGGATATGACGCCCGAAATGAAAATTACTAGAATGTTAGAGGTGCAACCGGAAGCGGAAATAGAGAAATTTTCATCGCCACGAGTGCTCAACACACACATGCCGCTGGAGTGGTTACCAAAACAACTCGAAGAGAAGAAAACAAAAATTGTGGTTCTTGCAAGAAACCCTAAGGATACGATTGTTTCTTCATACTACCATGTCTGTGGCGTAAAGATGTTTGACTACGATGGAAAATTTCAGGACTTTCTCAAACTTTTTCTTGAGGAAAAATGTAAGTTTATAAGTTTGCCTTTTCAGATGCAAAACTTTGTAGTTTTTACTTTGTTATTATTGACAACATAATTAGCAAGAACGATAATTTATTTGATAACTGTATTGTTATGAAGGAGGGAAAGTTCATAAGATGTGTTAATAAGTGATTTTTTGATTTTATTGTTGACATTTGGTACGAATAAGAAAACATTTCAGTTATTCTAAATCATAACAGTTAGCCATGAAATGAATTCATGTGACTTATGAAGTATTGTTGAATCATAAAAGAAGTATCATACAATATTAAAAGCATATTTATTTCAACTTCCAGTGATGTACGGCAGCTGGTTCAAATACACTCTGGACTTTGAGAAAGCTATCTTGGCCGAACCAGACAGATTTCATTTGGTGTATTATGAAGATTTAAAAGAGGTATAATATTTATTTATTCATTCATTCATTTCACTAAACACGAACTACATTTATCATATTAATATTTCTAAAAAAATAAAAATAAAAGAACTGAAAAATGAAAAAAATAAAACTTAACAATACATGTACTTATTTTAGGTATCTTTGTTACCATTGTTATACATATGCATAGACTTTTATTTTCTAGAATGGAGTGGAAGAGATACAGAAACTAGCAAAATTCCTTAATATAACAGCAGACAATGAATTGGTTGCGGCAATACATGAAAAATGCAGTTTTCAATCGTTAGCTTCAAGAAAGAAAGTCCCAGAAACTTCTAAAAATAACTTTTCCATATTCCGTAAAGGTACGTCTCGAGAACAAAATGATATTTTAGAAAATAAAGGGGAGTTTTAAGTAGGACCCGATCTCCCGATTGATTTTTTATAAGAAAACAAATTGGTACCTGAAAAGACATTTTTATGTGACAATGTGTTAAATATTTGCTTAAATTAAATGCTTATGTTCGCATATTTCTGTCAACCACTTATAAACTTATTTATGTAGACAGTTTGTTAATAAAATATAATCCCATTTTCGCAAAAATGCATTTTCAAAACAAATTAACTGACTGAAGAATGAACAGATCTTTCTCAGACAGTATGGACGTTGGATCAGCATGTGAAGATCTTTACTGTTAAAATCGCTTTATTTTCAGGTGAAATAGGAGATTGGAAAAATCACTTTACTGTAGCGGAAAACGAAGCATTTGACAAACTGTTTCAGGAAAAGATGAAATCGTCGACTCTGAAGTTTAGGTTTGAACCCTCGAGCTAATCAACTTTTCAAATTAACGATGGAAGGAGAGAGGTTGTCAGAATAAAATGTAACATGCCAGTTATTATACACGTGAAGATTTTGATATAAAACGTATGATTCATGCTGGCTGTTAATAGCTTTATCATTTAGAAATATTTGACACTAAGTCGTTTTTTTGCCAGTCGTAACCAAGAAATGAAAATTAGCAAGATGTGCAGAGAAGAGTTATCACTCTACACTGTAGGGTTATATAACACCAACAGCAGTTGACCAAATTCTAAGGTGTGATGTTCTAATTTAATGTTATTTTAAATTCACTGATGTCTTTCTTTGAGACAGAAAAATGAACAATCCGTTGACTATCGAAGTCGAGATAATATTTCTTTATGTACATGATACACAATATGTATAGTGTCCTTATACTAGCATATATTTTATTTACTCTATGTATATATTCCTTATATATGTGATATTAAACCCTTAATAACCTTACTTAACTTTGAAATAAATAGCAAAACAAAAATCAAGCGAGATACTGCAGTTAAAGCTTGAACATGACAACATCATGTGTGTTATGAGTTATTTGGGAGACGAACAATTTTACATCTAATTCGATGATACTTTTCCATTGAGGTTGATACAGACTTCTTGTAAAATCAACTTAAATGTATTAATTATGAAAGCAGATAGTGAAGTATGCAAAAAATTAAAGCACAAATAACACTAACCACTAGTAACATGTTCCATTCTTATAGTAGCCTTTTTTATTCTTTTGAGTAAGAGGAGTCACCTTTTGCTTTTTTTTTTGTTAGAAGTGTGCCAAAATCTTGAAGTAACGATGAGAAAGTTATTTTTGCATTACATTTCCAAAGCTGACCTTGATGGTTGGCGCATTTTGTATTCATTTTTCTGTACGCACGCAATATTTCATTCGAAAATAGACATTCTACAGGTCTATAGATACTCTATTGGAACATAATTGCATTCAATTAACGTTTAATAAGGCTTTAAAAATAAGAAATAATACACTTACATGAACAACGCTTCAAATATTTTTGGAATGTTTTCGTTTTGATAACGGAAGCAACAGTGCGTTGAGTTTGAAGCAGTTTCATTTCAGAGTTGTTCCCCGATGCTGAGAATAAACCAAAGAATATTTCTGAATTTTTAGATGTTTTTTGATGTTGTTTTACTTCATTTTTCGTTTATTTTCTCGTCAACAAATGACATAATGATCTCCACTGTATTTCAACAGTTGTCGTTTCATGCGTGAAGTTGTACTGCAGCCAAGCGGCTAAATAGTTGAATTTGGAAATAAAGTAAATGTGGTTCTATACAAACTGACGAAAGAATCCTTCAAAATATAGGCTTGGATTAAATTACTGAATGAGAATGGAAGCCAGCTTTTGACGAGAATTCATTCATATGAATGAATGGATAAATAAGTGGAGAGATTTAGTGAGTTTAAGGATAAAATTATGGAAGTGTAATTGGAAAAGAGAGAAAGAACAAAAGACAGTATAAAGAACAAAACAAAAACAGGAAGAAAGAACAAAATGAAGAAACAAAAAAAAGAAAAAATAATAATAAAATAAAGAAATGAAAGAAGAAAGAAAAACAAATGAAAGAAAGAAATGTGGGAAGGAAGGAAGGAAGAAAGAAGGAAAGAAAGAAAAGGAAGAAGAAATAATAGCAATAGAAAAAAAGAACAACGAAAAATAGGTAGAATAAAAGAAATTACTTGAATCTGACCATTTTTCGTTCGCTTTACAAATCTAGATGTAGAGAATCAGACAATAAAACAGTGATGATTAAGGGTTTCTCGACTACTTTACCTCTGCATTACATTATCTAGATTTGGAACCTTCATAGGTAACAGATAGATGTAAATTGTATTGAAAATGACCGTTTTTATTTCTCTACCACTTTGGGGTCCGGCTGTCCGCTGTCACGCTGTCCGTACGTAGACCGTGTTGTGTCGCGTGTATCTCCTAACGTTTAACTGCTAGAGCCATGAAACTATCTAGGAATAGTTCTCAGAATGTGAACTTACGCACCTCGGTTATTTTGACGCAAATTTATTAGAGGTCTGCAGAGTTATGTCCCCTTGTTAAACAAAAAATAGCATTTTTAGACTTGTGTCGCGTGTAACTCCAAACGTATAATTGCTAGAGCCATGAAACTTTCTATGAATAGTTGTCTGCTTGTGAACTTAAACACCTTGGTATTTTGACGCAAATTTATAGGAGATCGGCGGAGTTATGCTCCCGTTTTAAGCAAAAAATAGCATTTTTAGACTTGTGTCGCATGTAATTCCAAACGTATACCATGAATCTTTCTAAAAAAATGTCGTTAGCATGATAATTTACGCTTCTGGGTATTTTGACGCAAATTTATTGGAGATCAGCAGAGTTATGCCCCCTTATTAAGCAAAAGGTAGCATTTTTAGAATTGTGTCGCGTGTAACTCAATACGTTTAACTGCTAAAGCCATGAAACTTTCTCAGAAAAGTTTCCTTCATGTTAAGTTACGCACCTGGGTATTTTGACGCAAATGTATTGGAGATCGACATTGTTATGACCCCTGATAAAGCTAAATAATAGCATGTTTAGCTAGACTTTATACGCACCTGCAATTGAACAGGATTTTTGTTTTTGTGTCAATGCAGCGGAATGTGGGTGCATCCATGTACTTCTAAATTTTTGCTTCATTTGCCTGTAGTTTGAGATTTTAATACAACTACCTGCTATAAGTGCATTTTCGAATACACATTTTGAATGACAACACCAAGTTGGAAGTGCATTTTCGAATACACATTTTGAATGACAACACCAAGTTGGAAGTGCATTTTTGAATACACATTTTGAATGACAACACCAAGTTGGAAGTGCATTTTCGAATACACATTTTGAATGACAACACCAAGTTGGAAGTGCATTTGTATTTGTATCACAAAATACAAGAGACAGAAAATAATACACATTTTGAATGACAACACCAAGTGGGAAGTGCATTTTCAAAAACACATTTTGAATGACAACACCAAGTGGGAAGTGTATTTTCTAATGCATATTTGTTTCACAAAATACAAGAGACATGTGCATTCTCGAATGCACATTTAAATCCCAATTGCAAGCCAGAAGTTCATTCTCAAATCCACATTGAATTACCAACTACAAGAGAGAAGTGCTTGAATCGCCAAACTACAGAGCAGAAATACACATTTGAATCCCTAAAGGACATCTGAATTTCAAACTACAGATATAAGTGTCTTCTTGAATGCACGTGTGAGTCCCTAACTTACAACTATAAGCCATCTTCACAGACTAAACCTCGGAAAACAATTCTTATTAGATCGATTCAGTTACAAATTACAAAACAAATCATGATAGAATTGAACATTATAGGCGTTTGGAAGTACTAATTTGGCCTTCTATATTTATGAGCATAAAGGTAAACAGTCAAAAAATAGAACATCTTGGTCTATTTTAAAACCTAGCTTACCTTCTGTGTTTTAATGGGTGTTTGTTATTACTGCACTTATCTCTAATCTTCATCAATCAATAATCCGACATGTTTCAACAAATGTAAAAGATGTATGTGAGTTTGTTAGTCGGAATTATGACAGAGAAACTCCGAATAGGGATTGTTCTGGGTTCAACGCGAGAAGGGCGTCTAAATGACAGGGTGGCAAAGTTTGTCAGAAATGCTGTCATGCAAGATCACGAGGCTGTTGTAATAGGTAGGTTGTGCTTACACTATCTCTGTGAGTCTGTAATCTATCGTCATTACAAATCTTAAGCATTCTTTTGAAGTGTTTCTTTCTTTTCTTTTCTTTTTTGAGCAGCTAAGAAAATTTTAAATCACATGGTAGCAATATTGTGTTCAGCCACCTATGTTTTTGTCTGGCTCCGTTCAAGGTCACACAAGAGATCGAAATTGGTCTCCGTTCCTCATGTCATGCCTGCTTCATATCTCTTGAATTCTTCAACTTCAACTTATAACTGCAAAAAATTAAATACAGACTATACTAGGCAGGTGCAGGAACATTAAAATTGTCTGCGGTAAAAAAACAAAGTAAACAAGATTTTTACTTAAGAATTTACTTTAACATTTATTGTAAACATTTAAAATCCATAAAACTTGTTCAATCCACTGATAAAAGCTGGTACAGTTGAGGTTACCTTTATCTCGGTCGGTAATTCGTTCCAGAGTCGTTACGCCTATGGGCAAAATGAGTTTATGTGATGTGTTTTTGACTGCGGGATGAGGAATTTGTTTCTTCTTGTGTCTGTAAGGTGATCGTGATCGACGTTGACCTGTTTATTTTTTTATTTTGTATAGTAAGACCAGGCTGGCTTGGTTTCGCCTTTGCTCAAGTGTTGACTATTTTAATTCCTTAATCATTTTTATTACACTGCTTGTATAGTGGTAACTATTATGAACATACATTGCGGCTGACCTCTGAACCATTTCTAACCTGTGAGTGATGAGTGAGGTGTTCTGGCTTGGGTGCCATATGGTTGAACAGTATTCGATCTGGGGTTGCACATATGTTTTGTGGGCTGCTTCTTTGAGCTGTTTGTTTTTTTATTTTAACAGTTCGTCTGACGAATCTTAAGCTCTTTTTTTGCTTTGTGATGTTGTTTATGTGGGATGACCAGTTCAGATTACTATTTATAGTTACTCCTAAGTATTTTGCATGTTAGGGAAAGATGACATGTGTTTTGTTTCCTGTGTATTCTGAGTATTTCACACTTGTCAGGGTTGAACTCCATTGACCATTCTTTTTCCCATAATATAAGGTTGTTCAAATCATTTTGTCAGCTTTGTGCTGATGCTTGTGATTTAATTGTTAAGTAGACTATAGTGTCCTCACAGCTATGTTTTGACCTCTGTTACTAGGGGCAGAGTATTTTGTGTGTGTCAAAGTAATCCATTGTGTTAGAAACAATGATGTGTTCCATTAGTTTAGATGCTATACATGTGAGTGATATTGGTCTGCAGTTGCTTGGTTTTGACTTTGACCCTTTTCTTAATACTGGTGTGATGATGGCATGTTTCCGATCGTAAGGAACAATACCTTTGGCTAGTGATCTTAGGAATATGACTCTGAGGATAGGTCTATCTCTGGGTGTAGATCTTTGAGTAACCTAGGTGAGATCTCATCGGGACCTTGGGCTTCATGTGGGTTTAGTACTGTCAATATCTTATCAACCCCTTGAACTGAGATGGATGTGGGAGCCATGGGTGGGTGACCAAGTGATAACAATGAACTTTTGGCTATTTGGAGAAAGCTTTAAGAAGATTGATTCGAATTGTTTATTTAATATGTTGACCTTCGATACTTGGTCATTGTGAGTATGACCATCAATGCTGAGTGGTGCAGTTTTTGTGTTTTCAGTTTTTTGTGTTTAATAAAGTTGTTAAACCTTTTCTTTTGGCCTGGATCTATATTGTCTTAGAAGATGATGGACTCTAGGTATGACCAATAAGCATTTCTTATTTGTTTTTGCACTGATGCTTTAAGTTGTTTCAATTTCTTTATGTTTTGACATTTCCGTGGTAATGACTTTTTTATTTTGTGTAGAGTTTGTTTCTTTTTCTAATTTGTTCGATAATATTGTGGGTAACCCATGGTAAATCAGCTTTATTTTTACTTTGTCTAGATGGTATGTGTATGGACCTATTGATCTCGGATTTGAACATGTTCCATAATTTGGTTAGAGTCTTCATGTTGCTTTTGGATGAACATGCTAATTAATGTGACCAAATCTTTCTTGAAGTCAGGCTAGTTTGCTTTCTTGTATGATTTGATCAGTCGAGGGGTTTGCTTGATTCACCCTCTTTTGACCTTAAGTTCATGAAAGACTATAACATGGTCAGAAGTACCTAAGCTTGGTAAGACTTTTGTGTTGTGAACGTGACAGGGAGTGTTTGTAAGAAATAGATTTAGGATATTTTTATCACTTGTGGAGGCTTTGACCATTTGTTCAAGATTGTGATTTATCATATTTTCCGCGAAGTTATCACACATGTATTTAAATTTCCATGTATCTGTTGGTGATTCATTTAACCAGTTTATGTCTGGGAGATTGAAATCACCCAGTATCCAGATGTGTTGTTGTTTTTAGGAATTTTTACTACTAAGTCTTTGAGTGAGTGTTTATTATCCTCATGGGGATTGTAGTATGCGGAGATATACATGTCTTTGATACCAGTTATTGAAATTTTGACCATAAGATGTTGCAATCTGTTTTTGTTTTAAATCTGGTTGTTCTCCACTAAATAAGTTGTTTGTGACTGCAAGGAGAAATTTGATTGGGAAACTAAACTGTCCAGTGAAACTGCTAATTATGTTGAGTGGTTCTGACATCCGCACATAGTACAAAACCAAGTAAAGCTTGAGTTGGACAGGAAGTTGTAAGTTTTGTCTCCTAACCATTGACAATTACTGTGATACCAGGCGCTGCAAGAGTCACACAGTATGCCTTTTTCGTTGCAAGTAAGACATGTTCCACACGGAAATTTTGGGTTTGGTCCTGGGTTGGCCTCAATATCTGATGTTTTAGTAGCTAGGGGACAGTTATTAAATAAACTATACTTCAGTGGGTAAACTTAGATTAAAATGAAAATTGAAATAACACTTAGTTACGGAAAGGTGTGTGCATTGTTACGGCGCATGCGCAGTACAGTCCTTAGAAAGGTTTGAAATTAATTTGTATAATTATTTAGTTTATCCACCTAAGAACATTCCGTGTCTTCTTCATATCTTGAATACCTTAAACTTTGAAATAACTTGGTAGAAATTTTAAGTTGAACCACTTGCTGGACAGAACATTATTTGTTTGTTTTCGTCAAAGGC
The DNA here is from genome assembly GCA_012932295.1 of Cyclina sinensis. Lineage (NCBI taxonomy): Eukaryota > Metazoa > Mollusca > Bivalvia > Venerida > Veneridae > Cyclina > Cyclina sinensis. The sequence goes on from JAAONU010000011.1 coordinate 40,066,846, forward strand.
CAAGGTCGCACATGAGATCAAAAGTCAGGTTTTAACATCTCTATGCAACAAGGCTCAGGTGCAAGAATGTAGGAGATTGAAATGTAACTATAATGACCATGATGGGTCATGTGGTTAATAATATCGTGATAAGAAATTTTATGTAGGGCAAATGATTTTATTTTACCCCTCTGTCTATTCAAGGCTACATTAGATGATGAACATTGTTCAAGAAGACATTTGTGTACATTTGTATGATATGACACGAACATGTTGATTTATACCAATTAATCACATGATCACAATTCTTTGATGTTCTGTCTGATAAATTTGAGCTTCGAGGACAATTGACAGCTTTTATTTACATTTAGTTAAGTTAAATAACGCCTTGTAAAGAGTGCAATACATATACTTATATTTTCTTTATTTTTACGCGAGGAGTATGTTCATATGTCGTTAAAAAAACGTACACATGTTATCTTTAAATTGTCATTGTCGTACTTTATTAAAGGCATGGTTGTCTTTTCCAATCTCATCTCATAGAAGATGCAATATTCCATACAAAGAAACTTGCTTTTATTTTCCGTTCATTTTGTAACGTTGATAGGAGCCAACAAAACTTTTAACGTAAAACAGTCATCGTGCAAACGTAACCAGTGACATAACCAATGATGCATCTGATCCTTTAAGAAATTACCATTAAGAATAAAATAGCATGCGGAAATAGAGATATCCTTTATATGTGTCACATTAAAACAACTTTTAGCACCTGACATATATATATATATATATATATATATTTAATATATACGTAAGTGCAACGGATACTCCAGGTAATGCCATCATTTGTGTGAAACGGTGTATTACTGAAGTGTTAAATGACCTAATGTGACACATCAAAGACGTGTCCCTTACAATACCTCTAATATCTATTTGAAACTTTTGCGTTTGTTTGTTCATTTAAATCTATGATTTATTGTGATGTTTTGATTTGAGCAAGTATATAAAATGTCAAAATTATGGAAAAAGTACATAGCAGCTCATCATGTATTAAGACAAATCACCTAACTTATTTTTTGAATGTTCTTTCATCAAGAAATTTAAATTTAAAGTTACCTTTCATTTAAATATTTGATTCCACATGAACATTTTACTTTATATGGTCATTGCAGTGTATATATGCCATAGGTGAGAATCAATGCTATGTGTGTAATATAAATATGACTTCAACTTCTATGAAATTATTAAAAGTAGACTAAATGCCAAACAAAATTAGTTTTAAAATTGCAGATCCGAAAGACATTTATTTTTCCCATAATGATCACTTGTACGGTCCATGTGAAGATCAGAAAGATGTACCCCATCATGTCAAAGACTTGGACGAAACATTAAAGAGTCTGGATGCATATGTGTTTGTAAGCCCGGAGTACAACTGGTCTATTCCGACTGGCATTGCCAACATTTTTAACAACATTTCGAGTTCAAGTGTGTGTTGGAAACCTTGCGGCTTTGTGAACTATTCTCACAGTAAGTCAAAAAATTCCACTTCTGCCACTTATTTTCAATTATTTTTATTTATAGCACAGTCACAAACTTAGGCCTTTATGTCGCAACGGTCATTACATTCTTCTAAAATATATCTGGCTTAAAAAAAAACTTTTAAAATGTTGCATATTTTTTCACAGAGTCACGGATATTGAACAATAAATCATATCGAATGAGAACTCTTTTACAAAGAAAAAAGGACGACGAAAATATCAAGATTCACGACGAAGTGAGACTTTTTAAAGAAAAATTAGACGATAAATTTTACATCCAGATATCTAGACACATGTCCATGGCACATTAAGACCGCGTTTGTTTGCACAAAAGAATTTATAAGCTCTTTAAAGCTTTAGAAAAAGTTGAGAGATTAAACTGTCATTTTGAAATAATTGAAAATTGATTTCAGATACAGTTGGTGGCGCAAAATGTGCCAACAACCTTCGCCTATTCTGTGGGGCCCTTGGCATGTTGCCGGTCCCTAAACAGATGCTATTGCCGCGCGCACATGAAATCACAGAAGATGGGTTATCCATGAATGAAAAAGCATCAGAAGAGCTGTCTTTAGTTCTGAAAGACGTGTACTGGGCAGCCTGTGCTTTGAAGTGCCACACAGGAAAAAAAACTGCGACAGTCAAAGAGTGCATGAATGTGTGAAGTGTGAATAAGTGATAAAATGTGAATTTTAGCTGTAGTTTAAAAGTTATTACGCATGAGATAAGTTCAGGTTTATTGGTGACATTTAGAAGAGAAAATATTTTCTATTCAGAAGAATCCAGACATGGCTGATTGGATGAGAGTTATAATGTAATGACGGGAGATTGCTCAAATAACCTCAGTTTAAGTGTATAAAAATGGTCAGGTGGCAGTTAAATTTTATTTTTCTGACACCATGTTCTAATATTTGACAATAAAATTTATCACTAATTATGTTTGTCGTGATATATGTTAGAGAATTTCAAAAACAAAATTTGAATATGCATTTCATTTGCCAGAACGTTATTGATATAAATCTCTTTTAACCTGTTTTAGATCCAAGGGATATAGACTTTTCACAATCAAATCAGCTACTAAACTTCCTTACAAAGCCGTCGAGAGTTCCAGAATATTTGAAAGAAATAGACCGAACGATTCAGTCACTGGATGCGTTTATATTTGTAAGCACAGAATGCAACTGGTGCATTCCGCCCGATTTAACAAACTTCATGAATAACATACCTCAAGCAAGCTGTTGTTGGAAACCTTGTTGCTTTGTAACCTATTCAAAAGGTACGTCTTAGTGCATTTGTATCTTACTATACATAAACATTTGATTGATTGTATGATTGTATTAATGCATAACAATTTGACAAAAATTAGCCAGACTTTGTTACTTTCTTCACATAAAACACATAAACTTGGTTGTATTTGCTAATATACTGTGTCAGAAAACAGAACTTTTATTATTATTATTATCATTATTATTATTATTATTATTATTATTATTATTATAATAGTAGTAGTACTATACTGCTTTTTGAAATGTATTTAGCTGCCATGTCAGCTGTGAGGTATAGATCTAAAATATTACTTGTTTTTTTGTAGGTGAACGATATGTTTTATTTTGGTTTTGATAACGATTTGCTAGTTTAAAATGTCCATTTATTTTCAGATCAATATGGTGCTGTTAGATGTGCCAGTGACCTTCGTATCTTTACTGGAGGATTTGGCATGATACCAGTTCCCAAACAAATGGCTATTCCCTTTGCTGACAATATAATCAGCGAAGATGGAATCGGAAATAGTGAGAAACTTGCCAGTGAACTGTCTCTTGTGCTTGAAGACTTATATTATGCTATAAACGCTTTCAAGCGATACAAACAAAGGCACCCTGCTCCTGAGTGGCATCCTTCACCATAGGTTTCTCAAATTACGCTCAAACAATGAAGAAGAGTATATTATTTTGATGAAATTACTGATAATTGTATGCTTAGTAGATTATTATTTATGCAATGATTCATCCGTTGGAGCTGTGACGTATAGGCAATAGAACAACCAGTACTTATAATGGTTGTTCTTTGCTTTAGTTGAAATTCTTAAGAAACACAAGTGAAGTGTTGTCAAAACAAAAAGAAATAAAAACTGCATATCAGTTCTGCTTAATTAACACAACAAGTAATCACTGAAACATCTTAAAGAAGTAAGTGTGTCTCGAGATTCAATAGTTCACCGTAACACAGAATTTAACCTTCCTACTAAAATAGAACAATGATAACCATTGATATGTATTGAGTTCATTACAGAATGTCCTATAAAATGTATTCACGTACTAAAATTGCTTATCATCAGGTCATCAGGTAAAGACGTTCGTTCTCTTACAACAAAAAGGGCAATGATGGTCCCATATCTTTCACCTGAGTACAATTGCTGTTAACATCAAGGCCAATGAAAGACATTTAGCAAAAGCAGAGCATAGATTTTTACCTGGGCCCTGACCTGTATCACCTGACCAGATTTTTTTCAATGTGAATATAATTTTAATTAGTAACTATTGCCCCCAAGGACGAGTTCATCTAATGTTGAAGCTGAAATCTAAATGCAAAACTGTAAATATGGTCCAAGTGTTTTACACATAGCTTTAAAACAGAATGTCTTGGTCAGCGAAGTTCTTGGTTGAAATGTGCACGCAAAAGTAAATGTATCTAGTTAATATGCAATGCTGTAACCGAACAAAAGAAAGTAAGTCAGTAGGTCAATATCACATGAAATTCGCGGACGATCTAAAAGACGTGAATTTGAAGGTTCGACCGGAACTATTTAATGGATTCTAGTTTGTCCGTTTAAGTTAAACAATTATTGACCCTTTGGGTGCCGTTACATATGACCTTAAGGATATAAACAATTCTGCGCCAAATGTCCAAGCTTTGGGTTTCAGAGATAAAAAGTAAAATGCCCTATTGAAGTTGAATTATTGAGCCTCTGAGAGGGATCCGTTTTGAGCATAGGATTTTTATTACAACAACTTTTGTGAAGGACTAAAGCACGATGCTGTATCTCTAAACACCATGCATTTGGTTTCTGACAAAATTTTTTAATGTTCCCATGTAAGTCTATGCAAAAGCTTGTAGCACATGGGGTGTGGCCAATGTTGACATGAAGGTTATCATTTTAAGATTTTTGGTAGAAGTCTGCCAAACAATGCTACACATCAAAATATTAAGACTCCAGGTCCTGTGGTTTCGGAGATGAAGATTTTTTTTTCTCTAAGTGTCTATGTAAAAAATTGTTAATGTTTATGAATTTATGTAGCATCAATGAAGATGAACTTGGAGAAAAATACCAGACCAACGTCAACCAAGATAAAGGTTGAAATTTGCAATTAAAACAGTACATGTGTTTCAAATTTCTTTGGTGTACTATCAAAAACTTAAAAGTAATACAATTGACTGGATTCTACGCGAAGTTAAATTGAACACAAGTGGTAAAATTTGAACAATCTTGATACAGACCCATTAGCCAATGATACAAGCCTAATATCAAAGACCTAAACATTTTTTTAAATATCTTTTCTATATAACATTATCTCCATATAAAGCCAACTGAGCCCCATGGAGGGGTCGGTGATTTTAACAATATTGCTAGAGTTCCACTAGACAAGATTACATACCAGATATCTCATATCTAAGGCTTGCGATATCAGATTAAATGATTTTTTAATATTTCATATACACAAAAAAAATCCCTTGAACAGGGTTGCTTTCAGCTCAAGTCATATTTTAACCAGCTTCTCATAGTCCCACCAGACAATGTTAGATATTAAATTTCTAATGTAAATGCCGTATGATTTTCGAACTAGAAGATTTTACTAAATGTTTCATTTTTTATTGGGTCTATTTTTAATTTTCCCCGCCATCTGCCGGCCATATTTTTATGAACGAACATGAATAAAGGATCACCCATGTTACATATCTGTGAAATTATTTTTAGATATTGCCAACGGTTTCTAAGAAGAAAGTTTCTAAATTTGTAATGTAACATAATGAAAACTAACCCTGCACCAACATGGCTTGAAGGAATTTTATTAAAAGCTACCAAAAAAGGTACATTTCATTGAAACTATTTTGAAATCGGCATAAAGTATCGTAAAGCATGAGAGAAATCCATGGTCAGCCTGTGCTGTTACTTGATTTGTCAAGAGAAGACAGTGGCAAGTAAAGGTATCGAGATACATTTAAGTCTGTGCGTAATTATAAAAGCATCATATATACAAAAACATGCTCTCTGAAGTATTTTTGGTATAACTGTAATTGAGTGATAATGATATAATAAATATGCAGTTATTATGTAAGGCGAACACAAAAGTTAAGAAAGACTAGCCCTTCATAGAAATATTCGTAAAACGCGATGCAAATGACTCGTTTGTTTGACAACACCTCTTTATCTATTTATTCATTAAGTTCACTTGCTCGAAGGTTCAAACTTGAATTTAAGACTCGACGAGTTCATCTTTTCTTGGAATAGTCTGTCAAACGCTTCGCTTTCCGCCACAGTAAAGTGATTCTTCCAGTCTCCTATTTCACCTACCAAACAGCAAAGGAACAATGAAATAATAGATGTTATTCTCTTAACATGAGTTAGGTTTTTGAAGCAAAAAAAAACATGCTTTTGAAGTAAAAGAACATGCTTTTGAAGCAAAAAAACAGTCGCAGGCACGCTAAATTATAATGCTTTAACTATACCATTTTTAAAACAGTTTTTGTAGCTGCATTAAGTTTTTTTAGATTTTTAAAATCCAGTAATCGAGTCCAGGTTTAGAAAAAATTATTATATCAAAATCGTTTTAATTTTTACCTTTACGAAATATTGAAAAGTTGTTCTTCGAACTTATTTTTGCCATTTCCGGTATCTGTTTGTTTGATGCTAAAGACTGAAAGCTACATTGTTCATTTATTGCTGCAAGCAACTCATCGTCCGCAGGTACATTCAGGAATTTTGCTAATTTATGGATCTCTGCGAATCCATTCTAGAGAATTGAAAGTACATTTTCAGAAAAGTTCTTATACATTTATATCTAAGTTACGGAATGCGTTTTTTGGAGTTAAAATAGACAAAAAAGTATAACTGCGTTCACAATATTTGTACTGGTCGTAAAGTAAGTGCATTATTTTATGAATTCATTTCTGTATTTGTAAAATAACCATATCACAGACCCATCTGTTGCTTAAAATACGCATAACAAACATGGCAGCTAAACATATAATATTTCAGATCACTTCAATGAAAATATATGTTATATTAATGATATCGTAAATGTTATATACATGTATTTCGATTTCAGCGTTATTAACTTCAAGATTAAAGGAAGCAGTTTTCGTTGTCATTCATTGTTGAAATTCGAAAAAAAAGTTAAATTTATATGCTAGTTTTCAAAACGTATTCCGTTTACACGATAACCTTATAGTCTGGCTTAAAACTTAACTTACCTCTTTCAAATCTTCGAAATAAAGCAGACGAAGTCTGTCTGGTTCCGCCAACGCAGCTTTCTCAAAGTCTAGCGTGTACTGAAACCAGCTACCATACATCACTGGAAGTAAATGTTCTCGTTTTCTAACAGTATTTGAATTTTAACATTTTAAATACACTCACATTTAGCAAAATGTTAACTTTGATCCAATATAAATGATTACTAATGAATTGTGACTAAAAATAGAATAAAGCTGTCCTGTCACGGTTAACATCTACCAGTCATCCCCAAGGAGGACATATGCGACCGCCTTCATTTGAAACATTTTCAATTCATAAATGATAGGGTGGTTCTAAAAAATACAACAATGGAATTTTTTAATTGTAGGGTATCATTTGCGTAAGAAATAACCTCAGATAAAAGTACGTGCAGCTCATATGATTTTGCAAATGTTACTCTATGAAACGTTAGTAAATTTCTTCTTACGACTAATATACATCTTTAAGAGTGACTTAATGTATGAGGTTACATTTTAGGCACATTTGCTCCCATTATCTTAAAGAAATGCTTCACTTTCATTGTAAGTTTTCATGTCAACCAGAATTGTGAGCTAAACGTTTCATTTAGTCAGAAGTTAAAACTTTGACCATCTGAATTGAGAAGAAATTATAAAGTTAATGTTAATTTGTCTAAGTTAATCTAATTGACTAAGCCTTAGAGCTGTGCAACACATTGCCCGCGATATTACTTTTCTGTTACAGGTAAACTTACATTTGTCTTCCATAAAAAGCTTCAGAAAGTCTTTGAATTTTCCATCATAGTCAAACATTTTCACACCACAGACATGGTAATAGTACGAAACCACAGTGTCTTTCGGGTTCCTTACAATCAACACAGTTTTCGTTTTCTTTTCCTTCAGCTGTTTTGGCAACCAGCCAAGCGGAACATGTGTATTAAGAACTCGTGGCGATGGCATTTTTTCTATTTCCGCTTCCGGCTGAGCTTCTAACATTTTGGTAAGTTTCATCTCTGGACTGATTTCTGCTTTACCATTAAGTAACATTGCAATGATTTCATAACCCCAGTTAGTTCCTGAAAATAGAATAATGTCTAGTATAGCTTTTAAATAATGTATGAGCTAACGAACGACAACTTGCTAATGATGTAACAAGACATTTAATTTAAGTTCTATTATGGGCCACAGATGCAGGACGGTCAAGAGAAACGCTGAAAATACAGTGAATGTTCATAAATTTTGTAAATTAGTTAAAGATTTCGTTCACTTCTAACATGAAAGTATACTTTCCAGTTAAGTTGTAAATTTGATTAATGACGGGACCAGTCATATATTTTTTTACTCAACTTTATTCTGAAAGTAAACCTTTTATCCTTCGGATACACACCGGGTATTGTGTGAAGATCGAAAACCGTGGGTATCTGACGATGTTTTTATTTTTGAAGGCGAATATATTTTATAAAAAATATTTGTTTTTCAAGGAGTTCACATCACAGTGATCACTGTAAATGGTGATTTATTATTTAGGGACACCTTGAGCATTTGTATAACATTATAGTTGAAGGTACTTATCCTTTTTATCGAAATATCAAGGGTTCGAAAACCTTCGTCGGAACAAGGACGATATTTCTATGGCACTATTTTAGCCTGATCAAATTCAAAATCGTATTCGCTTAAAAAGAGAAAATATGTTATCAAAATTCTACACCATGTCACAAAAAACTAAGTAATAAGTACCCAAAAGAAAACAATAAAACATGCAGCCATAACTTTAAGTACTCAACACTTTTCAATTTAAAGAAAGAAAATATATCTTGTCATTTTAGATAGGAAGAGAAAACAACAAGACAGAGATACCAGATTTTGGAAATGTACAAAGCATAATGTCATCGTCCCGAATTTTGAAATTCTGTATATTTCTAATTATTGCAGCAGCGACGTCTGCCGGTTTGTTGAACGTGGGCATTTGCAGTCCGTCAACCATTATCTGCCCTTGAAGGACTGACCCGCCGGCATCTTCCACAGTAAAAACTTCATCTGACATTCTTTCGGTTCTGAAATATTCGTGTTTTAAATTTAAAATACAACGAAGAGTTATTTTCTATATCCTACGCAATTCCAAATGCTAACAAGCCCTGTCTGCAGACAGCACGCTCCACTTTTCTCAGCGCTGGATAATAAATTGTAAGCCAAGTCAAACAAGAGGCCCAAGTGAAAATAATTTGAGTGGGGTAGGGCAAGTACCTAATCATATAAGATGAAAGAAAAGATTAAAAAAACAATGAGGAGTCAAGTACCTATGTATTTAAAAATAATAATGGAAAAAATGGTGGGGGAGATGGAGGTGTGTGTGGGGGAGGGGGGGAGGGGGGAGTACTAACCCATCTCATGTAAGTTAAAAGTTTATATCAAAGCTAAAGAAGTTCTTTTCCAAAACAGGATGAAAAAGATATTTTTTTGCGGGGGTGGGGAGGGGGGGGATAAGGGGAGGAGTAAAGTAACTTTATACCCACATATTTATAAAAAAAATATTTTTGCGGGGGGAGGGGGTTCTATACATGGTGTGGGTTGGGGTGAGTCAAGTACCTACATATTTTTTTTTTAAAAAGATAATTATAATGAAAAAAATAATTATTATTGAGGGGGCAGTAAAGCCCGGGAGGAGGGGGCTGAGGTAGGGGGGGGGGGGGGGAGGAGTAAAGTCACTTCATACCTACATATTAAAAAAAATAAAAAAATTGGGGATGCGGGGGGGGGGGGGTAACACGAGGGGTGAAGGAGGGGGTCCCATACATGGTGGTTGAGGGGGGAAGTGAAGTACCTACATAATTTAAAAAAAGATACTAATAATGAAAAAATAGGGGGTAATGCCGGGAGGTCCCCAAGCAGAGGGGGGTTGGATGAAGGGGAGGGGGGGGGGTGAAGTACTTACCCGTCCTATGTAAGTTAAAGTTTATTTCTAGGCTTAAGAAGTTTTTTTCCCTATATATAAGTATAAGCAAAATTAAGTGACCCCTGGGGGCTGACTTTGACCCCAGGGGCATGGGTACCAACAATCTTTGCAGGGTTCTTGCTGGTGGTCAAGTATTCCAAGTTTGAATGGAATATCTTTGACACTTTTTGAGAAATGGACATAAACAAAAAGGTTAACCAAGAAATTTTAAGTTGAAAAAAGGGGCATAACTTTGCAAAAATAAATTTGAGGGTTATCTGCCCTTAAGAAATGGTGTCGCATTTTGATAGTGAACATGTATTCCTAATTTGAAGTAAATAGCTTTGATAGTTTCCGAGAAATGGACCATAACAAAAGGGTTAAACAACGCCGACACCGACGCCGACGAATGGGTCATGACAATAGCTCAACTTTTTTTCTTTGTAAAGTGGAGCTAAAAATAGATTAATAACATTGGTCTTGGACATAAACACAGATGCTTGTTTAGATGTTATTAAAATATTAAGTCTGCATATGCACTACCCATAGTATATTTATAATATAGTATTGTTTGTGCATTGGGCCAGTCAGTGGGCTCTAAACAAACATCTGTGCACATATACAGAATCGGCTTTACCATAAGATCTAACTGACCCGAATCTATACTACTAAAAATTTGATAGGGGTCACTTATAAGAATGTGTATATTTACTACATTAAGTTGAAAGGTTACATTTTTTGTTGTGATTCTGAAAATATGTTCATATGACAACAGTTTGGTTACAAAAAAATGAGTAAGTCTGTAAGCCGTTGAAGCGTGACAGAGGCTGAGCCGTGGGAGGGGCACGAATTTGGGATAACACAGACAGGAGATGAAATGGAACTTTTTGGGAAAAATCAAGTCTATGGTCTGAATTTTGCTTTAATATCGCGTGTGATGTCCGTTTGCTTGGATTACTGCTCTGCACCGCCTTCTCATGCTTTGTTGTGGGAGTCGAGCCCACTCGTCCAGAAGGGCCTGCTGTAGCCAAGGAACCGTGGTTGGCTGGACTGGGCGAGCAGATATTGCAGTTTGCAGTATGTCCCAGGCGTGCTCTATTGGATAGAGGTCTGGAGACCTTGCTGGCCAGTCCATTCTCTCTATGGCTGCTGCCTCCAGGTACTCGTCGGTAACCCTTGCCCTGTGAGGCCGGGCGTTGTCGTCCATTAAAATGAACTCAGGGCCTAAAGCACCAGCCTCCGGACGAACGTACACATCTAAGATCTCATTGACGTATCGTACAGCCGTCAATGTGCCGTTTTGAACAATGTGCAGGTCCGTTCTTCCATGCATGCTAATGCCCGCCCACACCATGACCGAGGCCCCGCCATGACGGTCATGGGTAGCAACACATACGGGTGCCAAACGCTCGTTGGCGGATCTTCATACTTTCACTCGCCTATCAGTGAAGTCCATACAAAATCTAGATTCGTCAGTGAACAGCACTGGGGTCCAGTCATGCAGCGTCCACTTGTCGTGATCGCGGGCCCATTGAAGACATGCCTGGATGTGGTTTCGCGTCAATGGGATTCGGATTGCCGGCCTTCTAGCCCTCATGCCAGCTGTATGAAGACGGTTCCTGGTGGTTTGAGTGGAAAGTCTTACACCAGTGGCTTTCTGGAAGTCATTTTGGAGGGCAGTAGCGGTAACAAAGCGCTGACGTCGCGCTTGAACGACAATAAACCGGTCCTCACGATGAGTTGTGGACCTCTGACGCCCTCCGCCATGCCTATGCGTGACATGACCGTAAGTTTGAAGCCGTCGCCACATCCTGGCAACGGTGCTCTGGGACACCCCAAGGACACCTGCTACGTGCCGTTGGGAACGCCCAGCCTCAAGCATCCTTACCCCCTATTAATCTCCTCATCGTCAAAACGCCGTCTCTGCCGTAGGTTTGCCATGACCAGTGCTAGGTTCAATATAAACGTTACCATGCACAAGCGAAGTCTGAATAAAACGGATGTGTACATGAAGGTACATGCCCGCGGTGCACCACTTTTCCAGGGGTATCGCTTTTCCCGTGCATCTCGAGCCATGTACAGGTAAACAATCAAAATCTGCTGGACAGGTCGGCTTTGCCATATGACTAAACTACATGTATAAGCAAAAATCAGTTATCTAAAGGTTATCATTAAAAAGATATTTAATAAATAAAAAGTGATCCCTATCAAATTTTGAGTAGTATATGTATGTTATACTATGTTTGGTTAATCCTGATCTGGTTTGGCTGTGAAACTCGTGTATTTCTTTTTTTTCTTTAATTTAGAAAGGAGTTTAGGTTGTTAACGTTGTACTGAAGAGCAATAATAGATGACTATGATAATTATTTTACAGCTGTATGTAGAACGAGTCCATATATCTCAGTGCAAAACAAACAAGCCTTTTACTGCGAACACTAATAATAAAATGGAGAAAATTGAATCATCAATGGAGGAAATTTCAGTGTTTTATTAGCAACTGATCGATAACAACATGAACCTCCAGATGACGATCCATTACAATGTATTTACTACAAATTCACGCAAATTATATTCATGAGAAACACGACTTCCACCTATTGCATACAGTACAGTAATTGTAGTCCGTGTAGATATACCCAGTGGGATACCAATTTCGTTTCACGCCCGGATTATCCAAAAATATTGACTCCTCACAATAAAATGAGTGAAAAGATATTTTGCTGTGTGAATGCAAAATGTATGTGATATATCTCATTGTTTACCAGATACCCAATGATGACTCTATTCAATTTTCATATAAATCTCATGTTTAGATACATGTGTGTAGTAATCGCATGTACATAAAAACGCTTGCATGCAAAAGTTTCACTAACCTGTAACGGAAACGGGATGACTTCAATAGTGTTCCTTATTCTTTGAATTTAAATCAGTTTGAAAGAACTTTGCAATTCAATTTGTAGTTGTAAAGAGGTTAGAATTTAATAGCCTTACCTACATATACTCCTGTTTGAATCGTCACATTATTCATAGATTTTCTTCTTGAATTAACAATTAATGTCCCATGACACCTGCAATGCATCACACTTCTTGACCTTGCTGGTCAAGAATTAGGACAATCAGTAGATATTTAAATGTTTACATGCATGTGAGTACATTGTCGAGTCACTAGTGTTGGTATCTCTCCAGATTGCAGTTAGTTCAATAGCTGCAAAATTGCTTACTTACCTAAACTTCATGATATGGGATGCCTTAACTGTCTTATTATGTTGTATCACAGGAACCTGTTTGAAAAAAGCTGAAATCACGAGTCAGGCTCGTATATTCTTTTTAGTGTTTTTGTATATAGAAAAGAACCAAGGTAAGCAGTTTTGGACTCTTTATTGACAGAAAGTACCATTTCAAGCTCTTGTGGTTGTAATGTATTACACTTAGTACATTCATGTGAACATACATATTCAATTTGATATGTACATACACATTAAGATGGAATTACTTTTTCAATATGTGCATAGTCTTTCCTTTTAAATGTGCTACTTATTTTACAAAATATAGTGCAAAAGTGTGTGTATATGAATAACCATGTGGAGAGTAGTTATTGGGGTACTGATTTGAGACTCAATAAACTTTAAACTGCATGAGAAGCGCAGCATGTCTAATAAGCACAATAAGTTGAAGAAGCGCAATAAGTCCAAGAAGAGCAGTAAGTTCAAGAAAGGCAGTAAGTCTAAGAAGAGCAGTAAGTCTATGAAACGCAGTGTGTCCAGGAAGAGCAGTAAGTATAAGAAGAGCAGAAAATCCAAGAAGAGCAGTAAGTCTATGAAAAACAGTGAGTCCAAGAAGAGCAGTGAGTCAAAGAAGATCAGAAAATCTAAGAAGAGCTGAAAGTCAAGGAATAGCAATAAGTCTAAAAAGCACATTAAGTCCATGAAGCGCAGTAAGTTGTAGAAACGCAGTATGTCTAAGACGCTTTGAATGTCCAAAAAGCGCAGTCGGTCTTTTAAGCACCGTAAGTCTGAGAAAAGATATAAGTCTAAGAAGGGCTGTAAGTCAAAGAAGAGCAGTAAGTCTAAGAAGCGCAGCATGTCCATGAAGCGCAGTCAGTGTAAGCAGCGCAAAGTCTAAGAAGAACAGCAAGTCTTAGCAGCGCAGCAAGTCCATGAGACGTGGCAATCAGAGAAGCACAGCAAATCTATATTTAGCGCAGAAAGTCCAGGAAACGCAATTAATCTAAGAAGCGCAGCAAATCCAGGAATAGAAGCAAGTCTTAGTCAGCTGCAAATTCAGATGTGCCATTCAGTCTTGTACCGCCTAGTTAAGACCGTCACCTTAGTAAATGAACTCAGTGGACAACGTTTCACTGATAATGAAATGGCTACCATTTTTAAAATGTTGACTGATTTTAGCACTTGAATGCACGTCATCATTACACTATCATTACGCTATCATCATGCTATTTTTCAAATATGGAAGGATAATAATGATAATAATAATAACAACAACAATATAATAATAATATCTTTATTTTTCGAAGGTAACATTTTAAGATATTCAATGAAATAAAAATCTTATTAACAGCATTACCATTTTTTTAGAAACTAGATAGGATATAATTATCATGGTTCTCCTATCATAATTTTCTCAAACTCCAAAGCATTCGAACTTACTTCCTTACTACCATAGGACGTTGAAAATGTTATATGTTCAAACGTTAATGGTATGACTACACAACCTTTAAAAACTGATATTGAATTAATCATAAAGCCATAAATAAACAATTATAAAATGTTAATCGAAAAACAAAAACATTCCATGAGTGATGGCGATGGTCCGGGCTTTATTAAATTAAAGTAAAAAGGTTTCATTCGTCCAGTTGTTCTTACTTCTTCATTCAAATCTACCTCTTGTTTCTTATGAAACAGCTAAATTCCTTTACTTTAATATCTATACTATCTCAAAGCTACAAAGCACCAGTTTATTCCAAAAGTAAGAATTAGTCTTTATACATTTACATCATCTTTCATCATAATAATTATTATTTTAGTTAAATGGAAATATCTTCATCTATAATATCAGTTCTTTTACCATTTAGTATAATTATTATCCGATGTTAAAATTGATTCATTATCAAGACAACTTTCCGCATGGTCTTATAAGCAAAACTGTAACAGTATTATGGGTTTGTTATTTAAATAGGTCATAACACTAAAATTGCGTTTTATCTAGAGCCTAAAATGGCGTATGTGGTATTTTTCAAATCATCAAAATGATTCATTTGGTAGAAATCACTTTCATGTTTAGAAAGACAAGTAGTCCTTGGTATTTAAATTCGAAAAATTAAAATAAGTTAAGAAGTAACCAAATTTCAAGCAGCAGTTACTTCCAGCACAGTTCAGTAATCACTGTACCCACGCAAGTAATGATTCCATAATTAAAAGTTAGAGTTCTCACTTCTTTGCTAGTTAAGCTTTTTCCCATAGCTATTCTTTTCAAACATCATGAATTATGAAAACTGTACCAAAACAGTTGTAAATAAAGACTTTTTAAAGATTTTTTTATACATTTAAATTTAGCTCGTATTTGACCAAGTTTTTCCCGTGTTGGCTGGTCACTGCTGAAATATGAAGGTGATATCACTGCGAAGAAAATTGAATGAAGACCTTCTGAGTCGCTATAACAAACTCAAAACTGCAGTAACTTCGATCGAAGTACAATTAACCTTGTCACAATGCATGTCAAGGGGTTGCTACAGCAAGTAAATCATCAAAAAAAAATTATTTTATGTAATCAAGACATCTTTAATTATACATATAATGTAAGCAATTAGAAGAAAACAGTTCCTACGTGTTTACTGCTTCAGCTTATTGTAAATCTAAAAATAAGCTGTGTCGACAATGGTTACCGAAGTAGGGGGAGAAACTCTGCGTGGAGTTTATCGTACTGATTCTTTACGGCTTATATCGGATTTTAAACTATTCAAGAAAGCCGAGACATCTCGAATGACTAGCAACGCAGCAATAACAACAAGTTCACGAAAATGGTAGAGTTATAGATCTATGCTTAGTTATTACATTTTTTTCGTAATTAAGAACAAGATTTGGATATGCTGTAGTAATATTCGTATTCATGTATTTGAAAATATATTTAAGATGAGTTTTTTTGTTTTTTTTTCAGGCTAAAGCAACCTCAATTAAAGATGCCATTGCAAAGTTTGTAAGTATCAACCAGGAATTTGCCTGATTTGTTTAAGTTAGGTCCTTCACTTCAGAAATTGGTTGTGCAATAGTTGTAATGTAAGCTTTCATGTCATAAGATTTAAAATGCTTTAGAATGTAGCTTTCATACCCGGACCCAGGTTCGATTCCAGGTAGCAACTGAGTTATCAACTGATTTCCCAGGACTGGGTGGAAACCTAACCAGGTACTGTTTCCAGCAGTATCGGCCTAGACTGGGGATTGTGGAGGTAAAATACACGCACCATGGGCTCTTCTGGAAATAAGTTGTTCCATCCACACCAGGTGGGGACTTTCGTTGACTACCCACATAAAATAAGAAACCTTAACCTTTACCTTCACTGCCACAGTGCAGGCTCTAGCTTTTTAAGTTTTGTGACTTATGTTATGATAGCCTCAGTATACTGGGGTACTTAGTAATCTTTGGTTTAATTATTTCCATATATCATCTGTAATTTGGACTTGTTCTTGCCTAAATAATGAAAAATGAAGTGAGTTTATTACTTTCAGATAACAAAGATAGGGTCCAGTTTTGTTTTTAAACCCCAATAAAACAGACAAACAAAAGAAAAAACGCACAAGCTTGAATTGTGTTTGAAAATGTTTCCAACCTCTTTAATGCAAACTAGATCTATTATATTTTTCTTGTGATATTTTATTTGCCACATATTTTGCCTTATGTTCAGTTATATGAAACTTGGTTGTTTTTGTATTATTTGTGATATCACTGGACATAATGTTTCTTTGTAAGTTAATTATCTTACAAAGAAGTGACATGTCCAGTAATAATTCTTATGTTTTTACTAATGGCAACATGGCTTTATGCATTTCTAGTTGTTTGTTTTTTTAGTCAGTTTTTCACTGCATCCTAATAATTTGATACAGGATAATTATAAATATTGTTTTATTTTTGTGAAACTAGTACATTGTGTATGTGTCAAAGTTCTTAACCTGGAGAAGCATCAGTCAGGCAAAATAAAGCATTTTTCATATTTTTCAGGAGGAGACTCAAGGTAAAAAGGCCTCAGAATGTGATGAAGTCAAGCTGTTTGCTCAGATTCCACCAGTAGAAAAGATGGATGCTTCACTTTCAACTCTGACAGCATGTGTGTATGTTCCTTTTTTTTCCTACTGTTTTTATGCTTCCACTTGAAAAGTGTGCGGGGTGTAGGGTTGCTACAGTCTGTACATACTTACATAAAGTGTCCCATCATTTTGTCTGATCAAGAACTGGCAAATGTGTGGGCATAGGATTGTGAAATTTCATAACCTGTTATTGGATATGACCAGCAGATGAACTTTTTTGATTTTGAAGTCACTATGTCAAAGGTCATGGTAGCAGTGAAATTTGTAATGGATCATTAACTAGCAAATTCATGGATTGTGTAAAATCCTTCTTTTTAAATTAAGTCTTACTTCTGTCAAGTAAGTCATCTAGATAACAGCACCTTTACATAACTGTGAAATGTGAACTTCTCCATACAGTTATAGTTTCACTGTAACATATACTATACAGACATTGCCATGGTGCTTCTGTGATAGGCGCAAGTAGAGGGGTCATCAGTGTCCTATGGACACATTTCTAGTTCTTTTTATATTTGCTTGGAAAATTTTCCGGCTGTGCTATGCTTTTTTCATATAATAAAGAGTGTATTTTAAATTCAAGTAAAATACAAATCATCTGGTTTATTTTTTGCATTTTCGTTATAATTCAACCTTTTGAATATTTGCAGAAAATTGTCTCTCTCAACAAATTGTATTGAAAAGATTGCCAACTTAAATGGCCTCAGTGAGTATCCTTTCTCATATGTAACTATCCATCAGTTTTTAAAGTTCAGTCTATTACATTCCACGTTTTACCAGAATTGACCATTATGATATGTATAACTTCCAAAATTTGGCTAATGTATGAAATATAGGTCGATTCCAGTAATGCAAAGTTGATTCCAGAAAAACATGGGACTGCATGCTAAGGACCTCTTTTTTGCTTATTCAGGTATTTCCCAAGCAACATTTTCTTGTTTACAGTGTAATTGGCACATTATTTACCCTTTTCTCACTCATTCTATCTAATGCGCATAAAACATAATCACTACACATATCAAGTAAGGAAAGGAAAATGTAAAGAAAAAAAATGAATGTTGATTTTAATCTTTTCACTTTGAGTCCTTTATGCTGTCAACCAATCAAACAATGTGCAAAGAATGTGCAAACTGTCTTTTCTCTCCTTTGTTGCCTTACTTTTATAGCCTTCATACCTTCCTTACGTCTGGTACAAATTTAGATCAGCCTAAGATCTCATGTCTATCAACATGACTGTAGATTAGTAGTGGATGGTTCTTCCATTTCAAGAAAACTGTTGGTGTTTGGGAAATTTTGAGCTGTTTTTGGCAGTTTGAATTTTGGAAATACTACTTAGACACATACTTGTAACATATAATATCAATAGGTCAGCGGAAAACTGCTGTTACTACATATAAAATAAGAAGGAGATAAAACATCTTTGCTCTCACTCCAGGATATGTATATTCTGTTATTTTAGTTCAACTTGTCTGAGTAGTGGTATCTTTAATTTGTGGCATAGGTTTTCACATATATGACTGAAATCTATTTTCCTTTATATGAGAGAGAATAGTTGATATTGAATTGCAACAATTTTTTATTGAGTCAGTATAAAGTAGTGGAAATTTTGACAGTCATAAATTTCAGTTTTTAAATTATTATTTTGAAAGTAAAATTTTATTTTTAGTCTAAGGTGAAATATGTATTTTAGTTTCAATCTATATTTCTTCATCTTCAGAGAATTTGAAGGTTTTGTCACTGGGTAGAAACAACATAAAGTCTCTCACAGGTTTGGTATGTATTTCAAATGTTTGTAATAAACACTGGCAAAGTTTGCAAGTCTCTATACTGTTACACTATGATGAAGAAGAAAAAAGATAACTCTTAATTTTATGCTGCTTAATTTTTTAAATTGACCATCATTCAGTTAAGTCAGACTAAGTTAGGGATATTATTTAATTGTAAACAAGTTGATTGAATAGAGTACATGACTGATTATGGTTATTATATATTAAAGATTTTTTTTATACCTATAGTTATTTTATTGTCGTTGCCTGTACTCCATCTGATAAGATTTTGGTTATTTTTGCTTTTTGTTCATTTCGTTAAGGTCAAGGTCAGTGTAACACTTTGATATTATTTTTTTTTGATTGGATGAATACAGCTACTGTGTTCTTTTCAGAAAAAAACATTCTTAACAAAAAGTCACTTTACTCTGGATATACCTTACGCACAACTGTCAAGAGTCTGGATAAACTTGCTAATTGTTCTTATTTTCATTTGCTGTTTTTCAAGGAAGCCGTTGGAGACACACTAGAGGAGCTCTGGATATCATACAACAGAATTGAGAAGTTGAAAGGTGTAAACGTCTTGAAAAAACTGAAGGTAATCCATCTTAGATTCTACATTGCTCAAAAGATTTTTTTTTGGCTATTTTTCGTCCAGCTCTGCATTTTTACCTGACAGATTCTCAAAGTAAAGAGATAGGTTTTGGAGTCACTTAATTTTACTTTTTGACAGGTTCCAACAGTGCCATTACCTTGTACTATTAAACAAGATAGAATCTTGTACATTACTTATATAAGTTATTGTTATATTTTGTATGTAATGAACTTGAAACTTTGGAATTGTCATAAGTAGCATCTTTGTGTCAAGATAGCTCTTTCATGATTGAATTGAATAAAAAAAAGAACACTCTTTCAAGATCTTATCATTAAAATGTCAAGGTTACAAACTAAAGGTTATAGGATTGATGGAACCTAGTCATCAGTGATGTCACACAGTCATACGGAGGGAATTCAGTCTGCGTATGTTCTAGGAGTTTAACAAAATGTTCCTTATCATGAAACATATTTATACTTAGCACCTATATGAATCTTTAAAATTTACTCAGTCCCAAGTGTCCTATTTATGTAAAAATATAAAATCTTTGAAAATCTTCTTGTCTGACATTGTAAGAAATAAGCTTAGATATTTGCTGTAAAGTATTGTCTAATAGACTTTTCTGCAAAGATTGTTTTGATGTTTTTTCTCTTGGACCTAAGTTGGCCCTACAGAGGAATCATTTGACTCTAACAAAATTTCTTCAATTTAAAGGAAAGCTGGAACATAAATATATACAGATTTGCTTGTAGATTTCAATTTTGGCATTTTCAGACTTTGACCATGACTTGCTGACCAACTTTCAAGTTTTTGATGCTACAGTAAGATAAACTTGAAACATATGCACAGATTTCAATGTAGATTTCAACCTTGTCCTTGGCTGTCCTAGATCCTCACTTACTGACCTATTTTCAGTTTTTGAAGATAAGAAATGAAATTTGAAACATGTTTACAGTGGCTCTTAGGTGAGCAATATAGGATCATTATAGCTGTCTTGTTTTGCAGGTATTATATATGTCAAACAATGAGGTGAAGGATATGGGGGAATTTGTCAAACTTGTAAGTATTCCTTTACATGTTTCCTTGTTTTTTTGCACCCTTTATTAGCACAATACGTCTTTTAACAAAATTTCAGTACTTCAATTGTAACTGCATAAAAAATTCCTACAGTTCCCTAACATCTTTCAGACTTTTGCTGATTGGCATGGTAGAAATAAAGCATGAAGTATCTTTAAAAAAGACATGTAGCAGTGCTACAAAGCCACATGAAATTGGGAAATTATACACTAACAATTTGAGTACTGCAGCACAAGTTACATGTAAGTTACTGGCTTTGAAAGATGTGCATGCAGAAAACATTTTTACATGACCAAAAGGCAAAAAACACAATGTTCAGTTTGACGTCTCTTGCATTTTCGACAGCAATTTACCATTGTTTCCTTTTTATGCTCCCCGAAGGACGAGCATATAGTTGCCGCTTTGTCTGTCCGTCCCTCCCATCCATCCGTCCATTCGTCCTTCCGTCATAATTTTGTCCGTAGCATAACACAAAAACTATGAGAGATATCAAGACCAATCTTCATAGGTAGTTAGATCTCATTAAGGAGCAGTGCAGTGCACAGAAACCATAACTCTTGCTTTATTAATTTTTGAGTTATTGCCCTTTGAAATTTCTCTTACTTATTTTTTGTCCGGGGCATATCTCACAAAGTATAAAAGGTATCAACTTGAAACTTCATAAGTAGATAGATCTCACTGATGAGCAGTGCAGTGCACAAGAACCATAACTCTTGCTTTAATAATTTTTGAGTTATTTCCTTTTGAAATTTCTTATACTTATTTTTTGTCCGGGGGATATCTCACAAAGTATAAGAGATATTAACTTGAAACTTTATTGGTAGATAGATCTCTATGAGGAAAAGTGCAGCGTGCAAGAACCGTTACTCTATTTTGCATAATTTAGGAGTAATTGCCCTTTGTTATTTTACAAACTTTAAAAAAATACATATTAAACAATAGCCCTTTTGGAATTGGCATTTATTTCGGGAGCATCCATCAGTTCTACCGATTTCTTGTTTTTCATGAATATCAAATGTGAAAAGTGTAAAGCAATTGAGAAATGCTTATGAACCTGTAAAATTACATTTATGTTCAAAGTCAGAAAGCCTAAGTGCTCATTTCTGAGAGTTCTTTCCTTGTGTCAAGTGACCAATGAAATGTTAATGAGTTTTTTTGTCCACCTAAGAAATTTTAGCAGCAGTCCTACTTCCACTTAACAGTAAACTGGAAGTCAAGGATGAAATACTTAAAGATTACATAAAGCCATGCATATGTCTGTCTGACAATAAATGGTAACAGATTATGTTTTTACCATCAATTTCTGTAAGACAATATCAGGTTATACATAACTGTGCATGTTTCAGTCAGAATAGAAAAGATTACAGATGACAATTTATGTTTCTGTCAGGAAATAAAATGTAATAGATAACTGTACTTGTCAAACTATAAAAGTTTACATATAACCATGCACATGCCTGTCAGATGTTTAAAGGTGACAGATAACCACATGATTATGTATCTGTCATGGAACGGCAATAAATAACCTTCACTGTGTTTGTCTTTTCAGGATGATCTGCCATGTTTGGTAGAGCTGGTATTTGCTGGTAACCCTCTAGAAGAGACTTTGTCAGCCCAAGGAAACTATAGAGGAATTGTAGCAGAAAAAATGCCAAAACTCAAAAAATTAGATGGTATGTAGAAAGAATGACAATAAGCATAATATAGTCACAAAATTAGTCTAATGATAATTCTATATTTAAGCAGGACTTGTACATTTCCCTGCTGAAGTGCCACTTGCTTTTGCAATCTACAATTTTAGAGAAGTCTGCCGTTTAACAGTTTTCTAAAGGCCTTCTGGAAACAGAAAATGACCTTTCATGATTAAAGACATATTCTTTTGTATATTTTGTAATTAATAAAAAATATCTGTGAAATTTATATCGACACAAAAGAAGGGGCTGTTTCATTGTCTTATTGAATTAAAGGGGTTATTCAAAAGATAAGTTAATTTAGCTCATTGCTAGAATATTTTGAATCTGTTTCTAAGGTTTTTAAGCTCACCTGAGCTCTTGTACACAGAGTTAACATTTAGAATCAATGATTGTCTCTCATTTTTCATCCTCATTTTCCAATCACCGGGCTGGCACAAAGGTGGCCACAGTCATTGTGGAACATTTCAGAGCTTAAAAAAATAAAACTGTTAGCATCTGTTATACCCCAAAATCTAGAAGTTAGATATTTACTGTATGGTATTTCTTCTGGAAATGATCGCCCTGCGGGTCAAAACTAGTTTGGACGAGGTACAGGGATATCTAAAACAAAATCTTCTTGTCTAAAGCCTTTGATATGGCAATGGCAAGTTGATTTTTACAAAATTGCTCAAATAATTCCCCGTCCCACATGTTCAAGAGAAAAATCTTGAAAACCCTGTCCAGGACCTGGACTCACTCCCTGTATAAGATTTCAGAAAAATCTTTAAAGTAACTCCTTTCGTAGCCAAGAGCTTTTTTATAATATAACATTGTCTAGTTGTGCTTTTTGTATTGAATTGGATTTCATGAGACTTATTCGAACAGTTGTACACAGTAGAATGATTTAGAGTCACCATGTCCCTTTTGTTTTCAAATACTCCTAACAAAGATACCTTTTTATTTAAAGACATTGTGTCTTTGTTGCAAGTCACCTGTTAGTATATTTCTGTATGGTTCTGTACAGATTAAATATGTTTTGCCTAGATCAACACTGTAAGTTGCTGATTTTATTCTCAAAAAAAAAAATACAGTTTACATAAGAAAAATTATGATCAAAATGCTTAATGCTATATATAACATAGTTAAGAGCCATGTTTCTGAAGATTTTACAAAGACCATCCACTTTTGGCAAATTTGGACAGTCATGCAGTCTTTGTTCAATGTAGAGGGGGTTTAATGGACAGGGATTTGTTTTAAATAAAAAATCTGTACATGTAAGCATTTGAAATAAACCCTTAACACTTGTAAATTGAATTCTGGAAGCCAATGAAATTATTTTAAGGGAGTCTTGAAAAATATCATTTTACTTATAAGATTTCAGCATCACAAGAAAAATCCTACCATTATGAGAATTTACACTGTTTTTGCTCTTACACAATTTCTCATTTTAAACATGTTCATAAGTTAGTATTTGTCTTGTTGTCACCAAAAAAAAAAAATGAATAAAAAACAGGGCATAGGTACCATTGCTTTTTCTAAATAATGTCATCTACAGATCTACTGTAAAGCCTGAAAATTCACTCCACAAGTCATTTCAGGATGTTGAACTTGAACATGTACTTTAAAATCATGTATTTGTTTTGCAGGGGGTCCCATTATCAGAGATACACCAGAAGATGATTAAAA
The DNA here is from genome assembly GCA_012932295.1 of Cyclina sinensis. Taxonomy (NCBI): domain Eukaryota; kingdom Metazoa; phylum Mollusca; class Bivalvia; order Venerida; family Veneridae; genus Cyclina; species Cyclina sinensis. Next base: position 40,090,868 of record JAAONU010000011.1, read on the forward strand.
CCTGTAGAAATTTCACCATTCAAGTCATGTTTTTTTTATTGTCATTAAAAGACATTCCATTGAGACTGTTCATTGAGACCGTGTCAGTTTTTAACTTACAGAAATCATATGCATAGTTACAAGTCTGTCATGTTAAAAGTTTCTATAGACTTAGGCATACTGTTGTAAACATTACTAATGTGCAAGAAGTTCCAAATGCAGTGTCATTTTCTATTTTCAAATGAATTCAGATTGGCAAAAATATAGAAAAGCAAAGTTGTTGTTTAACCCACTGTGCATTCTAATTGGGTTTTTTTATTTATCCACACTGAATGGTTCTTCACAGCATTGTTACTCTTACATTAACTGTTACTTTTTGTTCTGAAGGACTAGGTTGTTTCCAAGCAGTTGTAATGTTTGGCTTGTTTCTATAAATAATCTTTATTTACTATATTCTTTTACTATATTCTTTTACTATATTGTTCCTTTTCTACAAATCTGTTTCACAGAAATTTGTCTAAATTTACTAACTCTTCCTTGTTCACCAGTCTTTTATGACAGATTGTGTTCTTATTAACTTTTCCTTTCCTTTACAAAAGATTGTGTTCTTATAAAATTAAAGTTTTCTCTCTTTTTTTCCTTGTTTACCTCTTATAAAAAGTGTTCTTTTTCCTTTTTATGTTGAAGCATTCAGATACAGGAATCAAGCAAAATTTTTGCTCAGCTTAAAAAGTGAATGTCTTTCCTCAATGCTTATGTATTTCGAGAAAGAAAAGAAATGGTCATTTTTATTCCACTTATATGTTACACATTGGCCTAACAATTTTTTCCAGCATTTTTGTTTCATTTTTATTGTTATTTCACTTTGAATGTGAAATCGTGCTTAAGGCAAATAAAATTGATGGACTATGTAAATTTTACCTTTCAGTCACTTAAAATTTTGTGAAGTCTTTCTGAAAGGCAGGTTTATCTGCATTTTTCACACATACTGTTGTTTAACACAAGACTGTTCTTTCAAAATGATATGTGAATTTTTTTTTTCAAATGTGATACCTGATGTTAAATTACTGTAAATAATATATGTAACTACTTATTTTGATCTTATGTGAATGAATTTTGTAAGTGATGTTTCTATTTACAGCAGACTGTTCTAAATCCGATTTTGCATCAGAATGAATATATATGATAAGTTATGAAATAAAATTGATATAGCAAAGCCATTGTTAATGGTACTGCCTTTGTTTATGGTACTGACCTTCGCTTAAAGGATTTTGAAATGAAATTGATGCAACAAAGCCTTTATCTATGGAACTGCCGCTCGCTTGGAAAAGGTATAAAATAAAACTGATTCAAGACAGTTTTTTCCAGAATCGTATTTTACATTATCCTCACCTTCCGAAGGTCGATGAAGTGTCTTAAACATTGACAACTGAGACACAAGTGTCCGGTGTTGAATCCGGTTTTACTTCCAGATATTTAATGATCAATCCAGTAACATACATGTATATTTAATTATAAATTCTAAACCCAACTATTAAATATTTACCCCGTATAAAACTACATCTAGCTGTCTCACTCACAAAAAAGTATACTGTTTCTGCAGAATAATTTAAATTAGTATTGTTCAGACTAAAACAACCGCCATCTGATAGTAAAAATTTATTTATGGTTTGGAAAGTTTCAGCTGTTTAAAACTTAGTTTTAAAAATATGAGATGGGACTGTTCACAAGTTCAAAATCTGAAAATGACCAGATTATGATGCGGACACTGGTGGTAAACTTCAAAAAAAAAATCTGGGAGGATTCTTCCAGCAAAAAAAGCATAATTCAGACAGAACTGGGTAGAAAATACACAGCGGAAGTAAGTATGAGTTATAAATATTTTCCAGGTGATTTTAAGGTGTTAAGAATAAATTTTTATTCTTTTATTTCCTTTATTGTAATGATGATGCATGTTTTCCTAGAAAAGAAACACAGGTTTATTTAGCTAGTTTAGTAGATATTCCCCTTAATAACATTGTTACTAACGCGTGCAAGTAAAATTATTTTCGAATTCTGTCAATAATCTTTTATCTTGCATTATTGTAAATAACTACGCCTGAATATAGCTGAAGACGCATATTGTATAAGACGAGCTTTCAGGCCCTAACTTACCAGATCAGGAAGATGATATGTGTTTTAGAAGAAGCTGGAGCAAGAAGAAGGAAGGAGAAACCGCAAATGTATCAGTCAGAATATTTTTTTGATCTGCACATGCACGTAGTAACAATTGACAGCTACTACAAAATCTAAGGTGGCTTCTTTTTGCCACTTTGTGTTTTCGCGAAAAAAGGCAAAAATTAGGACGAAATATTGCATTCGCGTTTTTTCGCCTCCAATATTAGGGAACGCAAGTGTTAAAAAACGAAAATCAGGGTACCACACAACAGCTTTTTATCCTCCAGTGCAACAAAAATATCTGCATATTTTCATCTTCAAATTCTGACTTTGCATTTTCACTCATAAATGTCGCTAAACAAATGTAGACAGAAGACAATCACTGGCTATAAATCAAATAAATCAGTGAATCAGTATGTGCTTTATATATAGGCTCTTTAGCTGTGTAACCAATCGGAAAAAAATGTGAAGTCTTTATCATCATTGTAAAGGTATTCTACAAAACACAACTAAATCCTACAACCTCTAACAGTCAAAGTCATATCAGGCAGGCAGTTTACCTAACTATTGTTCCTGAGAAGGACAAGAACTAGATCCCATTAAATGGTAAATGGATGGTAGCAGGGTTTGAACCCATAACTCTCAGTCAGTGAGAGGTTATTTGGCTGTTTTGTTTCTGTTTTAACTACTCGACCACAGGGACTGGTCAGACATAAATATGTTTCCAGACATGACTTTTAGTATTGTGTGCTGTAAAGTACTGGATAATAGGAAAATGATAGCATACTATTTTGTTGGTGAAAGGTTACCCTAATGGCTGTAATGTTGTTGCCTTTGCTGTATGCGCAGATGATTTTAAGTCTGAACATCCAAGTGTCTGACCCTTATCTACACTTGTTTCTATTCAGCCAGTAAGTTTCCCATTGAAGCATCTCTAAATGAGAAATAGGCCTGTCCTAATTGAATGATTGACAAGTGAATATAAGAAATTCAGTTAGGTCATGGTTAAGGTAGAGAAAATAATGCAGTCAATTTTCTGATTCTTCTCTATGTTTTTAAACCTGCAGTTTTGCTTGAAAGTATTAACTGTATCATCTATATTTTCTAGATTGTTGTTGACTGCCTTTAACTCGATTTATATGAATGCCTGTCAGAACTTGTTGTCTGGCAACCCTTATAAACCTGTCAGTATTGTCAGACTAAATAAAACCTTATCTGCCTGAATAAAAGCATGTCTGACCGAACAAGTTGACAAAACACATTTAATATAAGGAACTGCATCTATTCAGTACCTTTATCTTTTTTCTTTTCAATTTTTTTATTTATTTTTATTTATTTTATTTTTTTATTTATTTATTTTTTTTTTTTTGAGTAAAGGAAAACTTTTGACAAGTCTTATATGTCAGAGTTTAAATGTTTTTACCATCTCTGGTCAAGAAGAAATAGATTTGTTTTTGGATATGAATACAAACTCATGGGTCCTTTGGAAGTCCAGTCACTTACATTTTCCCCATATTCATGACCTTTTCCATTTAGTGGGTGTTAAGGACTAAATACTTCTTTCCTTGTAAAATGAACCAAAGTTTGTTAACAGCAATACTTGATAGTAAAAGAATTGATTGAAATATAATGTTTCCTCCATTTTACTGGTTTAAAGTAAATTAAGGCAGTTCTTACTTCTTATTTGAAATATCTAAGTTTAATTTGATTTTTTTTTTTTCATTTTTCATTTGTAGCTTTGTTGATTTTGTTTTCTTTTTCAAGTTATTAAATTTTGTTCGTATTTTGATAACCAATCTTTAGTGATATATTTTGTAATATGGTTTAAGTACAATGCAAAATCGTAATACATCATGTAACATATTGTGTTGGATTAGCGTTAAAAACCATAGTGTCAATTTGAAAGTCCTTCTCATTTCCAGTTTAATAAGATTTCGAAGTTTCACATACCATGAAAAGGTAAAATGAACAACCACAAAATATTTTTAAGAAGAAAAAGTATGACATTTGTTTTCTCTTTCTAAAGATATGTATGTTCATATATTCTTTATTGGAAATTGTTTTTATACCCCAGAAACGAAGTTTGGGGGAGTATATAGGAGTCACCCGGTGGTTGGTCGGTCTGTTGATCTGTTGCAATTTCCTTGTCTGGAGCATAACTTGAAAACTAATGGTTGGAATTCAGTGCAACTTCATACAATGGTCAAGCACAATGAGAAGAAGTATATTGTTCAAGAATCGTAACTCCATCTTCACTATTTGCAGAGTTATTGCCCTTTTTTGGTTTTCCTTGTCCGGAGCATAACTTGAAAACTAATGGTTGGAATTCAATACAAGTTCATGCAATGGTCAAGCACAGTGACAGGAAATGCACTGTTCAAGAATCATAACTCCAACTTCACTATTTGCACAGTTATTGCCCTTTCTTGGTTTTCCTTGTCCCGAGGAAAACGTGAGAACTACTGGTTGGAATTCAGTGCAACTTCATACAATGATCAAGCACAGTGAAGGAAGAGCACTGTTCAAGAAACATAACTTCATCTTTAGTACTTTCAGAGTTATTGCCCTTTGTTGGTTTTCCTTGTCCGGAGCATAACTTGAACACTACTGGTTGGAATTCAATGCAACTTCATACAATGGTCAAACACAATGACAGGAAATGCAGTGTACAAGAACCACAACTCTCTTTAATTGCCCACAACCATAACTCTATTTCAATTCTTTTACTTGGTGTTCTGTTACTAATAACTTCCTCAGTTCCGAAGCAGTCTGGGTATTAATCACATTTAGTGATAGCTCTAGTTTTTTCTCTGTTTACAGTGCTGCAGGGCAGATAGTTTGTTGTGCAATATATATAAATACTCCAGTCTGACCAGACAGCTGATCTCTAGACTAAGTAGATCTCAAACCTCTTTTTTTGTCCACATTATCTTATTTGTATCGAGTTTATTTTATTCATTATACAATTATTACCTTTTTACTCATCCACTTTGAAAACGTGATATAGACAAAGGGCATAGCTTAAGACTGATATCACTTTCAGACGGTGGATAGATCCTCATACTGTTGGAAGCGAAAAAGGCAACAATAATTGTTTTAGTATTAAATCAATCACAAACTATTTCTTCTAGTGATTAATTGTTGTCTTCCATCTTCTGTGTGTGCTTGATGCTCTGAACAGAATATTTCCCATGGGTCAGTAAGTGCCCTTGGCTAAAACTTTGAGTTAGTAATATTTCTTATCATGATCATCTGACTATGGTTCAGTAAATGGAAGACAAAGGCATACCTTAAAATTAAGCGTATTCTGTTTTACTTTCAAAGCATGTAAATGTGAATATTATTGAAAGATTATTGCCAAATTTCAGGGTCTCAGTAAAATATTCCAAGCACAAGAGAAAGAAAACATAATTATAATTATAGTCTCTATATAGAAAGTTGATGTTGTACAATGTTTTCGTGGATGAACAAATGAACAGTTTTTTGTTTTATTTTTTGTTGTTGTTTTTTTGGGTGATTGGGGGTGTGTTATTTGCATAAATAGACAATTTTAGCTCGGCTGTTTTCTGAAGAGAATGTTGAGGTACTGTCATAGCTGCCTCGTCGTCTGTGTCGCTGTCGTCGTCTGCATGCAAAATCTTGGATATTTTCAAACATCTTTGCCATTAATTCACATATTCTCTTGTAACTCAAACTACCTCTTCATAATGACACCCCTAATAAAAAAAACATGTTATGTAACTCTATCTGCTTCCTTTTCAGAATTATGCCCCCTTTTCAACTTAAAAAAATCCTTAAAATTCATTAGAATTTACAATATCTTTGTTAATACTGAACATTTTTTAGCCTTCCACTACTTCCTTATACTGACAAGTTATTATAATAGAATTAGTCACATAGCTCTGTCATCTTTATCTCTGGAATTACTCCCCCTTTTAACTTAGAACATTGGTTAAAAGAAGCTAGTTTTGTTAACATCCAACCATTCTGAAAATCAGTCAGGATCTCTATCTTGATTATCTCTAGGTCAAGTTGGAAACTGGGTCAGGTGGTTTCAAAATCTAGGTCACAAGCCAAATGAAAGGAAAACCTTGTTAACACTCTAGTGTCCACATTTCTCTTAAGTCTTAATGAAAGTTGCTCAGAATGTTTGCTTTAATGATATTTCGGATGTGTTCGAAACTACAAAGTTGGTCATGTAGGATCTAAAACAAAAACACTAGGCTAAATCAAAGGAAAACCTTTTTAACACTTTAGAGACCACATTTTTGATCGTCTTAAAGAAAGTTTGTCAGAATATTTGTCTTGATGATGTCTAGGTTAAGTTCCGAAGTTGGTCAAGTGGGCTCAAAAGTAGGTCACTAGGCCCAAAGGAAAACCTAGTTAAGACTTTATTATTTTCTGTAAATCGACACAAAAATTAATCAGAATGTCTGTTGTGAGAATCGCAAAAAAAGTTTTGTGTGAAGTTAGCAGAAAAGCAGAACAACTCCAGCAGAATTGCAGAATAGCAGAACAACTCCAGCAGAATTGCAGAATAGCAGAACAACTCCAGCAGAATTGCAGAATAGCAGAACCATTTTCAAAAAAGCAAGTCTATTTGTGTTTTACAGTTCTCTATCCAAGCTTGTCCTCCATTTGTCTGTCTGTCTTTACATCTGACTGTCTGGAAATCTGGATCCTGTGATAACATAAAAACTGTATTAAGTTGAAAAAACTTGATATATTTATATATGGCAATCAGGTGAATATATGTAAGTCACTTTGTTTTAATCCTTGGTCAAAATTCTAGTTGCTATGGTTACAGAAATAGTAAATATGGCTTTAACTGATGGACTTTTTTTATATCTCAAAAAGTATAGGTTAATGAAAATAAGTTTGTAAGTAGATGGCAATATCAGGGTTGCCAGCGGACTTGAAAAGTCAGGGAAATTGGGTATTTTTTCAAGGTCAGGGAATTGTCAGGGAATTTTGAAATTTGGTCAGTGAAAAATGAAAATCCTGAAAAGTCAGTGAAAAGTCAGGGAAAAATTATTTCAAAGGTCGAAAAATATACGCATTGAAGGTCTTACTTGGCTATGGCAGTCTTTAGGCATTTAATATTTGACTTAATCACTCTCACAGTTAAGCATTAAATTCAAATAACAGTAAACTGTGATATTAAGAAGCATTATATGTTAACTTAGTGATTATAATACCCATTATTTACCTTAGAACATCATTCAGCCTAAAGACTGAAAGGCTTTGCAACCCTTGCCTTCATGTCATATGTTTCACATGTTTCACTGACCAACAGTCACACTGTGTTTGAATAGAAATAGTTAAGAATAGTAGAACACAATGTTTGAATCATTACTTTGATGTAAATGTTTTATATTTTGGAAAATAAATACAAGTTTACATGCAAAAAATATAATGGGAGGATTGGACGGCTATAGGGGAGGTCAGGAGGCCGTTTATGTGTTTGACGATTTTGGTCAGTGAAAAACATGAATTGGTCAGTGAAAAGTCAGGGAAAAGTCAGGGAATTTTATTTCACCAAAGTGCTGGCAACCCTGAATATGGAGATAATGCATTTTACTTTGTTTTGTTTTTTTCAGGTCGAAATTCTGGTTAGTGAAATAAATCTGTTAACCAACATATGAACTAAGAAACAAACAAAAATAAGACAAAAAATTCTAGGACAAAATTTCAGCAAAATAGTAGAACAAGTCCAGCAGAATAGCAGAATCATTTTTTCTGTTCAAAGAAAAACTTCAGCAGAATAGCAGTACAACTCCAGCAGAATGGCAGAATAGCAGAAAAACTTCAAAAAGACACATTTTTTTAGTTTTATAGTTCTCTACTAAGTTTGCCCTCCGTCTGTCTGTCTGTTTGTCCATTTCTCAGTCCAACTGTCCAGAAATCTGGATCCAATAATAACACCAAAAACCATGTAAATTAAGTTGATGAAACTTGATATATTAATACACGTCGTCATGGAGATTACACAAGTCACATTGTTTTTATCCTTGGTCAAAATTTGGGTTGCTATACTTACAGAAAAAGTAAACATATGGCTTAAACAGATGGATCTTTTTATAACTCAAAAAGTACCGGTATTCGAGCTAGGCAAATGAAAATTAGTTTGTACATAGATTGCAATATGGAGATAATGAATTTTACTTTTTTCCCCCTTTTGGTGGAAATTCTGGATCACGAAATTAGTTTTTCAGCCAAAATAGGAACTTAAAGAACAAAATAAAAAAAGGACAAAAAATTCTAGGAGAAAAATTTCAATAGAACAGCAGAATAGTAAAGCAACCCCATCACAAAAGCAGTATCATTTTTACCTGTTGAAAGAAAAACTTCAGCAGAATAGCAGGACAAATCCTGCAGAATAGTAGAAAAACTCCAGCAGAAAAGCAGACTTCTTTCATGAACCGGAGTTTTGACCAGAAAAAAACCCAAAAGAAATGCATTATCTCAATATTTCCATCTATTAACATACTAATTTTCATTTACCTACCTCGTATACTTTTTGAGTGATAAAAAGATCCATCTGTTAAAGCTGTATTGTTACTGTTTCTGTTACCATAGCAAGCAGAATTTTGACAGGTGGATAAAAACAGTGACTTGCATAGTTTCCATGTTGTCATGTACTCATAATTATATAAATTTTTATCAACTTAACTTATACAGTTTTTATGTTATGTTATGTTATCGCAGGATCCAGATTTCTGGACAGTCCAACAGACGAAAAGACAGACAGACAAATGGAGGGAAAACTTTGGTAGATATCTATAAAACTCAATTAGACTTTTTGTCATTTTGAAAGTTGTTCTGCTATTCTGCCATTCTTCTGGAGTTGTTCTGCTCTTCTGCCATTAAAGAGACAATATTTTTTAAACAATCATTCTCAAAATTTATAAAAAAATTTTGTCTTGATATGTCTAGGTCATGTTCAAAAGTTGGTCACATGGGATCAAAAAGTAGGTCATCATGCTAGAGGCCATATTTTCTACCAAAAGATGATGAAAAGTCAGAATGTTTGAACTGTCCTTCAGGGAAGTTAGTGGATGTCATACCTGTATATGCTTTAGTATAATACCAGTGCCAAGTGTGGTTACCAGTGACCACTGGCTCCCAGTGGTGTCTTCAGAGCAATTTGTTTGGACTAGTTTGCATAAACTAACAGAATAGTAGGTTACATGCTTTATTCAAGTTTCATCTGAATAATCTCATAGCAATGGTTTCTGTGTGTGTGCTTTTTCTCTTTAAGTGTTGCTTTTCTTTTGAAATTTCAAACTTTACAGTGCCTGTATTCTGTTTAAATCTATATTAAGGCAACATAGGTTTCTATCAAGGCCATATTTCAACAATACTACAGTAATGTATACTTCAAGTAAGTGTACTATCTTGACTGGAAAACAGACCTGTCCTCTAAAACTTATCATAAATTTAATACCATTTTGTAGCTAAGGGTCAAACACATAACCTTTCTTCAAAAAGGAATGGTTTACAAGTCAGTAATTTTAAAAACTTGACTGCAAGAAAGACCATGTCTGTCTAACAAGCTTTTCAGAAACAGATCAATATAAAAACAAGTCTTCTTTATATTTTTATTTTAAAGACAGCACCTTCTTACTGACTAGACAACAGATATATCATAACAATGTATTTAAATAACATAAATTATAAACTAATTAAAAAAACTATGGAGAAAACAAACATTGTATACATTATGCATAATCATCTCTATCAGAAACAACACTTGAAATATGTAGATCATTCTCGCATTGCTGTATAATAATATAAGTATACTGGAATACCCCTTTGCCTTAATTTTACTGAAAATATACAAATATATTCCAGCAAGTTTGTTAATTGTAACAATAAAGTTGTGTGATGACTTTTCATTGACTGAAAGTGAAGTGATGTGAGGGGAGTGTTGAACTGTAATTACCCAAAGGTTGGAGTTTTGAAACCTGTCTGCAAAATTTAACAGCAACTCAAACAGCCCCTTTTTGCACGAGTTCCTGTGCTAAACTGAAAAATACTTCATGTAATCAGTGAAAACTTAGCCTTGAATTATTGTAAGATGAGAAAGTTACGACTAATTACAGTTCAAGCCACTGGTGATGAACGATTAATGTTAATTACAACCTGGTTTTTTTCTACATATAATTCATTTCACATTTTTTTCTTAAAACGTAACAATTACTAAACAAATAAAGAAGAAAAACAATTAAAATCTCATTTTCATTCACTCTATTAACAAACATTAAGAAAGTACAAAATTGTATTAACAAACTTACTGCAAAACATAAGATCAAATAAAAATATAACAATTTAAAGAGACGTACCCTACAACTGACATGTGAAACCGTACAACTGACATGTGAAACTGTACAACTGACATGTGAAACTGTACAACTGACATGTGAAACCGTACAACTGACATGTGAAACTGTACAACTGACATGTGAAACCGTACAACTGACATGTGAAACTGTACAACTGACATGTGAAACCGTACAACTGACATGTGAAACCGTACAACTGACGTGTGAAACCGTACAACTGACATGTGAAACCGTACAACTGACATGTGAAACTGTACAACTGACATGTGAAACCGTACAACTGACATGTGAAACCGTACAACTGACATGTGAAACCCTACAACTGACATGTGAAATGCTGCATATCTAATTTATTGGCTCATTTACTATAAAATGAAAAACAAGAGGGCCATGATGGTCCTTTATTGGTCACCTGAGAACCATTGTACATGTAGATACTGTTCAGTTTTTCCATGCTGAAACTTCCAAATATTGAACACAGATCAGTATGTTAAGGTTAAAATATATTTTCAAAAATGTCCATGTGTTTAAAGTTACTTTTAACAAACCAGAGTTTTTTTAGGAGAATAATTTCAAAGTTTTCCATACAGCCATTCAATGAACACTTGCCCAACTACACTGTACTGTCAACTTTTTAACAAACCAACATGGCTTCAAGGAATTTCCTAAAAGGCCACCACAGTAACATTTCTGTAAAATTATTTTGAAACTGGGCCAAGGGTTTCTGAAGAAGATTTTTTATATATTTGTAAACTCAGATTTTCCCTAGCCCCTGTCAGCCAAATTAGTTTACAAATCAACATTACTCAAGGAAAGTGAAAAAGAGCCATAAAAGGGGCATTTGTGGGAAACTATTTTGAAATTGTGCATGCGGTTTCTCAGAAGAACATTTTCACAGTTCTCTATATAGTTGTATACTGAAAAGCTGCCGCAACCCTTGTCAACCAAGTTTTCCTTAAAACCAACATGGCTTGAAGAAATTTGAATTTGAAACATTTCTGTAAAATTACTTTGAAATTGTGCCTGTGGTTTCTGAGTAGAAGATATTCAGAAGTTTAAAATATACCGGTAGTCATATAGCAAAAACTGGCTCCTCCCTCTGTAGGCTATGTTTTTAAGAGACACAAAATTTTAATAGCTTGAAGGAATTTGAAAAGGGCCACCTATAACCAATTCTGTAAAATTATTTTGAAATCAGACTGGTGGTTTCTGAGGAAAAGCTTTTAGAGGTTTACAATATAGACATAGAGCAAAAACAGACCCTGCCCTTAGTAGGCCATGTTTTTTAGGGGCCAAAATGGATTTAATAAAGGGTCACATAAGGAACACTTTTGTGAAATTATAATGAAATCAGGCTAGTGGTTTCTGAAGAGAAGAAAGTTTTCCATACAGTCATATAGCGAAAACTTGCTCTGCCATCTGTAGGCCATGTTTTTTAAGGGACCTAAATGGCTGGAAGGAATTGGAAAAGGGTTACCTAAGGAACATTTTTGTGAAATTATTTTTTTAAATCAGGCTTGGGGTTTCTAAGGAGAAGATTTTCAGAGTTTTTGCAACCAGAGTTCTAAATGGAACCACTGAATTTTAAGGATTTTGAAAAAGGACCAATAAAAAGAAATTCCTGTGAAGTCTGGTTAAAGTTAGCGAAGTGGTTTAGGAGAAGATCTCATCTGAAGGAAAATGTTGACAACAGACGACAGACAATCACCTATACTAACAGCACACCCATGATCACTTCGTGCTTAGATGAGCTAATAATTTATAATTTAAAGAAGACAGTTTGTTCAAAAATGTCTTTCTTTCACATTTAAACACCCATAAAGCATTTATTTCGAATAAATGGCTATCCTCAAAATATTGCACAACAATAACTCTCTATATAAAGACTTAAAACAATGTTTTCTTCCTCTCTTGTACTTGGAATATTTTACTGACAGCCTGAAATCTGGTAATAACTCATTCAATATTATACACATTTACACAATTTGAAAGTAAAACAGAGTACTTTTAATTACAGGGTATGTTTAATCTTTACTTTGTCTTTCATTTGCTGAAGCATACCTGGGTGATTCCTGATAAAATATATTACTGACTGTAAGTTTGAGCCAAAAGCACCTACTGACTTATGTAAAAATAATCTACACAGTGCACCAAACACACCTTCAGACAAGAGTGATCAGTGATCACGTGTCGCCTGATGATAGCCAATTAAGCAGTTGTACTGAGGGCTGATAGGACAGTTTGTTAGCCAAAATGCCTTTTTTAATTCAAGGGCCATAACTCAGCCAAAAATCATTCAACCGAAAAACCCGTTAAACATGCGCAACTACTTGAGGTACCGATCAATCCTGTTACATTTCATTCAAATTGCATTAGTAGTATAAGAGAAGTAGTCTGGACAAACTTCAAAAATAAAAATCATTTAAGGCCATAACTCTGACAAAAATCATTGAACTGAAAAATGCACAACTAGACATGGTACTGATCATTCCTGTAAAGTTTGGATGAAATTGCACCCATAGTTTTCGAGTAGTCCGGACAAGTTTTGTGACGGACAGACAGACAGACGACGGAGAAGTGATCCCTATATGTCGCAGCTACTTTGTAGCAGGTGACACAACAATGGTAGACAACAATTACTCATTAAAAGAAATAGTCTGTGGTTGATTTTATACTATAACAATTGTTGTTTTTTTGGTTCAGTCAATAAGAGGATTTATCCACCAAGGAAAAATGTGGTATGAACCTCAAGCTATGCCCTCAGTCAATAGTGCTTTTTCAAGGTAGATTCTTCATATCATAACTAAAAGGCAATAAAAGTATAATGACAAAAATAAACTTGATACAAATATAATAAGATAGACTAAATCAAGGAAAAGGTTTGAGATCTACTCTAGTCTAGAGATCAGCGGTCTGTTCAGACCAGAGTATTTATATATATTGCACAAACTATCTGCCCTGCAGCACTGTATATAGAAAAATAATTTTATACAAAGAACAGGTGTACATACATCTCCTTAGAAAGAGAAAAAAGTTGTCATACCTTTTCATCTTAAAAATATTTTCTGTTTTTTTTTTCTTTTACCTTTACATAACATTTAAAACATGGAAGTCAATAAAACAGATAAAGACTAGCTAACAATTTCATGTATTAACAATATGGTTTATCAATCTAATACAACACAATATGATATATGATGTATTAAGACTTTGCATTGTCTTAATCATATTACAACATGTATCTCTGAATCAGTTTTTTAGATTACACCAGGGATTCATTTTATCACAATAAGAACAGAATTTAATGACTTTGAACAGAAAAAAAAAACAGCTCCTATTATTCACAGTAGTCTAAAGCCTTACCTTTTATTTCTCAACATGAATTTATATGTAATAGCAACAACAAAACAAAAACAGGTAATTGTTTCTATTATCGCAGACAATAAAGAAATCTCCTACCCTGTAAGAAGCCCACTCAATCTAAAAATGTGATTATTTTACTTCATTTTTATTTTTTATTTTCCCTAGAGGAGCCACAATTTTTAGCCTACGGAAAAAAGGAAATATTTCATAATAATGTTAACAGTTAGCAGGATTCAAATATCTGAACTTCTGTGCATCATCTTTATCATGGCATCATCTTTACCTAATATCAATTACCTTATAATGATAGCCTTTCTGCTGTTCTTTCTGAGAAATTACACTATCAAGATTTTATGGATGGACAGAAAGATCAACAATGACATGGATGAAGAGCACATTCAGAACACATATGCAAAATTTGTTTACTGACATGTATTAATTTACAAAGATTTATGACTATCTCTTCAGTACCCGGGGACTTCCTGAATTACTGAAAAGTCAAGATTTTCTAAATGCACAGACATTTGTATTATCTCTTAATTTCTATCTATCATTTACAAAAGTTTACAAAATGTAGCTTCACAATGTTTTTGGTTATTCAAAGATCCAGACTCTCTTGACTGACAGACAGACAGACAGACAAATACACATACAAAGTCGAAATTTCAAACTTGTGTGCATAATCATCGTACTATTATCAATCACCGTACAAAGGTGGAGGTATGTAGCTGAAAAACTTCTTAAGTAATTATAGGATCAAGATTAGGATCAAGATTTCAGATCTGATGTACAGACAGACACACGCAAGACAAAATTGATGGAAAAAATGATGGTCAGACAAAGGGTAAACCTTTATTCCTGGTGAGGCACTACTGGGGAACTAAAAATTCATCAAATTCAATAGTAAATATACTGATTTAAAGGTGTGAAATTGGAAATTATTTAAACAGTCTATGACATGTTAGAATCCAAAACAAACTGTTATTTGTTAAATGTGCTGTTTTACAGTAACAGAATATAGTTTCCTCTAAAAAACATACCTGAGGTCCATACTCCTACAAAAATGCCCGCTTTTCAAGATACCTCTGGCTACACCTTTTGCACTACATACAAAATGGAAAAAAAGTTAGATAAGTGCCTTGGCAATTATAAACAGAAATGTTGATAATAGAGATTCCTCAGTCAGTATGTTACTAAAACTTATAGTACACATACACATTCTGGCATAAAAATACTCAAATAAAGTACAAATAAAACAATGTAAAACTTGTATCTGTACTTCATAACAATATTTCTCTTCTGGACAATGCCTGACAACATATTTGAAATTTCCATACAATTAAGACATTCTGAAAGACTTATCCATCTGGACTAAGATAAACACATACAAGATTTTTTTTACATAGCCCGTGTTCAGAAAATATAAATTTTCATACTAGAAAAGTCTGTCAATAACAGTAAGATAAGCTATAAACCATATTTTCCTTCCCCTATCATTGTAATTTACAAACAAGAGGGCCATGATGGCCCTAGATCGCTCACCTGAGTATTTTGGCTGTAGGTTTGCTGTTAAGCAGTATTTCATGTTTTAATTGAAAATATGTAAGTAATATTAATATAAATATGTAAACATGTAAAATATCAGTCAATAAATACAGGCTCTATGACAAAAAGTAGAAATATCTATCATAAGCTATGGTGACCTTGACCTTTACCCAGTGACCTCAAACCTTACCCACGGAATATAGGATCCATGCAGGGAAAAATTTGCTGTAGCTTTGAAACAAAAAGTAGGTCAAAAATATAGGTCATGCTATGATGTTTCTGAAATCGGAACAAAAAACTGTACACATGGTCCAAATTTCATTGCCATAGCTCCAAAAACAAAAAAGTAGGTCAGTAGGTCAAAAATATAGGTCATGCGATGACGTTTTTGAAATCGGAACAAAAAACAGTACACATGGTCCAAATTTCATTGCCATAGCTCCAAAAACAAAAAAGTAGGTCAGTAGGTCAAAAATATGAGTCATGTGATGACGTTTTTGAAATCGGAACAAAAAACTGTACACATGGTCCAAATTTCATTGCCATAGCACCAAAAACAAAAAGTATAGGTCATGCTATGACGTTATTGAAATCGAAACGATAAACTGTGCACACAGTCTAAATTTCATTGCTGTAGCTAAAAAACAAAAAAGTAGGTCAATAGGTCAAAAATATAGGTCATGATATGACGTTTTTGAAATCGGAACAAAAACCTGTGCACAAGGTCCAAATTTCATTGCTGTAGCTAAAATACAAAAAAGTAGGTCAGTAGGTCAAAAATATAGGTCAAGGAATAATGTTTTTGAAATCATTTTGAAAAAAAGTACAAATGGTCCAAATTTTATTGCCATAGCGAAAAACTTAAAAAATGAGATAAAAATTTTTTTTTGGGGGGGGGAGGGGAGCGACCCCCACGGGAGGGGGGATGCTCCAGGCCTTGCAGTTTGTGACAAGAAGATTTTAAAAGTTTTTTGCTATATAACTCTATGTAAAACATGTGACCTCTTGGGCGGGGCCAGTTTTGACCCAGGGGCCATGATTTGAACAACTTTGGTAGAGGTCTACTAGACAATGCTCAACACCAAATATCTAAGCTCCACGCCTTGCGGTTTCTGACAAGAAGATTTGTAAAGTTTTCCCTATATAACTCTATGTAAATCAAGTGACCCCCAGGGCCGGGGCTAGTTCTGACCCCAGGGTCATAATTTGAACAATCTTTGTAGAGGTCCACTAGATGATGCCTCATACCAAATATTTAAGCTCCAGGCCTTGCAGTTTCTGACAAGAAGATTTTTAAAGAATTTACTATATAACTCTATGTAAAACATGTGACCCCTTGGGCGGAGCCAATTTTGACCCAGGGGCCATGATTTGAACAATCTTGGTAGAGGTCCACTAGACAATGCTACACACCAAATATCTAAGCTCCATGCCTTGCGGTTTCTGACAAGAAGATTTTTAAAGTTTTCCCTATATAACTCACTATGTAAATCAAGTGACCCCAGGGCGCGGCCAGTTCTGACCCCAGGGTCATTATTTGAACAATCTTGGTAGAGGTCCACTAGATGATGCCTCATACCAAATATCTAAGCTCCATGCCTTGCGGTTTCTGACAAGAAGATTTTTAAAACATTTAACCCCTGGGGGGGGGGGGGCTATTTTTGACCCAGGAGCCATGATTTGAACAATCTTTGTAGAGGTCCACTAGATGATGCCTCATACCAAATATCTAAACTCCAGGCCTTGTGGTTTCTGACAAGAAGATTTTTAAAGTTTTCCCTATATAACTCTATGTAAATCAAGTGACCCCCAGGGCGGGGCTAGTTCTGACCCCAGGGTCATAATTTGAACAATCTTTGTAGAGGTCCACTAGATGATGCCTCATACCAAATATCTAAGCTCCAGGCCTTGCAGTTTCTGACAAGAAGATTTTTAAAGAATTTACTATATAACTCTATGTAAAACATGTGACCCCTTGGGCGGAGCCAATTTTGACCCAGGGGCCATGATTTGAACAATCTTGGTAGAGGTCCACTAGACAATGCTACACACCAAATATCTAAGCTCCATGCCTTGCGGTTTCTGACAAGAAGATTTTTAAAGTTTTCCCTATATAACTCACTATGTAAATCAAGTGACCCCAGGGCGCGGTCAGTTCTGACCCCAGGGTCATTATTTGAACAATCTTGGTAGAGGTCCACTAGATGATGCCTCATACCAAATATCTAAGCTCCATGCCTTGCGGTTTCTGACAAGAAGATTTTTAAAACATTTAACCCCTGGGGGGGGGGGGGGGGGGGCTATTTTTGACCCAGGAGCCATGATTTGAACAATCTTTGTAGAGGTCCACTAGATGATGCCTCATACCAAATATCTAAACTCCAGGCCTTGTGGTTTCTGACAAGAAGATTTTTAAAGTTTTCCCTATATAACTCTATGTAAATCAAGTGACCTCCAGGGCGGGGCCATTTTTGCTATATAACTCTATGTAAAACATGTGACCTCTTGGGCGGGGCCAGTTTTGACCCAGGAGCCATGATTTGAACAAACTTGGTAGAGGTCCACTGGACAATGCTGCACACTAAATATCTAAACTCTAGGCCTTGTGGTTTCAGACAAGAAGATTTTTAAAGTTTCCCTATATAATTCTATGTAAAATCAATTGACCCCCCCTCCCCCCCAGCGAGGCCAAATTTGACCCCAGGGGCATAATTTGAACAAATTTGATAGAGGTCCACTAGACAATGCTACATACCAAATCTTAAAGCTCAGGGCCTTGTGGTTTCAGATAAGAAGATTTTCAAAGTTTTTCCTTTAAGTTGCCATAGCAACCAGAGTTCTTGATGGAATTAAATATTTTGAACAACTTTGGAAGAGCTTCATGCAGGTAATATCCCAGGCATGTTTCATCAATGTTGGCTCAGCGGTTTAGGAGGAGATGTTGTTTAAGTCAAATTGTTGACGACGCACGACGGACCCCGGACAATCAATGATCCCAAAAGCTCACCCTGAGCAGGCTCAGGTGAGCTAAAAATATAACAATGATAATTCTGCTAATAGTAATATTATTTCATATATATATGCACATTAATATGAAGGATTTCAGGTGATAACATGAACTTGATATTCATAAAGATAAACTGACTTCACATCTGTTACTGGTCTTAACCTTATCACGAAGCTTTCCCAGAAATGAAATTCCTGTAAAACATTGTGACTCACCACTTCTGAGAAACCTGGTATTTTTCTTATCTAAATCTGCCTTGATGTTAAAGTACTGAAGATCTACCATAAAGGATATCTAAAACATTCATTTTCAGGTCAGGAGAAATGTTAAAACTAATTTGCACAGATACACCTACAATTTGCACAGACACCCTACATTCACACTTAAAGCGAAAAGTTCACAAACGCTATACATACAAGCGGTATGATGTACAATATATGACACTCACTGTATCAGTTTATCGGAACAGTTTTTTGTACAAAGAAAATAACTTGTCTTGTTTTACCTTTACAAGTAGAAAAACACTGAAAAAACAAAAAAATGATAACAACATATTTTAACTGGTACAAGTTACTATAATAACCTGTAATAGAAAAATGATTTAAAAAACAAAAAATGTTTTTATATCTGTATTATCAGCATATTGTCGAGATCTTTTACATAATAACTGTAAACAATGGCATAGCTGCCTATATGCCGAATACGCACGTACGTACAATTCGTTCTGGGAGGTAGAATTTTTTCCCTAAAAATCACAATTTATCCATCCCTAAATGATGAGATATGTGGAGTTTCTGGGAGTTTTGATCCCTGGACCCCCATCAGGGCTCTACCCTGGGAATGCAAGCAGACCTGATGTGACCACCTGGACCCCACTGAGGGTTTGTGCGTACACTCAATTTTTGGCCTGGCTATGCCCCTGGTAAAAGCAACATCAGTCTTGAAGGAATAAAGTATTATTATTATTACTTCAATGCTTCTCAGTTTTTTCCTGTGATATTATGGTAGATTACATTCTGATAAACTCTCTGCTTGCAGTGAAATTACCAGAATATAATTTTCACTCTTTTATCATGCTTGAACCTGATTACCGTAAATGTCTTTCTGATGACACAATTTCTGTCCTGGTTTGTAATCATTATGTCATTCAATATAGCACACACACACACACGTCATCATACCACGCATCATTCCATGCATTTTTTTCAATGCCAATAAACAGACAAAGAAGTGCTTTCCTAGCATGATTATTTGTTGGTTTCAATGAAAGTTCCAGAATATTTCATTCATGAACACCAAATGAAGTTATTTTCAGTTGTGGCTTCATCATTCAAAAAAATATCTCTTTTAGTGCTCACTCATTGAAATTTTCTTGACCTCACCAGGAAACATATAATCAGCCTTTATTTATATATCTAAGCTCAACGCAGAACAAAATTGAAAATGCTCATTGCTAAATCAAGGGGAGAATGGAAAAAAGTTCTAAATGATATAAAATACAGAAGCAGATAGCACATTTCTTGGATTCTTCCCTGGAAATGATGAAAGTGATAAATTTAGGTTTTGTAGGGAATGAAACATGCAAAATATTTAAGTTCAAAGTGTTGTAGGGAATGAAACATGCAAAATATCTAAGATCAAAGTGTTTAGGGAATGAAACAGGCAAAATATCTAAGGTCAAAGTGTTTAGGGAATGAAACATGCAAAATATCTAAGGTCAAAGTGTTTAGGGAATGAAACATGCAAAATCTCTACGGTCAAAGTGTTTAGGGAATGAAACATGCAAAATCTCTAAGGTCAAAGTGTTTAGGGAATGAAACAGGCAAAATATCTAAGGTCAAAGTGTTTAGGGAATGAAACATGCAAAATATCTAAGGTCAAAGTGTTTAAGGAATGAAACATGCAAACTATTTAAGGTCAAAGTGTTTCGGGAATGAAACATGCAAAATCTCTAAGGTCAAAGTGTTCAGGGAATGAAACAGGCAAAATATCTAAGGTCAAAGTGTTTAGGGAATGAAACATGCAAAATATCTAAGGTCAAAGTCTGGTGAGTTGGAACATGAGTTATTTCTGGTTTTTATTTCTTTTCAAAACTAGTTCCTGTATCTGGTTACATTCTGAAACAACTAAGAACAAGTTGTAGAAAAATTTAAACTTATTAGTTTGAACTGGAAATGGACCTGATAAATTATGCATAGAATTGCATTTTTTTGGCTGTCTCACATCTTAAGTACTATTGCAGTTCAACTGTATGTATCGTTGTTTCATACATAAGTTTTGTTGAATACAAAGGTGGAAAATGGATCACTGGGTGATCACATCAGCTCACACTAGACAGCAGCCAAGGTGAGCTAGAATCACTGCTACCAAAGGAATGTGACTTAATGGTATGCTTGTACAAACAGAAAAGAAGCATGTCCTTGACCTAAACAACTACCGGTATGTAGGTAACTATGCTATATTATATCATATTACAAAGCTCATTTCATGACAAGTGCCTTTGAAATGGTCTAAATACACTCAACTGGTAAATATATTTATACAGATTTAGATTCTTTGTAATTTCAATATGCACACTAGTTAAAGAACACATATTTTGTCATATTTTAAAGTCTTCAAAGAGCCTAGCCCAGTACTTATAAAACTTTGTTCACGCTCAACTCTGAGAATGAAACTTATTTTCTAGATCATGTCAGCACTAGATATCATGGGACTGTAACAATGAACTTAAGACTTATTTACTCTACAAAAATTATCATTAAGGACAGGAAATTTTTCTAATTCCAGCAACTTTTGTAGGAGCAGGTATTGAGAATGAAAAAGGTTTTACAATCACTGCTTTAGATAACATGATGTAAGATTTACTGAGAGATGTTCACTTGATAACTACGTGTACATAATCATATAGACAGAGAAGAAATACTAAGAAGTTAGTAAAAAAATTTTTAGACACTACAGCTAAAAAATATGTATGTAATTGGCAACTAACCTGACTAATTTATTCTATGGCATTGCATTTTTTTGCTGCATCACATACTTTTTATAGTCTCTATGTTACTTGCAGTTTTTTTTGGAAACCTATTTTTACTTCACAATTCCTTCAAATATAATAGTGGAATGTTTTGGAGGTAGTATAAATAGCATATATTTTATAGCTATTGCATTTCCATATAATCAATATATCTTTCTTTTTTTTTGACTACATAAACATGAATATGCAACAGGACCAAGGTATATTCCACAAGTACATACAGTAAATGTTTGCTACTCAGACCACTGATTATTTCAGAATCATGCAAAATTCAGCATCTAAAAGACCCAGAATCTATCATCTAGAACAAAAAAAGGTCCGAATTCAAGACCGATACATTAATAAAGAAATTTGTTTCTAGTACAAACATGACAAATGCACTTTTTATCAATGCTACGCTGTTACTGCTATATTTGTATAATTCATATAACATGGGTCTTAGACTTAAATAAATCTGAATTTAGATAAAACCACTTAACTGGTTTTATTATTGTAACTCTACTGTAGCAATTTTGTAACATTACATTTCAACGGTTCAGTGCAAAAATATTGCAACTATTTACGGAGTAAGGAGTTGTAAGGAGATACAACAGTTTTGCACTGAAGTCAGGTTTTGACCATATGTGTAAATCTGAGTGAGACAGAACAGTTTTGCAACATTCAAACCTTTTTGTTGAATCATACTGCTAAGTAATGTATATTTATACTGGTACATATTAAATCACAGACAATCAGAGACAAATATATATATTCATTAAAACACAAAACAAAACTTCATATAAAGATGAAATTTATGACTAGATTTAGTACTTAGGGGCAGATAATTCTACAGAATATTGCACAAATTGACAATGATATGAACACTTGATGAAAAAGGAACAAACAAAAGTAAGGCAATGGAAACATATGGTATTGCTCTCTAGTTCAAACAGTTAGAACAAATTATCATTAAATCTATAAATAAACTTTTTTTAAATGTTGAAGCACTAATGCATGGCTCATGAAATCAAGGTCAAAACCAAATAATGACCAATGTAATATAATCATGTGCATAATCATGTGGCAACCTACTGAATGACATCATAGTGACATCAAATTTACCCATTGCCGAAGATTAAACATACTTTCAGAATAGGGCAAAAATTCAATTACTGGTCAATAAAAATAGTTTGTTGTTAATTTAATCTTAAAACAGTAATATTATTGTCTTCAAGGTTTGGTCAATATCCTTGATTAATATGATTTTTCATGATGAACAAATTCTAAATCTATGTCACTGAAAACTGAAAAGAATGTCTGTATCTACCTCCTCAGTGAAGAGCTTACTACAAACTATTCTTACATTTACAAAAAACAGGCAAGATGACTTCATAAGAAAAATCCCATATACAAATAAACTAACCTTTTTCTACTCCTTGACCTTTGTGCGAGTTTTTTAAAATTGTTTTTCAATACACATGTTTTTTCTTCCAAGAAATATCAAATTATCTATTAATTATAAAGTGTTGCATATCAGAGAGACTTAAAAATTATAATTACGTAAAGTAAATATATGTCTAAAATGACTCCTGATCACTGATATATTCTCTATGTCTAACAAGAACAATGTCACATGACATTACTGCTGACTACATATATATTCATATTTAAATCTTATTTGGTCCCCTTTCAACTTAAAAAAACCTAACTTCAGGTAAACAGCTTGCCATTTCAATACATTTTCATATAAATCTATTTCAATTTTCTAAATAGTCACTGAAGGCATGTCCTGGTACCCATGTGATATATACTGTTCTGGTTCCCTTGTATGTTCTGTTTCCCCAGCTGGTTCCTGGTCACATTGATCTTCACTGGTTCCTTCCTCCATATTATCTAAATCACCACTGCTGAGTTCTATTTCTTTTTCTGCCACCACCTGGTCATATGTAGGTGGACCATAGGGAGGTGGGGGATCACTGTTTACAGTGTCTATAACAATTTCACTAGCAGATTCCGGATAATAGTCACTTGTAGCTTCAATGTAATCTGGTGGTCTATTGCTGTCATTTGACCTGAAAGAGGTGGCAATAATCTTAACGAGCTATGACAACAGCATGGCTACTAGTCAAAGTCCTCTAACAGAGGTGTTTAGAATAAACAAAAAGCAAGAACTTAAGATCAGTTTAGTTCTGTTTCTTGAAAGCAATTCATGTAAAAATTAAAATAGTAACTCAAACAGCATCACTGTTGTCTAATGTTTAAATAAATAAATAAATTTCCAGAAAATGACCTCCATTCCTAAACAGATCACAAGGAGATTGCAGGAACTATGTAAAAAGTAATGGCTTCACCTGTTGCTATTCAAGGAAAAATTTCAATACAGAAAAAAGTTGCTGAGATGTTAATTTAGAGTAAGAATTATTTCATTTATTGCTTTGTGTCATTCTAGGCTGAATCAATATTCCAGATTATAAATCGATGTTGGATCAACTGTTGAAAATTGCTGATATATTGATATCATGATTTTAGAAGATATCCCTACATTTTACCATGTTCTGGTGTTTTATCAGTAAACAAGAGGGCCATGATGGCCCTGGATCGCTCACCTGAGAACTTTGGCTGTAGGTTTGCTGTTAAGCAGTATTTCATTTTTTAATTGAAAATACGTAAGTGCCTACAAACCAAATATGTAAAATATCAGTCAAAAAATAAACGCTCTATATGACAGAAAGTAGAAATATCTATTATAAGCTATGGTGACCTTAACCTTGACCCAGTGACCTCATACCCTACCCATGGTAGAGGTCCATGCAAAGAACTTCTATACTGAATATCAAAGATATTGGTCTATAAATGAAGGCTCTAGGAGGTACAGTAGATAAATCTACTTTTAGCCTCCGTGAATTTTAACCTAATCTAATAATTTGAAAAAGCTTGATAAAGCTTGCTTCGTGCCAAATTTTAAAATTCTAGGCCTTGTGGTTTCAGACAAGAAGACTTTTAAAGATTTTCTTCTATATTGTTATTTAAAACTTGTGACCCCTTGGGCGGGGCCAATACTGACCCCAGGGACATTTTTCTAACAAACTTGGTAGAGGTCATCTAGACAATGCTGCATATCAAATATCTTAACTCTAGGCCTTGTGGTTTCTGACAATAAGATTTTTCAAGTTTTTCCTATATAATTCTATGTAAAACATGTGACCCCAAGAGCGGGGCCTATTTTGGCCAAGGGGCCACGATTTGAACAAACTTGATAGAGGTCCATTAGATAATGCTGCACACCAAATTTCTTAACTCTAGGCCTTGTTGTTTATGACAAGAAGATTTTTAAAGTTTTTCCTATATAACATGTGACCCCTGGGGCGGGGCCATTTTTTACCTAGGGTCCATGACTTAAACAAACTTACTAGAGGTCCTCTAGACAATGCTTCATACAAAATATCTTAACTCTAAGCTTTATGGTTTCTTCTGTGAAGATTTTAAAACCTTTCCTATATAACTCTATGTAAACAAGTACATGACCCCCAGGGCTGGGCCTATTTTGACCCAGTGGCTATGATTTGAACAAACTTAGTAGAGGTCCACTAGACAATGCTACACACCAAATATCTAAGCTCTATAACTTACGGTTTCTGACAAGAAGATTTTTTAAGAATTTCCTATATAACCCTATGTAAAACAAGTGACCCCTGGGGCAGGGCCATTTTTGACCCAGAGGCCATGATTTGAACAAATTTGGTAGAGGTCCACTAGACAATGCTACACACTAAATATCTAAGCTCCAGGCCTTACGGTTTCTTTTTTAAAGTTTTTCCTATATAACTCTATGTAAAACAAGTGACCCCTGGGACGGGGCCATTTTTGATGCAGAGGCCATAATTTGAACAAACTTGGTAGAGGTCCACTAGACAATGCTACACACCAAATATCTAAGCTCTATAACTTACGGTTTCTGACAAGAAGATTTTTTAAGACTTTCTTATATAACTCTTTATAAAACAAGTGACCCCTGGGGCGGGGCCATTTTTGACCCAGAGGCCATGATTTGAGCAAACTTGGTAGAGGTCCACTAGACAATGCTACACACTAAATATCTAAGCTCTATGCCTTACGGTTTCTGACAAGAAGATTTTTAAGATTTTCCTATATAACTCTATATAAAATAAGTGACCCCCGGGGCGGGGCCATTTTTGACCCAGAGGCCACGATTTGAACAAACTTAGTTAAAATCCTATAGAAAATGCTTCATACAAAATATCTTAACTCTAGGCCTTATGGTTTCTTCGGTGAAGATTTTTAAAAACCTTTTCCTATATAACTCTATGTAAACAAGTGACCCCCAGGGCTGGGCCTGTTTTGACCCAGTGGCTATGATTTAAACAAACTTAGTAGAGGTCCACTAGACAATGCTACACACCAAATATCTAAGCTCTATAACTTACAGTTTCTGACAAGAAGATTTTTAAAGTTTTTCCTATATTACTCTATGTAAAACAAGTGACCCCTGGAATGGGGCCATTTTTAACCCAGAGGCCATGATTTGAAAAAAGTTGGTAGAGGTCCACTAGACAATGCTACACACCAAGTATCTAAGCTCTATAACTTACAGTTTCTTACAAGAAGATTTTTTAAAGATTTTCCTATATAACTCTATGTAAAACAAGTGACCCCTGGGGCGGGGCCATTTTTGACCCAGAGGCCATGATTTGAACAAACTTGGTAGAGGTCCACTAGACAATGCTACACACCAAATATCTAAGCTCTATGCCTTACGGTTTCTGACAAGAAGATTTTCAAGTTTTCCCTATATAACTCTAATTAAAATCAACTGACCCCTGGGGTGGGGTCAGTTTTGACCCCAGGGACATAATTTGAACAAACTTGGTAGAGGTCCACTAGATGATGCTTCATACCAAATATCAAAGCTCCAGGCCTTGTTGTTTCAGAGAAGAAGATTTTTAAAGATCCAACTTATAAAATCTATTTTTAGCCCCAGGGAACCAGAAATGCAATGGACCAGAACCATTTGAAAATATTGGTAGAGCTTCATGCAAGGAACATCCCAGGCAAGTTTCATCAAATTTGCCCCATTGGTTTCAGAGGAAATGTCGTTTGAATGAAAAGTTGACGACAGACTCTTTGTGCTCAGGTGAGCTAAAAATGGTTGGTTTCAGGAGGCATGAAACTATAAAAATGCTACATTTTCTTATGGTTGCCTGTCAAAGACAGCATTAGCTATCTACAGAATATCTGTCTCCAAGTATTACTCCTTAATTTCAAATGACAAAGCCCAGACAGAGACAATGTACCAGGTGATACCATGTTTGTTCCTAAAATTCATTAATATTAGACATGTATAATCTCTGATGCTGGACATTCAACCAAGAAAAATCACTGGGATTTTAATACAGATCATGACCAGTCTCTTATTAGCCTTAGATTTCAGCTTCATTGAATTAATCACCATAATCTCAACTGATCACATTAGCATTACAGGAATCTTATGGTAGACCTTAGTCCATTGGATAATAGCTCATTTTGAGCTGTAAAAACAAATAGGTCTGACTGAAATAAATCAAGAGTAAATACAACCTTTTGGCTTTCACCTATCTGTTTGACATTTTTTAACTATGGTACTGAACTGGCACAAAAATCTTGTGCTATTCAAATGATATTATAAAGAGGCTCATCGTGTAATAAAGAGTTCCATTTTTCTTAAAATGTATATGTGAATAATACTGAATAAAAAATTACCAGACTCAAGTTGTCAGTAAAAATCTACATTTAACAGGTAAAGCGAATGCACAAATACACGTCTTTATACAGAGTTGTTGTTGCAGTTTGAGTGGACTGCCGTTTATTCTAAATGAACACATTCTATGTGTCTATATGTGTATAGAATTTCTTTTAATATAAGCTCTTCTTTAAATTATTATTTTTTATTTTTTTGTAGGGAATAAGCAAATAAAATATACAGTACAACATAGATTAAAATAGATCAAGAGTAGAGCATGTCCCTGTAGTACTAAAATGGATGATCGAGCTTATAGGTACTGATTTCAACCTTACTTATTGCATTTTTTCAGTACAAACTAAGTTATATTAATGGAATCCTCACAAACCTTCTACGGCATCTAGCCTCTATGTTGACTGTATCCATGACAACAGTAAGTGTCCCTCTTTCATCTTCTCTCTCAATCACCATGGAAGCAACAGTACCCCTTGATATCTACAAAATTAAATTCAATTTTCTCGAAATAAAAAACAACCTTTCAACTTAAGGTATTAGAATACTAATAAACATTTTCCAAGTCATCACTGAATTGAGCTTTTCTAAGAAATATACTATCCTAAGACAAAATATAGAATATAAAAGACACTTTTACCATGGGTGTTGCAAGAAATGACTAATATTCACTTCAAACCTCACCCGACTTAGTGGGTTTATAAGGTATAGAGAAACAAATGTTTTTTCTAGGACTGATCATAAAAACAACTGTTACTTGGTATGTAATCATTATGAGGGAATGTTATCAACATAAACTTCAATGTAAATCTTTGGGGCTTCAAATCTGCTATTATTATTTTTATTCATGTACTATTCTTAACAAATTGGCAAAATTTATAACTGAAATCAAAGACACCCAATTTACATCGATTTACCATTCTGGAAAGTTTTGATACAATTGAAATATATTTAAAATGAAAGAAATTGAATTTAAATTCTATAAAAAGTTATTGTTTTGAAACCAAAACAATGTTAAACTGCCAAAAACTTGAGAAAAGAATTTGGCTTGAGTGGGGTTTGAACCCATGCCCTTCAGTGAAAACTTGTCAATCCTAAACAAATTAATGGAATTGAATACTCTTCAGAATGGAGACAGGGTATTAGGAATCTAATAATTATTAAAAAAGAATATGAATATGTCAAAAAGATTTATTCAAATATTATAATATACAAAAATACCTAAAATGTTTTTTGTTTTTTTTTAACAAAATAATATGTAATTTTGCACAACTATACATAAGTCACAAAAATATTACCAAAGAAATTACCCAAATTACCAAATGAATCATCTGTCTATAAACTTACCTTTTTTTTTCAGGTCAGGTTGACCTTATAAGTTTGAAAAATGTGTTTAAAAATATGTGATATTTGTTTCATCAAATTCCAATTTATCAGAGAAGTCCCAAGAGGGTACTAGACACATTTGAGAAGTCTACAGCAATCTCCTGGGAAACAAACATATATCAAAGTGTAAGATATTAAACTAATTTTTAAAGATTAATTTCAACTGTAGTAGGTCAAGTGGTGCTTGCTTTAATTATACTTTTCTCTGTAGTTAACTTTTCTAGTATGGCTGCATTGTATTCATTTTTTTTATTCTCATCATCAAATAAAAAAATGGACAATTAGGAAGATGTTAAAACTAAAGTGTGTTATCTGTGTCTTGTTAAAACTAAAGTGTGTTATATGTCTTGTTAAAACTAAAGTGTGTTATCTGTGTCTTGTTAAAACTAAAATGTATTATCTGTGTATTATTTAAACTAAAGTGTGTTATTTGTGGCTTGTAAACCCCAAAGTGTGTTATCTGTGTCTTGTTTAAATGGAAGTGTGTTATATGTCTTGTTAAAATGAAAGTGTGTTATCTGTGTCTTGTTAAAACGAAAGTGTGTTATATGTCTTGTTAAAACGGAAGTGTGTTATATGTCTTGTTTAAACTAAAATGTATTATCTGTGTCTTGTTTAAACTAAAGTGTGTTATATGTGTCTTGTTAAAACAAAAGTGTGTTATCTGTGTCTTGGTTTAACAAAAGTGGGTTATCTGTGTCTTCTTTAAATGAAAGTGTGTTATCTGTGTCTTCTTTAAATGAAAGTGTGTTATCTGTGTCTTGTTTAAACGAAAGTGTGTTATCTGTGTCTTGTTAAAACGAAAGTGTGTTATCTGTGTCTAGGTAATATGTCCTGTTTAAACTAAAGTGTGTTATCTGTGTCTTGGTAAAACGAAAGTGTGTTATATGTCTTGTTTAAACTAAAGTGTGTTATCTGTGTCTTGGTAAACCGAAAGTGTGTTATCTGTGTCTTGGTAAAACGAAAGTGTGTTATATGTCTTGTTTAAACTAAAGTGTGTTATCTTTGTCTTGTTTAAAGCAGTAGAATATTGGCAATATTGTTAGTAACATAATTAAAGTACTTGACTGCTTTTCTTTTATTTCAGAGTAAATTCATCTGCTACACCAGCAATCATTAATATGGAACTGCAATGTTTCTTTTCAAACTAAAAGTTATGTCACACAAATGTCTCACTGAACAATTGTAGAAGGAATTGCACACAAGAGATGCGATGGATGCAAGGACAGATGGACGGAAAGTGTGACTACTTTATTTGCCACCCTTCAGGTGTGTAAAAACGAGACAGTTACTTAGTTCAGACATGTTCTTCACAAATACAACTAGAATTTCTATATTTATGTATAAACATTTTCTTTGTTATTCATGCATCCTCAACATCAGTCGCAGCTACAATTACATTGAAGCAGACTGAATACAATTCTAATACATGTACATTGTAAGCAACATGGATAAATTACCTGATCATTATGTAACATCAATGACATTCACATTTCTGTGCAGAGAACAATGTTAGATAACAATGCAAGCAAAACAAAACATTAATTAATATCACTAGCATTTCAAAGAAATTTTCTCAGAAATTTTCTCTTTAATGTATCAACATCAAAGAAATAAACTACATTTGAAACTTTTCTAAGAATTGTAAGGATAGTATTGTCATTCCTGTATCTAATAAGTTGAACAGTAAACAAGGAATGCCTTTTTCTTGATGATAAAAATGTCAACGGTAGTTAGAGATTAACTGTACCCGGAGTTTTAAAGCAGAGTAAGAGCACAGTTTTCTTCAAGTGTTTGGATGCCTATTCTAAACACAAAAAGAGGCTGTTCTTTATATATCTAAAGGGTTTTAACCTGATTCTTGCAAGAACTGACACTTTTGGTGCTCACTTGTTGCACCAGGTCCGATGCAGAAAATCGGCATTCTGATCCAAATATAACTGTTGGCAGAGAAAGCACATTTCATGATCTGGATTTCCCTGCTCACATCCAGTATTCCACATTAAAGTTACAATAAGTTGCAAAAAAATGAGATGTTTAGTCAAGTACATTAGCAGAGCAAACCTGGCAAGAAGTACTAAAAAAATTAATCCTTAACACCTGCTAAAATATAAAAAGGTCAGAAATATGGAAAAATATGTAAATGACTGAATAGATAACAGACTCAGGCTGTGTTCTGGTAGTTGACGCTCTTGCTAAGTTTATTATTCATTTCCAAAACAAACATTTCTTCTTGACCAGAGATATGGTAAAAAGCATTCAAAATCGGACATAGATGACTTGTCAAATAGTTTTCTTTTTCTCAAGAAAACAATAAAGGTACAAAGTAGATGTTATTCCTTATATAATTATATGTAATCTATTTCTCAATTTCATTGGGTCTGATATTAATGACACCTCTGTAAGGGTTTTTTGGACACCAATCTGTTTTGCAAGTCTTTCACACAGACTGAGTTTAAGGTAGTCAACTATACAACAGGAATCTTAAACAATGTGGCCAAAAATGGAATTATGATACAGTTTATTACTTCCAAGCAAGACTGCAGGTTTAAAAAACATAGTCGAAGAAGAATCAGAAAATTCACTTAATCTATTTTCTCTACCTCAACCATGACCTTAACTGAACTTCTTATATTTACTTGTCGATCATGGAAAACTTACCAGCTGTATAAAAAACAGTGCAGAAAAGGGTCACACTGTATAGATGTCCAGACATACCGTGATCCGCAGAAACCGCAACAGAAAGTAGTACGCTATCATTACCCATTACCCAAAAGTGATGTCTAGACACATAATTATGTCAAAAGAATGACTGGACATCAGATTTCAGAGACCAGTCCCTGTGGTCACTTGGTTAAAACAGCAGATCAACCTCTCACTAATTGAGAGTCATGAGTTCAAACCCAGTAACTGACCATTTCATCATTTGAGAACGACTGCAGAATGCAGAGGAATTATGAAGAATGGGAGACTAGTTCTGACCTCCTCTTGAACAATAGTTATGTAAACTGCCTGCACAACATGACTTGGACTGTTAGAGGTCAGTTACACCAACAAGACTTCAGTTGTGTTCTGTATGATACCTTTACCATGCTGATAAAAACTTCATAATGTTTAGCCTATTATGATCACTGATTTATTTGATTTATACCCTTTCTACTAAAGGTCACTTCAGGCATTAAGACTGTCACGCAAGATAACATAAAATGAAAAGCGACTTCTGTAATCAGCCACACTGGATATCTATTTTTCATGTAACCCAACAGCTGTATTGTCCTTTGAATGTTTTTCACAGAAAATAATCTGCTGCTATGAGTCTGCGTCAAATCTTACAGACAAACTTTGATTTTTATAAAAGGGAAGAATCCATGCACACAGGCTTCAGCCACATAACCTTTAGCTGAGAAAACTACTCAGCCTTGAGTCTTCATCACAAAAAAACTACTTCAGATTATTGTGACATCATGATTTTCTTTCTAAGATCTGACAAAATGCTTGGACCTTCACATTTAACATTGTAACTTCTGAATAAATATTGGAACAAGACCACAATTAATCTTACCAAGTTGAACAAAGAAGTAAAAGTAACTTGTTTTATAGATTGATTTTCTACTAAAGACTTGATAGGTGTTCAGTTGAACACTTGTGTTGCCCTTGGATACTTAGTTAGAATAACTAAAAAGGTAAACAAGAGCCTGCTGGAAAAGACAGCATGCTAGTCCAAGTACAAAAAGGAGGCATAACTCCACTAAATGTGATCTTGACCTAAAGATTTTTACATCCTCACAACCCTGTTGTCATAAGTAATATAATTTGAAAGTTTGACGAAGAAATGTCATGAAATGGGCCAAGTTATAGCAAACGTTAAGTTTTCGTGAGAGACGGACTAACAGACAGATGGACAAAGTGATCCCTATGTCTTAAGCGATACAATTGTAAGCATTACAACTGGAAAGTTTGATCAAAAAATATTAAGAAATGGCATAGTTATAGCCTATGTTAAGTTTTCGTGACAAAATCCAAGTACAAAAAGGGGCATAACTCTGTCACATTTTACCCTGACCTAGGGATTTTGGCATCATCATGACCCTGTTGTCGTAAGCAATATAATTTGAAAGTCTGATGAGATAATGTTAACAAATGGCAAAGTTATAGCCAATGTTAAGTTTTTGTGATGGACAGATGGACAAAGCGATCCCTATGTTTCGCCGTTTCTTCGAAAGGGCGACACAAAAAACATTCTGAATGTAAATGTTCTATGACCTTGACCTAATACAGTAAAACTTCATTAACTTTAGCATCAACAAGAAATGTTTGTAAAACATACATGCCCCCCAGCAGCACCTAATTGCTTGTGGTTGGGCCAAAGTTTTCTTTCGTTATTGATCAGCCTTGACCTTTGACCTAATGACCTCAAAATCAATAAGGGTCATCTAGTAATGATGACCAACCAGCATACCAAGTTTGGTGAACCTAGGTCAAAGCATTCTCTAGTTATTGATCGGAAACCGTTTTTAGGATGAAAGTCTCTGTGAGCTTGACCTTTGACCAAATGACCTCAAAATCAATAGGGGGTCATCTACTGGTGATGACCAACAAACATACCAAGTTTGGTGAACCTAGGTCAAAGCATTCTGTAGTTATTGATCGGAAACCGTTTTTAGGATGAAAGTCTCTGTGAGCTTGACCTTTGACAAAATGACCTCAAAATCAATAGGGGGTCATCTACTGGTGATGACCAACTACATACCAAGTTTGGTGAACCTAGGTCAAAGCGTTCTCTATTCATTGATCGGAAACCGTTTTTAGGATGAAAGTCTCTGTGATCTTGACCTTTGACCTAATGACCTCAAAGTCATTAGGGGTCATCTACCAACCAGTGATGGTGATGGTGATGACCAACCAGCATACCAAGTTTGGTGAACCTAGGTCAAAGCATTCTCTAATTATTGATTGTAAACCGTTTTTAGGATGAAAGTCTCTGTGATCTTGACCTTTGACCTAATGACCTCAAAGTCATCTACTGATGATGATCTACCAGCATACTAAGTTTGGTGAACCTAGGTCAAAGCGTTCTCTAGTTATTGATCAGAAACTGTTTTTAGGATGAAAGTCTCTGTGATCTTGACCTTTGACCTAATGACCTCAAAGTCAATAGTGATCATCTACTGGTGATGACCAACCAGCATACCAAGTGTTATGAACCTAGGTCAAAGCATTCTCTAGTTATTGATCGGAAACCGTTTTCAGGATGAAGGTCCCTGTGAGCTTGACCTTTGACCTTAAAATCAATAGGGGGTCATCTACTGGTGATGACCAACCAGCATACCAAGTTTGGTGAACCAAGGTCAAAGCGTTTTCTGGTATTTGATCGGAAAATTGTTTTTAGGATGAAAGTCTCTATGATCTTGGCCTTTGACCAAATGACCTCAAAATCAATAGGGGTCATCTACTGGTGATGACCAACCAGCATACCAAGTTTGGTGAACCTAGGTCAAAGCGTTCTCTAGTTATTGATCAGAAACTGTTTTTAGGATCAAGGTTCCTGTGAGCTTGACCTTTGACCTAATGACCTCAAAATCAATAGGGGGTCATTTACTGGTGATGATCTACCAGCATACCAAGTTTGGTGAACCTAGGTCAAAGCTTCTTTAGTTATTGATCAGAAACCGTTTTTAGGATGAAGGTCCCTGTGAGCTTGACCTTTGACCTAATGACCTCAAAATCAATAGGGGTCATCTACTGGTGATGACCAACCAGCATACCAAGTTTGGTGAACCTAGGTCAAAGCTTCTTAAGTTATTGATCAGAAACCGTTTTTAGGATGAAGGTCCCTGTGAGCTTGACCTTTGACCTAATGACCTCAAAATCAATAGGAGTCATCTACTGGTGATGACCAACCAGCAAACCAAGTTTGGTGAACCTAGGTCAAAGCATTCTCTAGTTATTGATCAGAGATCATTTTTAGGATGAAGATCCCTGTGAGCCTCACCTTTGACCTAATGACCTCAAAATCAATAGGGGTCATCTACTGGTGATGAACAACCAGCGTACCAAGTCTGGTGAACCTAGGTCAAAGGGTTATCTAGTTATTGATCGGAAACGGTTTTTAGGATGAAGGTCCCTGTGAGCTTAACCTTTGACCTAATGACCTCAAAATCAATAGAGGTCATCTACTGGTGATGACTAACCAGCATACCAAGTTTGGTGAACCTAGGTCAAAGTGTTCTCTAGTTATTGATCGGAAACGAAATGTCTACCGATGGACCGACCGACAGACCGACCTACCTACATTTGCAAAACTATATGCCCCCTCATCTATGATGGCATAATAACTCCAGAACCCGGGATAAGTCGAGCTATTGCCATGGTCCCAGCATTTTCCCCTTTATTTTTTACGAACTTTTACATCAATAACTCAAACTTCGGTAACTCGATAACTCGAGGAACACCTGTGGTCCCGACTGGTTGTTTTCACACTTAATTTACGGTGGCGCGTCATTGTTTAGAAACGTTGTTAAAAATTATATTTTTGTTATTCACCAGTTAATAAATGTTTATTGCACTCCTTTATTCAGTATAATCATTACGAAAAAATTAAATACATGTTAAAAGAAAATTACAAGAATATAATGATGAGAACAGAATTATATGTCTTAACAATAATATTGTCAATAACAAAAATGGGAATAAACATCAATCTACCCTTGTAAGGTGGCTGCCAAGGAAATGTGCTCAGAATGTTTTTTTCATCATTCGTATTCTCTAATTATTCTTAATTGCATCGTATGTTAATAAACTGTCATAACCATTGATATTTACTGGAACTCATTAACATTTGCTTAAAATGTGCCTACATTTTGTCTTTTTTCTGCATTTGGTAATATATGTAGATTCTTTAAAAACATCATTGATGATTAAAACTAAACAAGAGCTGTCACTGGAAATTGACATATACCCCCAAAATGTAGCTTTGAAATGAAAGTGGTGTAAATATATAATTGGTATGCCTGTGGAAAAGAGATCAGACAAAAAATAGAGCATGAACTGAAGGTAAATGGTAAAGAAATGTTTTTCTGATTCAGATTATTATATGAAGGTTGAAGACATAATTATTCAATGAAATAGAAAGCTGTGAGTTTGGCCTTGACTACAAACAATATTGTTTTATTCCCAACCTCTACTGATGTTTTATATATAATAAAATCCCCCAAACGGTTTTGGAGATGTAGCTTGGATAAGATTTTAACATAGAAGTTATAGTAAAAAATGACTAAGGGCCCATAACACTGTCAAAAATAATCCCACCAGAAACTCCTGACGATATGCACAGCTAGGTATTGTGACAAACATTCCCGAGTTGTTTCAATGAAATCCTTCACTGGTTTTGGAGATGAAGCGTGGACAAGATTTTAATATAGAAGTTAGAGTAAAAAATGACTAAGTGCCCATAACTCTGCCAAAAATAATCTGAGCAGAAACTCCTAAAGATATGCAAAACAAGGCTTGGTGACAAACATTCCTGTTAAGTTTCAATGAAATCCTCGAAGCAGTTTTGGAGATGAAGTGTGGACAAGACTTTGATATAGAAGTTAGAGTAAAAAAAATGACTAAGTGCCCATAACTCTGCCAAAAATAAATCAAGCGGAATCTCCTGATGACAACTAGGCTTGGTGACAAACACTCCTGCAAAGTTTCAATGAAATCCCTCAAGTGGTTTTAGCGATGAAGCGAAGACAAGATTTTAGAGTGAAAAAAATGACTTAGTGCCCATAACACTGCAAAAATAAATTGGGCGGAATCTCATGATCATATGCACAACTAGGCTTGGTGACATACACTCCTATTAAGTTTCAATGAAATCCCTAAAGTGGTTTTGGAGACGAAGTGAGGACAAGATTTTACAGGACGGACAAACTGATGGCCGGACGGATGGATGGACAGACATGCCTCCCTTTGGGGGCATAATAAAAACAAATTTTTTTGTCTAAACAATGACCAGATTATTAAGATTGATCGCGCATCATTGATGCCATTCAAAATACCTTGTTTTGAATTTTCACAAGCAGTAATTATAACACAAGGGTGATCAGTGATCATATGTGTCGCCTGATGATAGCCTATTAAACAGTAGTATTGAGAGGTAATTGGAAAGTTTGTAGGCTAAAACGCATTTTTTTTTATTCAAGGGCCATAACTCAGCCAAAAATCATTCAACCAAAAAAACCTGTTAGACATGCGCAAGTACTTGAGGTACTGACCAATTCTGTAACATTTCATTTAAATTGCATTAGTAGTTAAAACAGAAGTAGTCCAGACAAACTTTAAAAATAAAAATCATAAAAGGGCCATAACTCTGACAAAAATCATTGGACTGGAAAATGCCGAAGAAATGCATAA
Source organism: Cyclina sinensis (assembly GCA_012932295.1). Classification (NCBI taxonomy): domain Eukaryota; kingdom Metazoa; phylum Mollusca; class Bivalvia; order Venerida; family Veneridae; genus Cyclina; species Cyclina sinensis. The sequence goes on from JAAONU010000011.1 coordinate 40,127,809, forward strand.
CTAGACTTGGTACTGATCATTCCTGTAAAGTTTGGATGAAATCGCACCAGTAGTTTCTGAGAAGTAGTCTGGACAAGTTTTGTGAGGGACAGACAGATGGACAGACGGAAGGACAGACGACGGAGAAGTGATCCCTATATGTCATGGCTTCTTTGTAGCAGGGGACACAACAATGCCGGAATGACTGACATGATATAATAGGATAACTCAAGGACCTCGACAACTCGAGGAATTACATCGTCGTTTTACTGTACCTCCATCGGCGTAAAACCCACTTTTAAAGTAAACTTAATTAGTTATGACCTACTTATAAAACTGAAGACCTTGACTAGAAACCATTTTACATAAAGCTCAGCTGTCTTATATTGACAAGAAACCATAGATCAAGACAGTATTCATGATTTTTACAGTGATAGACTTGATTACATGAAATTAGGTGACCTTCACCTAAAGATCCAAAAGGGATGAGCTGAATGTGAAATTTAAATTAAGGCAGTTTTTTGTTTTTTTTAGAAATACAATTACTTGGCCCTTAATTTTCCTATAACTAATTACTTGACTTAAATCAGTTTAATGGTATACTTTTGAGTACTTTTACAGTAAATAATTCTTTGGTTCTGTATAATTATTATGCAATATGCTAGAATCTATCTCGTATTCTATTACATTAGATAATCAGTAGAACTATCTCTAAAATAAGGGCTTACTTAGGTTCTGCCTATGTGGTACACTGTGTTGATAGCTTGTCCCAGCAGACTTACTGAGAATCTTTCAGACACTTTTAAATACCGAGAAATATTGCCAAGTTTGAGAAATTTTCTGTTCAAGTACACAAAGGTACAAACAATACTCTGTGACCTAATTACTATTTTTATGGCATAGTTTCTATATCATTTGTTCAAACAAAATAATGCTGAATGTGTTAAAAAAGATGTGTTTATGTAACTGTACCCTCATTTCAGTTTACTCCCGAACTGTTCTGCCCTTTTTTTTTACTGGCCAATATTTTCCTGGTGTCGTGGTGTTAGAAAAATCCAGGGTGGAAATTAAAGAGCAAACTTTATCATTACATCAAATTACAAATGAGGAAACAAAAACAGCATGAGATTTTGCCACCATATTTTCATGAATAACAAACCTGCAAGGTTCTCTCTGCCTTCCTCAGTTTTGATGCTATAAGGAACATACGCAGAGCTCCTAGGAACATTAGAACTGAGACAGCTATCATCAGCATACCCATCATGGTAAAACCAGAATCAAACACATCAAGGAAACCTGTAATGAAAAAATAAGCTGATGAAATGCATTATAACCAAATCTTGGAAAAAGTGTTTTTTTCTCACGACATTGTCTGATACATCTGTTATAAGTACACTGCCGGAAAGTCACTCCTTAAGAATTTGTTTCATTTTAGTCAAATTCATTACCTTTTGATAAAATAAGGCAAATTAATTTATGAAAAACATTTGGTAGTTTAAACAAGAGCCATGTTGACATGGCCATCCCACGCCGAATGTGTTTGCTTAGTTATCATTCTTGTGCAAGCATTCCTCCAATGAGATCTATCAACCTATGAAGTTTCAAGTTGATATCTCATACACTTTTTTGAGTCATTGTCCAAACAAAAATTAAGAATAACTTAAATATTATGAAAGGCTGAGTTATCATTCTTGTGCACAGCATTCCTCCAATGAGAAATATCCACCTATGAAGTTTCAAGTTGATAACTCAAACACTTTTCCAGTTATGCTTCGGACAAAAATTAAGCATGAAAAATGCACAGGACAATAACTCAAAAAATATGAAGGGTAGAGTTATCATTCTTGTGCACTGCATTCCTCCTCAGTGAGATCTATCCACCTTAGAAGTTTTCAAGTTGATATCTCAAATACTTTTCAAGTTCTGCTTTGGACAATAATGTGGGACAGAAGGACGGACGGATGGATGGAGACTATTACTATATCCCCAGCAGGGATAATAAATCGTGTTTTGAAACATCTAAGCAATGCTATAGGATATGCACCTGAAACTTAAAACCAGTCTCTTGTTCTGATTAGTAATAATATGCCAAGATTTCAAGAAAGCAAAAATTAATGCACTTTTATGTCTTAAAATACCAGTATGTCTTAATATACCAATACATGTATGTCTTAAAATACCAGTATATTACTAGTATCCTTATAAATCACTGAATGAAATCAAACATAAAAGCTGAATATAACATTTACACACAACTGTGATTTGCAACTTTTTTTAGGCCTAAAAAAAAAATAGTTCTGTTTAGGGTTACGGCCTGAAAAAAATATGGGTCGGTAGGTAGGGATTTTTTTATTTTTTTTTTATTTTTTTTTTCTGTATAATATTGAAAGATGAACATGTTTTATCAGAAAAATGTGTTAAGCATTCATCATAAGTATTCATAACTACTATTAAAGTGATTGAAAGTCAGTCTTTTGTTTGTTATTTGTATTCCTGTGAAAGGTCCCACGTTTTACCGGAATCGACCATTTTTACCGGAATCTACCGGAATCGACTTTGCATTACCGGAATCGACCTATATTTCTTACATAAACCTTTTTTTTTTTCAAGATATACAACATTGTTTATTAATATGTAATTTAATTAACATCTGAAATAAAATATCAACCAAAGAAATTTGAACTTTCTTCGAGTGGAAAGATATTGCAAGAGAAAAAAAATCGGCGAGTTGCGGAAAATTTGCGCGTACGGATATACGCCAGAATCGGCCTGTATTTCATAAATAATTTGAATTCAAGTCATACAAAGTTATTTTTCATTTTTTTACATCAGATATAAAATATTTACGAAAGGAATTTGAAGTTTCTTCGAGTGGAAAGATGTTGCAATGGGAAAAAAATCGGCGAGTTGCGGAAATTTGCGCATACGGATATACGCCGGAATCGGCCTGTATTTCATAAATAAATTGAATTTAATTCATACAAAAGTTACTTTTCATTACTTTACATCAGAAATAACATATTAACCAAAGGAATTTGAAGTATCTTCGAATGGAAAGATTTGACAAGAGAAAGGAAATCGGCGAGTTGCGGAAAATTTGCGCGTACAGATATACGCCAGAATCGGCCTGTATTTCATAAATAATTTGAATTCAAGTCATACAAAGTTATTTTTCATTTCTTTACATCAGATATAAAATATTTACGAAAGGAATTTGAAGTTTCTTCGAGTGGAAAGATGTTGCAATGGGAAAAAAATCGGCGAGTTGCGGAAATTTGCGCATACGGATATACGCCGGAATCGGCCTGTATTTCATAAATAAATTGAATTTAATTCATACAAAAGTTACTTTTCATTACTTTACATCAGAAATAACATATTAACCAAAGGAATTTGAAGTATCTTCGAGTGGAAAGATTTGACAAGAGAAAGGAAATCGGCGAGTTGCGGAAAATTTGCGCATAAGAATATACACCGGAATCGACATGTATTTCATATATAACTTGTATTTTATTCATCATTTAATACCTCAGCTTGGTGTATGTTGTTTGTAACGGCACTGTTCCGACAAAAAGGTGTGGAATTAACAAATTAAAATACCGATAAGCGGCTGCTAATTGTTCCTTATAATCAACGTGATATGACATCTCTATCTCACAAGACTGTCTTTGAAATACCGACGAATGTTTGTTCCAGGTTGACGCTTAACTGTAGAATACGCCGATATTTTTTCTCTTTCAACATTTTTCCACTCGAAGAAACTTCAAATACCTTTAGTAAATATTTTATTTCAAATTTAAAGTAAAGAAAAATAACTTTGTATGACTTACATTCAATTTATTTATGAAATACAGGCCGCTTCCGGCGTATATCCCTAGGCGCAATTTTTCCGCAACTCGCCAACTTTTTTTTCTCTTGCAATATCTTTCCACTCGAAGATACTTCAAATTCCTTTAGTAAATATTTTATTTCAGATGTAGAGTAATGAAAAAAAACTTTGTATGACTTAATTGCAATTTATTCATAAAATACAAGCTGATTCCGGCGTATATCCGTACGCGCAAATTTTCCGCAACTCGCCGATTTTCTTTCTCTTGCAACATCTTTCCACTTGAAGATACTTCAAATTCCTTTGTTTAATATTTTATTTCAGATGAAGAGTAATGAAAAATAACTTTGTATGAATTAAATTCAATTTATTTATGAATTACAGGCCGATTCCGGCGTATATCCGTACGCGCAAATTTTCCGCAATTCGCCGATTTTCTTTCACTTGCAACATCTTTCCACTTGAAGACACGAGAATAGTCTGCCATTTGATCGAGTTACCATTAGCAACGTATTATTCACGAACGAATAATAACATCGGCACCGGAACGTCTATTGAAAAAATATCGTTGTCGGATCATCAATCCATCAAAAAAAATCGCGGTCGGGGGTAAAAAAAAACGGTCGGTCGGGTAACCCGAAACAGAAGTATTTTTTTTTAGGCCTTATGTACAATCAAACATGTATTAAGAAACCACTCAATATATTTCCTGAAAACGCCCTAAAAGGCTGATATTTTTGAAATTCCACTAAATAAATTCAAACCCACAACCAAAGAATTGGCAGAAAAATTCTCTACTCTTGCTTTATTACCCTTTCTCTAGCTAATGGACAATGATAAATGGAATCGTAATAAATCCCTTATATTTCCTCATCCCTTGCTCCTTTGTTCTGTTAAGAATCAAATCTGTTCTCCTGTGCAGGAAATAAATATGCAAATGACAATGAATACTTGGTTACAGAGGTCTATAAATTCTATACATAATTACATCTACCATTTTATAACATTTACATGATGAGGTCAGTTAAATGCAGTATTGAGTACCTAGAAACTTGTTGTAGCCTAAGTTAATGGATTTATAATAAGATTTGTGAATAACAGCACTCTCCTTACAACTGAATTCCTGCCTAAAGACCAAGACTTATTGTTTTCACTGAAAACAGTCTAAATCTGATCATCGTATTGTCATTTAAAGAGCATGCACTAAAGGTCACTGTGCTCTGCATTGCTTAAATCTGAACAAAGCATTCACCTTCATAACACAACACTGCATTCCAAATTTTAGAAGTCTATGATATATCGTTTCTGACCAGAATATTCTTAAAGTGTTTGTCTATGTATATTGTAAGTCTATATTAACTATTTGAACCCCACTCCCCACACAACATCCCACTAGCCAACAAGAGCACTGCTTGGCGGAGCATTATATGCCCAAAGGGAATTTTTTCTAAGTATAATGCATTTGTGATATAAGGGAGGAGACCTTTGGCTTTATAATTAAATGATCTGCTTTAAATTTTGGAATTTTTTTACCTTTGACCTACTGATCCCAAAATCAATAGGGGTCATTCACTTAATATGTGTAACCTTTATATGAATTTTGAGATCCCCTAAGACAAATGGTTGTCGAGTTACAGTGTGTAAATGATTCTAAACATTTAGGTCAATGTGACCTTTACCTTTGACATACTGACCCCAAAATGTAAAGGCATCATCCACTCAATGTGTGCAATCATGATATAAAGTTTGAAGTCTCTATAACAAATGACTGTCAAGTTACATGGCAGAAATGGTTTTCAATGTTAAGGTCTATGTGACCTTGACCTTTGATCTACTGACCCCAAAATCAATAGGGGTCATTCACTCAATGTGTGTCAAGTTACATAGCCGAAATGGTTTTCAATGTTAAGGTCTATGTGACCTTGACCTTTGAGCTACTGACTCTAAAATCAATAGGGTCATCCACTCAATGTGGGCAATATTCACATGAAGGTGAAAGACTGTAGGCCAAAGAGTACTCAAGTTATCCTCCAGAAACCAAATTGCTAACCGACAGATGGACAGACACCCTGGACCATAAAATAATATGCCTCCTTTGGGCATATAAATATGACAAGCAAAGTTTTGGCAGAATTCCACTAGACAAGGCTCTGTGCAAATGTTAGTACTCCAAGTCATGTGGTTTCATACGAGAACAATTTTTAAGATCTTTTTTTATATTACTAAGTTAAACAGAATTGTAACTTTTTCTTTTCTTGCTGCCATAGCAACCTCAGCTGCATAGAAAACTAGAAATGGGTTTTTGATTGAACAAAAACATATGTCTCCCCCCAGCCAGTTGCTGCAGGTAGTATTGAGTCAGACGATTGTAAAATTTGACATTTAACCTCCAAGTGTGACCTTGACCTTGAGAAACCGCACCCGCAAAGTGGGTTATGCACGTCACCTTGATGAGGTGAACATCTGACCCAAGTTTCATAAAAATCTTTCAAGGGCTATTGAAGATACAGAGCGGACACGATTTTGTGGCATTTGACATTTAACCTCCAAGTGTGACCTTGACCTTGAGACACCACACCCGCAAAGTGGGTTCTGCATGTCGCCTTGATGAGGTGAACATCTGACCCAAGTTTCATAAAAATCCTTCAAGGGCTTTTGAAGATACAGAGCGGACACAATTTTGTGGCATTTGACATTTAACCTCCAAGTGTGACCTTGACCTTGAGACACCACACCCACAAAGTGTGTTCTGCACGTCGCTTTGATGAGGTGAACATCTGACCCAAGTTTCATAAAAATCCTTCAAGGGCTTTGGAAGATACAGAGCGGACACGATTTTGTGGCATTTGACATTTAACCTCCAAGTGTGACCTTGCCCTTGAGACACCACACTAGCAAAGTGGGTTCTGCACGTCGCCTTGATGAGGTGAACATCTGACCCAAGTTTCATAAAAATCCTTCAAGGGCTTTGGAAGATACAGAGCGGACACGATTTTGTGACGGACAGACAGACGGACGGACAGATGGACGGACGGACAACCGTGGGAAAAACAAAATGTCTCCCCCATTTTTGGGGGGAGACATAATAATTCTTTGAACAACTTTAATTTGGAACATGTCTGCAAAGTTCATAGGAAGAGATGTTGTTTAAAGCAAAAGCTGATGACTGCCAGAACCTGCATGTCACAGACATGGTGATCACAAATACTACTAGAATGGTCACTGAAGATGACAAATACCCCCACAACTGCGCACTGACTCAACAGCAGAAGCAAATCTGAACTCTCATAAAGCTATTATGCCAGTATACAAAGAAAACTGAAAGACTAGCTTGCCCCACAAGCTAAAAATTAATATAAGTTCAATGGGAGATAACTCTGGGATGTCTTGATGGATATGAATCAAATACTATCTCTTGCACTACATTGTGTAGTGATTATGCCTGGCAAGTTACAGTTCAATCTGTTGAAAACTGATGGAGGAGTTTGTGCAAATAGGTATGTCAAACGTGACTAAAGTGCAAGGGCAATAATTAGGCCTGGCGAGGTATGCATCAGAAATATGTGTTTCACATCTTCATTACCTAATTACTATTTCTGCGAAGTGTCATTTCCATCGGTTGAAAAATGAAGGAGTAGTTTGTGCTGCGAGGTCAGTCAAAAATGGGAAAGACTGTAAGTTCAAGGGGCAATAACTCTGCATTGCCTGTATGGATTTGCATTAAAAAAATGTCATGCACATCTACACTGCCTGGTGACCATTTCTGCCAAGTTTCATTTTTATCTGGTTGAAAACTGAAGGAGGAGTTCGTGACACAAGGTATATCATTTAAAAACATGGGAAAAAGTATAAGTTCAAGGGACTATAACTATGCAGTGCCTGCATGGATATGCATAAAAATAATTTTTTGCACATCTACATTGCCTAGTGAGCATTCCTGAAAAGTTTCATTTCAATCAGTTGAAAACTGAAGGAGAAGTTCGCGCCGCAAGGTAAAGATGTCAAAAATCACTGACCAGTACCGACAGGGTAATTCCAGTATATCCCCCTGCAAACTTCATTTGCGGGGGTATAATGAGCATGTTGTGTTCAGGTAAGCTAAAACTAAATCAAGGAATGAGCCAAATACTACCATCTTTTTCCTTTTGTAAAATAAAAAAAAACTTTCCACTGAAAAACTGTTACAGTTTCACTTCATTTTGTACATGAGGGCATCTCATCTAAACATATTAGATTTTCGATCACAGGAAAAGTTAATGAACTCCTACTGCTGGAATAAATAGTCTCTAAGGTTAAAGATTTATCTAATAGTTCATTAAGTTATCACATGTATGCTAAGAGGCTTGTGACCCTGATATGATCTCACATATTAGATTACCTTACTTCTGAGTACGGGGAAATGCAAAATGGACAGACAATGAGATAGCCTTAATCATAGTCATGGAACCACTTAACAGACAATGTCCACTGAATAACATTATGGAAAAACAACTTGCCATGGGCATGGTAAAACAGACACACAAAAAAATCTTTGGTGCAATTTTCTAATTCTTGGCTTGAGCATTTCTAAGTCATAGTGACACTTTTTAATTTTTCGCATACTTTACCAGTCTAAAATCTTCATTAATTTTCAAAACTGTTTATTAAAGTAATGAATCTAGGTTGCATTTCATCAAAATTCCTATGACGTAATTGAAGAAACCTAAGATTTGTCATCAATGGGTTCCATCAAACCTGGACAATTTTTCCCTATGAAGCCGCTCTTCAAAGGGAAAAATAAACGACACATCAAACAACAAATGGCATTGTTATATAACCAGCTATATGAATGAAATGCAGAATATAGGTCCTAAAGGACCTTTTATTACTCACAACCCAAGTTCTCTTTCATACATAAAACATGTTTTTGTTTCCAAAATAATGGCACTTGTTCCTCTCTGTTAATTTCACAAAAATCAGCACCAAAATTGATGAAAATAATTAGATATTTTTTTTTCAGACCCTTATTATTTTTCTTGAATTTTGATCATAATCACCATTCAAGCACAGTTATTAATGTCACAGTATTTTTTAATGTAATAATTTTTCCCCCTTTTTTTGAATGAGCTATCACATTACATTCACTATCATTCATCAGCATTTTTCTGGTGAGACATTCAGGACTTGAGAGATGAATGCAAAAAAATTCTATGGGCTATGTAATATAAAGATGCAGATAGCACTTATTCACAATAACTGCTAAACAAACTCCAAATGATGAATTTCATCTTGAGTCAATAACTGATGAACCCTGTTATAGTAGCTTTAACATGATAAATGTCTGAGTCTGAAGATGTCCTACAGAATGACAAGATGGTCACAGGTCGTACAGATCATAGATCATACAGGATGTCAAGATGGTCACAGGTCTTACAGATCATAGATCATACAGAATGTCAAGATGGTCACAGGTCATACGGATAATAGATCATACAGAATGTCAAGATAGTCACTGGTCGTACAGATAATAGATCATACAGAATGTCAAGATGGTCACAGGTCGTAAATAGATCATACAGAATGTCAAGATGGTCAAAGGTCGTATGGATAATAGATCATACAGAATGTCAAGATGGTCACAGGTCATACAGATAATAGATCATAAAGAATGTTAAGATGGTCACAGGTCGTACAGATCATAGATCATACAGAATGTCAAGATGGTCACAGGTCGTACAGATAATAGATCATACAGAATGTCAAGAGAGTCACAGGTCGTACAGATAATAGATCATACAGAATGTCAAGATGGTCACAGGTTGTACAGGTAATAGATCATAAAGAATGTCAAGATAGTCACAGAATGTACAGATAACAGATCATACAGAATGTCAAGATGGTCACAGGTTTTACAGATCATAGATCATACAAAATGTCAAGATGGTCACAGATCATATGGATAAGAGGCCATACAGAATGTCAAGATAGTCACAGATCATACAGATAATAGATCATCCAGAATATCAAGGTGGTCACAGATCATACAGATAACAATTCATCCAGAATGTCAGGATGGTCACAGGTCATACAGATAATAGATCATACAGAATGACAAGATGGTCACAGATCATACATATAACAGATCATCCAGAATGTCAGGATGGTCACAGGTTGTACAGATAATAGATCATACAGAATGTCAAGATGGTCACAGGTTGTACAGATAATAGATCATACAGAATGTCAAGCTGGTCACAGGTCAGACAGATCATAGATCATACAGAATGTCAAGATGGTCACAGATCGTACGGATAAGAGGCTATACAGAATGTCAAGATGGTCACAGATCATACAGATAATAGATCATAAAGATGGTCAAAATGGTCACAGGTCATACAGATAATAGATCATACAGAATGTCAAGATGGTCACAGATGGTACGGATAAGAGGCCATACAGAATGTGAAGATAGTCACAGATTATACAGATAATAGATCATCCAGATGGTCAAGATAATCACAGGTTGTACAGATAACAGAATAACTGCTAAACAAACTCCAAATAATGAATTATATCTTTAGTCAATAACTGATGAACCCTGTTATAGTAGCTTTAACATGATAAATGTCTGAGTCTGAAGATGTCCTACAGAATGACAAGATGGTCACAGGTCTTACAGATAATAGATCATACAGAATGTCAAGATGGTCACAGGGTGAACAGATAATAGATCATACAGAATGTCAAGATGGTCACAGATCCTATGGATAATAGATCATACAGAATGTCAAGATAGTCACAGATCATACAGATAATAGATCATCCAGAATGTCAAGAGAGTCACAGGTCGTACAGATCATAGATCACACAGAATGTCAAGATGGTCACAGGTCGAACAGATAATAGATCATACAGAATGTCAAGATGGTCACAGATCGTACAGATAAGAGGCCATACAGAATGTCAAGATGGTCACAGATCATACAGATAATAGATCATCCAGAATGTCAAGATGGTCACAGGTAGTACAGATAATAGATCATACAGAATGCCAAGATGGTCACACAGGTCAGATGGATAATAGATCCTGGGTCGCTCACCTGAAAAGAGCTTTCAAACAATGTGAAGGAGGCATCAGGGGAAGGGACATGTGGGAAGCATAATGGTGGTTATGGCATTGAAAATAAGCCCCCCCTTATTGGCCACATTTTAATAGTTCTTTTCAAATTTCACAATTTTTTGTAAAGGGCCACCCAAAGAACATTTCTGCCAAATTACATTTATATCTGACAAATAGTTTCAGGGAAGAAGAAATACAAGTTTCACAATTTATACAGAGGGTCACTCAAAGCAGATTTCTGCCAAATTATTTTCTATCCAGCCAGCAGTACCTCAGAACTATTTAAAGCTGTCACTCAATGTGATAAATACCCCTGCAATATCGTCTTGTAGGAGGAAAATGGAAAAAATAAAACATGTCACACATAGCTACTTTTATGATGGTCCACGACATGGAAGTATTTCATGTCACAAGATTTTGTTTTGTCAGGCCATAAAACCACAGAGCCGGCATTGGTGTCTATAAAAAAACAAGTCATGCACATCATTCTACACTTATTGATGAACACGCATACCAAGTTTCAAATAAACAGTCCTAGAAATGTGGACATAGTGTGTGTCACAAGATTTTGCTATGACAGGCCATAAAAGTAAAGAGCTGGCATTATTGCAAGAAAAACTTGTCATGTACATCTACACTTATTGGTGAGTTTTAAATCAATGAACCTGGAAACGTGGGAGTAGTTTGCTTCACAAGATTTTTTTCAACAGACCTGCCGGCCGATTGTAAGATGACTCCTACATACCTCCATAAACAAATTTAGACAGGGATAAAAATAAGAAGGAACATTTGTGCCAAAAAATTTCAAAGCTTCTAAGAAAAAGATTTTAAAAGTTTCCTGTAAAGACATATAAAAAAAACTGCCACATTTTTTTCAATGATCATGATAAATTTCACTATTTATACAGAGGGTTACCAAGGTACATTTCTTAAGACTTTTAAAGTTTCCAATAAAGACATTTAAGGAAACAGAGCCCTGCTCCTGGTGGCCACATTTTTTCACGGATCACTATAAAATTTCACACTTTTTATAAGTCACCAACCGGAAAGCTGTGTTAAATTATGATCAAAAACTTGGAAGGGGTTTCTGAGTTGAAGAGCGCAAAAGTTTTCCTTTTTGTTGTGATAGCAACTAGAGTTCTGGAAGGAAAGCAATAAATTTCACAAATCTGAAAGGGGGCAATAACAGGAATATTCTGGTATATGCTAGCGGTTTCAGAGGAGATGCTGCTTTAAGCAAACTGCAGATGTATGGACGCAGGTGAGCTGAAAAGTGGCCCTGGAAATATGTAAAACTTATCTTACCCACTCACTTTGAACAGTACAAAAAGCAAGGAACCAGGGAACACAACCTCACTCAGACTGGTGTTTGTAGAGTTATCTCTTCATGCAGGGCTGAAGATGTGTTTAATTCAAACCCCAGAGCCATGGATCTTGCATTTGCAGGGCTGAATTTTCCCCTACTCTAGAGCTCCACCTGAACTCACCTAACGAGTGTTAAAAGGATAATCTTTATTTTTTTAACATCTGAGCTCAAATGAGATTCTTGTCACTATACTTTTCTCAGGGGTGTCATTAAGTTTTTTAGTAGGAGGGAATACATGTAAAGTAGGCAGAGATTTGCTCCCAGTTTGTTATAAAATAAGGCTGATTTTAAGAAAAGTAGCCGGGGTAGATCTCAAAATAGCAGGGGGAAATCCCTGCCTCCCATCTCTTAATGAAACCCCTGATACTGGGAAATAATAACTTTTATATACCATTAGCAATGTGCCAGCCTCTTTTAAACAGGTACACTCAAGAAAATGTCCAATGATACCAATCTTTCTAAGTTTTACATAATCTGTCACACTTAAAAACATTATCCTGAAGTGAAACATCATTAATGATAGATTGCAGGACATTAGCTGATTAGGACTATAAAAATACAAAAAGATAATGAATATGGAAGCTCTTATTGGTCATAAGATCTCACTAAATTCTACATGCTTTGAAACAACTAGCTACATGTATAAATGTCCTTTGGTCAACAGGGCAAATGACAGTAATGTTGAAAATATGCAAGAAGCAAAATTAGTTTCTCTTAAAGATTTTGCTAAGGGCAAATGTTTGAGGAGTTAATGTGAAGAAACGAGACCAGAATCATCGATCAAAACCTTTATATTTTACTTGCCTTTGTGACTTAATTTCGTCAAGCTAAACAACATCTGCATGAAGACAAGATATGGATGCTAAGTCTGAATGTGATCTCTCCCTATGACTTGTTCATTTTCTGGACGAACAAGTAAATTTGTGAGCTAATGCTCACTAGTGATACCCCCGCTATCAGAAATTTGACTTTCATAATGTAATTTGCATTTGTCATATGTATAAAGACTGTCAAATTTTTCCGAGTATTTACCTGAACTTAATACAACTTCATCCAAGGCACAGCTAGATGGATATGAAAATGGTCAGAATAATGAACAGGTATTACATCTGTGATTTCTGATTCATCGAAGTCTTTATTCACAAAAACACGATCAAGTGAATCTCCTTTCCTGTGTGTTGGTAACTTCTAAGTATTCGGTAAACAGGAAGTAGATGAGCAAGGAGCATATAATCGCTTTATACCATATGAGAATATAGGATAAAGCAATATGCAAAATATCAGGCTGCTGCATCTTATAGTTGCTGAGAAAACTGTGACGGAAAGAAAACTGTGACGGAAATTGTGAATGTATGTCAATTATGTGTAAAAATCTAAGTATTCGATAAACAGGAAGTAGATGAGCAAGGAGCATAAAATCGCTTTACACCATATGGGACTACAGGATAAAGCAATATGCAAAATATCAGGCTGCTGCATCTGATAGTTGCTGAGAAAACTGTGACGGAAATTGTGAATGTATGTCAACTATGTGTAAAAATCTAAGTATTCGGTAAACAGGAAGTAGATGAGCAAGGAGCATAAAATCGCTTTACACCATATGGGACTACAGGATAAAGCAATATGCAAAATATCAGGTGGCTGCATGCTCTAGTTGCTTAGAAAACTGCAACGGAAAATAAAGATGTCGTTTGGTTGATGTAATGCACCTATATAGTGACAAAATCTAAAAATATTCAGTTAACAGGAAGTAGATGAGCAAGGAGCATAAAATCGCTTTACACCATATGGGACTATAGGGTATAGCAATATGTGAAATATCAGGCTTCTGCATGTTATAGTTTCTGAGAAAACTGCAACGGAAATTTGTTACGGACGGACGGACGGACACACGGACAAGGGTAAAACAGTATACCCCCCCACTTCTTCGAAGCGGGGGTATAATTATGGGTCATAAATTATAAGTACTATTAAGTATTACTAGATGACCTTTACAAAGTACATCAATTCCGACCCAAGAAAGACATGAGGGTTACTAGAAAAGTACCTTGTATGTGGGTTTGTTTTAGGAAAATATGTTTTTTGTGTTTGTGTCATTAAAAGATGTTGAAAATTCTGTAGTTTCCAAAAGAATGTTAATTTTATTAATGAAATCTATTAATTTTCGAAATTTACATAAATAGAAACATTAGTTTATAATGGGAAAATGTCCGAGTTAACGTGAGAGGACAGATAAACTTTTTGATCATCTCTTTCAATAATGTATCCGGCTTTAGATATACCTTTACAGCGATAATGAAGTACAAGCAATTGTGTGGCGTTGTTGAACGTGGGTACCAATTATCATGCAAATAAGGGAAGATTTCAACGTAATTTCGTATATTTGGTTGATTATGTGGAGTTTTATTGTTAAATTATGTTAGATCTATGGGTCTTCTTTGATAAAATTTTATGTTTAAGTATGTAGAAAATATTATTTAGCTGCGAATCAATGTACCCTCGAAACCATATGTGTAGTGATAATTCGGCGTATTAATTGATTTCTTGTGATAATGTTGAACTGACCCCGCTGTATTTCCAAGATAGCGTTAAACTGATAAACACATGTACATTAAATCAAAGCACTGAAAGTACTGCAAAACCTGTCGCGTAGTGCTTTTGGTTTGTGTTTTCAAGTCATCCGAGAGAATTTATCTCTGTGCAATAGAGGTCCATTGGAGCTAGTCTCATTAAGCTGAATATGATAAAAATCTTTTTTTTTTACCTGCCTTGCCATAAATTATAGTCCAACTTCACTGGAAATTTTTTGTACATAATTACTGAACACTCTAATAAATACTGACCGTCACTGATCTTGATCATTTTCAACACTTATTTATCAAATTTAGTATTGACACTTTCACTTATTTTTCTAAAAACCCTGTGTTACTCCAACTATAATGTTCTAGAAAAGTACATGAGTACTATTATACCAACCATGATTTATGCATACTGACCAATATTGTAAGTTCTGTTGGTAGTTCATTGGTAACATTTGCAGTCTAGTACATGTTTTTGCCAGTAATTTTAGGAAGGTAAACTGACTCTGATATGAATACAACTGTAAAGAGGGGGTAAAACTTTAGCTGACAATAAGTTTACCACAAACACAAGAAAGCAATACTTGTTAACATTATCTTTATTTTATAGAATAAAACTATCAAAAACAACAATTCACTAGAAATGTGTCCATGGGACACATTTGCCCCAGCCATGTATCATAAGCAGATGATAAAATTAAAGAAGCAGGTGGAATGTCAAAAGCAGTATAATTGTTACATTTATTTAATGAACAGCGTGCTACAAAACACAACCCTATAAATGTGAAGACATTTTGGTTGTTATCAGAAATTTAGTCTATAAAGGTCAAAACTCTGACAAATTTGGAGATGTACTGCCCAATTTTGCAAGTAACCTGTATTTTCATAAGATACATACACATGCAAAATATGAAAAAAAATCTAAGCATTTTTCTTTAAATGAACAGAAATTTCATTTTAGTAGAAAATAAGTAAACAAGAGCACCGCTAGGCGGAGCATTATAAGCCCGAAGGGTGTTTTCAGCTCACCTGAGCAATTGCTCAGTGGTGTCTAAAGATATGAGCCATGTGTTTCATGTCCGCTTCATATCTTTTTCACCCCTGGAATGAATTCCATGAAACTGATCAAATGTTCAGCCCATCAAGATGATATGCAGAACCCATGTTCTAACCTGGCCAGTTCAGTCTCAAGGTTAAAAAAATATCCTGTATACAAATTTTAACATCAACACAAGGCCATGAAAATACCTCAATAGTCAAGAACAAAAAACTTCCTCTCCAATATTTGTTTATTTACAGTATATCATAGCTTGCTGGCCACCTTTTCACCCAATATTCCACATCACTTAAATGTCGTCCACATATAAGGGGGCAGGGGACATATTTGAACTTTGGCCCTGGTGAAATTTCTTAATAAAACAGACTTGGTGTTTTGAAGGAATTGAAAATTATTGAGAATGTTTTGTCAGTGTAATTCTTTGTCATTTGTATGTAGGAAATGAGCAATATTTCTGGATTTGTGCACGAAACTAAACATTTGGTAGCTTTGTATGCATTTTTGACTCTTCAAAAGGAGGTATGGAAACTGAAAATGTTAACATTGACTGCTGCTGCAAAACCGGCGAGGGACTTTGATTTTATTTTGTGAAAAATCTAAACGTATCACCGCTACTTTATTGGGCATTTTTGAAGTTTTCAATAACTGTACTGCAGATAAATATTAACATTAAAACAATTGGGGCTATTTTGAATGTTGTACATCTTCATGAAGTTTGGCCATATTCAGCTTTTTCCATTGTGATTTTGGGTGGGTGGGGGAAAATATATATCACTATCAGATTTTATTATCAGGAACAATGAATGGAAACTGTTATTTTCTTAAATGTATGTTATATATGCTTAAATAATGCAAAGTGACAGGTTTGTTGCTTGTGTAGAATGTTTCGAAAATAATAAGAATGGTATTCACGGCCACTCGGACCTTAGAAATTACTCATTTTTATGTCCCCTGCCCCCTAACACGTCAGTGTTATACTTTTCTTGTTCTACCTTAAACTCTTCAATCTGCAAGCAGGTGTTGTTTTTCAAGTAAAGCAAACCATGTGATTGGTGACAATTCCAACTTAAGATGGATGTGCAAGTCTGATCACGGTGTCCATTGCTTTGTATTCAAACAGAATATTTTCACAAATACCAAAATCACTGAAGATAAAACATTTGGTCCAAACTACTAGTAACTGATAGAAAAGTCAGTTTCAGAAATTCTGGCAGTCAGTGTAGATGAGCATTTTCAGTAAGTGGGTGATTTATTTCCTTTTGAGACTTTGCATAAAAAATTATTCTCCAAATCATTTTAGCAACTACTCTTAAGATAAAGTGGTGAAAGAGTGGCCTGCTGGACTCCAACCAGTAACACAGAAGCAAATGGCTCAAGGAATTTTGTTATAACATTTCTAAGTACAAGCTGGCTGCTTAAGGAAGTATCCAATGGGTTATGCCAAATAACTGATTTATTTATGCAATTTATTCAAGTATCATCCTTTTAAAATAAGAAAGAATTGTCCCCTAAAACCATTGCCATGGTGATGGCCATCAATATAATTATTTTCAATAAAATAGACATTTTTATTAGGACAATATTCAGGCTATCAAATTTTTATTTCAACTTTGTTTTTCAAGAGTATGAAAATTTTGTCATTTTTTTTCTAATTTTCAAATCAGTTTATTCAAATAGTGAAACAAACGTCCGAGTGCCCTTCTTTCCATGTCGTCGATCATACAATGTTAAGTCTTTACAAGAACAGGATATAATGAATACCTAATAACATATAATCATTGAGAACTAACTACTATCATCTAATTTTAAAAACTAATTAAAGTATTGTAAATACATGTAGAGCTAAAAAAAATGAACAACATAACAATTCTAAATTTTACAAGACTTAAATTTCCAGTTTGCATTATAATCACTCATCAGTGCTTTACACTGATCATGGAAAAGAACCAGAGGTGTCATTTGAATGACAGGGAGCTATCTGTATCTTGCACTATCCCCCAACAACCCTTCATGGAGCATCAGTCATATGGGCAATCGGTACCAACAATAAGCTCGAATAGATAGAGCAATTCATAGTTATTTAACAACGCTCTCATTATAGGCATTTTCAGAATTCTAGGAGATTGTAAGTCTTTTGTATGTGCAGTAAATAATTTTAAATATCCTTGCAGTCATTTTTAAATTATGCAAAATTATATATCAATTACAATACATTCCTTTGTTGAATTTAGACACAACATTCACCTAAAAACACAAATATTTGGTACTCTCGCTAGTAATCATAACAGAAATCTAATGATTGCAGGGCCACAAATGTGGTCGCAGATAGGATCGGAAAGCCACAGAATAAGGATGTCCGAAAATCTTGGTCTCCAGATGCTTTGTTGCATACTCTTTGTCATTAGATGCTCTATTACAGTTAGAAAACTCACAATTATACTGGGTGATGCCCTACAGGGCATAACCCAATTAAAGTTAATTTGAACTCTATGTAAGTTGCAGCAATTTCATTCAAGTAAAATAAGTATGTTTAAATTCATTTTGGAAACTAATTAACAAAATCTACTCAGTAACTAACTGTTTTGTAATCTAACTTTAGATAAACAAGAAATTCGTAAAACCAAATAATGCTCCCCTAAGTATTTTTTGTTCAGAATGGCAGAAAAGTAAGAAATGTACTATCCCTTACCAAAATGACTTAAAGTGACTTATATGTCCCTTATATGCAACTTATACTTGAAGTATACTTGAAGTATAAGTGACCTATAAGTTACTTATAAGTCACTTCTAAATAACATAAAATTTGTATAAGTCTGTTATAAGTATAAGCCATTTATATGTCATTTCAGTCTTGTCAAATTTTCTACATATAAGTCACTTATACTTGACTTTTACTTGTTTAAACCAGCAACTGTCAGATGTGAGAAATCTCTTTATTGGTTCTCTAGCTATAGATTTTTAAGATGTTCACCAATCAAAAAAAGAGTTTAACACTTCCTGTTTATTTTGAATTTGAATATGGAATCTGACAGTGTTGAAAGGAATGAAAATGAAGAAGGTAAACTTTTAGGATTGTTATGTAAAGTAAACTCTGTTCAATGACAAAAGCTATTTACTTTTAATATTTTTTCAATTCTTTGATTAAAAATAAATTATATGTTTTATTGGTTTTTTTTTACTTGTAAGTCATGTTAGAAAACTTTAAATGAGGTTGACCCAGTTCCTGTATATGTAAATGCTCAATGAAAGAATTGTGTACAAATTCTGTATAAAATAATTTTCAGATAATAATTGATTATACTTATGTTGTACAAAAGAACTACTAACCTCTTCCACAAAGATGTAAAAACTGACAATAAAAATAAGCAGAAAACAGACAACAGAATTAATGAGTTAACATCAGTAACTTCTAGATGTTATCAACAACATGGGAAACAGAATGATAAGCACCTCAGCAAACTTTCAACAATAATTTACAAACCTTCAAAGTTGGTTTTGGAAGAACTTCAGATTCACCAATTAGCTTAATTTTGTCCTCTATTGACAGTTTGGGTATACGATGTTAAGACAGTGTCTCTGGCATTTTTACTATGCTTCCCAGGTGCTTGCTTTATAACATTTCCCTCAACTTATTTAATAAATATTAATATGAATTGATTACTCATGTCAAATCCTACATGTGTATATGTTGAAATTATGGGTTTACTGTTTATTCAATTTAGCTAAAACTAAAGTGGAAATAAATATTTTTGTGAATTTTAATTATAGTTTTTTTTTGTTTTTTTTTACTAGCTCTCTTGACATCAAGCAACATTTATAACTGGTTTAAAAGTGAAGTATAACTGGCGTATAAGTGACTTATAACTGGCTTATAAGTGAAGAATAACCAGCTTATAAGTGACTTATAACTGGCTTATAAGTGACTTATAACTGGCTTATAAGTGACTTATAAGTTAAAATAATTGTGACTTATATATGACTTACAAGTGACTTGTAGATGACTTATACTTCACTTACATCTCATTTGCATTTAAAATACATATACTTGACTTATAGGTGAATTGACTAAGCGAAGTATAAAATATTTTGGTAAGGGATCAATTGTATTTCAATGACATGTGACCTTTTAACTTATAGTAAGGATAATTATGATGAAACATATTTGAGAATTTTTAGTATAAAAAAGCCATATTTGTAAGAATATTTGATTAACTGCAAAATTTACCCACTACTTATTTAATCTGTGAATGTTTGCCAGAATTTTCATAATCACAACAAGAGGTGTCAAGTGCTTGGCTGGCAGGTGTAAAAAGTAGACATGTACTTCATATAATCAGTGTTGTTCTCCAGAATTCCAAATGATAAGCCATTGATCTATCTATCGATCGGGGTTGCTATATTTAGTTTTATAAAGGGAGATAATTAAAAAACTAAGTAATGTAAAGTGATGGTTTTTTAACATTGCACTTCCTTTCACTAGTTTCTATAACTGTGTGAAGACATAATGAGATATCATTGATACTTTAGAAGTTATACTTCAGACAAGCATTATCTAACTTTGTAATTATCATAAAGGGAGATAATTCATAAACTAAGTAATGTTGGGTTATGGTTCATTGACACTACACTTCCTCTCACTAGTCTCTATAACTATGTGGAGTTTCAATGAGATGCCATTGATAGTTTAGAGGTTGTACTCCAGACAAGCATTGTTAAAGATTTTAAGTATCATTAAGGGAGATAATTCAAAAATTAAGCAAGGTAGACATATGGTTACAGTGCACTTTCACTCACTAGTATCTGTAACTGTGTGAAGTTTTAAACAAAATACTTTAATACTTTTCAAATTAATATCCAGAAAAGCAGTATTAAGTATCATAAAGGGATATAATTCAAAAACTAAAAAAATGGAGTTAAGGTTCTTTAACACTGCACTTCTTCTGACTGGTCTCTATAACTGTGTGAAGTTTCAATGAGATATCATGAACAGTTTAGGAGTTATATTCCAGACAAGCATTATTAACTTAAGGGAGATAATTCAAAATTTATGCAAGGTAGAATTATGGTTCTTTAACACTGCACTTCCTCTCACCAGTCTCTATCAATGTGTTAGGTTTCAATCAAATTCCTTCAATACTTTTCAGGTTAGTCTCCAGACTAAAGTGTGACATTTTAAGTATCATTAATGGAGATGATTAAAAAATTAAGCAAGGTAGACATATGGTTATTGAACAGTGCACTTTCACTCACTAGTATCTGTAATTGTGTGAAGTTTTAATCAAATTCCTTCAATACTTTTCAAATTAATATCCGGACAAACATTATTAAGTATTATAAAGGGACATAATTCAAAAACTAAGTAAAATAAAGTTCTGGTTCTTTGACATTGCACTCTCTATAACAGTGTGAAGTTTCAATGAGACATCATGAACAGTTTAGGAGTTGTATTCCAGACAAGCATTATTAACTTAAGAGAGATAATTCAAAAATTATGCAAGATAGAATTATGGTTCTTGGACACTGCACTTCCTCTCACTGGTCTCTATCAATGTATAAAGTTTCAGTCAAATTCCTTCAATACTTTTCAAGTTATTCTCCTGACAAGAGTGTGACGGACGGACGGACAAGGCAGAGACTATATGCTCTCCCTTCGGGGAGCATAATAACCTGCCTATAAGATAATGAAGAAAAATTGATTTATTCCAGTAAATGTTAGATAACTCACTGTCAATATTTACTCTGCCTTATCAAGCAGAAAAGAAATAAACATGTTTTCTAAACAATTTATAATTAAACATTCGCTTATATTGTCTTCTTGCATGCAAATCAAATTTCCTGCAACTGTTCAAACAAGTCTCAGGGAAAAAAACTGTCATTGTTAGATGGAAACTGACTGGAAACAATTTCATTACGATAAATTCAATATCATAGATTTCCCTGTTGGACAGTCCCTGATCATTACAGGAAAAAGAGAGAATAGTGGTAAAACCTGCTTGTCACAATTAATTTCTGAAAGCTATCTCTCTACCGAAAGCTATATCTCTCTACCACAAAATGCTGCCCTGCTGCCACCAGACAAAACTTGTCAACATTTAATCTGTATCCATCATTAATATAGCTGACACTAAGAGGGTTTTAATCAGGTCAAAAAATAACTTTCACTGTTCTATATTATACAAGAGCGATCAGTGATCACAAGTGTTGCCTCAGATGATAGCCAATTAAGCAGTTGTATTGAGGGGTGATTGGACAGTTTGTTGGAAATGTAAATTGAGGTACCAATCAATCCTGTAAAATTTCATTCAAATTGCATCAGTACTATAAGAGAAGTAGTCCGGACAAACTGTAAAAATAAAAATCATTAAAGGGTCATAACTCTGACAAAAATCATTGACCTGGAAAATGCCAAAGACATGCACAACTAGACTCGGTACTGATCATTCCTGTAAAGTTTGGATGAAATTGCACCAGTAGTTTTTGAGGAGCAGGTGACACAAAAATTAACCTCCCACCACTTAACCTTAAGAATGAATGGCATAGATTATGTTCAGTCTGACTGGTTGTGAAGGCAAATTTGAGGGGTAAACAAAATATGCAGTGACCTGCTGCCATTAAATTATCTTTTCATTGTATTTATTCTGTTTGAAGTTGTACTATTTAACCATGCACCTTAAAAGACCTAAAATACTGTATGCACAATGGCAGTTACATCTTCTCATTATTACTGAATGCACTGCTACTGTGATGTCATTAAGGGATCTCATAAAGTTGCCACTTACAGTTAACTGTCTATTCAGATTAATGAAATCACTATGATATACTTTAGTATCATTGTTATTTTGACATTGTGTAAATTTGTGATTTGACTTCTCTTCAGTACAGTGATACACTATTAACCTTTTTTCCCTTAAGCTTCTGCAACTCTCAGAAAGGATCACTTTGGGTACATAAAATTGGTAGTATATCTAGTCAGGTTGTGTCCTATATTGATTTCAGAAATTGATATTAACAAGTACAACCAGATAAATCCTTAACTCTTTGAAAATTGATCAGATTTTAAGCTACAATAAACATTTTTTGTTTACTTCCAAGGTAAAATGAAAAGTAATAATTGCTGCTGTATAATAAACATCAGGGGCGAATCCAGGATTTCAGGTTAGCGGGGACGCAAAATGTTCGGCCCAATTTGTGTCCGTTTTCTACCTCATTTCAATGGTTGTGTTTATGCTAGAATACACTGATTTGGCAATATCACAAGGGCCTCTGATTATTCAATTCAATGTTGAACAATAATTTATACATTTTTTAAAGACATATATTCAAAATAGACCTACAATAACAACCGCTAGTGAACATAAATCTATACATTAAAAAACATGTAATCAATATTTGATGACATATCACACACTGAAGTAAACTGATCTATCATTTTGAATTTATTTTTGGATGATGTCAATCATTATGTGCAGCACCAAAGTCTAACAGACCTAAATCAGTGCTCCACGATTACAAATGCACAAATGCAGACAAATTTAAAATTTTCAAATTCATTCAAACAGGGCTCTAGAAATGTTTATATCTGAATCAGTCCAAGACACACACCCACTAAAACAATGAAAATAAATCAGCCAAAAACAAAGTTTAACATTAGTATGCCTAATATATGCTTTTAAGGCTTTTCTCTTATTGCAAATTACAAACAATTTATCGTCACTGACAACTAAAACTGAATTATTATAAAATCTTTACATAAGTTTGTTTGCTGACAAAACGAAAACAAGAGGGCCATGATGGCCCTGTATCACTCACCTGAGTATGCCTGCTTTAAACAAAGTTGCTATGGACCTGGTTATTTGACCCCAGATGGCCCATATTCAAACTTGACCTAGAAATTATTGAAACAATCTCTTTGACAAATTTCAAGGTTATTTGTACTGAAAATGTTATCTCTAGAGTGTTAACAAGATTTTTCCATATTTGGGCTCTATGACCTAGTTTTTGACCCCAGTTTACCCATATCCAAACTTGAGCTACAAATCATCAAAACAACCTTCCTGACAAATTTCCAGGACATTTGGACTGAAAATGTAGCCTCTAGAGTGTGTACAAAGTTTTTCAATATTTGGGCTCTGTGACCTAAATGTTTTGACTTCAGATGACCCATATTCAAATTTGACCTAGAAACCATAGAATTATGCTTTCTGACAAATTTCCAGGTTATTTGGAATTAAAATGTTACCTCTAGAGTGTTAACAAGTTTTTTCCATATTTGGGCTCTGTGACCCAGTTTTTGACCCAAGATGACCCATATTCCAACTTGAGCTAGAAATCATCAAGAAAACCTGTCTGACAAATTTCCAGGATATTTGGACTGAAAATGTAACCTCTGGAGTGTTAAAAAGTTTTTTACATATCTGAACCATGTGACCTAGTTTTTGATCCCAGATGACCCATATCCAAATCTGAGCTAGAAATCTTTGAAACAATCTTTCTGACAAATTTCAAGGACATTTGGACTAAAAATGTAACCTCTAGAGGATTAACAAGGTTTTTCTACTTTCCGGCTCTGTGACCTAGTTTTTGACCCCAGAAAACCTATATTCAAAACTAAGCTAGAAATCATCAATAGAACCTTTCTGACAAATTTCCAGGTTATTTGGACTGAAAATGCTACCTTTAGAATGTTAACAAGGTTTTTCCATATTTGGACTCTGTGACCTAGTTTGTGACTCCAGATGACCCATATTCGAACTTGATCTAGAAGTCCTCAAGGCAACTTTTCTGACAAATTTCCAGATTATTTGGGCTGAAAATGTAACCTCTAGAGTGTTAACAAGGTTTTTCCATATTTGGGCTCCGTGACCTAGTTTTTGACCCCAGATGACCCATATTTAAAATTGACCTAGAAATTGTCAAAGCAACCTTTCTGACAAATTTCCAGATTATTTGGGCTGAAAATGTAACCTCTAGAGTGTTAACAAGGTTTTTCCATATTTGGGCTCTGTGACCTTGTTTTTGACCCCAGATGACCCATATTTGTACTTGACCTAGAAATTGTCAAAACAACCTTTTTGACAAAATTCCAGATTATTTGGGCTGAAAATGTAACCTCTAGAGTGTTAACAAGATTTTTCTATTTTTGGGCTCCGTGACCTAGTTTTTGAACCCAGATTACCCATATTTGAACTTGAGCTAGAAATCATCAATAGAACCTTTCTGACAAATTTCCAGGATATTTGGACTGAAAAAGTAGCCTCTAGAGTGTTAACAAGGTTTTTCTATATTTGGGCTCTGTGACCTAGTTTTCCAACCCTGATAACCCATGTTCGAACTCGTCCGAGATATCAATGAGACAAACATCCCGTGCAAGTTTCATGACAATTGAGGCAAAAATGTGACCACTAGAGTGTTAACGAACTAATTGTGGACGGACGGACGGACGGACGACGGACAAAAGGTGATCAGAAAAGCTCACTCTGTCACTACGTGACAGGTGAGCTAAAAAGATCGTTTTTTGACTGGTTTAATTAGCAGGTTCATGTATATACTGAATAATTATTGTTGAACACCTTTAACTATTTTGTAAATTAAGGTTTTCAAAATATAAGAGAATCTATCTCAAATTCTTTTAAGACCGACTGCACTGGAGTTAGGTATCACTTAATCATTTAATCTTAAAAGAATTTCATCATTCAAAACTAAAATAATAGATATTTTTGCCATATACCCTTCATGTCTCAAATTGTCCTTAATGACTTAAACAGTGCTAAGTAAAACAGAGCAATTATTTTGCAACAACAATGATCAACTGATAGAAACTGACTTGTTTGAAATGACTAATACATATTTACTTGTCAAAAATACCAGTAAATGTGTGGTGTCAAATAAAAATACCGTTCCTGAATCCCCGTACCAGGAAGAATTTTTCTTACTATACTGATACAAGAGGGCCATGATGGCCCTGGATTGCTCACCTGAGTACTTTGGCTATAGGTTTGCTGTTAAGCAGTATTTCATTTTTTAATTGAAAATGTGTAAGTGCCTACAAACCAAATATGTAAAATATCAGTCAATAAATAAAGGCTCTAATGACAGAAAGTAGAAATATTTATTATAAGCTATGGTGGGTGACCTTGACCTTGACCCAGTGACCTCAAACCCTACCCATGGGTAGAGGTCCATGCAAGGAACCTCTATACTAAATATCAAAGATATTGGTCTATAAATGAAGGCTCTATGAGGTACAGTAGATAAATCTACTTTTAGCCTCCGTGACCTTTAACCTTATCTAATAATTTGAAAAAGCTTAATTAAGCTTGCTTCGTGCCAAATTTTAAAACTCTAGGACTTTTGGTTTCAGACAAGAAGATTTTTAAAGATTTTCTTTTATATTGTTATTTAAAACTTGTGCGGGTCCAATAGTGTCCCCAGGGACATTTTTCTAACAAACTTGGTAGAGGTCCACTAGACAATGCTGCATACCAAATATCTTCACTCTAGTCCTTGTGGTTTCTGACAATAAGATTTTTCAAGTTTTTCCTATATAATTCTATGTAAAATATGTGACCCCTAGGGCGGGGCCTATTTTGACCAAGGGGCCACGATTTGAACAAACTTGATAGAGGTCCATAAGATAATGCTGCACACCAAATATCTTAACTCTAGGCCTTGTTGTTTATGACAAGATGATTTTTTCCTATATAACTCTCTGTAAAATATGTGACCCCTGGGGCGGGGCCATTTTTGATCTAGGGTCCATGACTTGAAC
Organism: Cyclina sinensis; assembly: GCA_012932295.1. NCBI lineage: Eukaryota > Metazoa > Mollusca > Bivalvia > Venerida > Veneridae > Cyclina > Cyclina sinensis. Next base: position 40,154,486 of record JAAONU010000011.1, read on the forward strand.
AAACTTGGTAAAGGTCCTCAAGGCAATGCTTCATACATAATATCTTAACTCTAAGCCTTATGGTTTCTTCTGTGAAGATTTTTAAAACCTTTTCTGATATAACTCTATGTAAACAAGTGACCCCAGGGCTGGGCCTATTTTGACCCAGTGGCTATGATTTGAACAAACTATGTAGAGGTCCACTAGACAATGCTACACACCAAATATCTAAGCTCTACGGTTTCTGACAAGAAGTTTTTTTTAAAGATTTTCCTATATAACTCAATGTAAAACAAGTGACCCCTGGGGCGGGGCCATTTTTGACCCAGAGGCCATGATTTGAATAAACTTGGTAGAGGTCCACTAGACAATGCTACACACCAAATATCTAAGCTCTATAACTTACGGTTTCTGACAAGAAGTTTTTTTAAAGATTTTCCTATATAACTCAATGTAAAATAAGTGACCCCTGGGGTGGGGCCATTTTTGACCCAGAGGTTATGATTTGAACAAACTTGGTAGAGGTCCACAATACAATGCTACACACTAAATATCTAAGCTCTATAACTTACAGTTTCTGACAAGAAGATTTTTTAAGTTTTTCCTATATAACTCTATGTAAAACAAGTGGGCCATGATGGCCCTATATCGCTCACCTGAATATGACTGCTTTTAACAAAGATGCTATGGACCTGGTTAATTGACCCCAGATGACCCATATTCGAACTTGACCTAGAAATTATTGAAACAATCTTTCTGACAAATTTCAAGGTTGTTTGAACTGAAAATGTTACCTCAATGCGTGTTAACAAGGTTTTTCCATATTTGGGGTCTGTGACCTAGTTTTTGACCCCAGATGACCTTTATTTGAATCTGAGCTAGAAATCACTAAAACACTCTTTCTGACAAATTTCGAGAATATTTGGACTGAAAAGTAGCTTCTAGAGTGTTAACAAGTTTTTTTCTATTTTTGGGCTCTGTGACCTAGTTTTTGATTTCAGATGACCCATATTCAAATTTAACCTAGAAAACATTGAACACAACCTTTCTGACAGATTCCAGGTAATTTAAACTGAAAATGTTACCTCTAGAGTGTTAACAAGGTTTTTTCCATATTTGGGCTCTGTGACCTAGTTTTTGACCCCAGATGACCCAATAAAACAAGTGACCCCTGGGGCGGGGCCATTTTTGACCCAGAGGCCATGATTTGAATAAACTTGGTAGAGGTCCACTAGACAATGCTACACACCAAATATCTAAGCTCTATAACTTACGGTTTCTGACAAGAAGTTTTTTTAAAGATTTTCCTATATAACTCAATGTAAAATAAGTGACCCCTGGGGTGGGGCCATTTTTGACCCAGAGGTTATGATTTGAACAAACTTGGTAGAGGTCCACAATACAATGCTACACACTAAATATCTAAGCTCTATAACTTACAGTTTCTGACAAGAAGATTTTTTAACTTTTTCCTATATAACTCTATGTAAAACAAGTGGGCCATGATGGCCCTATATCGCTCACCTGAATATGACTGCTTTTAACAAAGATGCTATGGACCTGGTTAATTGACCCCAGATGACCCATATTCGAACTTGACCTAGAAATTATTGAAACAATCTTTCTGACAAATTTCAAGGTTGTTTGAACTGAAAATGTTACCTCAATGCGTGTTAACAAGGTTTTTCCATATTTGGGGTCTGTGACCTAGTTTTTGACCCCAGATGACCTTTATTTGAATCTGAGCTAGAAATCACTAAAACACTCTTTCTGACAAATTTCGAGAATATTTGGACTGAAAAGTAGCTTCTAGAGTGTTAACAAGTTTTTTTCTATTTTTGGGCTCTGTGACCTAGTTTTTGATTTCAGATGACCCATATTCAAATTTAACCTAGAAAACATTGAACACAACCTTTCTGACAGATTCCAGGTAATTTAAACTGAAAATGTTACCTCTAGAGTGTTAACAAGGTTTTTTCCATATTTGGGCTCTGTGACCTAGTTTTTGACCCCAGATGACCCAATTTTGAACTTGAGCTAAAAATCATCAAAACAACCTTTCTGACAAATTTCTGGGATATTTTGACTGAAAATGTTACCTCTAGAGTGTTAACAAGGTTTTTCTATTTTTGGGCTCTGTGACCTAGTTTTTGAACCCAGATGACCCATATTCGAACTTGAGTTAGAAATCATAGAAACAACCTGTCTAACAAATTTCCAAATTGTTTGGACTGAAAATGTTACTTCTCCTTCTACAAGAAGATTTTCTACGTTTTCACTACATAAGCCTATGTAAAACCAATGACCCCGGGGTGGGGCCAAATTTGACCCCAGGGGTATAATTTAAACAAACGTCCAGTAGACAATGCTACATACCAAATCTTAAGGCTCAGGGCCTTGTGGTTTCAGACAAGAAGATTTTCGAAGTTTTTCCTATATAAGCCTATGTAAAACCAATGACCCCAGGATGGGGCCAAATTTGACCCCAGAGTTATAATTTGAACAAACTTGGTAGAGGTCCACTAGACAATGCTACATACCAAATATCTAAGCTCTATGCCTTACGGTTTCTGACAAGAAAATTATTAAAGTTTTTCCTATATAACTCTATGTAAAACAAGTTACCCCTGGGGCGGGGATATTTTTGACCCAGAGGCCATGATTTGAACAAACTTGGTAGAGGTCCACTAGACAATGCTGCACACCGAATTTCTTAACTCTATGCCTTACGGTTTCTGACAAGAAGATTTTTAAAGTTTTTCCTATATAACTCTATGTAAAACAAGTTACCCCTGGGGCGGGGCCAATTTTGACCCCAGGATCATAATTTGAACAAACTTGGTAGAGGTCCACTAGATGATGCTCTATACCAACTATCAAAGCTCCAGGCCTTGTGGTTTCTGACAAGAAGATTTTTAAAGATCCAACTTTTAAAATCTGTTTTTAGCTCCTGTGACCCAGAAATGCAATGAACCGGAACCATTTGAACAAACTTGGTAGAGCTTCATGCAAGGAACATTTTAGGCAAGTTTCATTAAATTTTGCCCAGTGGTTTCAGAGGAGATGTCGTTTGAATGAATTGTGGACGACGGACGGACGGACGGACACCGGACAATCAAGGATCCTAAAAGCTCACATGAGCATGCTCAGGTGAGCTAAAAAGTGACCTCTGGGGCGGGGCCATTTTTGACCCAGAGGCCATGATTTGAACAAACTTGGTAGAGGTCCACAAGACAATGCTACACACTAAATATCTAAGCTCTATAACTTACGGTTTCTGACAAGAAGATTTTTTAAGATTTTCCTATGTAACTCTATGTAAAACATGTGACCCCTGGGGCGGGGCCATTTTTGACCCAGAGGCCATGATATGAACAAACTTGGTAGAGGTCCACTAGACAATGCTACATACTAAATATCTTAACTCTAGGCTTTCTTGTTTCTGACAAGAAGATTTTCAAGTTTTCCCTATATAACTCTTTTTAAAATCAACTGACCCCTGGGGTGGGGTCAGTTTTGACCCCAGGAACATAATTTGAACAAACTTGGTAGAGGTCCACTAGATGACGCTTCATACTAAATATCAAAGCTCCAGGCCTTGTGGTTTCGGAGAAGAAGATTTTTAAAGATCCAACTTATAAAATCTATTTTTAGCTCCTGTGAACCAGAAATGCAATGGACCAGAACCATTTGAACAATCTTGGTAGAGCTTCGTGCAAGGAACATCCCAGGCAAGTTTCATTAAATTTGCCCCATTGGTTTTAGAGGAGATGTCGTTTGAATGAAAAGTTGACGACGGACGGACGGACGGACGACCGACGGACGACGGACAAAGACCGATCAGAAAAGCTCACTCTGTCACTACTTGACAGGTGAGCTAAAAAACATTTACTGAAGTCGCACATATTTCACAATGTCAACTTTTCAGCAATGGTTAACATAATCAATTGACTAGCTAACTGCCAGTCAAGCACACTTACTGATGACATAATCAGTTAATTGGTGATAACTGCTTCGGGTCACTGGTCACAGTGGAAATTTTATGGGTTGATGATAGGTGTGAAGGACCATATTAGGAACCGATAAGATTTAGGTGTGAAATTTTGGTGTTTAAATGATATTGAAAAAAAAACCCTCTTCTTTTTTGGTAAATATATGGATCAATTTTTAAGGAGTTTTGGACACAAAAATCGGTCCAAGAAGCTGAAATTCGGTAAAAACTGAGAAACTTACTGTTTTCTGAAGCCCTGCATCAAAATACCAAAGCTGCTTTCATTTTGCATAGTATTAAGCACCAATTAATAAGTGGGGATATAAGGTATTTAAGTATTATTTATGTTCTACATTCTTGCAAAACTAGAAGTCCTGTTTAGAAATTGAGAACATCACCATTTATTGTTGATAAATAATGGGACTTTAAAAATGGCAGCTCTTAAATTTAATAAATGCAATTTTGTTAGCCGATCAGACTCACTCATTTCAAGAATTACCGTCATCGTGCAATTTTAAGCCGCACTGATGAATAAATATATTTTTCACAGGAAAACATTAATCAAATAAACATTTTCATTTAAACTGTGCTGACGTAACCAATATTTCGTTCAAGGTATTCCGTCTACCGGTGCGATCGACAGTTTCAACGCAGTAAAAAAATTGGTGTTTTGAAATCCTGGAAAAATGTCTTGTGAACCTAAACCTATGTACTAGCCACACCCCCAACTATTTATCGCCGAATTCTGGAAAAAAAAGTGCGGCTCAAAATCGCAAGATGACAGTATGTATTAGGCCAGCTACCTGTTCACTCAACACATATATATTTGTAATAGTTGTAACTGTTTGACACTCGATATTAAAAAGCTGATCAATAAAATCCAGGTTCTATCAAGGTGAATGCTAAGTGAGGAAAGAATTTCAGAGGTATATAAACTCATTTCATGCAAAAATATATAATTATATATTTTGCAATAATAATCATAAAAATTTAAAATTTTCGACTGATGTTTTTACATATGATTAATTTGTGATATAATTCCAAAATAAATAGGGATTACTGTTGACTAATAACAAAGTAGTGGTGTTACATAACCCAGGCATGCATCCCAGGATAATTTGAGGCAGTATGTACATCTCTATCTTCTTTTTTTCACTGAAGCTAAGCAAAATTTATCAATTGTTTGTGTTAAAAAGTTTTAAAATGTGCCACTTATTTTTACCTTCATGCACATGTGCAGCCCAAATTAAAAAGCCCATGAACATTTCGTTAAAGTGAACATTGAAAAAAAAAATCACTTTGAAGTAAGTGGCTAAATTTTAGCCTGCCCCATCAAACATACATTTTTCTATGACAACAAATTCCTCATTGTTTCAATAATTTCAGTCTGAGCATAGTACAGAGCTTAGGAGAAAAAATCTAGTGGGGTCATACATCCTGCAAGTCAATTAGATCTGAAATATTACATCAGTTCAGAAAGAAAAACACAATCACATCTCCATTACTGACTAGACTTGTCTGTCAGACACCACAATTGGGAATTTGTCACAGAAAGGGAATTCATTACCAGGAAAAACAATGGATATATAGTTACATGTAATTGTTACAAATAAACCTCTTTCAAATTGTGTCAGCTGCTATGCCTTTTTCATAATGTCTTTCTTCCATAACTCATACACCTATTTAACAATATAATTATTTTAAATAGCTATGAAAACATTGGATTTCAGTATTACTGAGGTGAATATATGTATGTAATAAGTATGCAAACATTTAAACATAGGTGTAGGAGGAGTTGGGCACAGAAGATTTACTATATATGGCATGTACGAACACAACAAAGGGCAATACTCCAGTGAAAACTGATCCAAGAAAAAATGCTTTATTTCTTACATCAAAACCCATCATGGTCTATCAAATGCATTTACTTGAAATAGGGAAGGAAACAAGTGCATTACTTGAAATAGGGAGAGAAAAAAGTGCATTTACTTGATATAGGGGAAAAAAAACAAATGCATTTACTTGAAATAAGGAAGGAAACAAGTACATTAACTTGATATAGGGGAAAAAAACAAATGCATTTACTTGATATAGGGAATTAAAAAATGCATTTACTTGATATAGGGAAAACACAAATGCATTTACTTGATATCTAGGGAAGAAAATAAGTGTATTTACTTGAAATAGGGAAGGAAACAAGTGCATTTACTTGATATAGGGAAAAAAACAAATGCATTTACTTATTATAGGGAAAAAACAAAAGCATTTACTTGATATAGGGAAGGAAATAAGTGCATTTACTTGAAATAGGGAGAGAAACAAGTGCATTAACTTGATAAAGGGAAGGAAACAAGAGTATTTTCTTGATATGGGGAAAAATTGGTGCATTTATTTGATATACAGTATGCGCCAGGAGGAACTCTCATTTTCCTCGAGGTCATCGCGGACTACCCATTCCATAAAACGCGACCAAGTCCGTCACATTTCGAGGGCCCGCCGCGGACATGGTCACCAAATATCGCGGCGGACGTCCGCTAAATGGTTCTGCGAACATTTTCACAGGTATAATTATTGATATCGAGGCTCTCACAGTTCCCGTTTACATGCATTTCGGCGAATTTAACGCTTTAAAAATATCAAATAAATGTATAAAACTCTCATTCTGATGCATTTGTTTACGAATGCTCCTATATGTTAACGCAAAGAATGACAATTCAAAGCAATTGCTTCTTGAAACAGCTGACCATATTTTCAGAAAATAAACTGACTGGTTTCGATTGGGACGTGTCAAAACTGTTTTCCTATTTAAAGAAACCAAACAACATGTAAACCCTACTGCGACATCTGTATCATCTAGGCGCTTGGCAAAAATTATTGATCAATTTTGCTATGTAATAACAAGCGTTCTCAAAATTTCAATGACGGAAGAACAGAATAAACCTACACAGCAAATGTATTTGAAGTTTGGTTTTAATTTTACCAAATGTCACATAACTGGTAGACGTAAAATGCAGTTTCATAACGGTCATTTACAGTACACGCAGCGCGGACTTTGACAACGAACACCCGTCCCCGCGATTTAACTGTCTGCGCTGAAGACCAAAATGACCACCGCGTCGAGTGTTCATTCGTATAAAACGCGGGGGTCAGCGCGGCCGTCCGCGGTGTTCAGTACCGCGCCATGTCGCGGCATCGGGTCGCAGGGGTTTGCAGTGTCCGAAAAAACGAAGTGGCAACACAATTTTACTTTCCCCTATTTTTTTTTCAGACCAGTTACAAAAACACGTAATTATTACCAGTTGAAGTTGTTTCTTTTTCTTTTTAATACCCCAACCGGTTAAATTTTTATTTGTTGACGTTCAATGTTTGGTTGTATGATTGAGGGTAACACAGCCGATTATGAATAGATTTACACACCTACATGCCATCTTGTTAACTTTAATTGCTGCAATTAATATATTTTCAAGTCTTCAATCGGTGCCGCGCTTGCGTTAATCCACTCGCAAATAAATTACATGCAAATAAATTACTAACGATCATCAAACTGCGAAAAGTTAATAGATCTAATTTAAACTGTCAAAATTGGAACAAATCCACTCTAATTATGATGCATTTATGTACGCTCCTTTTATTTACGCAAAAAATGACCATTCAAAGCAGTTGCTTCTGGAAACAGCTGATCATATTTTCAGAAAATGAATTGTCTGTGTTTTTAGGTCAACACGTGTTTAACTTCTTTCGACATCTGTATCGTCTAGGTGCTTGGCAAAAATTATTGATCGATTTTGCTATATAGTAACAAGCGTTTTTCAAAAATTCCAAAAACGAAAGTACACAATAAACCTACACTGCATATGTACTTGAAATTTGGTTTTAATTTGACCAACTGAAGTTAGCCACAAAATACATGTAAGTAAAATAAGAATTTGTAAAAAGAAAACCAGGTACGTGTACTGTACGCTGAGTATGTTTAAATGCAGTAATCTCCAAGTCAGAACATCGCGGGGACGCGCGGCGTTCGGTCACCGCGACACGCCGTGGTCATACCCCTCGGCGGTTGTCGCGGTGGTCATTTTAGCGGACACCCGAAATTTCGGGTGTTCAGTCCACCGCGACTGGCCACCCGGAGACGATACCGGCCCCCGCGACAATGTTAACAATGTCAAAGTCCGCGCTGCGTGTACTGTAATTAAATGTTCAGCTTATCCAGGTGAGTTATGACCCTAATTAATTTCGCGTTGGTCGTCAAATATCGCCGAGATATTTTGCAATGTCGAGACATCGCGGACGTCCGTCTTTTTCCTTGTTGTCGCAGCGGATATTTCTTTTTCCGCGTCCGCGCAAAAAAGTGGACAATGTGAGTTCCTCGTGGCGCATACTGTAGGGAATAAAACAAGTGCCTTTACTTGAAACAGGGAGAGAAGCAAGTACATTTACTTGAAATAGGGAAAGAAACAAGTGCATTAATTTGATAAAGGGAAGGAAACAAGTGTATTTTCTTGATATGGGGAAAAATTGGTCGTTTACTTGATATAGGGAATGACAAAAGTGCATTTACTTGAAACAGGGAGAGAAGGAAGTGCATTTACTTGAAATAGGGAGAGAAACAAGTGCATTTACTTGATATAGGGAGAAGAACAAGTGCATTTACATGTACCTGATAAAGGGAGAAAAACAAGTGTATTTACTTGATATAGAGAGAGAAGCAAGTACATTTACTTGATATAGGGAGAGAAGCAAGTGCATTTACTTGATAAAGGGAATGAAACAAGGACATTTACTTGATACAGGGAGAGAAACAAGTGCATTTGCTTGATAAAATGAATGAAACAAGTGCATTTACTTGATAAAGGGAATGAAACAAGGACATTTACTTGATACAGGGGGAGAGAAACAAGTGCATTTACTTGATATAGGGAGAGAAGCAAGTGCATTTACTTGATCAAGTGAATGAAACAAGTGCATTTGCTTGATAAAGGGAACAGCTCCATTTACTTGATACTGGGAAAGAATCAAGTGCATTTACTTGATTGATACAGTGCAAGAAATAAGTGCTTTTACTTGATACAGGAAAAGAAAGAAGTACATTTATTTGATAAATGGGAATAAACAATTGCATTTACATGATACAGGGAAAGAATCAAGTGCATTAACTTGATTGATACAGTGCAAGAAACAAGGGCATTTACATGATACAGGGAAAGAAACAAATGCATTTACTTGATACTGGGAAAAATTAAGTGCATTTACTTGATTGATAAAGTGCAAGAATCAAGTGCATTTACATGATACAGAGAAAGAAACAAGTGCATTTACTTGATACAGGGAAAGAAACAAGTGCATTTACTTGATAAATGTGAACAAGAGGGCCATGATGGCCCTGGATCGCTCACCTGAGTACTTTGGCTGTAGGTTTGCTGTTAAGCAGTATTTCATTTTTTAACTGAAAATATATAAGTGCCTACAAACCAAATATGTAAAATATCAGTCAATAAATAAAGGCTCTATGACAGAAAGTAGAAATATCTATTATAAGCTATGGTGACTATGACCTTGACCCAGTGACCTCAAACCCTACCCATGGGAAGAGGTCCATGCAAGGAACCTATATATTGAATATCAATGATATTGGTCTATAAATGAAGGCTTTATGATGTACAATAGATAAATCTATTTTTAGACTCTGTGACCTTTAACCTAATCCAATAATTTGGAAAAGCTTGATAAAGCTTGCTTCATGCCAAATTTTAAAATTCTAGGCCTTGTGGTTTCAGACAAGAAGATTTTTAAAGATTTCCTTTTTTACATATTAAGGGCCCCCGGGATGGGGCAAATTTTGACCCCAGGGCCAACATTTAAACAATATTGGTAAAGGTTCTTTACACAAAACTTAACACCAAATATCTAAGGTCTACACCTATTTGTTTTGGAGAAAAATTATTTTTCATGTTTTTCCTATATAAATCTATGTAAACCAAGAGAACCCTTGGGCGTGGCCAATTTTGACCCAGGGAAAATATTTTGAACAAACTTGGTAGACATCCACTAGACAATGCTACATACCAAATATCTAAGCTGTAGGCATTGAGGTTTCCAGTAAGAAGATTTTTAAAGATTGCCTTTTTCACATATTAAGGGCCCCCGGGGCAGGGCCAATTTTGACCCCAGGGCCAACATATAAACAATACTGGTAAAGGTTCTCTACACAATACTCCACACAAAATATCTAAGATCTAGTCCTATTAGTTTCAGAGAAATATGACTTTTAATGTTTTTCCTATATAACTATATGTAAACCAAGAGAACCCTGGGGCGTGGCCAATTTTGACCCAGGGGACATTATTTTAACAAACTTGGTAGACATCCACTACACAATGCTACATACCAAATATCAAAGCTGTAGGCATTGTGGTTTCTGAGAAGAAGATTTTTCAAGATTTCCTTTTTTACATATTAAGGGCCCCTGGGGCGGGGCCAATTTTGACCCCAGGGCCAACATATAAACAATACTGGTAAAGGTTCTCTACACAATACTCCACACCAAATATCTAAGATCTAGTCCTATTAGTTTTGGAGAAAAATGATTTTTCATGTTTTTCCTATATAACTATATGTAAACCAAGAGAACCCTGGGGCGTGGCCAATTTTGACCCAGGGGACATAATTTGAACAAACTTGGTAGACATCCACTAGACAATGCTACATACCAAATATCTTAGCTGTAGGCATTGTGGTTTCTGAGAAGAAGATTTTCAAGTTTTCCCTATATCACTCTATGTAAAATCAACTGACCCCTGGGGCGGGGTCAGTTTTGACCCCAGGGACATAATTTGAACAAACTTGGTAGAGGTCCACTAGATGATGCTTCATACCAAATATCAAAGCTCCAGGCCTTGTGGTTTCAGACAAGAAGATTTTCAAAGTTTTTCCATTAAGTTGCCATAGCAACCAGAGTTCTTGATGGAATTGAATTCTTTGAACAACTTTGGTAGAGCTTCATGCAAGGAGCATCCCAGGCAAGTTTCATTTAATTTGGCTCTTTGGTTTCAGAGGAGATGTCATTTGAATGAAAAATTGATGACGGACCGACGGACGGACGGACGACGGACAAAGACTGATCAGAAAAGCTCACCCTGAGCACTTTGTGCTCAGGTGAGCTAATAAACAATTGCATTTACATGATACAGGGAAAGAATGCATTTACTTGATATAGGGCATGAAACAAATGCATTTACTTGATAAATGGAAATAAACAAGTGCATTTATTTGATAAAAGGAAATCAACAAGTGCAATTACTTGATACTGGGAAAGAAGCAAGTGCATTAAGGGATTGGCTCAGGTCAGAAATTGAAGTGACTTCTCCTTCCACGGAAAAAAGGGAGAAGTTTGGAGAACTAGGGAGAAGTGAGAAGACTGTACATACTTAACAGTGTTCAATGCAGATGAAACAAAATGAAATGCTGGAAATACTTTTTTCTATTTCATACAGTACATGCCAGGATGAACTCACATTTTCAGCTTTTTTGAGTGAATGCAGAAAAAAAACATCCCCCATGGCAACGATGAAACAAGAGGGCCATGATGGCCCTGGATCGCTCCCCTGAGTACTTTGGCTGTAGGTTGGCTGTTAAGCAGTATTTCATTTTTTAATTGAAAATATGTAAGTGCCTACAAACCAAATATATAAAATTTCAGTCAATAAATAAAGGCTCTATGACAGAAAGTAGAAATATCTATTATAAGCTATGGTGACCTTGACCTTGACCCAGTGACCTCAAACCCTACCCATGGGTAGAGGTCCATGCAAGGAACCTCTATACTGAATATCAAAGATATTGGTCTATAAATGAAGGCTCTATGAGGTACAGTAGATAAATCTACTTTTAGCCTCCGTGACCTTTAACCTAATCCAATAATTTGAAAAAGCTTGATAAAGCTTGCTTCATGCCAAATTTTAAAATTCTAGGTCTTGTGGTTTCAGACAAGAAGATTTTTAAAGATTTTCTTCTATATTGTTATTTAAAACTTGTGACCCCTCGGGCGGGGCCAATAGTGACCCCAGGGACATTTTTCAAACAAACTTGGTAGAGGTCCACTAGACAATGCTACACCAAATATCTAAGCTCTATAACTTACGGTTTCTGATAAGAAGATTGTTTTAAGATTTTCCTATATAACTCTATGTAAAACTAGTGGCCCCTGGGGCGGGGCCATTTTTGACCCAGAGGCCAGGATTTGAACAAACTTGGTAGAGGTCCACTAGACAATGCTACACACCAAATATCTAAGCTCTATAACTTACGGTTTCTGATAAGAAGATTGTTTTAAGATTTTCCTATATAACTCTATGTAAAACAAGTGACCCCTGGGGCGGGGCCATTTTTGACCCAGAGGCCAGGATTTGAACAAACTTGGTAGAGGTCCACTAGACAATGCTACATAGCAAATATCTTAACTGTAGGCCTTCTTGTTTCTGACAAGAAGATTTTTTAGTTTTTCCTTTATAACTCTATGTTAAACAAGTGACCCCGGGGCGGGGCCATTTTTGATCCAGAGGACAGGATTTGAACAAACTTGGTAGAGGTCCACTAGACAATGCTACACACCAAATATCTAAGCTCTATAACTTACGGTTTCTGACAAGAAGATTTTTTAAGATTTTCCTATATAACTTTATGTAAAACTAGTGGCACCTGGGGCGGGGTCATTTTTGACCCAGAGGCCAGGATTTGAACAAACTTGGTAGAGGTTCACTAAACAATGCTACACACCAAATATCTTAGCTCTATAACTTACGGTTTCTGACAAGAAGATTTTTTAAGATTTTCCTATATACATGTAACTCTATGTAAAACTAGTGGCCCCTGGGGCGGGGCCATTTTTGACCCAGAGGCCAAGATTTAAACAAACTTGGTAGAGGTCCACTAGACAATGCTACACACCAAATATCTAAGCTCTATAACTTAAGGTTTCTGACAAGAAGTTTTTTTAAGATTTTCTTATATAACTCTATGTAAAACTAGTGGCCCCTGGGGCTGGGCCATTTTTGACCCAGAGGCCATGATTTGAACAAACTTGGTAGAGGTCCACTAGACAATGCTACATACCAAATATCTAAGCTCTATAACTTACAGTTTCTGACAAGAAGATTTTTTAAAGATTTTCCTATATAACTCTATGTAAAACAAGTGACCCCCGGGGCGGGGCCATTTTTCACCCAGAGGCCATGATTTGAACAAACTTGGTAGAGGTCCACTAGACAATGCTACATACCAAATATCTTAACTCTAGGCCTTGTGGTTTCTGACAAGAAGATTTTCAATTCTTCCCTATATAACTCTATGTAAAATCAACTGACCCCTGGGGTGGGGTCAGTTTTGTCCCCAGGGACATAATTTGAACAAACTTGGTAGAGGTCCACTAGATGATGCTTCATACCAAATATCAAAGCTCCAGGCCTTGTGGTTTCCGAGAAGAAGATTTTTAAAGATCCAACTTATAAAATCTATTTTTAGCTCCAGTGAACCAGAAATGCAATGGACCAGAGCCATTTGAACAATCTTGGTAGAGCTTCATGCAAGGAACATCTCAGGCAAGTTTCATTAAATTTGCCCCATTGGTTTCAGAGGAGATGTCGTTTGAATGAAAAGTTGACGACGGACGGACGGACTGACGGACGGACGACGGACAAAGACCGATCAGAAAAGCTCACCCTGAGCACTTTGTGCTCAGATGAGCTAAAAATACGGATTACCTCGATGTGAAGAAATTGTGAAATATCTCAGCAATATCTGAAGATTGGGGCAACTCACCTTGATTGTCTGAACATTTAATGAAATGACCTAAAATAATGCAAAGGTACATAATAAGTAAGTCACCAAATTATGTGTGACTTATGGTGAAATTTGAAATGAAATTCAAAATATATTTGCAACAAATAGGGCATGTGTAAGTTTATTGTCCACTTTCCTTTTTGAGTTTTCCGAAGGGCTTGTTATTATATTGCAAAATCAATAAATAATTTTTTTTACCAAATGCCTGGACGATACAGGTTATCAGCAAAACAAACAAATTTCTGTCAAAACAATTACCTTTTGTCAGAGAAAGATATCCAAACTTATCAATTAGCATGTATATATGCTTCAGGCATCATGACACTTTGTGAATTGTAAATTGACTTACACTAGACAAAACAGACCTGATTCGATTGCCTAATTGGGATGGATGGACGTACAAAGCGGTGACTATATGCTCTCCCTTTGGTATTTCAAAATCCTTCCATGTATTAACAAGTTATGGCTCAGACGAGGTCTATCATTTATTTATTCATTTATTTTTACTTTGACCAGTAACTGTGACTTTGACCTTTGAGCTACATGTATGAACCTGAATCTTAGTATATGTGACAAACCATCTCATCTATATGAACAAATATGCAAAGGTATTTCAAAATCCTTCCATGCCTATCACAAGCTTATTTCAAAGCTTAAGAAGTTCTTTTCCAATATAGGAGAAAAATTTTTGATGGGGGGTCATGGCTACAGTATGCTCAGCGCGGATTTTGCAAACCCCGCAAGACCCCGCAGATGAGACTCATCGCGGACGAAATTTTGCACAAAATTTGTCCGCGAGACCCCGCGGACTGAAAATGTTCACCACCTCGGACATGAATCAGTGGCCGTAAGTGTTTACCCTGCGGAACGCCGCGGTAAATCGCGGCGGAACGCGGTGGTCAATCACCGCGGATCGCAGTGAAAACTGTAGCTTTTTACGATTAATTATTCAAACTTTACTACTTAAAATATGTAAAATTTGATTTTGTAATAAAAAAAATTATGTAGATACAATGTATTTGTTGTTTGTACATCTTGTTGTTCTCTCGTTATTGAATTATAATGAACAAAAACACTCTAAATCGCGGCAAATCATAGTCGTATTAAATTCGAAAATAGAGTAGATATGCAAGTTCATGGTTGTGAAAGCCACTTTTAAGTCAAATACTGAATAACCTCAGTGTACGGCATGTACGAACAAGAGGGCCATGATGGCCCTATATCGCTCACCTGAATATGACTGCTTTTAACAAAGTTGCTATGGACCTGGTTAATTGACCCCAGATGACCCATATTCCAACTTGACCTAGAAATTATTGAAACAATCTTTCTGACAAATTTCAAGGTTATTTGTACTGAAAGTGTAGCCTCTAGAGTGTTAACAAGGTTTTTCCATATTTGGGCTCTGTGACCTAGTTTTTGACCCCAGATGATCCATATTCAAACTTGGCCTAGAAATTTTTGAAACAATCTTTCTGACAAATTTCAAGGTTATTTGGACTGAAAGTTTTTAGATATTTAGGCTCTGTGACTTAGTTTTTGACCCCACATGACCCATATTCAAAGTTGAGCTGGAAATCATAGAAGCAACCTTTCTGACAAATTGTCAGGTTATTTGGACTAAAAGTGTAGCCTCTAGAGTGTTAACAAGGTTTTTTACATATTTGGTCTCTGTGACCTAGTTTTTGACCAAAGATGACTCATATTAGTACTTGAGCTAGAAATCATCAAAACAACCTGTCTGACAAATTTCCAGGATATTTGGACTGAAAATGTAACCTCTGGAGTGTTAAAATGGTTTTTACATTTTAGGGCTCTGTGACCTAGTTTTTGATCCCAGATGACCGATATCCTAATCTAGGCTAGAAATCATTGAAACAACCTTTCTGACAAATTTCAAGGACATTTGGACTGAAAATGTAACCTCTAGAGCATTAACAAGTATTTTCTACTTTTTGGCCCTGTGTCCTAGTTTTTGACCCTACATAACCCATATTCAAAACTGAGCTAGAAATCATTAAAACAATCTTTCTGACAAATTTCAAGGTTATTTGAACTGAAAATGTTACCCCAATGCATGTAAACAAGGTTTTTCCATATTTGGGGTCTGTGACCTAGTTTTTGACCCCAGATGACCTTTATTCGAATCTGAGCTAGAAATCATTAAACCATTTTTTCTGACAAATTTCGAGAATATTTGGACTGAAAAGTAGCTTCTAGAGTGTTAACAAGTTTTTTCTATTTTTTGGCTCTGTGACCTAGTTTTTGATTTCAGATGACACATATTCAAATTTAACCTAGAAATCATTGAAACAACCTTTCTGACAGATTCCAGGTTATTTGGACTGAAAATGTTACCTCTAGAGTGTTAACAAGGTTTTTCCATATTTGGGCTCTGTGACCTAGTTTTTGACCCAAGATGACCCAATTTTGAACTTAAGCTAAAAATCATCAAAACAACCTTTCTGACAAATTTCCAGGATATTTGGACTGAAAATGTAACCTCTAGATTGTTAACAAGGTTTTTCTATTTTTGGGCTCTGTGACCTAGTTTCTGAACCAAGATGACCCATATTCGAACTTGAGCTAGAAATCATAGAAACAACCTGTCTGACAAATTTCCAGATTATTTGGACTGAAAATGTTACTTCTCCTTCTACAAGAAGATTTTCAAAGTTTTTCCTATATAAGCCTATGTAAAACCAATGACCCCAGGGTTGGGCCAAATTTGACCCCAGAGCTATAATTTGAACCAACTTGGTAGGAGTCCACTAGTCAATGCTACATACCAAATATCTAAGCTCTATGCCTTACGGTTTCTGACAAGAAAATTTTTTAAGTTTTTCCTATATAACTCTATGTAAAACAAGTTACCCCTGGGGCGGGGCCACTTTTGACCCAGAGGCCATGATTTGAACAAATTTGGTAGAGGTCCACTAGACAATGCTACATACTAAATCTTAAGGCTCAGGGCCTTGTGGTTTCAGACAAGAAGATTTTCTAAGTTTTTCCTATATAACTCTATGTAAAACAAGTTACCCCTGGGGCAGGGCCATTTTTGACCCAGAGGCCATGATTTGAACAAACTTGGTAGAGGTCCACTAGACAATGCTTCACACTAAATATCTTAGCTCTATGCCTTACGGTTTCTGACAAGAAGATTTTTAAAGTTTTTCCTATATAACTCTATGTAAAACAAGTTACCCCTGGAGCGGGGCCATTTTTGACCCAGAGGCCATGATTTGAACAAACTTGGTAGAGGTCCACTAGACAATGCTTCACACTAAATATCTTAGCTCTATGCCTTACGGTTTCTGACAAGAAGATTTTTAAAGTTTTTCCTATATAACTCTATGTAAAACAAGTTACCCCTGGGGCGGGGCCATTTTTGACCCAGAGGCCATGATTTGAACAAACTTGGTAGAGGTCCACTAGATGATGCTTTATACCAAATATCAAAGCTCCAGGCCTTGTGGTTTCTGACAAGAAGATTTTTAAAGATCCAACTTTTAAAATCTGTTTTTAGCTCATGTGACCCAGAAATGCAATGAACCGGAACCATTTGAACAAACTTGGTAGAGCTTCATGCAAGGAACATTCTAGGCAAGTTTCATTCAATTTTGCCCAGTGGTTTCAGAGGAGATGTCGTTTGAATGAATTGTGGACGACGGACGGACGGACGGACGGACGGACGCCGGACAATCAAGGATCCTAAAAGCTCACATGAGCATGCTCAGGTGAGCTAAAAAGTAACAAGAGACAACAATGAAAACGTCAACTTTTGTTTCTTACACCAGGAAAACTTAATCCTTGTCAATATCTCCTTACAAAACTAGGTGTTACTATTTATAGCTTTTCCGAAAATGAGAATTGAAAGTAGAGAGCAAGCATCCAAAAGCATGCAGCATTAGATCATGTGATGTGGAAAAGGCGGTAAAATACTGGGATTTTTATGGAAAATTACTCAGGCTTGCTGTCAAAGGTTAGCTCTTGAATTACAACCAATAAAAATACGGTGTTGTATCAGGCGAGGGGAAAATCCCGGGATTGTCTTTAGAAAAGCCGGGATCCATGATCGTATTAAACATATAGTAATACCGGGAATACACCACCTGCCATAGGTGTCATCGATAAATTATCGATTATCGCTTGCCTTTTGTTATAGATAAGCATGTATAGTATAGGCGTGAAAATCTTTTTTTTCAGTAAATTAATTTTATCGTTGATGGATTTTATTTTTTATATTGGATATAGTTGCAACATTCTTTTTATTATTATATAAGCATTTTAATATCGTACTAACATGTGTACTGAAATTCTTTATAAAGCATTACCAAAAGTACGTGGTAATTTAAAAAAATATATAAGCAAAATAGGTTTTGAATAAATATTTGTTTATTTCATTATCACAAACAAAATCATAAACCGGGGATTTTCTATTTGAAGGTTCGTCGATAGGCTATATATAATAAACAACTCGCCAGAAATATAAAGTAATTGCTAAATATTGAATACATTCCTGAAGAGCATGCAGAATAAGTTAAAATTAAATTAAATAGTTAAAATACAACCTGGTATAGCTCTACTGATAATTTAACCTTAATTTTAAGTCAGCATAATGGTCTATTTAAATGATATAATCAAATAATGTAACTTTTTTATTGCCACAAATATCAAAACCAACACTGTTTATTGGTTTCCCTATACGTTTAATACGATCCCGGATCCCGGGTCCCGGGATTTTCCCCTCACCGTTGTATCACGTGTAAAGATCATAGGTCACGGGAATTGTGATTGACAGGTTGTTCCTTTGAGGCTACATATAGGTTTCACAACAATATTACGATATCAAAAATTGTGAAATTCATCCCCAAATGATAGAAATATAAAAGGGAAGTGTTGAGCCACTGAAATTTACAAGTGTTTGTTATGCATCGAAAAAATATATTTATACAAGATCTGTAGATTTAACTTTCAAACCAGAGCTCAGATTGGTTTATAAACTAGTTTGAAAAAAGGTGATTTAGTTTGTATTTAGGTATGTTATTCACACAGGTGTCAGCTGTGATTTTGAGTTAATCTGAAGACATGGCGCCCTTTGAAAAAAGTTGAAAGCCGCTATTGAGTGACGTAATTTCTTTGACAGTTAAAGCAGTTCACTTAAAATAACCCCGATAATTAGCATGTGTAACAAGTAATTGTTGTTAGGAACGTTCTAATTTGCGACGGTTTTGGATAGTTCAAGGGAACAAGGATGCTGTAGTATACTCTGTAGTATGTAGTTTGTGTCTATCGACGCAGTCACTCCAAATTTTACAATCAAAACAAAGGTAACGTTTTTTATTATAAATGCCATTTAAGTATTTTGGTTGATTTAAAGTCATCTTGTAAAATAAGAACACGGTGAAAATTTTATAAAATAAACATTTATTTTTGAGCTATAGTTATAATGGCCGCCGCGTTCCGCCGCGAGAAACAGGTAACCGATTTTATTGATAATTTAAATATAATCTTCGGTATTTTGTCCGCGGTGGAAACAACTGGACACCGCGGATCGCGGCGGGAATAAGCCCTCTCATCGTGAACGTCCGCCGCTTTTGTCCGCGATAAGAAAAAATTGTCCACGGTGGTATCGCGGAAAAGGCAGAATCCGCGCTGAGCGTACTGTACATATATAAGTATAAGCAAAATCAAGTGACCCCTTGGGTTGGGCTAACTTTGACACCAGTGACATGGGTACCAACAATCTTTGCAGGGTTTGTGCTGGTGATCAAGTACATGTATTCCAAGTTGGAATGGAATATCTTTGACATTTTTCTGAGAAATGGACATTAACAAAAAGTTAAAGCAAGAAATTTTAAGTTGAAAAAAGGGGCATAACTTTGCAAAAATAAATTTGAGGGTTATCTGCCCTTGAGAAATGGTGTCTCATTTTAATAGTGAACATGTATTCCTAATTTGAAGTTAAAAGCTTTGATAGTTTCTGAGAAACGGGCCTTAACAAAAAGGTTAACCAATGCCGACGCTGATGAGGGGGTCATGGCAATAGCTCCATTCTTTTCTTTGAAAAGTGGAGCAAAAAACAATATGCCAAGGTATTTAAAAATCTTTCCATGTATGGAGAAATTATGGTCTGCACATGAAATGGGACAGACAGATGGAGGTACAAGTATAATAATCATTATTTAAACACAGTTACCAAGTTCATTGCGTCTTTTCAAAAACTAGGCTATTGCTGACAGAAATATATGCAAAGCTAAGTTGCTCAAAGAAACTTAATAATCATCATCATTATCTTGCGTCACTTTATGGCAATAACTCAGTAAGTCCTTCTATTTTCTACTTACTGAGTTCTTGCACTATGGTGATTATGTAATATAAGCAAGGTACTGTAAAATTAGGTACCTAAAAAATCTGCGTTTTAAAGGCCAGCCTCAATTATGTTTGTTTCATCAATAATAATCTCAAACATGAAAAAGTCAATTTCTTATTCAAGCAGAAATCAATCAGAGATTACGTTAATGAAAAAGTTGGCTTACTCAAGACAAGAAAGAATTCTGAAATTTGATTCAATTAACAAAGAAGTAACAGAATTACAGAACATACTGGTTCCATAAGGAATCTTTCAGGCAAGTTTGGATTTTAGCAGAAATACTTTTTATTCTTTCAGGAATAGGACCTGTGTCATAAAATCTTGGTATTTGAGAAATGTCTAAAACATGCAAATTTAATTTTGGGACAACTCATACAACACTGCAATTAATCAAAGGCAAATTAGAGTTTTTTTGCCACTTTAAAAGTGATTTATTTCAGGTCTCCAAATAAATTAAAACATTAGATTTCAAAATCAATTGTTAAAATTTTTTGAAAGTATTGACAAGCATAGATAAATAATGTGCCATGTTACTATTATAACTTACTAAACTGAAATTATTTCATTACAAAATTTCTTAACAACACACTATGATTAATTGGTAAAAAAAATCTGAAACATTTATTTAACAAGAGCTTGTCAGAGACAAAGCAACAGTCCCCTACCGGTGCAATGTCCATCTCCCTAACTCCAACCCATATGTGGAAATCGACTAAAGAATTTGTCTGAGACATGCATAATCTCCATATGATCCTCTATCTATGTACAAAGTGTAATCAAAGAAGAAAATGTCATAGGTCAAGGTCATTTAGAGGTTAAGGTCATAGAAATATAATGTTGTTGAAAAGGTCTTATCGAAGGGGTTGTTGTGACCAATTTTGAAGTAATTCTGTTCAGAAATAAGGAAATTATGGCCAAACTTATAGTTTCTGGACAAGAAAACTTTAAAGGTCAAGGTCATTCAGAGGTCAAGGTCATAGAAATGTACTTCATTGGAATGGTCTTGTCCAAGGTATTGTTGTGGCCAAGTTTGAAGTAATTCCATTCAGTAGTAAGGAAAATGTGGCCAATGGTAAAGTTTTCGGAGGAAATGACTGATAAACGGACGGACAGTTCCTCCTTTAGGTTCATAAAAAAATGAGGTGGATATTCTCCATACTGCCATTTATCCATATTTCAAGTTTCATAAAAATATTGGAAGTACTTTTTGAGTTATCACAAATATTGCTATAGTCTATTTGTTGCCATAGCAACCAGATTTTTCAACATAGGAAGAAAAAAAAGACGTGTTTAATCTCCATACTGCCATCTATCCATATATCAAGTTTCATAAAAATATTTTCAGTACTTTATGCATTATCTCAGGATCCAGTTTTTGTGGACAAAGGACTGACGGAAGGAGGGTAAACCTATAGTCCCCTCCAGTGAAACCAGTAGGGGACTAAAAAAGGTCGCAAAACTAGAATTTTGTCACAGATGGTGACTAATACCCCGCACTGCCTTGTCACAGGATGGTAGCCCAGATTGAACAAGTTGCACATAATCTTTAATACTAAGTTTCAATTATCATCTGACCTTGACCTCTGTTGAAAACCCATGAAAAACTAGTTCCTAATGTTTAAATTTTCTCAGGATCACTATGTTTAACTTATATTTCAACTTTACTTTATTCTCAGTAAATTTGTTGGAAAAGTTCCAAGTACTTCAAAAGTGATCTCTGGATACAGTTTTTAGGGAAAGACAAATGTACCAAATTTTTCAACATAGGAAGAAAAAATTCAAAGTTCAAGGATGATAATTCTGACAATTTAGGTGCTAGAATTATGAACCTTGTCACATATGATGTGGGTGATGATAAGAAACCAATATTTAAAGTCTGAAGTAGATTTGTTAAGAAATAATGAAGTTATATACAAAAAAACCACATTTTTCATGAAAATTCTAAGTTCAAGGGGGATAAATCTAATAATTTTGGAGCTAGAGTTGTGAACCTTGAGGTGCATTATCTTCATACTGTCACCTATCCACACATCATGTTTCCTAAAAATATTTTCAGTACTTTTTGAGTTTTACACAAAAAAACACATTTTTTTCATGAAAATTATAAGTTCAAGGGGGGATAAATCTAATAATTTTGGTGCTAGAGTTGTGAACCTTGAAGTGCATTATTTCCATACTATCACCTACCCATATTTTATGTTTCATAGAATTATTCTTACAACTTTTTGAGTTATCACAAATATTGTTATATTTGCCATATTTTAAGTATATTTGTTGCTATAGCAACCAAAATTTTCAACATATGAAGAAAAAAAAAGACGTGCACAATCTCCAGACTGCCATCTACACATATTTCAAGTTTCGTTAAAATATTTTCAGTACTTTTTGCATTATCATGGGATCCAGTTTTTGTGATGGACAGACAGACTGACGGACAGACGAACGGACGGAGGGTAAACCTATGGTCCCCTCTGGTTAAACTGGTAGGGGACTAACAAGACAAGAGGGCCATGATGGCCCTGTATCGCTCACCTGAGTATGACTGCTTTTAACAAAGTTGCTATGGACCTGGTTAATTGACCCCAGATGACCGATATTCGAACTTGACCTAGAAATTATTGAAACAATCTCTTTGACAAATTTCAAGGTTATTTTTACTGAAAATGTTACCTCTAGAGTGTTAACAAGGTTTTTCCATATTTGGGCTCTATGACCTAGTTTTTTAGCCTAGATGTCCCATATTCGAACTTGACCTAGAAATTATGTAAACAATCTCTCTGACTAATTTCCAGGATACTTGGACTGAAAAAGTAGCCTCTAGAGTGTTAACAAGGTTTTTCGATATTTAGGCTCTGTGACCTAGTTTTTGACCCCAGATAAACCATATCCAAACTTGAGCTACAAATCATCAAAACAACCCTTCTGACAAATTTCCAGGACATTTGGAGTGAAAATGTAGCCTCTAGAGTGTTTACAAAGTTTTTCGATATTTGTGCTATGTGACCTAGTTTTCCACTCCAGATGACCCATATTCAAACTTGAGCTAGAAACCATAGAATTAAGCTTTCTGACAATTTTTCAAGGTTATTTGGAATTAAAATGTTACCTCTAGAGTGTTAACAAGGTTTTTCCATATTTGGGCTCTGTGACCTAGTTCTTGACCCAAGATGACCCATACTCCAACTTGAGGTAGAAATCATCCAAAAAACCTGTCTGACAAATTTCCAGGATATTTAGACTGAAAATGTAACCTTGGGCCATGTGACCTAGTTTTTGATCCCAGATGACCCATATCCAAATATCAGCTAGAAATCAATGAAACAACCTTTCTGACAAATTTCAAGGACATTTGGACTAAAAATGTAACCTCTAGAGCATTAACAATGTTTTTCTACCTATGGGCTCTGTGACCTAGTTTTTGACCCCAGAAAACCTATGTTCAAAACTGAGCTAGAAATCATCAATAGAACCTTTCTGACAAATTTCCAGATTATTTCGACTAAAAATGTTACCTTTAGAATGTTAACAAGGTTTTTCCATATTTGGACTCTGTGACCTAGTTTGTGACCCCAGATGACCCATATTCGAACTTGAGCTAGAAATCATTGAAGCAACTTTTCTGACAAATTTCCAGATTATTTGGGCTGAAAATGTTACCTCTAGAGTGTTAACAAGATGTTTCTATTTTTGGGCTCTGTGACCTAGTTTTTGAACCCAGATGACCCATTTTTGAACTTGAGCTAGAAATCATAGAAGCAACCTTCCAGACAAATTTCCAGATTATTTGGTCTAAAAATGTTACCTCTACAGTGTTAACAAGGTTTTTCAATTTTTGGGCTCTGTGACCTAGTTTTTGACCCCAGATGACCCATATCTGAACTTGACCTAGAAATCGTCAAAGCAACCTTTCTGACAAATTTCCAGATTATTTGGGCTGAAAATGTAACCTCTAGAGTGTTAACAAGATTTTTCTATTTTTGGGCTCCGTGACCTAGTTTTTGAACCCAGATGACCCATCTTAGAACTTGAGCTAGAAATCATCGATAGAATATTTCTGACAAATTTCCAGGATATTTGGACTGAAAAAGTAGCCTCTAGAGTGTTAACAAGGTTTTTCTATATTTGGGCTCTGTGACTTTGTTTTCCAACCCTGATAACCCATGTTCGAACTCGTCCGAGATATTAATAAGACAAACATCCTGATCAAGTTTCATGACAATTGAGGCAAAAATGTGACCACTAGAGTATTAACAAACTAATTGTGGATGGACGGATGGACGGGCGGACGGACGGACGACGGACAAAAGGTGATCAGAAAAGCTCACTCTGTCACTACAGGTGAGCTAAAAACAGACTAGCCCAAAAAAGGTAACTTATAGCTATTTTCATTTCAGAATAAAACCTTTGCTGGCTCTTAACAATTTTTTCATGAAGTAAATACTGTGACAAGAAAGTATCAAAGAGCCACAACTCTTACAATTGGCATAGCAAAAATTCTTGTTTTCATTTCCACTTAGGTAATATTTGAACAATTCAGATTTTTCAAATAAAAGCTATATACACAGAAAGAGGGTTTTGATGCACAAACTTCAAGTTGGCTGAGGAAAACATAAAATTATAGAAACCAAGAAAACGTAACCCTTACCTAGCACTGTTATCATCACTCCAGATATAATGACTAGTATTGCTACTGTTGCAAACACCACACCCTTCCTGTAGGATTTCTTGCCAGATGTTCGCAGAGTTGGACTAAAATGGCTAAGTCCAATTCGTCTTGGTTCTGTATGGCGCAGTCCACGCGATAAACGGATTCCCGCTGTACTAAACATTTCAAATGGTCCTTACAGCATATAGTGTGTCAAGTAACTGCAAGTCGTTCTATAGAGAGCAAGGCCATCTTCCTACAAATAAAACAAAAATACACTCAGGTAATTTTCTGGTACGATTAAACAACAGCAAATGATCATAAAGTTTCCCATTTCTTACCAAATTACCAAAGCATGCATGTAAGAGTTTTAAAAGATCAATACATGCTAGCAAGATGCTGGATGCCGTGTTAAATTAAACAACACCTCACATACAACACAAACTAAGGTGAGATATTATAGTTCTTCCTATACAATATTAAATTTTCAGAAGAAATTAAATAAGGTCGCTGATTAACATGGAAAACAATTACGATAACAAAAGCTATCTCAGAGGCAAATCCTACAAAACAAATTACTTTACCTAAATATCAAAGGGTGAATTTTACTGTAAATATGGGAGTGGGGTGTGAGGGGTTGGGGGAGGGAAAGACAATAAAGCAAATAAACTTAAAGCTGAACTTAAAATGGCTTAACGCTGTACATTGTACATCTTCTGAATAAATAAAACTTAAACATATGTACATGTACTTACAACACATGGAAGAAATATGTACCACTGACTGTGAGACATAACTGTTCATGCATTCTATTGAGAAAATGATACTTTCTCAATATTTATAGCTATTTTGCCTAAATAAAATTTTCCTCTAATATAACTACATGTAACATCAAGAAACTTCTAATGGAAATATTGTAACCAAGGAATTGCAAGCTGACAGTACAACTTCAGATAGGATGCTTTATAATAATAAATCTTAAATTTTTTGCTATTTAATCATACACAGAAAACATTATTTTGCCTCTCTTGTAAAATACTAAATGATGATATTAACTAAATTAATAAAAATACAAAAAATTTTGGTAACATATAAGTTGCATGAAGACAAAAAAATATTCCAGTTAATAATGACCATTGTGTAACAATGGATTTCGTTAGCTTATTTGTAACAATGCACATACATGTATCGACTTCACCAATTATATTTTAGAGTTTTCTGAAATATACATGTCATAAAATACAACTTTCACTGTAAATATTTTTTTCTCAATTCTGTCACTCTACATCTGCAAGTAAAGCTACATAATTATCAATATTTTGCAGCTCCATTTTTTGTTCTGTAAAACGACACAGTAATTAAGCAAAATGCATAACAAAATTTCCTTCTAGGAAATTTACAGCTTGTTATTTTTTATGGAAATTCTGTTACACGAATTTACATAATGGAAGATATTTCAGGTCATCTTTCTTGTATTGTCCTTAACAATGATTTCCTCCATCTAGTAAACATGTGAGCCGGTTATTTCAAAATCCTCCATAAAAGAGAGTAAATAGAAATATCTAAGTAACATAGAACACCAAAAAGAGAGAGCTTAGTGACTGACTGTGTGTTAATTGTATTTGCATGCGCTTCTCTGCCAAGTCATGTCAATTTTTATCGATCAATGACATAATAACAAGAGGGCCAGGATGGCCCTAGAACGCTCACCTGAATACTTTGCCTTTGGGTCTGCTATTGAGCAAACATCAGAAGCTGTTTTAAGATCCTCCCTATATAAATATGTATGAATTCAAGTGACCCTCAGGGTAGAGCCAGTTTTCACTCAAGAGGTACAATTTGAACAAACTTGCTAGATGAGCTCTAGCTGATGCTCCATTAAAAATATCTAAGTTCTAGGCTTTGTGGTTTCAGACAAGAAGTTTTTTAAAGTTTTCGCTATATAAGCTTATGTAAAATCAACTGACCCCCTGGATGGGGCCAAATTTGACCCCAGAGGTATAACTCGAAAAAACTTGGTAGAGGACCTTGTGGTTTCAGACAACAAGATTTTCAAAATTTTCCCTATATAAGCCTATGTAAAATCAACTGGCTCCCAGGGTGGGGCCAAATCTGATCCCAGGGGTATAATTTGAACAAACTTGATACAGGTCCACTAGACAATGCTACATACCAAATTTTAAGGTTCAGGGTCTTGTCGTTTCAGAAAAGAAGATTTATCTGTGCAGTCTGATCATGGTCTGCACAATTTGCCATTCAGTCAGTAAATTTTCAATCTGCACCCCAATTTTAGCAACGTTAATAAACTGTTATTAATAAACTGTTAATAACATCACACACTTACTGAATATTCAGCTTACTCCGTCAACCTTCGCAAATGAAAGGAGGGGTGAAAGACCATATATTTTGCTTTAATTAACAGAATAATGATCACCTGCACATTGTTTTGAAGTTACATCGCTTGAAGTCAAAGCTGCTCTCATGTCTTGCAAGATAAGATGTGATCTATTAAATTTACATTGAAATTCACTGTTGCGTGTCAGATTAAGCCTCAATTATTGTTGCCACTGGTCATACACAAAGTCTGGGTCATAAAAATGCCAAAAATACGACAAAAAGGTAACCATTTGTGGAATTTTCTTCACTCAGGTTTTTTGAAACCCAGCTGGGTGAAACAGGTTTTATGATTGAAACCGGGAGCCTCCCAGCCAAACCTGGAGGGCTAATGATCATAGTTATTTTAATACAAGCAAAACTCATAACTTGGTAAGCACTCATACCAACACAGAGGAGGACCCTGCATCACACATTTTATCTTATTTTTATGCCCCTGTCCGTCTGTCTGTCCTGTAAAATCTTGTTCTCGCTTCATCTCCAAAATCTCTTGAGGGATTTCATTGGAACTTAATAGGAGTGTTTGTCACCAAGCCTAGTTGTGCATATCGTCAGGAAATTCAGCTCGTTTTTTTTTTTTCCCAGAGTTATGGGCACTTAGTCATTTTTTTTACTCTAACCTCTATATTAAAGTCTTGTCCACACTTCGTCTCCAAAACCGCTTGGAGGATTTCATTGAAACTTCACAGGAATGTTTGTCACCAAGCCTTGCTATGCATATCATCAGGAGTTTCTACTCAGGTTATTTTTGGCAGAGTTATGAGCACTTAGTCATCTTTTCCTCTAACTTCTATATCAAAATCTTGTCCACGCTTCATCTCCAAAACCACTGGAGGATTTCACTGAAACTATACAGGAATGTTTGTCACCAAACCTAGCTGTGCATATCATCAGGAGTTTCTGGTTGGATTACTTTTGGCAGTGTTATGGACCCTTAGTCATTTTTACTATAAATTCTATATTAAAATCTTATCCAAGCTACATCTCAAAAACCGATTGGGGCATTTTATTATATATACAAGGGCGATCAGTGATCACATGTGTCGCCTGATGATAGCAAATTAAACAGTAGTACTGTGAGGTGATTAGACAGTTTGTAGGCTAAAACGCATTTTTTTAAATCAAGGGCCATAACTTAGCCAAAAATTGCTTTACTAAATTGCTTTAGTAGTAATTGCTTTAGTAGTATAAGAGAAGTAGACCTGACAAACTTTAAAAATAAAATAGGCCATAACTCTGACAATAATCATTGAACTGGAAAATGCTGAAGATATGCACAACTACAGTACACGCAGCGCGGACTTTGACAATGAACACCCGTCCCCGCGATTTTACTGTCCGCGTTGAAGACCAAAATGATCACCGCTACAAGTGTTCATTCGTATAAAACGCGGTGGTCAGCGCGGCCGTCCGCTATGATCAGTACCGCGCCATGTCGCGGCCTCGGGTCGCGGGGGGTTGCGGTGTCCGAAAAAACGAAGTCGCAACACAATTTTACATTCCCCTATTTTTTTTCACATGAGTTACAAAAAACACGTAATTATTACATGTTGAAGTTGTTTCTTTTTCTTTTTAATACCCCATCCGGTTAAACTTTTATTTGTTGACGTTCGATGTTTGGTTGTATGATTGAGAGTAACACAGCCGATTATGAATAGATTTACACACCTACATGCCATCTTGTTAACATTAATTGCTGCAATTAATATATTTTCAAGCCTTCAATCAGTGCCGCTCTTGTATTAATCCACTCGCAAATAAATTACAAGCAAATAAATTACTAATGATCATCAAACTGCGAAAAAGTAAACAGATCTAATTTAAACTGTCAAAATTCGAACAAATCCACTCTAATTATGATGCATATACAAACCCTCCTTTTTGTTTACGCAAAGAATGACCATTCAAAGCAGTTGCTTCCGGAAACAGCTGATCATATTTTCAGAAAATGAATTGTCTGTGTTTTTAGGTCAACACGTGTTTAACTTCTTTCGACATCTGTCTAGGCGCTTGGCAAAAATTATTGATCGATTTTGCTATATAGTAACAAGCGTTTTTCTAAAAATTCCAAAAACGAAAGTACATAATAAACCTACACCGCATACAGTGTATGTACTTGAAATTTGGTTTTAATTTGACCAACTGAAGTTAGCCACAAAATACATGTAAGTAAAATAAGAATGAGTAAAAAAGACAACCACGTACATGTACTGTACGCTGAGTATGTTTAAATGCAGTAATCTCCAAGTCAGAACATCGCGGGGACACGCGGCGCTCTGTCACCGCTACACGCGGTGATCATACCCCTCGGCGGTTGTCGCAGTGGTCATTTTAGCGGACACCCGAAATTTGGGTGTTCAGTCCACCCCGACTGGCCACCCGAAGCAATACCGGCCCCCGCGACAATGTTAACAACGTCAAAGTCCGCGCTGCGTGTACTGTAGTCTTGGTACTGAACATTCCTGTAAAGTTTGGATGAAATCGCACCAGTAGTTTCTGAGGAGTAGTCCGGACAAGTTTTGTGATGGACAGACAGACAGACGGACGGACAGACAGACAGATGATGGGGAAGTGATCCTTATATGTCATGGCTACTTTTTAGCATGTCGTAGCTACTGTGAAGCCTGCAACACAAAATCCATTATTTGGCCAAAATGCCTTTTTCATTCAAGGGCCATAACTCAGCCAAAAATCATTCAACCAAAAAACCCGTTAGATATGCCCAAGTACTTGAGGTACTGATCAATCCTGTAAAATTTCATTCAAATTGCTTTAGTAGTATAAGAGAAGTAGTCCGGACAAACTTTAAAAATAAAAATCATAAAAGGGCCATAACTCTCACAAAATCATTGGACTGGAAAATGCTGAAGATATGCATAACTGTACTTGGTACTGATCATTCCTGTAAAGTTTGGATGAAATCGCACCAGTAGTTTCTGAGGAGTAGTCCGGACAAGTTTTGTGATGGACGGACGGACGGAAGTTGGAGAAGTGATCCCTATATGTCGCAGCTACTTCATAGCAGGCAACACAAAAACATCAGTAGAGGTTGGGAATAAAACAATATTGTTAGAATTCAAGGCCAAACTCACAGCTTTCTATTTCATTAAATTATTTTGTCTTTTACCTTCGTATAAGAATCTGAAGCAGAAAAACATTACCATTTACCTTCAGTTCATGGTCTATTTTTTGTCTGATCTCTTTTCCACAGGCATATTCAATTATATATTTACACCAGTTTCATTTCAAAGCTACATTTCAGCGGCATATGTCAATTTCCAGTGACAGCTTTTGTTTTATTTATTTTTTATCAATTACCCTACTGATATCTTAACATGTTTTGAAAGATAAATGAATTCTTTTTCAATCCAAGTAAGTTTTATCTATCAGTTGTTAAAGAATTAACACAAAAACTTAGCAACAAAACATTATGTCCTCCATCATTCAAGTCTTCTGAATATGTGACACAAGTTGAGATATTGTCATACACCAATGTAACTGAATTTTCCTAACAAAGAGACAAACAAGTAAGGATAACGGACATTCAAGCAGTCAGGATCAAGATATCTCAAAAGTTAAAATAATCCAGCTAACACAGACTTTTGACAATGTTTATTCAGGATAAATCAGTGGAAATCATAAAGACAAAAATCAGTGGAGGAGATTCTACACTGCAGTTTACTGATTTTTCATGCTCTCAGTGTGTACATGTATAAACAATGTGTAAACTTTTAATCTCTCATATATTATATTAAGGAGACAGATAATATTCTGAAAAGATCTTTATATATTGCAAGTTTGCAACAGAGGACAGATATTCAATCAATCTATGTAAGTTTTAGTATTTGTGAAAATATCATTTCAATGTAGCTTTAAAAGAAAAAATATCTTCACTTTTTCTGTCATTCCAAAGTTTGAAATCTGTTAAGTGATTTATAGAAATAAGCCTAGTCATACTTACATGGAACAATATTTGAAAATTTTGAGCTAATTTTGTTTCACATACCTGCTGCACATACAGAAAAATTAATAAAAAACATTGTGACACTGTATACTAAACATCATTATTCTCACTTTATCATATATTTTGTGGTATTTCCATAACTTAGAATACCAGATTTAACATATAATCCAATTTAACCAATTTTTAACCAGCACTGTAAATGTATTAATTAAATGCTGTTCTTGTTTAACAATCATCTGCTGACTTTTCTGTCCGAAACAGTTTTAGAATTCATTTTTCTTTCCAACTTACATTGTATTTGTACATATGCCTGCTTGTTCACATTTCAGTATGTCAATATTTTGACAGTTTCTTTAATGCTTTATACTTATTTTGTTGACTGTAAAGTGAGAAATACAACAGGTTTGCAATGAAATAAAGTGAGAAACCGGAAGTGTAAGTTGCTTCAATTTAGGCGTTTCATAAATGAAAGGCCAATCTACTTTAGCTAAATAATTTGCAATTGACAGCATTGCATCAATACAGCAGCTCTCTCTAGCTTGTTTTGTTTACATTTATGAAATATTTGCAACGAGAGATAAGTCTATCTGTCTATCTATCTATCTATTTATCTATTTATCTCTCTATCTGTCTATCTATCCCCCAATAATGTCAAACCCCTAGTGGGGACGAAGGCAGGTGTCAAAGGTTCTATTTCTATTGCAATTTTGATAATTTTATTTTAAAATCACATTAACCTTTTAGATTTTAATTGTTATAAACATGATGCATTTTTTAGTTTTAAATTAAAACCATGAATTAAAATACTGATACATGTATGCTGTTTAAACTACATGTAGACAGAGTCAAAACTATCCAAAATCTTAAATATTTTGAACTGTATATAAGATAATACCACAACAAAATTAGTGCAATATTTCATATGTTTAGATTGTTTGACTAGATATCTCATGACCTGCCAGATTTTTTTTAGCCCATCTCACTATTTATTATGAATAACCCTTACCAGAACTTTGATTCTGTTACTCCAGTCTAGGCTTGGCTTGATCTGAAGGAAGTGTTAATATTTGTTATCCTGTATAATTTTTTAAAACACTAAACTGTTTCATTCCGTTCACGAAAAAAATACCTTAAATCACTGTCGTAAATTCACATTTTAAGAAAAGTTTTGACTTTCATCCCAGAGTTAAACAATCCATTTTCAGCTGCTGATGCTGATTTTTGATGCACAATCAAACGGCAGATGAAATTATTTTAGTACACATTATGTTTTAAAATGTAGATATTCACACCTTATGATAGATATCTTTTATTTACATGTAACCTATATTTATTCCCGAAATTTTTATTCTCGATTTGTAAAAAATAAAACAGAATAATGTTAGACAATTTTGTGCATTGCAGCTGGAAAACCGAAGGTATCCGCAAGATGGCCGCGCTCATGACTGGTCGTGGTGGCTTTTCGCTGAATTTAAGACATATCAGTAAAATTCTTGCTTGTCAGTCGCAACAGTTAACACAGTGTAGAAAGAAACACGTGTCGGTTATTCGAAATACATATTGCAGATCAAATACGGTGTTAAATAGCTGCTGGTTGCAATCCACTAGACATTTTTGTGAAAAACAAATTTCAGCAAGGTCAAGTGATGAAATTCCAAAGGAAAACACAAATCAGTCTGATGAGAAAAATGACGAACAAACGAAGAATAAAAAGAGAAGAACAAAAATGCTTCTCATTGGTGGTATCACAGCTTGGCTTGGAACTGCTTGCTGCATGATAGTGCATGATTGGGGTAGGTATTGTATAACTATAAGAAAATAACCATTTCACTCAGGGTTGGACGGGATTTCCTGGACGTGGGAATTCCCACTGGGATTTCCCGGTAATTCCCGTCCTGGGAAATACCCCAAATTTAGCAAAAATGGGAAATAGTGGGAAATACTAAATTTTATTGTGATGAAAACATCAGTACAAAAGTGAATATCAGCAAATACATTGCAAATATTTGGAAAATATAACTACTTGCAATACATAACATACAGCTTGCAATACATAACATACAGAGCAATGGCATTATGTCACAAAATTATCTTTCATATATTTACGCTTTCAGAGTCATAATATTGTAAGTTTTAATCACAAGACAGAGCACCGGTAACTTTTAATTTTTTGCCACAACTTTACCAGTCAATTTCTTCCTTACCACGAAGCATGCGATAACAACAGACCAGCTTTGCCGCCTTCTGAAGACCTAGTCTATTTTGGAGTTTTGTTTGGATTGTACCAAAGTTGGAAAAAACACGCTCAATGGCTGCAGAGTTAGAGGGCATTTTCATTAGTTTTGCTGCAAGTTCACACAGTTCCATACTGATCACTCCTGTACGCTGTACAGACATCCACCATATGGCTGGCTTTGCTTGGTCCCTTGTAACTTTATCTGTCAGAGCCTTGGGCAGTTTTGAAGCATCTGACAGAATCGTCAACATTTCTGACACACTTTCTTTTCTTATGCTAAGAAGCAAGTCCTGTGCACTTTCAGAGCTGTTCAGGGACAACTTTTTTCCCCTGTATACTGGGTGAAGCATGTTAGCGAGGTAATGGTAGGCCGTCATTGCCTGGTCAAACCGTTTTTTCACTTTCTTGTCATGAGGCTGAAGTTTGTCATTAGCTAATAGCTCACACCATACTTCACAAGCCTCTGCAATGGATGAGGAATCCGACTGTAGTCTGTTCAGTGCATCGGCAATCGGCTGTAACTGCTCTTTCAAGTACTTGGCCTCATTATATAGTCCAATATTGTGAATCAGGTTTCTGATGTGAGGGTCAATCTGGTCTTCCTTTTGTGCAGTGATGAGAAGCATGAATGGTCGTTCTTTTATGAAAGTGTCAATACAGACCAAATTGCTGTTCCAACGTGTTTCAGCAGGTAACTGCGGCTTCACTGAACCGTTCACTTCGGATAATAAGGCGCCTGGTATGTGGTGATTCCGAAAGTATTTGTTGACTTCCACGATCTGATTAATTATTTGTACAGGCGTAATGTCTTGACCTAATAAATTTAACCAATGTGCAGAGCAGCCATATACAACCACTGACCACTTTTTTACAGTCTTTACAAGTCACTATTTTCTTAGATCCTTCCTCAACTACATCATAAAAATTCCAGGCTGGATCTTTAGGTTTGAACCTTGACATGATGATGATGTACACAAGAGTGCTACTGTATATGAAGTGAAAATGAATTTCTAAATAACTGACCATGTACTGACAAAACTGAAGATTAATACTAATAATTTGACTACTAGTTACTGGTAGTTTGAGGAACTCAATGCCCCAGGCATTTAAATACTGACCAGACCATAATGGTCAAAAGTTGTAAAAACATCAATAAAGGTGTCAAAGTAGGATAGTAGGGTTTGCTTCATCATTCCTCAACACAGTATTTTCCACTATTTCCCGGGAAATCCCTGTATTTCCTGCCGTCCTGGGAAATACTAGTATTTCCCACTTAAATGCCAACCCTGATTTCACTCTGCGTGCTTCTGTCATGCTTTGGTATACCTTGGAAATACAAAGCTGCAGACATAGGTACTATATAA
Source organism: Cyclina sinensis (assembly GCA_012932295.1). Lineage (NCBI taxonomy): Eukaryota > Metazoa > Mollusca > Bivalvia > Venerida > Veneridae > Cyclina > Cyclina sinensis. The sequence continues at coordinate 40,189,266 of JAAONU010000011.1, forward strand.
AAAAATAACATGACATATGTATATTTTGTTAGCTTATTCTCTTTAAAATGAAAATTATTGAAAAGAACATGTTTCCCAAAATATTTCTTTGAAACGTATAATCATCAAATTTTTTCAAATACATAAATTACCAAACAAAGGATGTGCAATACTTTATTGTAACCAGACACCTTAGCTCGCTGTCACTATATCCATGCATACGCAGAGGGAAAATGCATACCCTTCTCTACATATCCTTGTTGCTGATAGCTACTTCGTCTGATGTTGAGCTCAATCCAGGACCCCGTCAACCGAAGTACCCCTGCCAGATTTGCAACAAGGCTGTCACATGGAAACAGAAAGGCGTAGCCTGCGACGACTGTCAACAGTGGTACCATGCTCAGTGTATGCACATGAACTCAAAAATCTATGAAACCTTATGCAACTACAGTAATATTTCATGGCACTGTGATAACTGTGGCATGCCTAATTTTTCTACCAGTTTATTTGAATCATTTATTACTGATGCAACTAGCAACTCCTTCAATGCACTTGACTCATCAACCACTACATGCTCATCAAGTCCTGGCCCCCCTATCTCCAGTTCTTCTCCTAAATCCTCACATAAGAAAAAATCAACTCCGTCATTTCGCAGTTTGAGAACACTGGTCATCAACTTCCAAAGCTGCAAAAACAAGAAAGCCGAAATCAGCAACCTCTTAGAGTCCGCTGATCCCAGTATCATCATGGGATCTGAAACTTGGATGAATCCTAACATTCACTCTTCAGAAATATTCCCAACAAACTATGACATTCTCAGAAAAGACGGGAAAGATGGGTACGGCGGTGTCCTTCTTGGTTTGAAGAACGACCTTATCTATGAAAAGCTGGACACAGGACCAAACACGGAGCAAGTGTTTGCTAAAGTCACTCTTGATAAAAATAAAACTCTCATCATTGGTTCCATCTACAGACCACCCAACAGTGATGAAACATATACTGAGGATCTATGTTCCACAATAGAAAACATAAAGAATTGTTACAAAAATGCTGTAATATGGATGGTGGAGACCTAAACCTACCTGACATTAACTGGACCATCAACACAGTAGAAGGTAACCAGAATTCCAACAGGATCAACAAAAAGATTCTTGAAGTTGTTGAATCCTGCAATCTTCACCAGATGGTCACTCAGCCAACAAGAAAAGACAACATTCTGGATGTTTTCCTCACAAATCGTCCTACTCTTACAACACACAGTACAACTCTGCCAGGACTAGGTGACCATGACATAGTCTTCATTGAATCCAGTGCATCGGCTAAAAGATCTAAACCAGTGAAAAGACTTATACACCTATGGAAGAATGCAGATATAGACCAACTGAGAAGCAAATGTCACCAATTTCAACAACACTTTAAAGAAACTTACACAACAATTAGCCATATCAACACTATGTGGGCAGATATAAAAGACAATCTCCTGAAAGTCCTGGACTCCTGTGTGCCATCCAAGATGAGCAGCTCTAGATTCAGCCAGCCTTGGATAAACAAAGACATCAAACAGTTGAGTCGAAGGAAAAAGAGAGCATACGCCCGGGCAAAATCCACCAAGTCTCATAAAAGCAAGAAACGATATGAAGACCTCAAGAAAAAATCTAGGCTGGCATGTCAAGAGGCCTACAATGAGTATGTTAACAATATTGTCAGTCCAGAGTCTGCCTCAAATCCCAAAAAGTTCTACAGCTTCATTAAAAGCAAAAAAGTTAGGGTGTGGCACCACTAAAAGCAAAAACAGGCATGACTCACTCTGACAGCGACACAAAGGCCAATATCCTGAATGAGCAGTTTTCTTCAGTTTTCAACAAGGATGAAGACATCTCAACTATTCCAGATATGGGACCAAGCCCACATGATCCTGTTGGACATATTACAGTCACAGAGAGCGGAGTATTGAAGATCCTTGCAAGACTTAATCCACACAAGGCTACAGGTCCAGATCAACTCCCAGCAAGACTACTAAAGGAAGCAGCTACAGAACTTACCCGTATTTACACTGTTCTACCAGGCATCTGTGGACCAAGGAATCATCCCTGACGACTGGAAAACTGCCAACGTGGTACCAATTTTCAAGAAGGGCGACCGCAGTAAAGCAGAGAACTACAGACCTGTCTCTCTTACTTCCATAGCATGTAAGGCACTTGAGCACATCGTCACAAGCTCCATTATGAAACACCTTGACACCCACAACATACTTACAGATGCCCAGCATGGATTTCGAAAACGCAGATCCTGTGAGACTCAACTCGTACAGACAGTCCAGGACCTCGCCCGCAATATGGACTCTGCTGGTCAGACTGATGTCATTTTATTAGATTTCTCCAAAGCTTTCGACAAGGTTCCACACCACCGATTACTCACAAAACTTCAATTCTATGGTACACGAAACAACCTACTGAAGTGGATAAACAGCTTCCTAGGGGGTCGGAGCCAGAGAGTGTTACTAGATGGCAGCAAATCTGGTGAAGCACCTGTTCAGTCCGGTGTCCCACAAGGCAGTGTTCTAGGACCTCTCTTATTTCTCCTCTTCATAAACGATCTACCCAACTATGTATCACCTGAATCCACCACTAGAATGTTTGCTGACGACTGTGCCCTATACCGCTCTATCCACTCAGACCAAGATGCTAAAGCCCTACAGCAAGACCTAGATGGACTACAAAGATGGGAAAAGGATTGGCTGATGGAATTCCACCCTCAAAAATGCCAGATACTCCACATAACAAACAAGAGAAAACCAATCAGTCAACCATATAACATCCATGGACACATCTTAGAAGAAGTAGATACAGCAAAATATTTAGGCCTCAACTTCCAAAAGTCGCTAAACTGGAATCATCACATTGACCTCATTACCAAGAAAGCCAACAATGCCACATCATTTCTACAGAGAAACATCCAACAATGCCCTAGAAGGACCAAAGAGCTCTGCTATATGACCCTCGTGAGACCTCTGGTGGAATACTCCTCTATCATCTGGGACCCATTCACTGAGGCAAATATCTAGAAACTGGAGATGGTGCAGCGCTGAGTGGCAAGAATGGTCTTCTCAGACTACAGAAGAACCAGCAGTGTGACGCCGATGCTGCAACACTTACAGTGGCCTACCCTCCGAGAACGCAGAGCCCATGCCAAGGTGACCATGATGTACCGCATAGTAAAGGGCCTAGTTGAAGTCCCTACATCCAACCTCACCCCAGTCATCTCTGCTCGAGGACATGGACTTCACTACCTGGTACCATTTGCAAGAACTCAGTGCTACCAACAATCCTTCTTCCCAGACACCATCCGCCTCTGGAACAGTCTTCCCCATACAGTTGTAAGCTGTACAACTATAGACAGCTTCAAGAGGGAAGTACTACCACTCACTCTCCGATAGACTGTCAGGTGTTTTTTTACCTTTTTTACCAGCAATATACATAGTACCTTTTAATCACTTTTGTACATACATAGACACTTCTCACACCGTGCTGCGCTAGTACGAGTATACGCCGGAAGGTGTCTGTACTATATTGGAAGAAGAAGAAGAATAACTAAACGTGTGCATTTGTAATAAATTGCTATCCACCAATAAGATAGTGAAACAGCAACACTTTATATATAAAGGCCAATGCATTCAGTTTTTGGTTCTACTTAGAATTTTCAGCTGACACCTTTACATTGGGAAATAATTTATTACAGTACAGCTCCCGCAATATGTACACATTTTGTGCTTCCTCCGGGATCGTGGTCAGCGCCTATTCTGAAAATCGCGGAGTTTCTCCTTGAAAAAAAAAACGCTCGGAATCTCCGCAATTAAAGTTCACGCACAATCTCCGCGATTCTCCGAGTGTTAGAGCGTTTCCGCGGAGATTCTCCGCGAATATTCTTGTGTTTCATCACCAGAGTTTTAACAAACTATTTCCCATTTAAAGGTGAAAAAAAATAATTATAAAATTTACACACTTGAAATCCTTTCATCAAAAACAATCAGCAATGTGTGATGAAATTACCATAATGTAACTGTACATTTTACACCTGTCAATTATGTGACTACGGTATAATTCAGTCATATACATTAATTTATGTGATTTTTTAAACGCTTGTTATTATTTAGTAAATCGATTAATACTTTTTTTGCTAAGCGCCGAGACGATACAGATGCAGTTTAACACGTGTTGTTCGGAAATCGGTCAACTCATTTTCTGAAAATAAGATCAGCTGTTTCTGACGCAACTGCTTTGAATTGTCATTCTTTTCGTAAACAAATAGGAACCTTCGTACACAAATGCATCAGAATAAGAGCGCATTTGTTTGTATTATCACTTTTTAAATTAGATATATTTATTTTCGCAGTTTGATTATCATTAGTAATTTATTTGCGCGGCACCGATTAAAGATTTAAAAATAAATAAATTGCAGCAATTAAAGTTGACATAATGTCAGGTAGGTGTGAAAATCTATTCATTATCGGCTGTCTTTCTTTTCTACCCTCTTTTCACGCATTCGGTATTAATGTTCGATTCTAATGAAACTAAACTTTCTGTTCAGTCAACAAAGCCATCATTGCCTAAATTTAAAAATAGGAAGTGGCTACGGTTACGGAACCGTAATCCTAGCCTCCGAGTCTAGGATTACGGAAGTTCCGTAATCCTAGACAAACCCAATGGAAAAGGCTACAGTTACGGAAGTTTTTTTTAAGAAGCGTACTTTCAACAGTTAAAGATAAAAAAGCATGCCAAATTTTATTTTTTATTTATTACACAAACCATTTTACCAAATTTTCATTATCAAACTGTCATTCTGTAGGCCATTTTGATTGTTGTTTTAGTAACGAACTAAAGTTAAATATAGTGGTCATCTTCACACTGTCAGTCACTTGAGCGTTCAGTTGTAGTTGGACAAGTTATATATATTTTTTTAAATAAAATGTTGAAATGTAAAATCGTGTAAATCTATTTTACATGTCCATCTACATCCAGGCCACACCACGAGGAGGCGCTCAAACCCGCAAAATTTGTATTTTTACAAGTTTTTTTTTTTTCCATCGAAATTGTTAGCTCTTGGTTTGTTACAGGATTTCTTTCAATAATTTGACTTTAAGAACTAAAACGGCCCTTGTTAGGACCATTCAAATTATTGAAAGAAATCCTTCTTGAATTGTCGTATTCCTTAAAAAACCTTCATTGATAATTTCCAAGTTACATAGGCGAAGGAAATTTATTTAGTTTCATTGACAAATACAGTAAAATTCCTCTAATAAGACCATCATTGGGTATAAAGGGAAGTGGTCTTAATTGTGAGTTGGTCTTAATACTGGGTCGAGTCCCCGGCAAATATGCAAGTTAATAAAGGGAAAATAGAACACTATTTAGACAGAACAAAACACATTATTCATCACTATATATATTGTTATTACATTTAATAAATAAACATTTCAATAATGAATAAACATTTCAATATTTCATTTTAGTTTCTCAAGCTGGAGATTTTGTCTGACACAATTAAAATCTAACTGTAAATATTCTGAATTTTGTTGAAGTTAGAATAAATTTTAAAACGAGATGTTACGTTCTGTTTCCTTATTCGATCAAGATAGGTCAGCATCGATCTAAAATTATATTTTGCTTTGAACCCCTGCAAACTGAAAACTAATTATAACTACGAGGATTCCATACCACTCGCGTCGCAATCAGTTTGTAATAAAATAAATTTTGAATAAAACTTGAATCATCCTTTTGTATCCTTACTTTCAGTAATCACCTAAAGAAAATTTGTTTTTCACAACACAGAATTTCTTTTGTTTACACATGCAGCTGTCGTAAAGCAGTGTCGTAATCATGGCGGTGTACTAGATTGATATTGATGACATGCCCGGAGGGAGCTAATTTGAGTGGTCGTAATTGAGGCATTACAATAAGAAGAAAATATACAATATGATCTTGACAAGATGGTCGTGTTACCGGATTAGCGGCGTGGTCTTAATTCTGATAAATTTCTGTAATAGGACAAGAATAAAAATGTTTGGTTCTTTTCAAAAGTGCCCGTAATAGTGGCGTGGTTTTCGACGTGGTCGTAAGGTGGTAATCTACTGTATAACCCCCACCCCTGTCGTCTTTGAATGGTCTGTAGATGACGACAATGACATTTAACGTTAGTCAATAGAACAACAACCAAGATGGAAAATCATAATATTAGTGTTGGCTCATTTTGGAGAAAATGTAATATTTGAGACAATTAACGGTTTATCACTCAATTTTCGGTATGTAACTCTTCTTTAAAAAGACTTCCGTAACCGTAGCCTATTCCAGTGGGTTTGTCTAGGATTACGGGACTTCTGTAATCCTAGACTCGGAGGCTAGGATTACGGTTCCGTAACCGTAGCCACTGCCTTAAAAATATCCACATATCTGTTAAAGATATTAATTATCTTAATAAGAAAATGTAATCACGGGAAAAGCATGCTACATGACTGTAGTTCCCGCTTTAAAGAGCACGTGGTGTCTGAAGCTTTTAAAGTGAGGTGAATATCATTTTCGGAAAATAACTGTCGCTCAATGTTAAAGGTCAAAAGTTATTATTAGGAACCAATTAGCGGTTGAGACGCAATGTATCATGCGTGTACAGATCATAGGCCATGAGACCAACACATGGACTTGTGTCTGTCAATAAATTAATGTGTCAAAACATGTGACGAAACGAAATATATCTATTAGGCATCCTAAAACATGAAGATAAAAAGAGTAAGTAAATATAAAATTTCACTTGTCATAATTATATACACTTCAGTCAACTGAATGCATAAACAAATCGCGGAGATCCGCGGAGGATTGATAATCTGCAATTTCACAGCAAATACTGCCACTAACCAGACAAAATTCATCTCCGCGACGTCTCCGCGATTTAGGGCGTTTCTCAGAGATTCTCCGCGATTTTCCTCCCAAGGTCCGCTGAGTTTAAGAGAAAAATGTACATATCGCGGGAGCTGTACTGTAAGTACGATTCAGATTCACATGACTTTGAAGAATATGGAATAATCTAAATTTTAGAGTATGCATTTTTAACATGCATGTATTTTTTTAACCAATTTTATTGTAACATTATTCCTTTTTGACACTGTGCTAGACATCTTAGGTTGTTCTTCTTAAAACATGATGTCATTGATAAACATCAGGATAAAAATAGTTTTGAAGTCAGTGTATAGCATTTCATTTCATCATTGGTGAATTAATCTTGGTTTATTAATGTTTCTTTTTACAGGGAAACCACTTGAAGATGCTGAGGGTAATCCAGTAAGTAACATTTATTGTTTTTTATATTAGCCCAAGAAAGTAAATTCTCCAAAGTAAAAATCTTACGTAAAGACCGCTGCAAACCTTACAAAATCAAAGGGTGAACTCAACAGAGCAAAGACCATCTCGAAATGCTGACTTTTCTTACAAAATTCTAGTAATTTTAAGAAGTGGCAATAGTGCTGGAAGACAGTCTCAAAATGGCTGTAGAAATTTTTATGTGGTTACTTCTGACAGTCAAGTGTTACCTTGCAAAGGTCTCAATGAAGCTGAACAAAGACCTTGTGGGTGCCCTGAGATTCCTGTGCAAGATCCATGTGACAATCTCAAGGCTCTAGCAAAGTGTGCAGCTCTCACACAAATGCACATCTGTCTCCCTTATGTCAACATGACCAAAATAGCATCTTCGTCCTCTTCTTGCTGTTGTTCCATTCTCATGAGACATGCCAAGCACAGCTGCTGAGGTAGGATGTTATCTTGTCAGTGTCAAAGAAAAAAGTAATATACATGTATAGATCAGCTTTCCTATCTATTTGAGCTTACCGTTATTTATTGTCGGTATCAGTTGCCCGTATGACTGACGCCCCTTGAAGAAATTAGTTATTTTTAGCTCACCTGAGCACAAAGTGCTCAGGGTGAGCTTTTCTGATCGGTCTTTGTCCGTCGTCCGTCCGTCCGTCGTCAACTTTTCATTCAAACGACATCTCCTCTGAAACCAATGGGGCAAATTTAATGAAACTTGCCTGGGATGTTCCTTGCATGAAGCTCTACCAAGATTGTTCAAATGGTTCTGGTCCATTGCATTTCTGGTTCACTGGAGCTAAAAATAGATTTTATAAATTGGATCTTTAAAAATCTTCTTCTCCGAAACCACAAGGCCTGGAGCTTTGATATTTGGTATGAAACATCATCTAGTGGACCTCTACCAAGTTTGTTCAAATTATGTCCCTGGGGACAAAACTGACCCCACCCCAGGGGTCAGTTGATTTTACATAGAGTTATATAGGGAAAACTTGAAAATCTTCTTGTCAGAAACCGTAAGTTATAGAGCTTAGATATTTGGTGTGTAACATTGTCTAGTGGACCTCTACCAAGTTTGTTAGAAAAATGTCCCTAGGGTCACTATTGGCCCCGCCCGAGGGGTCACAAGTTTTAAATAACAATATAGAAGAAAATCTTTAAAAATCTTCTTGTCTGAAACCACAAGACCTAGAATTTTAAAATTTGGCATGAAGCAAGCTTTATCAAGCTTTTTCAAATTATTGGATTAGGTTAAAGGTCACGGAGGCTAAAAGTAGATTTATCTACTGTACCTCATAGAGCCTTCATTTATAGACCAATATCTTTGATATTCAGTATAGAGGTTCCTTGCATGGACCTCTACCCATGGGTAGGGTTTGAGGTCACTGGGTCAAGGTCAAGGTCACCATAGCTTATAATAGATATTTTTACTTTCTGTCATAGAGCCTTTATTTATTGACTGATATTTTACATATTTGGTTTGTAGGCACTTACATATTTTCAATTAAAAAATGAAATACTGCTTAACAGCAAATCTAAGTACTCAGGTGAGCGATCCAGGGCCATCATGGCCCTCTTGTTTGTTGTGGGGTAGTGCAAGATACAGAAAGCATCTTATTCCAGAGACACCCCTGGTTCTTTTGCATGCTCAGTGTAAAGCACAGATACATGGGACCTTGGTTTAATGTCTCATCTGAAAAAGTATTAGTAATGTTAGTGGAGGAGGTTTACCAGTCCAGCGCTTTACCACTGGACCACACCTGCTCCAAATCAGCTTTCGCCTTGCATTTATACCTTTTATAATTTATAGAGGAAATGCACCAAAAATGCAAATTGCCTCACAGTGATCCTGCAGCAGTCTGATGAAATATTGCCTGACATGCAGTTGTCCCCTAAACAATATCTTACAAATGTATGTCAATCTTAGGGCTGTCTTACAATTTTGTAAGATGGCTGCACAGCCTCCATGCTTTAGCCTTGCAAATTCTCCAAGCTCCTTTTCCTGTGTTGTTGTTGCATACACTGCATGAGATAAGAGGTTAGTGTACTAGAATTATACAGTCATCTTGGACTGTATACTTGGTCTGATTGCCTGAGAATTGTCTGCAGCTTGACTGCAGCTACAGGGGGAGAAGGAAATTGGGCAGCACAAAATTTTGTGACTAAGGTGAAAAGGGCTATAGGCTTTTATTCTAATTATCAAAATATTTATAAATTACTTGTTTGCATTTGATTTTTCACATGCATCGCTTCTTATTTCAGATGGAAGATGAATATTCAAATTGTAAGTAGATTTAATTTATACATTTAACATGTGTAATACTGTTCTTATAACATATAAAACTGTTTATTGTTTCCTATAAAACAATTTGAACTATTTAGTAACTTTTTGTAACTCATTTATATCAAACAGTATTTAAAGCAGCATTTCACAAATTTCATACAAATAAAACTATCTACATTTCCTGAATAAAAGGTATATGTCTAATCATGTTCTTATTTCTGTCAAAGAATTTAGGGCCTGAAAACAACAAGCCTTTGAGCTAGTGGTTGGAAATATCTACTTGCTCGAATAAGTTTTTACAAGCCCAAAAATGTTACTTTTATTATTTAAAATAAAGTCATGAATAATAATTAATACAGTTGTTTTGTAATTTTATTCCCAGGACCGAGGATAAATTAGTTGTTCCATTTGTAATTCAGTCATTTCATTTTCTGAAAATAAGGTGATCGGCTGCTAATTTTACACAGGCCAGTCCGGCTAGTGACTTAGAAAATTTTACAGGCCTGACCCAAATTCTGCTAACCATGTGCTAGCGGGCTACTGCTCAGACTGTTTATTTGGTGCCAAAATGAAGAATAATGCTTTTTATTTATAAGAGTGAACAACTTTGACCTCCTTATGGCAAAAAAGAATTCTGGTTTACATAAGAAATCCCGCCTTTGGATCATTTGGATACATTTGAATAGCAAGAAAATCAACAAACATGGCATCAAGTGGCAGTTCAGTAACTTGTTTTCCAATAATTCTACCAGTTTTTTTTTCCAGTCAATCCAGTGACAATCTGATAGCCTATGCGCATGTGTGAACTAAATTTAGTACTCATTAGCATGTTAAAATACTTATAAGAACTTATGTGATGCCGTGGGATTTTCCCTTTAAAATCATTATTTCTCAAACAGATTTTGTTTAGATTAAAGCCGATACTGTAAAACGGGTTATTCAAACATTAAGAATACCTAAACATTCTGTCGTCACAAAACATTTTCATTTATTTGTGAAATGCTGCTTTAAAAGAAAGAAATATAGTTTTGTAACCAGACAAAAAATAAATCTGCACAGTACAGATTGGTAGTGAACATTCTCATATATTTTTTTTTTTTTTAAAAAGAGACCATGTGATGTATTTATTTTCTGTTGGATGTACATGTATTGTTTGAATAAAGGATATATTTCAGTATTTTATTTGACTCTTGTTTTTCAGCCAATGTTATATATGCATATTTGATGAGAACTTACAGAGAAATTTTCTTCCAAGTTAAAGTAAGTAAAAACGATACAGCTCTGTTTTATTTGTATTTAGAAACAAACAAAAAAAGCATAACAAAATTGATTTTTGTTCAACAAATAGCAAGAAATTGGGGGAAAAAAACAAACATAAATAGACTATAGAGTTAAATGGGTTAGTGTGGTCCTGTTTTGACTCTTGTGTTCTATTTAAATTTTGCTATTTGTAACTAATAAATTTCACATAAACTAAAAGCCATTCATGATTTATTAACCAGTTAAAATGGGGTAGCAACTAGAGTGGTAACTTTTAAGTGACAGTGGGTATACATGTTTATTCAAGATTATATTGAAATATTAACTTCTATATTTTCTTATAGGTAACACAGGAGCCATCAAGACAGAAACTGTTACCAGACCCTTTGAAGTACCCCTACATACAACCCCCTTACACACTAGTGATAGAACTAACTAATGTTTTAGTTAATCCAGAATGGACAGTAAGTTGCTCATGTATATCTTCAGTTTGTTCAAATATCATTTGGTTTGTAACCTCTCTTTGGATGTTACAGACATATTTTTCATCCCTTTTTTTGTCACAAGAAGGAATAGGTAAAAATCTGATAAATTCACATAAAAGTTTCCCCTACTCAGTCATACAGTTAGTGATTACTTTCCTGTGTAAAATACTTAGATAAATAGATGTCTGCATATTTCAAGAAAGTATAGTACACATATCTGTGTATGTTTTGTGAATGCATTCTTAAACCAATGAATTTGCAGAAAAGCAAACTTTATGAAAATTGGTGTGCAGGTAAACTTCATTTTGCTCGATATATCAGTTTCGAAGACAGATATTTCAGTGAACTAATGGGAGCTTATCATGAGCATGTCAAAAGATAGTTTTGCAAAACTAAAATAGACAATAAAATCAGCTGGTTAATTTAGCACTTGATTTATATTTACTATTTATCTATAAAATATGTATCAGTTTCATTATTGATCCTTTCAGTATAGAACAGGATGGAGATTTAAGAAGCGACCAGGTATTGAGTATTTTCTACGAGCTGTCGGTCCCCCTACATTTGAAGTTGTCATTTTTACAAAGGAGTCTGGAATGGTAAGGCAAGGCATTCCAAAGCTGAATGTTGCAGGGTCCTTAAACCTGTGTAATTACTCGAAGATCAAACTCTTGTCAAGTTAACAGATTAAAGTGACAGTATGACGTAAATTAACAGGTAGAACTTGGTTCTGTTTGATCTGAAATGAACCCGACATTTGCCTTAATGTCAGTTTGATGTCCCTTTTCACAAAATTTTCTTGCCTGAAATGCGCTCTCTATTTTTTGCAGTATCATTTAAAAAATACTATTTTCAAATCTGTGAATTTTAAGTATCTATTTATTGATACCTTGGCATGTGAGCAACGGTTTAATGGTGTCCCCTGGTTGACCCAAATTTAGTTAGGGTCAAAGAAAGGAAAAACAGAAGCTCTTAGAAAGAAATCTAAGGATCGCAAGTCTCAGTCCTCTGGAATGTTAATGATGAAGAGCTTGTCGAGTCCGTATGCTTGTTTACAATGAGTCTGGATTTAGAGTACTTGTCTAGGTCATGTGATCATTTAAGATTAGATAAGATAAGATTTTATTTGTGCAATAAGGTCCATAATTACATACAATTTAAAAGACATAAATTCATTAAGTCTAAGCTAATACTATTTAAAATAAATTCTAGCACATATTTCAATATCACAGAGTTTGACTAGATCTTCACAAACTTTGACTACATCACAAAATGCTTATCACAGAAATTGGATACCACAAATACTACTAACACTTATAATTGTAATCATTTAAAGTGTAAAATATCACATAAAAATGGATTGGAATGTGCACAGGATAACCCGTAAAGTCCGAAGACTTATTTAGGCTTAATCAAGCTATATTTGAGTATGTACTTTCATTTTGAAACGATGTATTTTGAAAGAAAAGTCTCGTTAACAATGTTTCACATGGATAAGTTGTTTGTTTTTTTAATGGTAAGAGTTGTTTCTTGATAATATAGGTAAGAAAAACTTTGAATTAAACAGAAAAGATATTGCTTCTTTGAAAAGACATCTTAAAATGATGAGATTAAGTTTGATTTGGTTGACCTATGAAACAAAATTTTAAGTTCAAACCTATTTATTTGACATAGATTATGAAACATGTTATTACAGCTTACACAGTCGTGCTGAAATAGTGCCTTCTGGATTCAGATCGAATGAGAGGTAGATTTTAGAACAAAATGTAAAGTTCCATTCAAGAATAAACCAAATAAGGGTCACTTTATTAAGTCAAGATAAAAATATTCAGTCAGTTAAGATATGGTGAATTTGAATTGCAATTATATCATTAAGTTATTCAGTTTACAAGTTTACTTTAACCTTTACGCAGCTAAGAGCAATTAATTTCACGTTTTCAAGCCAGACTGTGATCAGCTTACAAAGCAGTGCAATTTGACCTTGACAGGTTCTGCACTTGGTACTCTGTCAGATTTAGGTCTGAAAAATGGACTTCTCCACATTAAAAAATGGAAAAGTACATTTTAGAAATTCAGAAGAATAAAGGTTAATTTTTTGTAATTTTACTTTACTACAGACAGCAGATCCAATAATAACAAAGATTGATCCAGAGAACTTCATCATGTACAGACTGTATAGAGATGCAACCAGGTATCAGGATGGTGAACACATAAAGGTATCCATAGGCAATGAAACATGTACTTACAATGAAAAAGACCATGTAATAAACAGAAACATATTTATAGAAAGAAATTAAGAAATATATCACCTTTTACAGTATGAAAATGATCAAATAATCCAGATAGAACAAAATTACTTTGCATTTGATCTCTTTAGTGTGTTTAACTAGAAACAAAACTCATCTGGTCTGCTACTACTTTGAGGAATCTTGTTTTGGCTGTATAAATAATAATGTAAAGCACTTGTTTAGATTTTATTTACCTACTTGCAGCCATAGGTAATTGCAGTTTCCTTTATAAGAAAAATGCCTTATACCAAAATGAGCGAAGATTTTATACTGATTGCTGTTTCCTTTATAAGAAAAATGCCTTATACCAAAATGAGCGAAGATTTTATACTGATTGCAGTTTCCTTTTTAAGAAAAATGCCTTATACCAAAATGAGCGAAGATTTTATACTGATTGCTGTTTCCTTTATAAGAAAAATGCCTTATACCAAAATGAGCGAAAATTTTATACTGATTGCTGTTTCCTTTATAAGAAAAATGCCTTATACCAAAATGAGCAAAGATTTTATACTGATTGCTGTTTCCTTTATAAGAAAAATGCCTTATACCAAAATGAGCGAAGATTTTATACTGATTGCTGTTTCCTTTTTAAGAAAAATGCCTTATACCAAAGTAAGAAAAGATTTTATACTGATTGCTGTTTCCTTTATAAGAAAAATGCCTTATACCAAAATGAGCGAAGATTATATACTGATTGCTGTTTCCTTTATAAGAAAAATGCCTTATACCAAAATGAGTGAAGATTTTATACTGATTGCTGTTTCCTTTTTAAGAAAAATGCCTTATACCAAAATGAGCGAAGATTTTATACTGATTGCAGTTTCCTTTTTAAGAAAAATGCCTTATACCAAAGTAAGAAAAGATTTTATACTGATTGCAGTTTCCTTTTTAAGAAAAATGCCCTGTACCAAAATGAGCGAAGATTTTATACTGATTGCAGTTTCCTTTATAAGAAAAATGCCTTGTACCAAAATGAGCGAAGATTTTATACTGATTGCAGTTTCCTTTATAAGAAAAATGCCTTATATCAAAATGAGCGAAGATTTTATACTGATTGCTGTTTCCTTTATAAGAAAAATGCCTTATACCAAAATGAGCGAAGATTTTATACTGATTGCAGTTTCCTTTATAAGAAAAATGCCTTATACCAAAATGAGCGAAGATTTTATACTGATTGCTGTTTCCTTTTTAAGAAAAATGCCTTGTACCAAAATGAGCGAAGATTTTATACTGATTGCTGTTTCCTTTATAAGAAAAATGCCTTATATCAAAATGAGCGAAGATTTTATACTGATTGCTGTTTCCTTTTTAAGAAAAATGCCTTATACCAAAATGAGCGAAGATTTTATACTGATTGCAGTTTCCTTTATAAGAAAAATGCCTTATATCAAAATGAGCGAAGATTTTATACTGATTGCTGTTTCCTTTTTAAGAAAAATGCCTTATACCAAAATGAGCGAAGATTTTATACTGATTGCAGTTTCCTTTATAAGAAAAATGCCTTATATCAAAATGAGCGAAGATTTTATACTGATTGCAGTTTCCTTTTTAAGAAAAATGCCTTGTACCAAAAGAGCACAGTTTTTTGCCTTTTACCAAAAAGAGCAAAGATTTTATACTAATTGTAGTTTCCTTTTTAAGAAAAGGTGTGCATTATCAAGTGCATAGAAAATGGATTTTTTTTGCTATAAAAACATCTTTAAGATTAAAATTACCTGCAGAATTTTGTAAAACTGTCTTGGGTAGATATATATATTTTTTTTTTTTGCTCATATGAAAATGTTGGTGTCAAAATTTTGTTCCCAATGACCTTTAAGATAAGACATTACATGCAGTCAACTTTTGTCCAGCAAGACTGTTTCCAGCTAGTCTGTTTGCAGCTATCCTGTTTACACTTTCCTGTTTCAAATTCAACTCTTGTTTCCAGCTATTCATTTTCAAACTGCCTGTGTCCAACTAAGCTGTTTCTAGCCATCCTGTTTCCAACTATCCTGTCACCTGCTTCCATGATGGCCTTCATGTAATAAAAACAGACACCATGAATAATACTACCAAGGTGGTGTTAGACTTTTAGAGGTCAAGATTTCACATCCGATGATTTTAAATATTCTTTCAGGATCTGAACTGTTTGAATCGTGACCTGAAAAGAGTGATAATGATAGACTGGAACAAGGAGGCATACAAACTTAATCCTGACAATGGATTCTTGATGAAGAAATGGACAGGAGAAATGAATGATACTGCACTTGGAGAACTGGCGGAATTTCTCAGAGGTAAACTTGCATTCAGTCATGGCAACACTCCGGGAACAGACTTCTTTTAACAAAGAAAGTGCGGATGTAATTTACATTTATTCTTAAGCAGAATATTATTTCAATCATTATTGATTCCCTGCCGCATAGCAGGGATGGGATTATAGGAATGGCCTCCATCTGTCCGTCCTTAATGTTTTCGTGTCCGCTTCATAGCTTGGCAACTCATGGAAAATTTTTAAAATAATTTGGCACAAATGATTTCATGTCCGCTCCGTTACTATTAAACTGCTGGAAAGTTTTTAAAATAACTTGGCACAAATGATCACCATTATTAATGGATGTGCAGAGTGCAACAACCAGGTCGCTACCCTAAGGTCAATGTCGCACTTAAAGGTCATATTTCGTGTCCGCTCCATTACTATTAAACTGCTTGAAAGTTTTTAAAATAACTTTGCACAAATGATCACCATTATGAATAGATGTGCAGAGCACAAAAACCTCTAAGATCAAGGTCGCTATCTAAGGCCGTATATATGAAATAAGTCCACATTTACTGACCGCTCTTTTACTATTAAACTGCTTGAAAGTTTTTAAAATAACTTGACACAAATGATGTGCAGAGTGCAAAAACCAGGTCGCTACCCCCAAGGTCAGGGTCGCACATAAAGGCCATAGATAAAAAAAATCCACATTTCGTGCCTGCTCCATAACTTTTAAACTGCTTGAAAATTTTCATTATAACTTGGCACAAATGATCAAGACAATGTGCAAAAAGCAACAACCAGGTCGCTACCCCAAGGTCAAGGTCACCCATAGAGGTCAAATATAAAAATGTCCACATTTTGTTTCTTCTCCATAACTTACTGACTATTGTAATTTTCCATATTCTCATTATCTCATCATTTGAATAACTTGCAATTTCATCTTCATGATTCCATCATTTACAAATGTGAGGTCAAAATGTAGCTGCC
The DNA here is from genome assembly GCA_012932295.1 of Cyclina sinensis. Classification (NCBI taxonomy): domain Eukaryota; kingdom Metazoa; phylum Mollusca; class Bivalvia; order Venerida; family Veneridae; genus Cyclina; species Cyclina sinensis. The sequence goes on from JAAONU010000011.1 coordinate 40,206,137, forward strand.
CCACAGTGTATGAAAAGTTTCATGATACCCTTCTTGTCACATTATTTATGGTCAGTTGATCTCAATGATTTCTTCCAAAAGATTTGCACTATTTGAAACAAGAGTAAAATGTTAAGTTTTATGTTATAATGATATTCAAAGAATAAATATTGTATGCAAAAGTATTGTAACTTGAGGTTTATATAGTTGAGGTTCAGGTCAGGTGCTTGGCACTGCCACATTTCCATGAAAATGCTGTTGCTTTCGAGCCAGATCACATGATCCATACCTTAAATACTTGAAAGAAACCTTGTCTTACATATGCATCTGCTATGAGGCAAGTTATATATAGGTTATTTGTTCCAAATGCTTTACATGCTAGTAAGGTTAGAAATTACAGACATTTAGTTTGCCTTTGTAGAATAGCAGACAGGGATTACTTTGGCCAAAGTAGTTGAGTGTCATCTGTCATTGCATATACCAGCATTATACTTTTGAGTCAAGTGCAGCTATTATTTTACCATAGCCTGAAAATCCAAGTCATCACAATTTTGACATCTCTGATTTTTATGCAGAGGGAGCATATTGTTTTTGGTCTGTTTGTCATAAAACTTTAACCTTGACCATAACACGGAAGCCCTTCCACCTACAGCCCCCTAACTTCACAGGTGCATTAAGACATAGCACTTGTTCATGTTACATTCATGACAAAGCCATGTTACAGTGAGGAATATTGCAGAAACTTTTATATTCAGAAACAATTAACTACAGTCTGAAGATGTATCATGCATGTCTCATTGCAGTGTTACACTTTAATATCCTTGAAATGCGTGGCACTTACGTTCCAAGGAAAGTCTTTCAAGATATGATAATAATAATGAAACTCAAATACCAAGATTTGACAATAAAGCACTGTTAAAATTTAAATAAAAAGCTACATAGAGGGGATTTGTTTTAGTACCCTATTCAAGTTTTATATAGCATATAATAGATCTTTATACCTCCAGATAGAATATCTTGGGGCTATACTGGATTCATACGCATTGGTAGGCCTCTCCGTCTCACCATAGACAAAATTTGTCCAGACTGTTCCTCAGCAACTATTTCTCAGACTTTAATAATACTTTGTAAGAATCAAAAGTACAAAGCCTAGTTGTGCATGTTGATTTTATGTTCCACTCTGATTATTTTTCACTGAGTTATGGCCCTTTGATTTTTAAACTGAGTTGTGGGCCTTTCTTTTTTTTTTTTACATAAAAAAAAACAAAAATGTCCACAGAAAATTATATTTAATGATATTTCTCAGCAACTATTTGTCAGATTTCAGTAATACTTTGCAAGAATAAGTACCAAGTCTTCTAGTGCAGATCGTTGTTGTGTTCCAGTTTGATGAAGTTTCACCGAGTTATGGCCCTTGAATCTTTTTTTACATAAAAAAATATGAAAAATTTGTCTACTGTAAGTTTTTGTCCAGTGTAAGATTGTCTGTGCTTTTCTCAGCAATTATTTATTGGAGTATAATCAAACTTCCGTAGTACTTAACCCAGATTTGTATGTCCTCATCAAGTAGTTTTGTTTTTGCAGGATGATTAAGTTTTGTGTGTTTATCCATATGGTTGCCTTACACTGCTGAGTTAACTTTTCACTGAAGTTTGAGTTTTGAAATTTTCAGTCAAATATTATTGATATTATGGCAGACAAACTATAAATGTAGGAACTACTGTGTCAAGTTGGTATCTTTAGTTACAGATCTTTTAAATATTTTACATTACTGACAATTTCAGCAATAGCAGCTAGTAAGGTGGATGATGTGAGGCCAGTGTTGCAGTATTACAGCCAGTTTGATGATCCAATAGCACAGTTCCATGAAAACCAGATGAAACTTAAGGTTTGCTTATGACTGTATTTTAGCTCACCTGAGCACAATATGCTCATGGTGAGTTTTTGTGATTGCCCTCTGTCCGTCATTGTGCATCATCAACAATTTCTATAAACAACATTTCTTCAGATGCTGATTACTCGATTTTGACAAAACATCACAGGAATGATCTTTGGGTGGTTCCCTATCAAATTTGTTCAGATGGTTCCGGTTGGTTGCAAGTAGGTCACATGGCCAAAAAAGGGGGTTTCAAAAATGCAAATTACAAAAATCTTCTTATCTGAAAGTACAGGGCCCAGAGGTTTGATATTTGGTATGTAACATCATATAGAGGTCCTAAAGTTGTTCAAATTATGCCTCTGGGGTGAAAATTGGCCCCACCCCGGGGGGTCATAGGTTTTCCTTATATGTAAATAGTAAAACTTTGAAAAATCTTCTCTGAAACCCCAAGGGCTATAGGTTAGATATTTGGCATGAAACATTGTCTGGTGGACCTCTACCAGGGTTGTTCAAATTTATATGATCCTTAGACCTTTTAATAATAAAATTATTACTTTTATGATGCCTATTCATAGAAAACTGTTCAACGTATATGCGTGATATTCAAAACAATAGATATAGTGATAAAAAGTGCAGTGTTGAACAATCACGACACCACCTGGTCATGTTTATGGTATATCTCCCATAATTATACCCTGTATATTTTACAGCTGTAACTTTGTCTTGCAAGAAGGGATTTTGAAATAAGTTGGCTAAAATATTCAGCACATTGAGACTGTCGCACAAAGCTAACTGCTGTGTACCTCAAAGGTCAAGTTCATACTTAGAGGTTTACCGTATTAAGTGTCCACTCTGTAACTTTATCAGTAATCGAGTGATTTTGAAATAATTTGGCAAAAATGATACATGATAATGATGTGTCACACTTAGTCGTTTTGAAGGAAAGTAATTTTTTAGTAAAATTTTGTGAGGAAATATGTTATGCAAGACCTATAACTCTACCTTGCTTATTCAGTTCTTACTTGATATTTTCCCCTTTTGCCTCTGACCAGGTGGTATTGTGGGGGTATTAATCACATTCAGTGATAGCTGTAGTTATATTTTTATAGCAGTATTTTTACTTCAGATTATACTTAGAAAATTACAAAAAAAATACACCCATTTTGAAATAGTGCTACTATGGGGAGCATCCATCATTTCTACTGATTTTCTTGTTACAGAGGCCATCCTTGGAAATTTTCATTTATTCATTTAGGGCCTTAAGTTGCAGACCCGTTTGCATTATTTTGACAATTGAGTGGGTAGAGTTACGCTAAACAGACAGTACTGTTTTTATCTACCTGGAGTAGGGCAAAGTTTGGCTGCAGAAAGCAACTTCTTTGCCCTAGTCGCCCCCTGCTAAACATCAAGATATTTGTCTGCTTTATATGTGCATGATAATAGAAGTTTTGGAACCTTTGAAAGAGAGAAACCTATACAGTAATGTTACACTAATAAGACCACTTATTTCAAAATCACATGTAGATTATAAATCTTAAAGAATCGAAGTCTTAAATTTAGAACAAAAAGTGTTGAGACTGATTGATTGAATAGAGACTGATTTGTAATTAAGACCACTTTTTGACTGATGTTATTAGAAGAACAATACTGTACATCATAGGAAATTCTATTATGTTATCTATCTTCCTAGGGAACTGAAATTCTATTTAGGGGTACTAAAAGTTTTAGAAAAATGTTTTTATGATGTGATTTTTAATGTGTTCAATCTTAGAACCACATAGTAATGTGCAGGTAGTCGAAGGCTAACATAAAAAAGTTTGGACAGAAGTCTAGAATGGACATAGTTGTAGTAGTATGAAACAGAAAGTTGGACAGAAGAGAGTGATTACGGATATATTTTTAGTACAGAAGTTTTAAACAGAATAAATCGATGGCATGCTTTTTGTACAGTATTATGAAATAGAAGTTTAAACAGATGAAATCAAGAATGGATTTAGTGGTGAACAGTAGGATGAAATAGGGAAGTTTTAAACAGCAGAAATATAGAATGGACTTAGTCATAGAACAGTAGTATGAAATAGAGAGGTTTAAACAATAGAAATATAGAATGGACTTAGTCATAGAACAGTAGTATGAAATAGAGAGCTTTAAACAGTAGAAATATAGAATGGACTTAGTCATAGAACAGTAGTATGAAATAGAGAGGTTTAAACAGTAGAAATATAGAATGGACTTGGTCATAGAACAGTAGGAAAAAATCTAGAATGGAGTTGGTTTAGTACAGTAGTATTAAATACAAAAGTTACACATAAAAATCAAGAATGGACATGTTGTAGAGTGAAACAGAAGTTTGAACAGAAGGAAATCGATAACATACCTACAGTACAATAATATGAAATAGAGAAGGTTGGACAGAAGAAATCAATAACATACCTACAGTACAGTAATATGAAATAGAGAAGGTTGGACAGAAGAAATCAATAACATACCTACAGTACAGTAATATGAAATAGAGAAGGTTGGACAGAAGAAATCAATAACATACCTACAGTACAATAATATGAAATAGAGAAGGTTGGACAGAAGAAATCAATAACATACCTACAGTACAATAATATGAAATAGAGAAGGTTGGACAGAAGAAATCAATAACATACCTACAGTACAGTAATATGAAATAGAGAAGGTTGGACAGAAGAATTTAGTGACATGCTTTTAGAACAGTGGAATGAAGTGGTTTTAACAGAAGAAATTGAGATTGAACATAATCATAGAAACATTAGTATAAATTAGATGTTTATACAGAGGAAATAGAGAATGAACACTCTTAAGTACAGATGTATGAAAATAGAGATTTAGACAGAAGAAATAGAGAATTACAGTTGCATGAAATGGAGGTTTAAACAGAAATAAAGAATGGACTTAACCATAGAACTGTAGTAGGAAATCGGTAGAACAAACAGAGAATGGAAATAGAGATAGGACAGTAGTATTAAATAGGTGTTAAGACAGAAGAAATTGAGAATGAACATAATCATAGAACAGTAGTATGAAATAGCTGAGAAGAAATGGAGGATTGGAAATACAGTACATTAGTTCAAAATAGTTTGCAAGTTAAAACAAGAGAAATTGAGAATTGACGTAGTTATAGTACAGTAGTATGAAACAAAAATATTTAATAGACAGATGAATTGTCATAGTTATTTTAGTATGAAGTACAGTAAAGTTCCACCAATAAGACCTCTCAGAATATTTCAGAACAAGGGAAAAATCATTAGCAGGGCTTTTTTCCACAGATTTCAAAGAGGCTTTAGCCTTTCATTTTGGGAAATTCAAGAACAGTATTTTGTCAAATTTGGAAAAAGTGGAATTATGTTTGAAGAACAAACAAAAAATACATATTAGGAACTATATTCATTTCATTCAGTACTACAGAGTCACACTTATTTCAAAGGCTGCTGCCTATCCTTAAAGACTTAGGCCCTAAAGAGGTCAACAATCTTTACATAAATTCATCCTGGAGTGTGTAGGGATTGACTTTCATTAGAACATCCAATTGTTGAGTGGTCAGTAAAGTTCTCAAGATACACAAGACATTTTTTTGTAAGCTGATAAAAAAAGTTTTTTTTCAACTGGGAAGCCAACTTTATCGGCCTCAATTATATTAGGAAAAAAAGACCTTATTAGTCTGAAATAACCGAAGTCTAGAATAATGAATAAACAAGGGTCACTTTCAAGACTTTTCATTGGTTAGACCACTTTTTCACTTGTCTTATTAGCAGCACTTTAATGTAAACAGATTAAAAAAGAACAAAGCAGTAGTTATGGTAGTATGATATAAAATGTTCTTAATCCTGTGATAAATTTTACAGGAGGAACAAGAGAAACAGTTACAAGCCCAACACATTAGAGATTCTCAGAGATTGACTACCGGAATGTGGAACCGACTGCGAAGATGAAAGTGATGACAGTGATGACAACTCTGTTTGTGTCAGGAATATATTGTTCAAAAGAATGCGTGTACAGTTTTGTGCTTACATCAGAGATCATGTGTAGTAACGTTACATGTAGAATTGCAGCCTTAAACTGTTCATGTCATTTGAATTTTCAGTTGCTCTAGTTTCAAGACATCAGATTTTATTTTGAAATACCGCATGTTCAGAGGCTAAAAATTACGGAAAAAAAAACTTGCCTCAAATTATGACTGTAGTTAACTTCTTGAAATAAGGACTGATAAAAAAAAATAAACTCCATAAAGAATAGTTCTACCATATAGAGAAAGTGGGGATTTTCTTTAACTCTTGTAATTGGACTTGTCTTAAATGACATAAAAGGTAAAAGATTGAAGCCATGCATGTTTAAGACATATTTGTTAGAGCTTGTCAGAACTTTACAAGAACATTTGGATAAATCTGCCATGTATATTAAATGAAGGAGACAGATTTTTGATTTCTAGTATTCTAATTTCCGTTTAAATATACATGTAAATAGTCAGTTTGCTTATTAACAACTTTTTCTTTGCACACAACTAACTTTCAGAACTTGACCTGTATAAATAATAGTTGAAACTTTTATCTAAATGCTTGTAAATTATTTACATTTAATGAATGAAGAAATAAGTCATAATAAATTTTAGGAAACTGCACAACTTTATTTGAACTTTTTCTTTTGAGACGTCAGTCTAGTCCTTACAGATTTTATATGCTTGCTCAGGCATATGTTGTGTTGGTTAATTGTTTTGTTTTAAGACAAAACCTAATTTGACAATATTTTAAGGATAAAATAACCTTTTTTTTTCTCTCTTAACATGTCAGGGTAACAACATTGAAATAAAAAGACAAATTTAAACTTTGCGACAGAGTTTACTGAATATGGTAGTTATGAATCATTCAACTAATGTCAATTATATTTTTATACCCGATGGTTATTTTGCACCGACGTTAAGTTAGCTGCCAGTTACGTTATTTTTGCCAACTTGCATACATATTATTTTCTCTTACCGCTATTCATCTTTACTAGTCTGAAGATAACCTTTTTCACGGAAGAAAATCATCATACACAGCAGTCGTATTCTGTATTAGACTTATTTGTTTTTCCTGCAGGTGATGAAGAACTTAGATTTGCATTTTCTATTGGGCCATATTGGCTTTGCAGTTTTGACTTGGTGTAATTCCAACAAAATGCAAGATGTTCAGGATTTGTTCAGCCAAGTTGTTCAGTGGACTGTCTCTTGCTTTTTATTTGCTGTTTGTAACACAATTCTTCAGTACAAACCTAGTGCTTTTCATACTCAATCCACATATGTACTGCCAAGGTCAAATCATACATTTTTTTATTATAATAGATTCTGAACAATGCATATTTTAATAAACACTTTATAACTACTGTGTAATACTGTCTAAGTTATAAATGTTTTATAAATAAAATGTGTTATTCATCTGTATATTCTTCCTGTTATTTTTCCAAAAGCAGTAACCATCGGTTACTTCAGTTGTAGGAACAGCAACAAGTAACAATTTTGACATTTAAATAGTCATTCTCTGATTAAGAACTGGGTTACTCGGAAGAATTCTAAGTAATTTTGTGAGCATCTATATTCTGTATGTTTTTCAGCCAGATGTATGCATAGCTTATCATTAACAAGTGTAAACAAGAGGGTCCATGGGACCCTGGGTCGCTCACCTGCCAACAACTGCTCAATGGTTACAAGAGTCAGTGGATGCAAATACAATTGCCAATTGACTCAAAGGGTGCAGGCAATTATGACCATGGGGTCATCTTTGGTAGACTTTCACTAGATGTTGTGCGTCATCAGGATTGTTAAAGCACAATGTGGACTATAATGGACTGAGCCTCATAAAAAATATATCAGGCACATATACACATGATACCTAACATGTTTAAAGTTTCAAAGGAGTATCTTGAAAAATGTAGAAGTTTGTGCCGCAAATTTTTTTAAAAATCCTGCCGTTATACAATAAACTAGGTTGCTGTGAACTTAATGTTGGAACACCGTTCCAAACAGGGATTATGTACATGACACTATGTACTCTATTGCCAATTTTGCTAATTATTTTAAAATCCAACCATAGATGCAAAAAATATAGGGCAAGACACAAACTATCAGCAGTAAGGTCTATATAGCAGAACTTACTAAGTTCAGAGGGTTGCTGTGACATGGATCTTGCAGGGAGGAACATGGGTTTCGATTGTAACACATACTTATTTTAATTTTTGGTTGTAAGGGTTGCAGAGACTTTCAGTCTTTAAGTAATGTTATTTATAATACTAGAACTTTTATTAAAATACAATGTACACAATTATAAAGAAAAAGATTCATAACGGAAAAAATGTGTAAATGCATTAGCCCTTCAAAATTATTTTTCCCTGACTTTTCACTAACTTTTCTGGATTTTTACTTTTCACTAACCAATTTTCAAAATTCCCTGACAATTCCCTGACCTTGAAAAAAAATCAAATTTCCCCGACTTTTCAAGTCCCCGGGCAACCCTGCAAGGTCTTATATAAACTTAAGTATTGTACAAGTCTGATTAAATTCAAATCAAAAATAAAGCTGCTATTGTGCAGACAAGGTCTAAATAGTTAATTTTGGCACTTTCAGGGGCCATAACTCAGGAACCAATAATGCAATATGGCAATTTGAAGAAAGGAACCAAGATCTTATGGTAATGAAAGTGAAGATCAGACCAAAATTAATACCACTAGAGTGCGGACAAGCTTTTTCTAAAATTCGAACTAGTTACCTTGTTTTCAAGGTCACATGACCAAGTTACGAACTTGACCTAGATATCATTGAGATAAACATTCTGACAAAGCTTGAAGAAGATCGGAGCAAAATTAAGACTACTACAGTGCGGACAACCTTTTCTATAATTTGACCTAGTGACCTAGTTTTCAAGGTCACATAACCCAGTTTCGAACCTGACCTAGATACCATTGAGATACACATTCTGACCAAGCTTGAAGAAGATGGGACCAAAATTAAGACCGCTAGAGTGCGGACAAGCTTTTTCTAAAATTCGAACTAGTTACCTTGTTTTCAAGGTCACATGACCCAGTTACGAACTTGACCTTGATATCATTGAGATAAACAATATGACTAAGTTTGAAGAAGATCGGACCAAAATTAAGACAGCTAGAGTGCGGACAAGCTTTTTCTATAATTTGACCTTGTGACCTAGTTTTGAAGGTCACATGACCCAGTTTCGAACTTGATTTATATATCATTGAGATTAACATTTTGACCAAGTTTGAAGAAGATCGAACCAAAATTAAGACCGCTAGAGCGCGGACAAGCTTTTTCTATAATTTGACATAGTGACCTAGTTTTAAGGGTGAGATGACCCAGTTATAAACTTGACCTAGATATCATTGAGATAAACATTCTGACCAAGTTTAAAGAAGATCGCACCAAAATTAAGACCGCTAGAGCGCGGACAACAATTGTGAACGGAGGACGGACGGACGACGGACGAAAGGCGATCACAAAAGCTCACCCTGTCACATATACAGGTGAGCTAAAAACAGTGGTTAACTGGCCTGGATACTTCCTTAACAGCTTGCCCTACTACAGAAGCTGAAGAAAATATTTACCTGAAAATTGCAGACAAGGCTTTGATTTTAATATGATGTGACTTATGTATGCAATAAATTGTGAGAAGAACAAGCAAATTTGTTGAATTGATATCCCCACCCGAATAATATAAATCACTTGCTGCTTAATGACCTTTTACATAGATCTTTAACCTTGGAATTTTCAAGAGTGACAAATCAGTTTGGTATCGTTAACTATAATGAAACAATGCCCATAAAACTTTAGCTGTGCCAAGCAGAAATAGCTGTTATTGTTGTTTTGAGAGAAATGATGTCAAAACATAATGACGTTGTATAATGCCGTTGTGTCAGTCGTTAAAAGTACATTACTCCGAATTACCATCATCAGTTTTTAATGTTTTAATTATAGGAATGACCTCCTTCTGTCCGTCAGCAACATTGCTGAGTCTGATCAAAAACTTTAAAACTTTCCATGAGTTGACACAAATGATCACCATTATGGAACAATGTGCAGAGTGCAACAACCAAGTGGCTACCCCCAAGGTCAAGTTCACACTTGGAAGAGACACGAAATGTGGACTTTTTTATATCATATATAAAAAAGTCTTCATTTTGTGTCCGCTCCGTTACTACTGAACTGCTTGAAAGTTTTTAAAATAACTTTGCACAAATGATCACCATTATGAGATGATCTGCAGAGTGCAACAACCAGGTCACTACCCCCAAGGTCAAGGTCACACTTAAAGGTCATATATAAACTAGATGGGTGTTCAGCGGAACACTTGTGTCGCCCTTGGGTACTCTGTTAGAATAACTAAAAAGGTAAACAAGAGTCTGCTTGAAAAGACAGCATGCTAGTCAAAGTTCAACATGACCTGTCCACAGACAGCATGCTCCACTTCTCTCAGTGCTGGATAATTAATTATAAGCCAAGTTAAACAAGAGGCCCACGTGAAAAAAATTGTGTGGGGGAGGGCAAGTACCTAATCATACAAGATGAAAAAAGAAACTTCAGGTCAAGCACAATGTATTTAAAAAAAATCGAGCCCCAGTGGGGGGGGGGGAAGGATGGGAGGTCAAGTACCTATGTATTAAAAAAAAAAAATTTGACCCTTGGGAGGAGGGGAGGTTGAAGGGGGGTGGAGGGTGAGGGGACTGGTTTAGGGAGTGGATGGGGAGTTCAATGACTATGTATTAAAACAAAAAATATAGGCCAGGGGTGGTGGAGGGGGGGGGGGAGAAAGATGGACTATGTATTAAAAAAAATCGGACCCTGGGGGTGGGGGTGACGGGGGTGGGGGGTGACAGGTTTTGGAGGTGGATGGGGAGTCAAGTACCTATGTATTAAAAAAAATGGGGCCAGGGGGAGGGGAGTGACTGGTGGGGGGTTGGGGTTGAGGAGGGAGTCAAGTACCTATGTATTAAAAAAAATAGGGCAGGGGTGTAAAAAATGGGGCAGGGGGAAGGGAGGGGGTGGGGGCGGGTCCCCATGCAGAGGGGACGGTTGGGTGGGTGGGGAGTACTTACCCATCTCATGTCAGTAAATATTTTATTTCTAGGCTTAAGAAGTTTTTTTTCCTATATATAAGTATAAGCAAAATCAAGTGACCCCTGGGTTGGGGCTTACTGTGACCCCAGGGACTTGGGTACCAACAATCTTTACAGGGGTTTTGCTGGTGATCAAGTATTCCAAGTTTGAATGGAATATCTTTGACACTTTTTGAGACCTGGACATAAAGAAAAAGGTTAACCAAGAAATTTTAACTTGAAAAAGGGGCATAACATTGCAAAAATAAATTTGAGGGTTATCTGCCCTTGAGAGATGATGTTGTCTTAAGTGATACAATTGCAAGTATTACAATTGGAAAGTTTGATGAAGAAATATTAAGAAATGGAGTAGTTATAGCCAATGTTAAGTTTTCATGACAAAATCCAAGTACAAAAAGGTGCATAACTCTGTCAATTGTGACCTTGACCTACAGATTTTGGCATCATCATGACCCTGTTGTCGTAAGCAAATAATTTGAAAGTTTGATGACGAAATGTTAAGAAATGGCAAAGTTATTGCAACGTTAAGTTTTCATGACAAAATCCAAGTACAAAAAGGTGCATAACTCTGTCAATTGTGACCTTGACCTACAGATTTTGGCATCATCATGACCCTGTTGTCGTAAGCAAATAATTTGAAAGTTTGATAAGGTAATGTTTAGAAATGGCAAAGTTAAAGCCAACTCTAAGTTTTCGTGACGGACCGACGGACCGCCGGACCGACGAACAAAGCGATCAGTATGTATCGCCGTTTCTTCGAAAGGGCGACACAAAAAGTCCATATTTTGTGCCCGCTCCATTACTATCAAACTGCTTGAAAGTTTTTAAAATAACTTGGCACAAATTATCACCATTTTGAGATGATGTGCAAAGTGCAACAACCAGGTTGCTACCCCCAAGGTCAAGGTCACACATAAAGGTCAGATATAAAAATGTCCACATTTGGTTTCTGCTCCATAACTTTTAAATTGCTTGAAAGATTTTATAATAACTTGGCACAAATGATCGAGATAATGTGCACAGAGCAACAACCAGGTCGGTTCCCCAAGGTCAAGGTCACACGTAGAGGTAAAATATTAAAAAGGTCCACAATTTTTTCTTCTCCATAACTTATTGACTATTGGGAAGGTTTTAAAATTACTGGGCACAAATGATCACCACCATGATTATACTACTTGGAAGTATTGAAAATAACATGGCACAAATGATCACCATTATGAGAGTGCAACATAAGGGTAGCTCCTAAAGTCAAGGTCCCAATTAGAGATCAAGTTTGAATTTCATCTTCATGATTCCATCATTTACAAATGTGAGGTCCAAATGTAGCTGGCCATTTTCCATAGAAATCATTATCCTACATTGTATGTCATATTGGGAGGTCTAACCTTCTCTCTTCACACTTGTTATCCATTCCGATGTTTTACTGCAGCAGGTGATATAGCTGTCCTTCAGACTGCCTCGTTAGTGTAGCAAGGCCAGCAATTTATGCTAATAATATATGTTTAACAAATCCAATTAAACTGGGAATAAGCATATATATTAACTCACATTTATTTGGCAACAACAAAATGAAAACAAGAGCCATGTTACACATGGTTAATCCCCCCGCCGGGAAGAAGCTACCTGAAGGTTGTACTTTCAAATACTCAATGTAAAAATGTTTGAAGAAAATCCCACAAAAAATAGGCAAGGTAGAGTTATTGTTCTTGCAAACTGCACTTCCTATCAATGTGCTATGTCAGTGTATTAAGTTTGAAGAAAATCGCTCAAGCACTTTTGGAGTTATGCTTCGGACTAAGTTTTTCAATTAAATCTGATAAAGGGGAATAATTCTAAAAGTAGGCAAGGTAGAGTTATTATTCTTTCACACTGCACCTCCTCCAAATGTGCTCTTTCAGAATATGAAGTTAAAAGAAAATCACTCAAGTACTTTTGGAGTTATGCTCCGGACAAAACTGGAATGGACGGACACACGGACGGACAGAGACCATTTCTAATATCCCCTCTGCCTTTGGCGGGGGGATAATAAGTTCAAGAATTCAAGAATTAGATATACATGTATATGCTGGGATTTTTAAAATGTAAACAAGTAAATCTGATAAAGGGGAATAACTCTAAAAAATAGGCAAGGTAGAGTTATTGTTCTTGCACACTGCACTACCTACTAATGTGCTCTGTCAGTGTATGAAATTTGAATAAAATCCCTCAAGTAGTTTTGGAGTTATGCTCCGGACAAAATTTATCAAGTAATTCTGATAAAGGGGAATAACTCTAAAAATAGGCAAGGTAGAGTTATTGTTCTTGCACACTGCACTACCTACTAATGTGTTCTGTCAGTGTATGAAGTTTGAATAAAATCCCTCAAGTAGTTTTAGAGTTATGCTCCGGACAAAATTTATCAAGTAATTCTGATAAAGGGGAATAACTCTAAAAATATGCAAGGTAGAGTTATTGTTCTTGCACACGGCACTACCTACCAATGTGCTCTGTCAGTGTATGAAGTTTGAATAAAATCCCTCAAGTAGTTTTAGAGTTATGCTCTGGACAAAATTTATCAAGTAATTCTGATAAAGGGGAATAACTCTAAAAATAGGCAAGGTAGAGTTATTGTTCTTGCACACTGCACTCCCTACCAATGTGCTCTGTCAGTGTATAAAGTTGAATAAAATCCCTCAAGTAGTTTTGGAGTTATGCTCCGGACAAAATTTATCAAGTAATTCTGATAAAGGGGAGTTACTCTAAAAATAGGCAAGGTAGAGTTATTGGACTTGCACTCTGCACTACCTACCAATGTGCTCTGTCAGTGTATGAAGTTTGAATAAAATCCCTCTGGCAGTTTTGGAGTTATGCTCCGGACAAAATTTATCAAGTAAATTTGATAAAGCGGAATAACTCTAAAAAAAGGCAAGGTAGAGTTATTGCACTTTCACACTGCACTACCTACCAATGTGCTCTGTCAGTGTATGAAGTTTGAATAAAATCCCTCAAGTAGTTTTGGAGTTATGCTCCGGACAAAATTGTTTCGGACGGACGGACGAAGGGCATTCCTAATATCCCCTCCCCCTTTTGCGGGGGGATAATAAGGAACAACTGTATAAGCTTGAAAGAAATAAAGAAAAATACCAATACCTTAAAGCTTTCTATTAACAAGACACACACACACAAAAACACTCCTTTTATTAACACAATCATGAAATGAAAATCATTAATAATTTAATATTATGTTAATGTCTCTGTTGTGCCAATGTTATCCACATTCACTATACACTCATTATATATATAATAAAATAGGGAGTGACAACAAAATAAAACAAGAAATCGGTAGAACCGTTGGATGCTCCCCGAATAGATGCCAATTCCAAAAGGGCTATTGTTTAATATATATTTTTTTAAAGTATGAAAAATAACAAAGGACAATAACTCCTAAATTATGCAAAATAGAGTAACGGTTCTTGCACGCTGCACTTCTCCTCATAGAGATCTATCTACCAATAAAGTTTCATATTAATATCTCTTATACTTTGTGAGATATGCCCCGGACAAAAAATAAGTATGAGAAATTTTAAAGGGCAATTACTCAAAAATTAATAAAGTAAGAGTTATGATTCTTGTGCATTGCACTGCTCATCTATGAGATCATTCTACTTATAAAGTTTCAAGTTGATAACTCTTATACTTTTTGAGATATCGCCCTGACAAAAGATAAGTATGAGAAATTTCAAAGGGCAATAACTCAAAAATTAATAAAGAAAGAGTTATGGTTCTTGTGCACTGCACTGCTCCTGAATGAGATCTAACAACCTATGAAGTTTGGTCTTGATATCTCTCACAGTTTTTTTGTTATGCTCCGGACAAAATTATGGCGGACGAACGGACGGACGGACGAAGTGGCAATTATATGCTCGCCTTTCGGGGAGCATAAATATCTCCAAGGGTTTTCAGGTTATGCTCCGGACAAGATTTTTCTAAAAAGGGCGATAATTCAAAAACCGGGCAAATAGAGTTATGGTTCTTTGGCACTGCACACCGCCTCAATGCCCTTTACCACTGTGTGCAGTTTAAACAAATTATGTCGAAGGGTTTTCAGGTTATGCTCCAGACAAGATTTTTCTAAAATGGGAGATAATTCAACAAGAGGGCCATGATGGCCCTGGATCTCTCACCTGAGTACTTTGGCTGTAGGTTTGCTGTTAAGCAGTATTTAATTTTTTAATTGAAAATATGTAAGTGCCTACAAACCAAATATGTAAAATATCAGTTAATAAATAAAGGCTCTATGACAGAAAGTAGAAATATCTATTATAAGCTATGGTGACCTTGACCTTTTAGTGACCTCAAACCCTACCCATGGGTAGAGGTCCATGCAAGGAACCTATATATATTGAATATCAAAGATATTGGTCTATAAATGAAGGCTTTAATTATGAGGTTCTGTAGATAAATCTATTTTTAGCCTCTGTAACCTTTAACCTAATCTAATAATTTGAAAAAGCTTGATAAAGCTTGCTTCATGCCAAATTTAAAAATTCTAGGCCTTGTGGTTTCATACAAAAAGATTTCTAAAGACTTCCTTTTTTACAAATTAAGGGCCCCCTTATATATATTTTTCATGTTTTTCCTATATAAATCTATGTAAACCAAGAGAACCCTGGGGCGTGGCCAATTTTGACACAGGGAACATAATTTGAACAAACATGGTAGAAATTCACTAGACAATGCTACATACCAAATATCTAAGCTGTAGGCACTGAGGTTTACAGTAAGAGGATTTTTAAAGATTTCCTTTTTTACATATTAAGGGCCCCCGGGGCGGGGCCAATTTTGACCCCAGGGCCAACATATAAACAATACTCCACACAAAATATCTAAGGTCTAGTTCTATTAGTTTCGGAGAAAAATGACTTTTAATGTTTTTCCTATATAACTATATGCAAACCAATAGAACCCTGGGACGTGGCCAATTTTGAACCAGGGGACATAATTTGAACAAACTTGGTAGACATTCACTAGACAATGCTACATACCAAATATCAAAGCTGTAGGCATTGTGGTTTCTGAGAAGATTTTTAAAGATTTCCTTTTTTACATATTAAGGGCCCCCGGGGCGGGGCCAATTCTGACCCCAGGGCCAACATATAAACAATACTGGTAAAGGTTCCCTACACAATACTCCACACCAAATATCTAAGGTCTAGTCCTATTAGTTTTGGAGAAAAATGATTTTTCATGTTTTTCCTATATAACTATAAGTAAACCAAGAGAACTCTGGGGCGTGGCCAATTTTGACACAGGGGACATAATTTGAACAAACTTGGTAGACATCCACTAGACAATACTACATACCAAATATCTAAGCTGTAGGCATTGTGGTTTCTGAGAAGAAGATTTTTAAAGATTTCCTATACAAGTCTATGTAAAATGAAGTTACCCAAGGGGCGGGGCCAATTTTGACCCCAGGAAAATAATTTGAAAATTTTTTGTAGAGTTCCATTAGAGGGTGCTAAATGCCAAATATCTAAGCTCTAGGTCTTGTGGTTTCAGACAAGAAGATTTTCAAAACTTTTCCTTTAAGTTGCCATAGCAACCAGAGTTCTTGGTGGAATTTAATTCTTTGAACAACTTTGGTAGAACTTCATGCAAGGAACACCCCAGGCAAGTTTCATTTAATTTAGCCCAGAGGTTTCAGAGGAGATGTCATTTGAATGAAAAGTTGACGGCGGACGGACGACGGACAAAGACTGATCAGAAAAGCTCACCCTGAGCACTTTGTGCTCAGATGAGCTAAAAACGGGGCAAAATAGAGTTATGGTTCTTTGGCACTGCACTCCGCGTCAATGCCCTCTACCACTGTGCGCAGTTTAAACAAATTATGTCCAAGGGTTTTCAGGTTATGCTCTGGACAAGATTTTTTTAAAAGGGGAGATAATTCAAAAACGGGGCAAAACAGAGTTATGGTTCTTTGGCACTGCACTCTGCCTCAATGCCCTCTACCACTGTGTGCAGTTTAAACAAATTATGTCCAAGGGTTTTCAGGTTATGCTCCGGACAAGATTTTTCTAAAAGGGGAGATAATTCAAAAACGGGGCAAAATAAAGTTATGATTCTTTGGCACTGCACTCCGCGTCAATGCCCTCTACCACTGTGTGCAGTTTAAACAAATTATATCCAGGGGTTTTCAAGTTATGCTCCGGACAAAATTATGACAGACGGATGGGACGGACAAAGCGGCAACTATATGCTTGCCCTTCGGGGATCATAAAAAAAGTTGCTTACCTGTTTTTTTTTTCCTCTGATTTTCATTTTTCATCCATTGTCTCATTCATTTGTAGATTTCAATATATTTCACACAAATGTTTTCAATCTTAGTCAGATTTTCTCCTTGTTTTATTTCACTTAGTGCATTTTATCTTTATCATTTATAAGTTTTTGTTTCTATATTTATTTGTTCTTTGTCGTTCACATAGTTCTGGTGAAATGTGTAGTGGGCAAAATCACATACAATACACTTATCTTATAGATATCTAACTCTACAACAATCATTTTTCATAGACTAATGTTTTCCTCGTTTGTGATAAAAAATGTTGTTACACTGGTTTATAATGAGAAACTGTTACACTTGTTTCTGGTGAAAATTTAACTGTCAACACTTGTTTGTGCTAATAATGTAATTGTTACACTTGTTTCTGGTGAAACTTTAACTGTTAACACTTATTTGTGCTAAAAATGTAATTGTTACATGTGCTTGAGCAGAATAATATAACTGTTACACTTGTTTATCGTGAAAGTACAACTGTTACACTTGTTTGTGGTGAAAGTATAACTGTTACACTTGTTTGTGATGGAAGTAAAACTGTTACACTTGTTTGTAGTAGAAGTACAACTGTTACACTTGCTTGTTGTGAAAGTACAACTGTTACACTTGTTTGTGAAGAAAGTATAACTGTTCCACTAGTTTGTAGTGGAAGTGTAACTGTTACACTTGTTTGTGGTGGAAGTACAACTGTTACACTTGTTTGTGGTGAAAGTATAACTGTAACACTTGTTTGTGGTGAAAGTATGACTGTTACACTTTTTTGTGGTGAAAGTATAACTGTTACAGATGTTTGTAGGATAGAATAACTGTAACACTTCTTTGTGGTGAAAGTATAACTGGTACACTTGTTTGTGGTGAAAGTTTAACTGTAACATTTGTTTGTGGTGAAAGTATAACTGTTACACTAGTTTGTAGTGGAAGTGTAACTGTTACACTTGTTTGTGGTGAAAGTATAACTGTTGCACTTGTTTGTGGTGAAAGTATAACTGTTACACTTGTTTGTGGGAAAGTACAACTGTTACACTTGTTTGTGGTGAAAGTATAACTGTTACACTAGTTTGTAGTGGAAGTACAACTGTTACACTTGTTTGTAGTGGAACTTTAACTGTTGCACTTGTTTGTGGTGAAAGTATAACTGTTACACTTGTTTGTGGGAAAGTACAACTGTTACACTTGTTTGTGGTGAAAGTATAACTGTTACACTAGTTTGTAGTGGAAGTACAACTGTTACACTTGTTTGTAGTGGAACTTTAACTGTTGCACTTGTTTGTGGTGAAAGTATAACTGTTACACTTGTTTGTAGTGGAAGTGTAACTGTTACACTTGTTTGTAGTGGAACTTTAACTGTTGCACTTGTTTATGGTGAAAGTATAACTGTTACACTTGTTTGTAGTGGAAGTGTAACTGTTACACTTGTGTTGGAAGTAAAACTGTTACACTTGTTTGTGGTGAAAGTATAACTGTTATACTTGTTTGTTGTGAAAGTACAACTGTTAAACTTGTTTTTGGGGAAGAGTAGCTGCTACACTTGTTTGTGGTGAAAGAATAACTGTTACACTTGTTTGTGGTGGAAGTACAGAATGACTCACTTGTTTGTGATTTTAATATAGCTAGTACACTTGTCAGTACTGCAGATTAACTGTAACATATTTTCAAACTTTGCAGCTGTGAATTTTAAGTTGAGAACTTAGGACCTTCTCACCTGAAATACAAGTTTGACATGATAGGTAGGTAGCTCCTATTTAACATTAATACCATTTTCTATTACTTGCTCTTAAGTTGTGCAATTTCTTTTACAGTGTCTTATTTTATATCAAATATAATCTATAAAATAGCTGTTATATACAGATTGTCCACAGAATCAAGTCTTTGGTTTTCTGTTACAACAGAAAATGCCACACCAAGCTAATGTCCTTGTTACTGTTAAACACACAGGCCATGATGGCATGAGTATAACTGCTGAAAAGGTGCAATTGTATTAAAAAAATTATCAAACAAAATAAGAGCAGAAAAAAAAGAAAAAAGAGCAAGCTATAAAAGCTTTATGTTACCTGGTATATGCAAAAAAGATCTAAAGAGATTTCCTTATGTCTTTTTAATTTCCTTTTTAAATTTAGGTTAAATATGTGACCCCTGTTGGGGCAAAAATTGTTCCCATTCTGATGAAGCAGACACAAATGTAAACAGACAGACAGACAGAAAGATGGATGAAGACTGTTCCTAGATCTGTCTCCTGCTCTCAAGGCAGGGGATAAAAATTGATCTCAGGAGAAGGAACAATCTTGATAGAGGTCCACTGGACAATGTTTGATGCAGACTTTCAGGATTATGGGCCTTATGGTTTCTAACAATGTAGTATTTTAAAGGTTCTCCTATGTATTTCTAAATTAAATACATCACCAGGGTAGAGCTTATAATGACACGGCACAATTTTAACAAATGCTTGGATGTCTACTAAAAAATGCTTCATAGTTTATTTCAGAAGTTTAAGCCTAATGGTTTCTGACGGTAAGATTATTAAGTTTTTCTAAATAATACCATGCAAAACTCCTGACCTCCAAGAAAGAGCCAAAAATGAACCCAGGAGCAAAGTCTGAACAATCTTCATAATGGTCTACTGTGCAATGCTTCATGCCAAAGCTATGTAGTTTCAGACAAGATTTTTAAAGATTTCCCTATATATTTCTATGTAATCAATTGACTCCAGGGACATTATCTGATCAATCTTGGTAGAGGTCCACTAAGCACTGGTACATACCAAAAGCAAGTGGGCCTATATTGCTCACCTGAGTAAAGAGAATAGTATATTAAAAGGTCTCTCCAATTTGTTGAGAAGAAATTACACCAACATAAATTCAATATCTCATATCAGAAAAGGGCTAGAATTCTGTGACAGTTTTTAAAAAATTGGACCTTCACAAAAAGGTTAACAAAGAAATTTTAAGTTGAAAAAGGGGCATAACGGTGCAAAAATGTATTATAGGTTTACCTCCCCTTTTGAAATGCATTTCAATTTTGATTGTTATTACGTATTCTAAGTTTAAAGTTAATATTTTTAAGTTGTTGAAAAAATGACCTTAACATATAGGCTAAGCAAAAAATTCTGTCAAAAAGGGGCATAACTTTGCAAAAATGAATATGAGGGTTATCTGTCCTTAAGAATTTCAAATCGTGTCACATTTTGATAGTGAACAAGTATTCCAAATCTAAAGTGAATAGCTTTGATAGTTTCTGAGAAATAGACCTTAATAAAAAAGTTAACCAAAACGGACACCAACGATAGGGTCATGACATTAGCTTCTAAAAAGTGGAGCTAAAAATGGAGCTTTAACATAATTTAAAAAATCTTGTTAGAGATTCACTTGACAATGCTACACAATTTCAAAGTTCAAGACCAGTTGTTCTTAGACGCAAGTTTTTGAAGCTTCTCATTTTCAGAGCCGTATCAACTTGAGCTCTAAACAGAATGGAGTCCTTTGGAATACTTTGGTAAAGCTTTATGCAAGAACATACCTGCCAAGTTTCATCAGCTTTAGGCAAGAACATACCTGCCAAGTTCCATCAACTTAGAACAAGTAGTTTAGAAGTTGTTTAAAGCAAAAGTTGAAGACAAGATAGACACACGGTTATCACTAAAGCATGACATTGAGCTCAGGTGAGCTAAAGCACTAGATAATTATTTTAACTTAACTGATTTCATGATTCTGGCGTCTTGTTGTACAGCTTAAACTGCATTATTTTTAGGTAATTTATGCTTAAAGCCAGTGTATTTATTATAATTAAATGATACTTATGCCGAGTGCATAGTGCTTGTATTTAATTAACCAACTTTCAAAACAATACTGACAGCACTGATTAACCATACCACCATTAAGCATAGCTGTAAAGAATATGCAGGGAATTCAATATTATACTCGGAAGATTATGGTAACATTATTTAATGAAATCTGTTTTTAGTGCAAAATATTGTTTATATACCCGCAGCCATTTTAGTTAAGAACATCACGTTTCATTGGTTAACTTACTGAATATCGTAGTTATCTCTTCATACTGATTTCTATTATTTTTTAACTGCAATAAATATTATTCTGATCACACACATGGCTGTCAAGCAAAGACCAGCTGAACCACTCAAATAACCGGTGACAGAACAGCATGCTTCTCTCTGTTTCTCAATTTATTTATTGTCGATTCCGGTTGCCCAGATGACCGACGCCCCCTGCAGAGATTATTTATTTTATGTTGTGGGGGATAGTGCAAGATACAGAAAGCATCCCATTCCAGAGACACCCCTGGTTCTTTTGCACGCTCGGTGTACAGCACTGACACATGTGACCTCAGTTTAACATCTCATCCGAAAGACAATTAGTAATGTTAGTGGAGGAGTGGGGGATCAATCTCTGGACCCCTGGGTCACCAGTCCAGCGCGTTACCACTGGACCACTGATCCGCTCCACAGCATGCTTCATCACTTGAACCACATTTATAGTATCAAGGACTAAGGTTGCATAAGTTAAACACTTACATTTACTTCTTGTAGGGTATTAATTGAAAACTTACATGATTTAATAGTAAACAGCACAGACAGTGATCACACAAAAACAATTGCTGTCAACAGGATAAAGTAAAGTATCCAAAATCAAGGCCCTAATAAGTTAAGACTGAAAATGAGAGATAAAATTCATTCACTACCACTTTAATATAAACATTAGCTCAATGAATACCACAGGTCAGCTTTCTTCTTTGAAAGCGCAAAAAAAAAATAATATGGTACAAGTTTTATAGCAGCAAAACGGTTAATTATCATTAGAACTAATCTAGCATTATGTGTGCCTAACATTTAGTAACAAGCATAAGTAACTATGGTTTATAATAACAAGTGCTTATGATGACAGAAAAATGCACGTGCAAATCTATTGTTATACAGCTAGGAAGTATCTAAGACACTTGGTTGTACTTCAAATTGCTATCAGGCAAAGACTTCAGAATAAGAAAATTCTGAGAAAGCAAACATCCTTTCGATGCTTCAGCAAATAAACACTATCTTTATATTTTCTTTTGTTCTGTATCTTGAATATCTATTAAGGAAATGGTTTCTCCATTTAGTTTTTTCATTTATTTTTTTTATTTACATGTTTCATTTAAAGTGACCAATTTGACAAATATAAATATCGATCAAAGTGAAATTTCTTTATTATCCATTTGAATACAGACTTTAAAATTTAAGTCAACAAAAATTTAACACTTCACCCATTAAACGGCCCTTGCTGAACAGTTTATATAAGAGTGACGCCACAAACAGCTAATATTTCAGTCAAACTGTTAACATGTATATACAAAGTTCTATATATTTTGTGGGAAAAAGCTTTATATTTTTTGTCTTTTCATCTACAGATACATGAAAATGGCAGAACTCTGTAATATCATCCTTAAAAATCAAATAAACAATGTAGTTAAAGCGACTGCCGAAAGTTTAATTGCCAGTACTTGGCTCCTTAAGATGATTATCTTCTGAACAACATCCATTTTTTTAAGTGGGCACACTCAAATTACATGCCGTCTAACTTTATCAATGAATATTACCGTCTACAAGCCTATACCAGTATACGCAATTAAATTAAAATGCAATTTCAGAAAAAGTTCATTCATTACAAACTTTGCCGACAAATTAACTGGATTTTTTTTACTTTACCAGAGGTATGTAAAAACTATTACCTACACTTGAGTGAAGAACTTAATAAATTATACAGAAATATCTAAAATGTATATTTCTAGTTTCTAATTATAATACATATAATTTTGGAAAATTAACAGGTCAGCTTATGATTGTATATGGCACAATGCTTCATGGATATCCTTATATGTTTGCTTTTTGACATTTGATGGACAATTATAAATAATGCCTCTGTTGAAATTTGATGGAAAATTTACTAATTATGCATCTTTGCTGACATCTGAATAAAACATCTTTGCTGACCTTTGTAGAAAGATTTATAAATAATGCATCTTTGATAAATTATATATCTGTGCTGACTTTGATGGAAGATTTATAAATTATGCTTCTTTGCTGACATCTAATGGAAGATTAATGAATTATGTTTTAAGTCAGTCTTCTGTCTTACATATTATTCCCGATTGCAGTATCTTTTCAAGCAATTTCAATTACACTGACTTGTTTTCCAGAAAAAAATATTTACCTGATTACCTCCCCTCAATATTTCCGTAATGGCAAGGCACTTTACTGTTACATGTAATATTTATTCAATATTGTAGAAAAGATCCCGTTAAAAGTGATATGACAGGATTTTGAATTTATTTTCTTGATTATCAGAAAATAAGTAAGGATTTCAACTGTCAAATATTTATCACATATATTTAGAATTTATTTCATATTCAGTACTCAGCAAAATTGAACAAAAAAATTAAATCTGAAATTATTATAACAAGAGCAGCTGCTGTCAGAATGATACTGATGCCCTCCTTTTGCACATCAGAAATCTCTAGGTGTAAGAATATGTTGACTCAGCAAGGTGAACCTAAACAAACTAGAGTTATCTACTTATCTAATTCCAGGATTCCCTCATTCTCAAGTAATGCCTTGAATACCACTGAAGGAACTCTATGAAGTAATTATTTTAGAGTAATTGAACGAAGAATGCTTTCTAAGCATTTGACCCTGTGACCTTGATTTTTGACCTTTGAACCATAAAATCAAAAGGGGTTCATGCCCAACAATTCTGTAAGATTTGAAAGCCCTGGGATCAGTTGTTTCTGAGTTATTGATCAGGGAACCATTTTCAAAGTGCAGCTACTGTGAGCTTGACCCTGTAGGCTCAAGTACAAAAGGATTCGTCTACTTATCATGCCCAACCATCACAAAAAGTTTGAAGGTCCTGGGTGTAGCTGCTTTCCAGTTATTGATCAAAGACCTAATGGTGGTTTGAGTTCTTCAATGGTAATTAAACTAAGACTAATTAAACAGGGCTGACTTTGGGTAACACATACCAGTGATTTATCCACTATAATCAAAACCAAACCATTCCAGAATCCTTTTCTTAAAATCATAGGGAACTGTTAAAGACAACAGGAAGTTTGGCTAAAGTGGCTCTTAAAGCATGCTGAAGATAATATGATATCTAAATCCTATTTGGAACTTTATGTTTTCACAAAATTTAGTTTTTTCAGAAGTGATAAACTAAACTTTGATACCATTGGATGTCATAAGACTAGAACTTCCACTGTCCAGACACCAATACCCCTTGCCTGCTGTTTTGTCAGTAGGGTACTGACATATGGGAACATGTTACTTTATGCCCTGGACTAAAATAAAGAATGAAAAATTACAAAGGGCAATAACTCCAAGAGAGTTATTGTTCAGGGGCATTGCACTTCTCTTCAATAAGATTGATCCATCTATGAAGTCTCAAGTTGTTATCTTCAATACCTTTTGAGTTATGCCCAAGACAAAAATTAAGTATGAAAAATTTAAAAGGGCAATTACTACAAAATAATGAAAAGAGAGTAAGGGTTTTGGGCACTGCACCTTTCCTTAATGAAATCTATTTATCTATCTATGGAGTTTCAAGCTGATACCTCCAATACTTTTTGAGGTATGTGCCAAACAAAAATTTTGTATGAAAAAAATTTCAAAGTGCAATTGTGCAAAAGAGAGTTATGGTTCTTAGGCACTCCACTTCTCCTCAATGAGATCTATTTATCTCTCAAGTTGGTATCTCCAATACTTTTTGAGTTATGTCCCGGACAAAAATTAAGTATAAAAAATTTCAATCGGCAATAATTCCAAAATTATGCAAAAGAACATTATGGTTCTTGGGCAATTTTTGAGTTATGCCCAAATCCCAGCTGCCGGATGGACAGACAAGCTGATTCCAGTATACCCACCCCCCCATTACAACTTTGTTGTGTGGGGGTATAATAATTTAAATCACAATTTCATTTTTTTAAAACAGAACCATACTTCACAAATGTTTTTGTGTAGCTTTTTACAAAAATACTCAGGCCCATAGATCTAGATAATTAGTAGTTTTACATGCCTTAAATCATTTCAAATTCAGTGTAAAATACAGCAAATGACCTGCTATGTATGATGTTTGGTTTAGAAGCTCTTCAGAGTTTATGTTGTACTGCATGGCTCTGGAATTTTTTCAAATCTCAATTGGTCCCAGACAAACCCCACCCACACCAACCCTCAAAAAAAAATTATTGTTGGTTTGTTGACTGGAGAGTTAATCAGTAGTGTTGAAAAATGTCACGGTCTATTGGTCACAGTGTCAATTTTATGGTTTATGATAGGTGTTAAGGACCCCATAAGGGACCGATTGGGATTTAGGTGTGAAATTTTGGCCTTTTAAATGATAATTTATACTTAAATTTGATTTTTTATTGTTGAAAATATATGGACCAAATTGGGTTCAGGAAGCCGAGAGTCAGCAAATTTTCCGGAGCCCTGTACAACACAGTGTTTTTCTTTTTTGCCAATTCAAAATTGAAGTTACAATACTGTAATACATCCAAGATTTGAAAAAGATGTTTACAGTCTGGCAAATGTGATACAAAAGTCAAATGGATTGTTGCAAAACTTGTTGTTTTTTCCATTTTGCTTTAGCCTCAGGCTTACAATTTTGTACATGGGAAATAAAATCATAAAGCTGAAAAATAGCTGATTTACATAGAAATGACAAAAACAAGATATGTTTGTAAAACATGTATGCCCCCTATCGGCAGCCAATTAGTCATGTGGCCAGATTATTGTGACTGACTTTTGACCTAGTGACCAAATATACATGTTATCTAAAATGTAAGTCTCACAGTCCACAAAACCCGATGCCATTTGGTAGCCAAGTTATTGGTCTGAATTGTTTTGACATACATGTGACCTTGACCTTTGACCCCAAAATCAATAGGGGTCATCTACTGGCCAAGACAAATGCAGATATGAAGTTTGAGGGTCAACGGCGCATGGGTTGTCAAGTTATTGATTGGAAACCGTTTTTTACCTACAAGGTCAATGTGACCTTGACCTTTGACCCCTTGACCCCAAAATCAATAGGGGTCATCTGCTGGTGATGGACAATCATCCTACCAAGTTTGAAGTTTCTAGGCCTAAGCGTTCTCTAGTTATTGATCGGAAACCGTTTTTAAGATGAAAGTCTCTGTGATCTTGACCTTTGACCTAATGACCTCAAAATCAATAGGGATCATCTACTGGTGATGGCCAACCAGTATACCAAGTTTGGTGAACCTAGGTCAAATTGTTCTCTAGTTATTGATCAGAAACCATTTTTAGAATGGAAGTCCCTGTGAGCTTGACCTTTGACCTAATGACCTCAAAATCAATAGGGATCATCTACTGGTGATGATCAACCAGCATACCAAGTTTGGTGAACCTAGGTCAAAGCGTTCTCTAGTTATTGATCGGAAACCGTTTTAAGGATGAAAGTCTCTGTGATCTTGACCTTTGACCTAATGACCTCAAAGTCAATAAGGATCATCTGCTGGTGATGGCCAACCAGCATACCAAGTTTGGTGAACCTAAGTCAAAGCGTTCTCTAGTTATTGATCAGAAACCGTTTTTAGGATGAAGGTCCCTGTGAGCTTGACCTTTGACCTCAAAATCAATAGGGGTCATCTACTGGTGATGACCAACCAGCATTCCAAGTTTGGTGAACCTAGGTCAAAGCGTTCTCTAGTTATTGATCGGAAACCGTTTTTAGGATGAAGGTCCCTGTGAGCTTGACCTTTGACCCCTTGACCCCAAAATCAATAGGGGTCATCTACTAGTTATGGACAATCATCCTACCTAGTTTGAAGTTTCTAGGCCTAAGCGTTCTTTAGTTATTGGTCGGAAACGGTTTCTACCTACAAGGTCAATGTGACCTTGACCTTTCACCCCTTGACCCCAAAATCAATAGGGGTCATCTACTGGTGATGGACAATCATCCTACCAAGTTTGAAGTTCCTAGGCCTAAGCACTCTTTAGTTATTGGTCGGAAACCATTTGGTCTACGGACCGACGGACCGACCGACAGACAGACAATTGCAAAGCAATATACCCCCTCTTCTTTGAAGTGGGGGCATAAAAATTATTTAACAAATGAGGTTATACTATTACACTGAGTATAACTTAGGCATTGTTTTCACCTTTGCTAGGAGTTTTCAGTACAGTAATGGCAGACTGGTCATGTGACTTTCATAACGGCAGTGGTCAAATTATCATTTCTGAAATCATCTATACAGCATGTAATTATGAGAAGTCAAAGGTGAAGCTCAATTCAAATGATATGACATCTTCTAAATAATCTTAATAAAGTGTCATGTAACAGCTGAATTATCACTTTGGGTAAACAAAGAACTATGGAAAATTTAAACACCTTAATTTTTCATAAAAGATGTTGTAAGCAGATGTTTCAACCCGAGTTCAAGGTAATGAAGTAAAAGTCCTTATACTCTGTGGTAAAGCGTACAAGAAGTCAAGGTTAAGCAGACAGAGGTCATTTATATCAAAAAGTGTCACAGTATTTTGTAGTGGTCAGTGGCCGCATGCCTGATAAGCCCCACCCACAGGTGGACTTAATAATTACATTGTATGATGAACATTTAGTTAGATAAGTTACTTGTTGATTAGTCTCTGTGAGTTCACGTGTACTGATTATAATAAAATACAAAATACCATCCCATGTTTGGGTCTTAGTCTAACCTTGATACAATTCAGGGTCTGCTTGAAACATATACAGACAGTATTTGAAGATATAATTAAATTGGAGCAGTAAAAATATTGCAATGCTGAAATTCTTCACTATCTTATACTCTCATTAATTGTTTTAAACATTATTTTATCATTTACCTACTGACATAAAAAAAAATCTTTTTCAAATAAAAAATACTAGAGGTTCGTGCTGTCATTTGTATCGCTATACACAAATATACATGTGCAAAAATTATCACCTGTCACTTTCTATATTTACAAGAAATTAGAACAGTTTCATGCACATAAAAAACAAAAGCTGTTAATTTGTAATAAACAATATGGAAACATGATTTGTTAAAGAGGTACATCTTGAGTGGTCCTCAACATGGGGAGTCAGACCTCTATGAATGATCTATATTAGATAAGTGGAATTTTATCATCAGTTTTCAAGAACAAACAGGCTTGTTTACACATTTGAAACCATCTAGGAGTATTCTATGATGTTCAAAATCAGTTTGTACTATATAACTTCAAACACAGGTGGTTGAAATTTATTTCATGGCAAATATATATATATTAATGAACAGTAGAGATGAAGTTAAAATGCAAGAAAACAAATAAATGATCGTAAACAAAAATATTCTACATGGATACAGAAATATAAATTAACTGAAATTTTATATAACTGCTTTCATATTCTGACTTATGTAAATGCCCCTTAATTGTACACAACTGTGAAATTTGTACATTTCTAATTGTTTGAAATTTTAACCTATAAATGGCAAAATCTTAGAAAGGTGTGTATCTGTGGTCCAGTGATGAGACATTAAACCAAGGTCCAATATAATAGTGCAATACACTGAGCATTCAAAATAACGAGGGGTGTCTCTGGAATGGAATACTTTCTGATGAACAATATGCTGTCTTCCATGATTTTCTAACACACACATCGGATAGCCTTTCATATAAAAGTATTAAATTTTATACACTACAGTTTTATTTAACCTGAACATGGAATGCACTGTTCACTATTCAATCAGAGTTGAAGTGATACCACAGTGAATGATAAATCGTCATCTATCTTATGATCAGGCTAAATGAAAAGACAGAAAAGTCCATTCAAAATGCATAGCAGGGTTTACATTTGTAACACGGGGCAAAGGAGAAAAGGTTTCCAAATGCAGTTGAAACTAAAATCCCCCTTCAACTAATGAGACATTCCAGTATTACTTGGAACATGTAGTATTGAAATATCACTGCACCTCAGTTCTTCAACTGAAAAAAAGTCATATTTCAGATGATACATGTGTTTTGTGGAGACATATGAATATTGAACGGTCCATCTTCAGTGGATGCATCTTGGCTAACAAATGCCTTCCGCAGTTGATGTTAAAAGTCTTATTTGAGACACCTGCTGTTTTTAAGTGGGGTTCAACCTGAAAATTATGGACTTCTAGTCTATCAGTCTTCTGATAATGATGTCACTTCTTTTGTGAAAGGAGATCCAGCCCATTTCAGTACACAAGATACCGAATCCACTCCTGAAAAATAATGATCAAAATTTAGAAAAAATTGCTTGCAGCAAACACAGAGGATTAGCTAAGGTCAAGGTCAACATACTCTCAATTAATCAGAAGGGGACACTTATCACTACACCATGGGGCCTTGTTAATCTCAGATCTTTGGCAATAATTTAAACCAAGTTTCAAACACATCTGCACATATTATTGTGTCACCATTTACTGATAAATTGAACATCAAAATATCTTGTAAATTTTTTTCACACCTGATAAAATATAAAATTTGTTTTATGTCTAACTGATTATTTATTTGGTCCACATGTTTGACAGAATAAGGCAGTGAAATGACCCCCACTTTAACTGAGTTATTTATGATTTCTTTCAACCTGGTTGACAAAATTCTCTGCATTGCTAAGCTATGTAAAAATGATCAGACACATGCAACAATGACTGACAGTTTCATTCAATATTTTGTTCAGAAGTGGCATGTCAAATAAGCCTCAACGACAACTTTAATCCATGTGCAAATTTCGATCAATATGGTACACAACTCTAAAAGGTACAAATGAGAACAGACAGGTTTAAGAGTTAACTCCCTTGGCCTGGAACATTGTAAGGTCATATCAATACAGAGTTTAATGTTTTTTAACACATCAGTTAAATGTAATATGAAAGTCGGGGTCTTTTTTTTTTTCTAAAGAGTTATTTCTGTGGCTTAAAAAGCCTGATTATCAAACAGAATATATTTTACACAAAGAAAGGGATGGTTTATGGCAAAAATCATTAGTGACGCAAATAAGACACCTCAGAAAATACTCCCTTTTTCAGTTATCTTGTAATCTTGTCCTGTTAACCTTGTTATCATGTTGACTTTTACTTGACAAAATAGGATCTGACATGAGTTAGCTTATGGCCAGCTATAATACATATTTCCTGGACAAGCTGAATAAAAGTTTAGCTAAAATGGTTAATTGGTGTTAGATTCTTTCTATTTCATGACAAAAACAAAACCAAAATGCTGTTACCAAGGATACGTAGAGAAATTTAAAAAAAAAAAAAGAGACAAAACTGAACTCATCTATATGACTGATAAAGTTAGAAATAAAAAAGTATACATACACAGTAACTTCAGCAGATAAATCATGTGCGCATATAATAAACAAATATATATAATGGTAATATCATATTAGAAACAAAGCTTGCCATACGATAGTCATTGCAACCCTTTCAGTACTTGGTGAACTTATCACAATAATGGGCACAGTCTTGTTAACCTTGTCAGTTTCTGTCTTAAAGAAAAAAAGGACATGTGGACATCTGTTACAATATTTCTTCAGAGTAGTTGAAAAAGTTGATGAAAACTGACAAGTATGTCATCCTGTTAATAAAGGAGCAGATGTGGTCCAGTGGTAACGCGCTGGACTAGTAAACCAGGGGTCACACGTACGATCCCCCGCTCCTCCACTAACATTACTAATAGTCTTTCGGATGAGAGGTTAAACTGAGGTCCCATGTATCAGTGCTGTACACTAAGCATGCAAAAGAACCAGGGGTGTCTCTGGAATGGGATGCTTTCTGTATCTTGCACTACCCCCAAAACATAAAATTACTAATTTCTTCAGGGGGGCGTCGGTCATGTGCTACTGGTACAGTGGATAGATAAGCTAAAACAGATAGACAGATCCTGTTTATAAGAAGTATGTCTATGACAATTCAAACTTTTTCCTGCATTGAGACGTAACTTTACATTTCAAGATTACTACAAACAGTTACTAAACAACATTTACTACACATATATTTACATTTAAAAAATACTAGAAAATGGTACTATTGCAACATTTTCTACACATACCTTTACATCTAAAAATATCAGAAATTACTGCTATCACAACATCTATTACACATATATATACATTTAAAAGTGCTATCACGACATTTACTACACATACATATACATTTAAAACTGCTATCACAACATTTACTACACATACATATATATTTTAAAGTGCTATCACGACATTTACTACACATACATATATATTTATAAGTGCTATCACAACATTTACTACACATACATTTAAAATTTACTGTAAATAAAGCTATCACAACATTTACTACAAACTATTTCTCTTCCTCTTCAAGTTCTTGAAAGTGTGTCCTATTTTCTTTATTAATGTTTATTATGGCTACAGAAAATAATGGCCAAGTAAGTTTGTTCTCAAATGAAACTGGGGTCTGATATCCAGTTTGGACCTCAAAGATTTAAGTTGCAATATTCTTGCACATGAAAACTTGCTCTCTGCTTTGTTTTTCCAAGGTTCTCTCATTCCTTAAACAATAAAAACAAAATTAATTAAAACAACTAATAGGCTGGAGAAGATCAGTGGTTACCCACAGGACTTGCAAGCCAGGGGTCACAATTTGTAATCCAGGGGTCACTAGCCCTATCCTCTGCTCCTCCAAGGACACTTCTAATTGTCTTTCAGATGAGATGTTCAACCAATGTCCCATGTAAAGGTACCAGAAGCATCTCTTGAACAGAATGCTTTTTGTATCTTGCACTATCATCCACAACCTAAAATAACTTAACTGTGGGCACTGGTCCTGATGTCAAATAAACTCAGATAGATAAGACACAGGAAGGCTGGACAATGAAACATTACTGTATGACAATAATTCTTGAAAGGAAGAAACACAGGTGAAAAATTAACCTTTCTAAATATGGGCAACCTATCAACTTGTGAAATAAAACAGCTGTGTAGCTTTGACAAGCTATGAAATACCATTCATTAATAGTAATGTCCCTGTAAATCATAAGTCCATTTTCCATGATAATCACTGTGAAATAAAATAGATGATTTTCCCTTTGTGTTTTTTTATAATGTGTTTTTCTTACGTGTCCTATTTAAAAAACCTTTGATGATTTGTTAGAGTCGTTTAAATAAAAAATAAAAATAAAAACAAAAATAACTGACTTCTGCAACCTCTTATTTACAAGCAATTTTAGATTTCTTCTCTTTATTTACTTATGGATCATTTAGCTATCTCTTTAAGAAAGTGCACTATTGCTTTATCAGCAATAAACTTCATTCTTTATTAATGAGGCAATTTTGAAGTTTGAGGTTTTATCTGACTTAACAACTTTAAACTTGGAGATTTTAAAAAACTGTGTACTTTGGCTTAAAGAAATATCAATCAACTGTTTTGAAAGAACTTATTTCACTTTATAAACAGGTTGGCCTCAAAATGTAACTTATGTTACATGCCAAGCATGATCTGTCCACAAACAGTGTAGGAAGCTTTTAGCTTGTAGACACACTCTCGAATCCATTTCTGGAACCAACCAGTACTAAGCAATGAGTGTAAAGTTTCCTGCTCAAGGAAACAAAGGCTTGCCCCTGACTGGGTTTGAACCCATGCGGCTAGCAATCCTTTGACTACTAGTCTGACGTGTTAACCACTCGGCCATGCCGCCACCCACACTCTTACATTTTAAAATAAGCTAGGTTTTAAATTCTGTGAAATATGTCTATTTAAAGTGACAACATCCCTGTTTGACATTATAGACCAACGTTCAAAATTGTAGTACTTATTTGTTATGTGGACTATCACTGAACAAAGAGGTCTTTCACCTAGCTCATTAATACTAATGAAAATAATTTACCATCAGTCAACTGTACCACTTTGAAACAGACTTGTGTTAAATTACAAGCTATTTCAATATTTCTTCTGGCTGTTTCTATACTGAAATATATTACAAACAGCTGTTTATATATACTCTATAAGCTGTTTCAACATTTAAACAGACATATATAGCTCTACAAGATGTTTCTAAATTGGAATAATTACTTGTGAAGCTCAACAAGCTCTTTCTATAAAGACAGACACAAACTTGTATAGCTCTACAAGCTGTTTCTATAAAGAAACAAACTTGTGTAGCTCTACAAGCTGTTTCTACAAAAACACAAACCTGTGTAGCTCTACAAGCTGATTCTATAAAGAAACAAACTTGTGTAGCTCTACAAGCTGTTTCTATAAAGAAACAAACTTGTGTAGCTCTACAAGCTGTTTCTATAAAGAAACAAACCTGTGTAGCTCTACAAGCTGATTCTATAAAGAAACAAACTTGTGTAGCTCTACAAGCTGATTCTATAAAGAAACAAACTTGTGTAGCTCTACAAGCTGTTTCTACAAAAACACAAACCTGTGTAGCTCTACAAGCTGATTCTATAAAGAAACAAACTTGTGTAGCTCTACAAGCTGATTCTATAAAGAAACAAACTTGTGTAGCTCTACAAGCTGTTTCTACAAAAACACAAACCTGTGTAGCTCTACAAGCTGTTTCTACAAAAACACAAACCTGTGTAGCTCTACAAGCTGATTCTATAAAGAAACAAACCTGTGTAGCTCTACAAGCTGATTCTATAAAGAAACAAACCTGTGTAGCTCTACAAGCTGATTCTATAAAGAAACAAACCTGTGTAGCTCTACAAGCTGATTCTATAAAGAAACAAACCTGTGTAGCTCTACAAGCTGTTTCTATAAAGAAACAAACTTGTGTAGCTCTACAAGCTGTTTCTACAAAAACACAAACCTGTGTAGCTCTACAAGCTGATTCTATAAAGAAACAAACTTGTGTAGCTCTACAAGCTGTTTCTACAAATACACAAACTTGTGTGGATCTACAAGCTGTTTCTACATAGAAACAAACTTGAATAGCTCTACAAGATGTTTCTACATAGACGTAAACTAGTGTAGCTCTACAAGCTGTTTCTATAAAGACACAAACCTGTGTGGATCTACAAGCTGTTTCTACAAAAACACAAACCTGTGTAGCTCTACAAGCTGCTTCTATAAAGAAACAAACTTGTGTAGCTCTACAAGCTGTTTCTACAAAGACACAAACTTGTATAGCTCTACAAGCTTTTTTTACAAAGACACAAACCTGTACAGCTTTACAAGCTGTTTCTACAAAGACACAAACTTGTATAGCTCTACAAGCTGTTTTCACATGTAGCTCTGCAAGCACTTTCTATATGGCAACAATTTGTATGCAGTTCTACAAGCCGTTTCTACAAAGAAACAAATGTTGGTAGCTCTACAAGCTGTTTCTACATAAACACAAACTTGTATAGCTCTACAAGCTGTTTCTACAAAGACACAAACTTGTACAGCTCTACAAGCTGTTTCCACATGTAGCTCTGCAAGCACTTTCTATATGGCAACAATTTGTATGCAGATCTACAAGCCGTTTCTACAAAGAAACAAATGTTGGTAGCTCTACAAGCTGTTTCTACATAAACACAAACCTGTACAGCTCTACAAGCTGTTTCTACAAAGACACAAACTTGTATAGCTCTACAAGCTGGTTTGTTGACTGGAGAGTTAATCAGTAAAGTGTCGAAAAATGTCACGGTCTATTGGTCACAGTGGCAATTTTATGGTTTATGATAGGTGTTAAGAACCCCATAAGGGACCGATTGGGATTTAGGTGTGAAATTTTGGCCTTTTAAATGATAATTTATACTTAAATTTGATTTTTTATTGTTGAAAATATATGGACCGATTTAAGGAGGACATAAATTGGGTTCAGGAAGCTGAGATTCACCAAATTTTCCATTTTCCGGAGCCCTGTACAACATATTGTTTTTCTTTTTTGCCAATTCAAAATTGAAGTTATACCTAATACTGTAATACATCCAAGATTTGAAAAAGATGTTTACAGTCTGGCAAATGTGATACAAAAGTCAAATGGATTGTTGCAAAACTTGTTGTTTTTTCCATTTTGCTTTAGCCTCAGGCTTACAATTTTGTACATGGGAAATAAAATCATAAAGCTGAAAAATAGCTGATTTACATAGAAATGACAAAAAAATTTATTTAACAAATGAGGTTATACTATTACACTGAGTATAACTTAGGCATTGTTTTCACCTTTGCTAGGAGTTTTCAGTACAGTAATGGCAGACTGGTCATGTGACTTTCATAACGGCAGTGGTCAAATTATCATTTCTGAAATCATCTATACAGCATGTAATTTTCAGAAGTCAAAGGTGAAGTTCAATTCAAATGATATGACATCATCTAAATAATCTAAATAAAGTGTCATGTAACAGCTGAATTATCACTTTGGGTAAACAAAGAACTATGGAAAATTTAAACACCTTAATTTTTCATAAAAGATGTTGTAAGCAGATGTTGCAACCTGAGTTCAAGGTAATGAAGTAAAAGTCCTTATACTATGTGGTAAAGCATACAAGAAGTCAAGGTTAAGCAGACAGAGGTCATTTATATCAAAAAGTGTCAAAGTATTTGTAGTGGTCAGTGGCCACATGCCTGATAAGCCCCACCCACAGGTGGACTTAATAATTACATTGTATGATGAACATTTAGTTAGATAAGTTACTTGTTGATTAGTTCTCTGTGAGTTCACATGTACTGATTATAATAAAATACAAATAACCATCCCGTGTTTGGTTCTCAGTCTTACCCTGATACAATTCAGGGTCTGCTTGAAACATATACAGAAGTATTTGATGATATAATTAAATTGGAGCAGTAAAAATACTGCAATGCTGAAATTCTTCACTATCTCATACTCTCATTCATTGTTTTATATATATACGCAAATATACATGTGCAAAAATTATCACCTGTCACTTTCTATATTTACAAGAAATTAGAACAGTTTCATGCACATAAAAAACAAAAGCTGTTAATTTGTAATAAACAATATGGAAACATGATTTGTTTAAGTGGTACATCTTGAGTGGTCCTCAACATGGGGAGTCAGACCTCTATGAATGATCTATATTAGATAAGTGGAATTTTATCATCAGTTTTCAAGAACAAACAGGCTTGTTTACACATTTGAAACCATCTAGGAGTATTCTATGACGTTCAAAAACAGTTTGTACTATATAACTTCAAACGCAGGTGGTTGAAATTTATTTCATGGCAAATATATATATTAATGAACAGTAGAGACGAAGTTAAAATGCAAGAAAACAAATAAATGATCGTAAACAAAAATATTCTACATGGATACAGAAATATAAATTAACTGAAATTTTATATAACTGCTATCATATTCTGATATATGTAAATGCCCCTTAATTGTACACAACTGTGAAATTTGTACATTTCTAATTGTTTGAAATTTTAACCTATAAATGGCAAAATCTTAGGTGTGTATCTGTGGTCCAGTGGAAACGTGTTAGACTGGTAATCAAAGGTTTCTGAGTTCGATTCTCCACTAACATTTCTAATTGTCTTTTTGATGAGACATTAAACTAAGGTCCAATATAATAGTGCAATACACTGAGCATTCAAAATAACGAGGGGTGTCTCTGGAATGGAATACTTTCTGATGAACAATATGCTGTCTTCCATGATTTTCTAACACACACATCGGATAGCCTTTCATATAAAAGTATTAAATTTTATACACTACAGTTTTATTTAACCTGAACATGGAATGCACTGTTCACTATTCAATCAGAGTTGAAGTGATACCACAGTGAATGATAAATCGTCATCTATCTTATGATCAGGCTAATTGAAAAGACAGAAAAGTCCATTCAAAATGCATAGCAGGGTTTACATTTGTAACACGGGGCAAAGGAGAAAAGGTTTCCAAATGCAGTTGAAACTAAAATCCCCCTTCAACTAATGAGACATTCCAGTATTACTTGGAACATGTAGTATTGAAATATCACTGCACCTCAGTTCTTCAACTGAAAAAAAGTCATATTTCATATGATACATGTGTTTTGTGGAGACATATGAATATTGAATGGTCCATCTTCAGTGGATGCATCTTGGCTAACAAATGCCTTCTGCAGTTGATGTTAAAAGTCTTATTTGAGACACCAGCTGTTTTTAAGTGGGGTTCAACCTGCAAATTATGGACTTCTAGTCTATCAGTCTTCTGATAATGATGTCACTTCTTTTGTGAAAGGAGATCCAGCCCATTTCAGTACACAAGATACCAAATCCACTCCTGAAAAATAATGATCAAAATTTAGAAAAAATTGCTTGCAGCAAACACAGAGGATTAGCTAAGGTCAAGGTCAACATACTCTCAATTAATCAGAAGAGGACACTTATCACTACACCATGGGGCCTTGTTAATCTCAGATCTTTGGCAATAAGTTAAACCAAGTTTCAAACACATCTGCACATATCGTTGTGTCACCATTTACTGATAAATTGAACATCAAAAAATCCTGTAAATTTTTTTCACACCTGATAAAATATAAAATTTGTTTTATGTCTAACTGATTATTTATTTGGTCCACATGTTTGACAGAATAAGGCAGTGAAATGACCCCCACTTTAACTGAGTTATTTATGATTTCTTTCAAACTGGTTGACAAAATTCTCTGCATTGCTAAGCTATGTAAAAATGATCAGACACATGCAGCAATGACTGACAGTTTCATTCAATATTTTGTTCAGAAGTGGCATGTCAAATAAGCTTCAACGACAACTTTAATCCATGTGCAAATTGCGATCAATATGGTACGCAACTCTAAAAGGTGCAAATGAGAACAGACAGGTTTAAGAGTTACCTCCCTTGGCCTGGAAAATTGTAAGGTCAAATCAATACAGAGTTTGATGTTTAACACATCAGTCAAATGTAATATGAAAGTCAGGGTCTTTTTTTTCTAAAGAGTTATTTCTGTAGCTTAAAAATCCTGATTATCAAACAGAATATATTTTACACAAAGAAAGGGATGGTTTATTGCAAAAATCCTTAGTGACCAAATAAGACACCTCAGAAAATACTCCCTTATTCAGTTATCATGTAATCTTGTCCTATTAACCTTGTTATCATGTTGACTTTTACTTGACAAAATAGGATCTGACATGAGTTAGCTTATGGCCAGCTATAATACATATTTCCTGGACAAGCTGAATAAAAGTTTAGCTGAAATGGTTAATTGGTGTCAGATTCTTTCTATGTCATGACAAAAACAAAACCAAAATGTTGTTACCAAGGATACATAAAGAAATTTAAAAAAAAAAAAAGAGACAAAACTGAACTCATCTATATGACTGATAAAGTTAGAAATAAAAAAATATACAATAAATAAAAAACCTTATATAAGCTGACAGAAGTAAACATACACAGTAACTTCAGCAGATAAATCATGTGCGCATATAATAAACAAATATATATAATGGTAATATCTTAGAAACAAAGCTTGCCATACGATAGTCATTGCAACCCTTTCAGTACTTGGTGAACTTATCACAATAATCGGCACAGTCCTGTTAACCTTGTCAGTTTCCGTCTTAAAGAAAAAAGGACATGTGGACATCTGTTACAATATTCCTTCAGAGTAGTTGAAAAAGTTGATGAAAACTGACAAGCATGTTATCCTGTTAATAAAGGAGCAGATGTGGTCCAGTGGTAACGCACTGGACTGGTAAACCAGGGGTCACACGTTCGATCCCCCGCTCCTCCACTAACATTACTAATAGTCTTTCGGATGAAACGTTAAACTGAGGTCCCATGTATTAGTGCTGTACACTAAGCATGCAAAAGAACCAGGGGTGTCTCTGGAATGGGATGCTTTCTGTATCTTGCACTACCCCCACAACATAAAATAACTAATCTCTTCAGGGGGGCGTCGGTCATATGTGCTACTGGTACTGTCGATAAATAAGCTAAAACAGATAGACAGATCCTGTTTATAAAAAGTATGTCTATGACAATTCAAACTTTTCCCTGCATTGAGACGTAACTTTACATTTCAAGATTACTACAAACAGTTACTAAACAACATTTACTACACATGTATTTACATTTAAAAAATACTAGAAAATGGTACTATTGCAACATTTTCTACACATACCTTTACATCTAAAAATATCAGAAATTACTGCTATCACAACATCTATTACACATATATATATACATTTAAAACTGCTATCACGACATTTACTACTTATACATATACATTTAAAACTGCTATCATGACATTTACTACACATACATATATATTTTAAAGTGCTATCATGACATTTACTACACATACATATATATTTTAAAGTGCTATCATGACATTTACTACACATACGTATATATTTAAAAGTGCTATCGCAACATTTACTACACATACATATATATTTAAAAGTGCTATCACAACATTTTCTACACATACATTTTAAATTTACTGGAAAAATACTGCTTTCACAACATTTACTACAAACTATTTCTCTTCCTCTTCAAGTTCTTGAAAGTGTGTCCTATTTTCTTTATTAATGTTTATTATGGCTACAGAAAATAATGGCCAAGTAAGTGTTCTCAAATGAAACTGGGGTCTGATATCCAGTTTGGACCTCAAAGATTTAAGTTGCAATATTCTTGCACATGAAAACTTGCTCTCTGCTTTGTTTTTCTAAGGTTCTCTCATTCCTGAAACAATAAAAACAAAATTAATTAAAACAGCTAATAGGCTGGAGAAGATCAGTGGTTACCCACAGGACTTGCAAGCCAGGGGTCACAATTTGTAATCCAGGGGTCACTAGCCCTATCCTCTGCTCCTCCACGGACACTTCTATTTGTCTTTCAGATGAGATGTTCAACCAATATCCCATGTAAAGGTACCAGAAGCATCTCTTGAACAGAATGCTTTTTGTATCTTGCACTATCATCTACAACCCAAATAACTTAACTGTGGGCACTGGTCCTGATGTCGAATAAACTCAGATAGATAAGACACAGGAAGTCTGGACAATGAAACATTACTGTATGACAATAATTCTTGAAAGGAAGAAACACAGGTGAAAAATTAACCTTTTTAAATATGGGCAACCTATCAACTTGTGAAATAAAACAGCTGTGTAGCTTTGACAAGCTATGAAATACCATTCATTAATAGTAATGTCCCTGTAAATCATAAATCCATTTTCCATGATAATCACTGTGAAATAAAATAGATGATTTTCCCTTTGTGTTTTTTTATAATGTGTTTTTCTTACATGTCCTATTTAAAAAACCTTTGATGATTTGTTTGAGTCGTTTAAATAAAAAATAAAAATAAAAACAAAAATAACTGACTTCTGCAACCTCTTATTTACAAGCAATTTTAGATTTCTTCTCTTTATTTGCTTATGGATCATTAAGCTATCTCTTTAAGAAAGTGCACTATTGCTTTATCAGCAATAAACTTCATTCTTTATTAATGAGGCAATTTTGAAGTTTGAGGTTTTATCTGACTTAACAACTTTAAACTTGGAGATTTTAAAAAACTGTGTACTTTGGCTTAAAGTAATATCAATCAACTGTTTTGAAAGAACTTATTTCACTTTATAAACAGGTTGGCCTCAAAATGTTACTTATGTTACATGCCAAGCATGATCTGTCCACAAACAATGTGTAGGAAGCTTTTAGCTTGTAAACACACTCTCGAATCCGTTTCTGGAACCAACCAGTACTAAGCAATGAGTGTAAAGTTTCCTGCTCATGGAAACAAAGGCTTGACCCTGACTGGGTTGAACCCATGGGGCTAGCAATCCTTTGACTACTAGTCTGACATGTTAACCGCTCGGCCAAGCCACCACCCACACTCTTACAATAACAAGCTATTTCAATAACTCTTCTGGCTGTTTCTATACTTATATTACGTACAGCTGTTTATAAATA
Organism: Cyclina sinensis; assembly: GCA_012932295.1. Lineage (NCBI taxonomy): Eukaryota > Metazoa > Mollusca > Bivalvia > Venerida > Veneridae > Cyclina > Cyclina sinensis. The sequence continues at coordinate 40,247,315 of JAAONU010000011.1, forward strand.
CTCTACAAGCTGTTTCAACATTTAAACAGACATATATAGCTCTACAAGATGTTTCTAAATTGGAATAATTACTTGTGTAGCTAGACAAGCTGTTTCTACACTGACACAAACTTGTATAGCTCTACAAGCTGATTCTTAAAAAACACAAATTTGTGAAGTTCTACAAGCTGTTTCTACAAAGAAACAAACTCGTGTAGCTCTACAAGCTGTTTCTACATAGAAACAAACTTGAATAGCTCTACAAGCTGTTTCTACATAGACACAAACTTGTGTAGCTCTACAAGCTGTTTCTACATAGACACAAACTTATGTGGCTCTACAAGCTGTTTCTACAATCACAAACTTGTGTAGCTCTACAAGCTGTTTCTACAGACACAAACTTGTGTAGCTCTACAAGCTGTTTCTACATAGACACAAACTTATGTGGCTCTACAAGCTGTTTCTACATAGACACAAACTTGTGTAGCTCTACAAGCTGTTTCTACAGACACAAACTTGTGTAGCTCTACAAGCTGTTTCTACATAGACACAAACTTATGTGGCTCTACAAGCTGTTTCTACATAGACACAAACTTATGTGGCTCTACAAGCTGTTTCTACATAGACACAAACTTATGTGGCTCTACAAGCTGTTTCTACATAGACACAAACTTATGTAGCTCTACAAGCTGTTTCTACATAGACACAAACTTATGCGGCTCTACAAGCTGTTTCTACAAAGACACAAACTTATGTGGCTCTACAAACTGTTTCTACATTGACACAAACTTGTGTAGCTCTACAAGCTGTTTCTACAGACACAAACCTGTATAGCTCTACAAGCTGTTCCTACAAAGACACAAACTTGTATAGCTCTACAAGCTGTTTCTACAATGACACAAACCTGTATAGCTCTACAAGCTATTTCTACAAAGACAAAAACCTGTACAGCTCTACAAGCTGTTTCTACAAAGAAACAAACTTATGTGGCTCTACAAGCTGTTTCTAAATAGACACAAACTTATGTGGCTCTACAAGCTGTTTCTACATAGACACAAACTTATGTGGCTCTACAAGCTGTTTCTACAAAGACACAAACTTATGTGGCTCTACAAGCTGTTTCTACAAAGACACAAACTTATGTGGCTCTACAAGCTGTTTCTACAAAGACACAAACTTATGTGGCTTTACAAGCTGTTTCTACATAGACACAAACTTATGTGGCTCTACAAGCTGTTTCTACATAGACACAAACTTGTATAGCTCTACAAGCTGTTTTCACATGTAGCTCTACAAGCACTTTCTACATGGCAACAATTACGTGTGCAGTTCTACAAGCGGTTTCTACAAAGAAACAAATGTCGGAAGCTTTACAAGCTGTTTCTTCCAAGACACAAACTTGTATAGCTCTACAAGCTGTTTCTACATAGACACAAACTTGTATAGCTCTACAAGCTGTTTCTACAAAGATACAAACTTGTATAGCTCTACAAGCTGTTTCTACAAAGACAAAAACTTGTGTAGCTCTACAAGCAAATACTACATTGAAGTAATTTCTTGAACAGCTCTACTAGCTGTTTCTACATAGAAACAAACTTGAATAGCTCTAAAAGCCCTTTCTTCATAGACACAAACTTGTATAGCTCTACAAGCCGTTTCTACAAAGACACAAACTTGTGTACCTCTACAAGGTGTTTCTACATAGACACAAACTTGTGTACCTCTACAAGCTGTTTCCACATTGAAGTAATTACTTGTGCAGCTCTATAAGCTGTTTCTATATTGAAAAAATTTTGTATAACTCTACAAGCTGTTTCTACATTGAATAAAACTTGTGTAGCTCTACAAGAAAATTCTACATTGAAGCAATTACTTATGTAGCTGTACAAGCTGTTTCTACAAAGACACAAACTTATGTGGCTCTACAAGCTGTTTCTACAAAGACACAAACTTATGTGGCTCTACAAGCTGTTTCTACATAGAAACAAACCTGAATAGCTCTACAAGCTGTTTCTACATAGAAACAAACCTGTATAGCTCTACAAGCTGTTTTCACTTGTAGCTCTACAAGCACTTTCTACATGGCAACAATTACGTGTGCAGTTCTACAAGCCGTTTCTACAAAGAAACAAATGTTGGTAGCTCTACAAGGTGTTTCTAAATAGACACAAACTTGTGTACCTCTACAAGCTGTTTCTACATTGAAGTAATTACTTGTGCAGCTCTACAAGCTGTTTCTACATTGAAAAAAACTTGTATTACTCTACAAGCTGGTTCTATATTGAAAAAAACTTGTATAGATCTACAAGCTGTTACATTGAAAAAAACTTGTGTAGCTCTACAAGAAAATTCTACATTGATGCAATTACTTGTGTAGCTCTACAAGCTGTTTCCACATTGAAACATACATGTTTCTACATTGATGTATACTTGTGTACTTCTACAATATGTTTCTAAATCAAAAAATACTTGTGAAGCCATGCAAGCTATTTCTATGCTGAAACATACTCCTGTAGCCTTAAATGCTATGGCTTCAAACAAACATAGAACTTTGTAGAATTACAAGCTATTTCATTGAAACTTTATTATAAAGAATCTAAAGCTATTTGTGTAGCTTTGCAAGCTATTGCTCATTTGAAACATACATGCTATTTTAACACTGAAAACTACTTGCTTGCTTTAATGCTACTTCTACAATGGAGTGTTTGTGTGTACCTTTTACAAACTATTTCTACAATAAGCATATTGGTGCACCCCTTTTTAGTGTTTTATGCATTAAAATATATTTGTGTTGCTTTGAAAGAGGTTGTAAAGGCTTATAAGTTATTGCAACAGCAATAAAATGTTCAACTGTCTTGTATGGTATTGTTTTACTGGAACATGCCTGTGTAAACATGGAAGCTGTGCTGCAAAGGTCTTACGGTATATGTAATAACTGATCAAGTTGACTTCAGACCATTACTGTTATACTAAACGAGACAAAGATATTTTAGCTTTCATAACAAAAATATATTTTTGGTTAAAGCAACAGCACATTTTGCTCTCTAGCAATCTATAGTTAAACAGATATAAAGCTGGACTGATATACATGCTGTAAGAACAAGAACATCAAAGGACTGAAAAGGACTTACATGTTACCTTAATAACACACTAATTGGACTGTTTTTACCTTTGTGAATTCTCTGTGTATGAGACTGTGCATGACATTTAAGCTTGTTGTTGACTCAATTCTGACATAGATATACAAAACGCTATCAAATGTTTGTACATATAGAAGCTTACTAGTAATCTTCCCCATTCAGGTCATCATGTGAACTCACAAACATTTCCCTATCATACTTTTCAAACTTTCATTTTCTCTCCATGTTACTAAATAATATCATATTTTCAAGGCAGTAACTTTGCCAAAGTTATAAACAATTGCATTATGTCATTTAAGTCACTGTTTCTTTTAGTTCATTTAAATTCATAAAATTGGTTGTGTTTCTTCCAGGCATAAGACTCACAGGAAAAGCAAAAAATCTGAAAATTGAAGGTGGGTCTGGGGGTTCTCCCTAAGCAGGGGATGAAGGGACAGTGCCTTTTTTGGTTTCTGAGGGTCCAGGAGGGGCAAAGCCCCCCCACCCCTAACCAAAAATGATAACAGACATTCCTGGGAAGCTTACAATCTATCTCCAGAGAGCTTTTCTTACTTTGGCTTACCCCTTATTTATTCAAGCAAAACTGCTCAGAAATGTTCACGCAGAAAACAACTTTCTACTGAACTATCCAAACAACTGTCCGTCCACATCAAACTCCATCCAGTTTCATTTAAACGCATTCCTAACACCAGAATCAATTTTTTTTTCACGTTGTCTTTTTCATGCTCTGCAAACCTGGAAACACCTATTTTGAATAAAAAAGATTTTGATTGGAGGAGCGCTCTCGAGTAAAAAAACCCATATCCAGTACAAGTGAGCGAGTCGGTTTGTTAGCAGAACGCCCTTTCCCCAAAAAATTTCTCCACGGATCTGCACAAATCTCACCACTTCTCTGGGATGTTAAAAAAAAAAAAAAAAATGGAAAAATCTTATGCCTGTCTTAATACTAATAATAGATGTGACTTGAGAAATATTACTCTTCTACTCATGATGCAAAGTATTCATTCCTTTGTGGGAAAGGAAGTGTAGCTTAGTCCATGTCTATGCAGAAGAATCCATCACATATTAAACACAAAAAGATTTGGCCACTTCGTTTTACGTGCACCAAGTATATAAATATTTAAAAAAACTAGAGCATAAACATTCCCCTCTTAAATGCTTTTCATATTGTTCAAGTCATTTGATAGGACAAAAAGAATTGGCACATTAGTTATCAGAAACCTGTACATCATAATACTTATACTTTTCATTCACACGCATCTTCATTTTCAAAATGTCAAACTTTCAGATTTTCACCAAAGTCAGTTTTTTTCCCCCACTTTCATTTTTTTGTGAAAACTGTTAATGTCTTCATACACCTAAATCACTGGCAAAAAATTTTTTATTCTAGGATGCGTTTTATTTTTAAGCAACCTGAAGTAACAGTAGTTTTTGTTATCTGAGGTGTGAACATAATTTTGATACTAAAATCATCAAATATTTATGTATGAGTTTTTACTTTTTTATCATAATGAACAGATAAAGGCTGTTTGATTTCAAGACTTTATTTTCACATGTAAGAGCTAATGCAAGCTTTTCTGTCTATGCTGCTGTCTAAATTGCGGAAATACATTAAAGCGCTTGGTTTTAAAGATTATAAAACAAGCCTCTACTGACTCCCATCTATCTATCACACATTAAGACCCATTATCGCATTCTTAAATCATGTATTTCACAAGCAGATACTTTGTAAAAGTTGGTTATAAGAAAACATAATATCTAATGGTCTATGATGACGAACACTCACAAGGTGCTTATGAAATAAATAATTTTTCATGCAGCTAACGCAAGTCTTCAAAACATTTTTTTGAAATACAATGTCACACCAGCTGGGTTTTACATATCTATTGTTCACAGCAACTATTCATAAAGGGTAACCATCGTCTCTTAAAAAAGAACAAAAACATGCTTCATCAAAACGAAACATTTAACAATCCACAGCAAGTGAAATTATAGGAGTGATTCATTAATAGCTCTCTCCTATATTTTTTGTTTCTTTTTTTTTTATTATTATTCTTCCGTTCCCGTTTGAACCTGATATTATGGAGACTTCTCTGATTTGTTATGGAGTATGACTGAGGAATGTACATCTCAGGGTATCAGCGCAAAATCTGAGTAAAATCTAAGTAAAGTAAGTAAATAATTAAGAAATAAGGAGATACATTAGTTTTACACCGACCCCTTGGATGTTTTCTACATCATTTTAATGAAACCACTTTTTTTGTAAATCATAACCAATAAATTTCAGGCTGTTGTTTAAAAAGATTGGTAATTCAAGTCAAGAAAGCTGCTCTATCTTATTCTCATACAATATGAATTCCTTGAAATTCTCTTTTTAGTTCTAAAAATACTTAGAAAATAATGTAGTTTGCATTATCACTAGAAAATATCAGAACCATTTCAATACTTCTTTGTAGCATAATTCTGCAAGTTCTTGGGAAAACAAATCTTGGTGAAAATAAATGGGCCTAGAAGTGATATAAACTTAGATATGATGTTTTCTTTAATAGTATCAGCAGATAGAGAATTCCTATCATAATGTTTGTTCAAAAGATGAGTACAAAATTCGTAACAGCTGGCACTGAGGCAAACAGACAATTTCTCAGCTAGAGTCCATTTTTCAGCAGCAAGAAAAAAATCATTAAATGCATTTCAAATGCATTCTCTAAATACTTGTGGTGGTATGATTGTACCAATGGATGTAATTTTCATTAGAACTGCAACTCAATGTGATATAGGGGCTCTTCCGTTTTTTTCTCTAGGACTGTATTCATTCCTGCATGCCAAAATGAACAGTTTCATCAAAATTAGATGAATAGTATGCGATTTTTTAGAATTTTTAATGAGGAACTTCGCGAGATGCTGTCAGTAGCAGTTATCCTTTCTTCCAATTAACAGAAAATGTGCAAAAATGACAAAACAATGAGAGAAAAATGTTACTCGTAATTACATAACATGGTAAATCACAATCGCTCGAGGGTTTTCCCACGCTCTTCTACCTTGATGAGAAGATTTTGTATAAGATGCGCATAAACAATGACAATATGTTTTAAACACAAAACCTACGGCAGCTGTGATGTTACAGTTGTTGCCTTGGCAACCCCAGGGCTGCAGAAGCCGTATGGTGCCATTATACGATTAACAAAGTAAAAACAAGTTTAGTAAATGAAATAATTAGTACCTACACATTGCATGAAAAAATTGGAATATTTAACAAAAAGTAGCTTTTCCAAGGCCTCCAACTAAAAACCTGGTAAATGTTTGGAAAGATAATCAGCCATTCTCTCTTTCTAGCAGTAAACATTTGAGTAATGTTTACATAAATTCTGTATTAAAAACCTTGATATGTTTCCAAGAATGAAAGTTAATTTGTTGCTTCAAGCCACTAGCTGTTTGTGTGTAAACTATTACAAATATTTGATTGATTAAATATACTTATGGTAAGAATTAAAACTGTAATATTTCAATTTATGAAAGATGTGTTACCTTTAGATATAGATTGTTGTTACTATAAGCAAAGATTTCACTTAATAAAGCAACTGACTCACAGAATTTAGCCTAATTTTTTTTTCTTTTAAAATTAAAGAGAAGTTAATATACTATGAAAAAAAAACAACCTAATTTTATGCTTTTATACATTATGAAAACTGAAGAAAAAGAATTTTATTTTAACAGGCCTTCGTTCAGGTCAGTAAAATTAGGAGCAGCAACCTAGACCACTGACTACCGAATGTTCTTTACAGCAGTTAGAATTAACAATATAAACAAAGTACCTACCCCCTGACTAACGGGGTAAATTTTTTACTGATAAAAGTGTTAAAAACTTTATATTATGTTGTGTTTCTGTAACAACAAGAGCCAGTTGAACCTGGTGATGCTCCCCAAATAGGTTTTAGACACAGAAGAGTGTGTCCATAAAGTCTTTGCCAAATTCAGCATAAAGATATTATGTTATATGGGGGGAACCCCAGGGGAGGGGGGATGACCCCACTGTGGTCACAGTGCATACTACCAAATATCTAAGGCCTTGCAGTTTGTGACAAGAACATTGTTAAAGTTTTTTGCTATATAACTCAATGTAAAACATATGACCCCTTGGGCTGGGCCAGTTTTGACCCAGGGGCCATGATTTGAACAATCTTGGTAGAGGTCTACTAGACAATGCTCAACACCAAATATCTAAGCTCCTTGCCTTGTGGTTTCTGACAAGAAGATTTTTAAAGTTTTTTTCCTATATAACTCTATGTAAAACATGTGACCCCTGGGGCGGGGCCAGTTTTGACCCAGGGGCCATGATTTGAAAAATCTTGGTAGAGGTCTACTAGACAATGCTGCATACCAAATATCTAAGCTCCATGTGTTGTGGTTTCTGACAAAAAGATTTTTGAAGTTTTCCCTATGTAACTCTATGTAAAATCAAGTGACCCCTGGGGTGGGGCCAGTTCTGACCCCAGGGTCATAATTTGAACAATCTTGGTAGAGGTCCACTAGATGATGCCTCATACCAAATATCTAAGCTCCAGGCCTTGTGATTTTTGAGAAGAAGAATTTTAAAGTTTTTTCTTTTTTTGCCATGGCAACCAGAGTTCTGCATGGAATTAAATTTTTTGAACAATTTTGGAAGAGCTTCATGCAAGGAACATTCCATGCAAGTTTCACTGAATTTGGCCCAGTGGTTTCAGAGGAGATGTCTTTTGAATGAAATTGTTGACGACGCATGACGATGGACTGAGTGGGATCACAATAGCTCACCATGTCACTGGCAAGAAAAAGCTTACTGTTACATCAAAGTCAGTGAGTCCACTGAATAGAGATCAACTGTAAACTGCTCTCTTTTTTCATTAATTGTAATGAGGGGATTTAGTGGATTATCTACCCTGAATACTCTCTTATATTACATTGGTCCTTCCATTTGGATTCCTCTGCTTTTATTGCTATTTTCTCTTTTGGTATGGTGATAATTAAGCCTAATTATTTGCAACAGTGAAAGTCAGATTACACAATAAGTTTAGCAATTTGTTTTGTAAACACCATTATCTTTGTTTCTTGATAATCCTAACTTTTTATTTACTATAGAAGTGACAATTTTCAGAACTGAAAGTGGACACCATCACAAATAGAAACAAGGATAAAGTCAGAGGATTCCAACTGAAAGGACCAATGTTCTATTTGGTCTACCTTTGATGTTATATGAGTAAGGGAGTAAGGGAGAAAATTTGTTATCAGGAATGTCCCTCATTATGATGAAGATTAATAATTACTGACTGACAGACATCTTTTATTAAATCAAGGTATACAGTTATGACACAACAAAGCTCTGAGTCAAGTGGTTTAAGAGAAAATTTTCCTATATAAACAAGAGCTTGTCAGAGACAAAGCAACAGTCCCCTACCGGTGCAATGTCCATCTACCTAACTCCAACCCATATGTGGAAATTGACTAAAGAATTTGTCTGAGACATGCATAATCTCCATATGATCCTCTATCCATGTACAAAGTGTCATCAAAGAAGAAAACATCATAGGTCAAGGTCATTTAGAGGTTAAGGTCACAGAAATATATGTTGTTGAAAAGGTCTTATCGAAGGGGTTGTTGTGACCAAGTTTGAAGTAATTCTGTTCAGAAATAAGGAAATTATGGCCAAACTTATAGTTTTTGGACAAGAAAACTTGAAAGGTCAAGGTCATTCAGAGGTCAAGGTCACAGAAATGTACTTCATTGGAATGGTCTTGTCCAAGGTATTGTTGTGGCCAAGTTTGAAGTAATTCCATTCAGTAGTAAGGAAAATATGGCCAATGGTAAAGTTTTCGGAGGAAATGACTGATAAACGGACGGACAGTTCCTCCTTTAGGTTCATAAAAAAATGAGGTGGATATTCACCATACTGCCATTTATCCATATTTCAAGTTTCATAAAAATATTTGAAGTACTTTTTGAGTTATCACAAATATTGCTATTTGTTGCCATAGCAACCAGATTTTTCAACATAGGAAGAAAAAAAAGACGTGTGTAATCTCCATACTGCTGTCTATCCATACATCAAGTTTCATAAAAATATTTTCAGTACTTTATGTGTTATCTCGGGGTCCAGTTTTTGCAGACAGACGGACTGACGGAAGGAGGGTAAACCTATAGTCCCCTCTGGTGAAACCGGTAGGGGACTAAAAAAGGTCGCAAAACTAGAATTTTGTCACAGATGGTGACTAATAACCCGCACTGCCTTGTCACAGGATGGTAGCCCAGTTGGAACAAGTTGCACATAATCTTTAATACAAAGTTTCAACTATCATCTGACCTTGACCTCTGTTGAAAACCCATGAAAAACTAGTTCCTAATGTTTAAATTTTCTCAGGATCACAACCTTTCTGGCAAATTTCCAGGATATTTGGACAGAAAATGTAGCCTCTAGAGTGTTTACAAGGTTTTTCCATATCATAGCTCTGTGACCTAGATTTTGACCCCAAATGTCCCATATTCAAACTTGAGCAAGAAATCATAGTAGCAACTTTTCTGACAAATTTCCAGGATGTTTGGACTGAAAAGTAGCCTCTAGAGTGTTAACAAGGTTTTTCCATATTTGGGCTCTGTGACCTAGTTTGACCCTAGATGACCCATATTCAAACTTAAGATAGAAATCATTGAAACAACCTTTCTGACAAATTTCCAGGATATTTGGACTGAGAAACTAGCCACTAGAGTGTTAACAAGGTTTTTCCATATTTGGGAGTTGTGACCTAGTTTTTGATCCCAGATGACCAATATTCAAACTTGAGCTAGAAATCAATGAAATAAACTTTCTTACAAATTTGCAGGTAATTTGGACTGAAAATGTAACCTCTAGATTGTTAACAAGGTTTTTCCATATTTCGGCTCTCTGACCTAGTTTGACCCTAGATGACCCATATTCGAACTTGAGCTAGAAATCATCGAAGCAACCTTTCTGACAAATTTCCAGGATATTTGGACTTAAAATGTAGCCTCTAGAGTGTTTACAAGGTTTTTCCATATTTGGGCTCTGTGACTTAGTGTCATATCTTCACTTCGCTTTTTCCAGGAGTTAACTCCAGGAATTTTCCTTTTTCAGAATGTGTTCAGTAAATGATTCTGTATTCATCTTTTGTACTAAAATACTGTTTTAAAATTCAAAACAAATCAAAACTTCAGTTTTAAACCGTATCACCTACAATGTTATCAAAGATCAAGGATTCATCAAATTGCTAAATACATTGGACTTTTTTAGCTGTTGAAATATAAATCTTACTATACAGACTGGTGATAAATGAAATTTATTTCTTGATAAATTTTCAATTAGACTTTTTTGTAATTTTCAGACCTTTAACCCTTAACCTGCTGGAACCAAAATTGATTAGCCTTTGCCACCAGTATAGAGCCAGGCCAGCCTGCACATCCGTGCAGTCTGACCAGGCTCTATACTGTTGGTAGCACAATTTTTGTATTTTGATATTGAAATCCTTTAAACTTTGAATGGACTGTTCCAAATTCAAAGCTGGACAAATCCATTACAAAAATTCAGCAGGTTCAGGGTTAAGAAAAAACAAAATCTCCAATAAGCTTACAACTCCCACACCTTTCGCTTAATTTACATGGATTGGTTTCTGTTAAAATAGAAATGATTTTTTCCTGAAAAAAAACAGCTTTAAACATAATTAGTTATAACAGACATGTGGTAACAGTATGTTAATGCTGCCGAGAACTGCAAAAACGAAAAAAGTCTACATGGACGTTTTCTAATTTTCAGGTTAACAAATCACAGGAAGTGTGCATTTTACTAATGCATTGTTGGTAATTTCTTCCCTGCAGAAAAATGGAAGCCAGTCTGCATCTTCCTATGGCAGACATATGTAATAAATTCATTTATTTTTTAATATAGTTAAACAAACCCAAGTAAATTATGATTAAAAACATGGTATCTGGATTAAATCTAATGAGAAATCTATAAAATATAGGTTAATTACCTATTACACATAACAGGGTATTCCAAGATAAAAATGTAAAATAGGTTAATGATCTCTACCAACTTTGAAAATAGAAAAAGTAAAACGTTTAATTCTAAGAATGGCTTTAAGGTATACAAAGACAATTTTCACAAGTATATTTATGAAAATCTAACAAAAGAATATCAATACAGACAAAACCCTTTATATTTTATTTATGTATTGCACTTTAAAAAAAGAAAGAAAGAAAAAGCCATTAATTTTAGCAGCCATACAGATTAAGTGCAAAGAGATGGACTGTGTGCAAGTTCTACACAATTATCTCCCTTTAAGCTAGAGGGAAGTATGAATATATGTATTCTGACACCAAACCTGTAAATAAAAACATATAAACGTCTATGCCTATAGAAACATATCTGTGCTCTAGAGAAAATCCTTAAGACTTGTAACTGTGGGGACAAATATTTGGATTCCCTTCGCCTCCACTACTGACTGCCTTTCAGATGAGGCATTAAAACAGTATCCACTGAGAATGAAAAATAAGCAGACATGTTCTCTTGGACTTGTATGCTTTCTGTCGTTTGCACCTCTGCAACCTAAAAGACTTTAAATCCTTAGGAATTGTGAGTTGTATAGACAAACAGTACTATCAACAAATAAATGTAGATTTGTGTGTGTAATACACTGTATATATATTTTTTTAATCACACCACCATAAGAAAAACAAAAAAACTTAGGTCTTATACTGTTGTTGTTGTTGTTGTACAGGTGTTTGACAACTTCGGAAAACACTTAAATTGCTTGTTACGAAATATTTAGTTTGTTTGCCTCTACCTGTAGATTACTGTGATAATTCTGGGGGTCAACATGCCCTATGTCGGAATAAAGTTTACCTAGTAATTAAGATGCATTATTTAAACAAACTAGCTATTTAAAAGCATTGGCTTGAATAAATAATCATTGGTATTCAGTGAAAACAATCTACTTTATTTATGTTTCTTCAGTTATATATACAGAGAAATAACCAAAGAGCAAAGTTTGGTTCAGTCTGACCTAATGTCAAAGTGGATCCACGATTGTTCTGTTCAATTTCATACTTCGGTGAAGAGTCACAGTTCTCCCTGGTTTATTTTGAGAATACTTAATGTTTTTGTATGGGAAAAGCTAACAAACCTTCAAAAGAAATACTTACATCTTGATAAACAGAGCACTTAGAAAATACCACTTTCTATGGAAAAGTCACATTTCGGGATCTTGATATACTGTAAAATCAGGTATTTTGACAAGGTAAAATTTAAAGAATCTCAGTCAAGTCTGTGCTATCTAACCCAACTTACCCAGTTGTAACATTACAGTTACTATTGATCTCTTCATTAACCCTTAACCTGCTGGAACCGAAAGAGATTAGCCTTTGCCACCAGTATAGAGCCAGGCCAGCCTGCACATCCGTGCAGTCTGACCAGGCTCTATACTGTTGGTAGCTCCATTTTTGTATTTTGATATTGAAATCCCTTAAACTTGGAATGGACTGTTCCAAATTCAAAGCTGGGCAAATCCATTACAAAATTTCAGCATGTTCAGGATTAACTGACAGAACTCAAGTCTCCCTTCTGCTATAGGAGGGCACAGAATGATCAGAGTTAGAAACCATCAAATCTACCAGTCTGTACTGACATTGGAAACCATCAAATCTACCAGTCGGTACTGACATTGGAAACCATCAAATCTACCAGTCTGTACTGACAATGGAAACATCAAGTTTCGCTTATTTTACAGATTTGTGTACATTTTCTGAATCTTTAAGTAAGTATTGTAACACTATGCTATACTGAAAAAATTTTTCAGTAAAAGAATTCATTTCTGCTGCAAACTGGTAAAGTCACTCAGGGCAAACCGTGACTCAGATCCTGGCTTGGTAAAGAGTTGTAAGCAAAAAGACAAAGATATCCTGGCATGGTTAAGAGTTGTAAGCAAAAAGACAAAGATATCCTGGCTTGGTAAAGAGTTGTAAGCAAAAAGACAAAGATATCCTGGCTTGGTAAAGAGTTGTAAGCAAAAAGACAAAGATATCCTGGCTTGGTAAAAAGTTGTGAGCAAAAAGACAAAGATACTCTGAGCAATATATCATGTTCTAATTCATTCTGCTAAGATCTGAAAGAATGAAAATTAACTTTTCAAATCTTCATTTGACTTTCATCAGGATTTGTAATCAGAATGATGTCTCTAATAAGCTAACGAGTAAAAACATTTATAAAAACAAGTTATTCCATAAGCTTATTTAAAAACTGGTTAGTCATAAATAACAACACTACAGTACATTTTTACTCTGAGAAACAATCTCATGTGTCAAGCAATTTCCAGAGAAATTCCAAAAACAGTTACTATGTCTTAACTGTTTTTTTCATCTAGGACTTGCTTCACTTTTACGACTTGCTCTTCTGCCAAGCCTTGCTTTCTCCACAGGACTTGCTGCATTTCCAGTATTTGCTATTCTCTATATGACTTGCTGCATTTCCAGTATTTGCTATGCTCCACAGGACTTGCTGCATTTCCAGTATTTGCTATGCTCCATAATTATGACTTGCTGCATTTCCAGTATTTGCTATGCTCCATATGACTTGCTGCATTTCCAGTATTTGCTATGCTCCATAATCATGACTTGCTGCATTTCCAGTATTTGCTATGCTCCATATGACTTGCTGCATTTTCAGTATTTGCTATGCTCCATATGACTTGCTGCATTTCCAGTATTTGCTATGCTCCATATGACTTACTGCATTTCCAGTATTTGCTATGCTCCATATGACTTGCTGCATTTCCAGTATTTGCTATGCTCCATATGACCTGCTGCATTTCCAGTATTTGCAGTGCCCCTTAGCCTTGCTACACTTTCTTGACTTCCTGCACTTTTAGACTTACTGTGCTTCACAGTCTTGCTGCACTTCTTGTACTTACTGTTATTCCTGGACTTGCTTCACTTGTTTGACTTGCTGTGCCTTGTAGACTTGCAATGGCAGCAACATTAGATGCCAATGCAGTAACTACAATGAGTAGGCAAGCAATTCTACCTTCCTGGGCTTGACCAGAATTTGGCCATAATTCCACATGTACCATGAAATGAGGTTTAGTGACCTTGTTTCTATTTAACTATTGAAATACTATCAGTCATAAATATCAAATCCTGGTATCTCAGAGACTTGAAGACATCTGGAAATGCTTTGTGCTTAAAATTTCATAATTTCTAAAAATAGACTGCTTGGAATGACACAAGACATCGAGTCTCCCACAGTTCACAGATAAGCTGAATTTTTCATGGATGTCTCAAGTTACCTTGTAATAGTATGTAATCTGAAACAGTAATTTAAAACTGTGATTACATTTCAACATACCCTAATAATACATGGAACATGCACATTTTCTGCCACCCACAACCAAAGACATGGCAACAATTACATAATCTTCTTACACATATTTTGTTTCAATAAACATGTACGGAAAGCATTACGTTTTAATCAACCACTTATCCATACAGACAAAAACGAAGGGAATTTATTTTAAGTGCATTTTATGCGCAAGAGAAAACTGAAATGAAAAGTGAAAGCAGAAGACCTAGATGCTCTAAATATCAAAACTGATTTATATTTGTAAACATCATGTGATTATCCAGCAAATTAAGTAACATTTTAATAAAATGCAGTGGTAAGCATAATCTAGTATCTAGTAAATGCATGATATAAAAAAAATTCATACAATTAATAAATTTTTTGAATTATACACAGTTGTTAAAAAGAAGAAAAAAAAACATTTCCCTAAATATATTCATTAAACTTTTTTCTCCCAACCTGTCATGGTGACATCATGAGAAAGTCATGCCTTTTCACTTTCCGCCTACAAAATGAAGTCTCGTCTTTACTTAAAAAGCATGCCAAAATTTTCAGCATAATTTATTTACAATAAAGTTAGAGTATTTGAATCTATTTCATTAAAAAATCCCATTTATGTAGAGATTATTTTTTCATAACAGATGTTTTTGTGGGGATGGTGTCACTTATAAGTTAGCCTTTCATTCAAAAATTTATTGTATAATACACTTAATGTCTTTCACTGATTCTGTATCAATAAATTTATTACACATTTTTCAGAGGTATCAGTTACAGTTGAAGATAATCTTAAGTTGTTTACTTATAATATGTTAAAGAAATAAAGTTGTAACAATATGCTCTAATACACCATATACTGGTAACCTTGTTCTGGGGTTCAAGACTAATATTTTATTAAATTATATTCTCACTGATTTTTCTTATGTTTTTTTTATGCACTTGAAGGTTATTTTGGTATTTTCTTTATTTATTCAGAATTTACTGAATGTACTAAAATACAGAATTAATGGTAAAAATTTGTTCTAATACCCTAAATAATCCTTTGCTATGGTTTAAAACCAATTTTTCTTGATCAAAAAAGTTGTTTTTTTCATGTTTTAATGCACTTGTTTTTTTTCTGTATCTACTTAGTGTATATGGTATTTACTTTAGATATTCAACATTAATTTTATATATTTTGTATTAACTTTATGTGTTCAGTATTAAGTTTATGTATTTGGTATTTATTTAATGTATTCAGTATTAATTTCATGTACTTAGCAATTACTTGATGTATTCAGTATTAACTTTATGTACTTAGTATTTACTTTAAGTATTCAGTATTAACTTTATGTATTTTGTATTTACTTTATGTATTCAGTATTTACTGTATATACTTGGTGTTTACTTTATGTATTTTGTATTAACTTTATGCAATTGGTATTTACTTTATGTATTCAGTATGTACTTTATGTATTCAGTATTGACTTTATGTATTCAGTATTAACTGTATATACTTGGTATTTACTTTATGTATTCAGTATTTAGTTTATGTATTCAGTATTAACTTTATGCAATTGGTATTTACTTTATGTATTCAGAATTTAGTTTATGTATTCAGTATTAACTGTATATACTTGGTATTTACTTTATGTATTTGGTATTTACTTTATGTATTCAGCATTAACTTTATGTATTTGGTATTTACTTTATGTATTCAGCATTAACTTTATGTATTTGGTATTTACTTTATGTATTCAGCATTAACTTTATGTATTTGGTATTTACTTTATGTATTCAGTATCTACTTTATATATCCGGTATCTACTTTATGTATTCAGCACAAGAATTGCTTGAAACCCTGTAATTTAAGCAGTCATGAATAGTTTTGACCTATGTCTCTGGAACTCGTCTCCCAATCTACTTAAAATAAATAAATGAATTTTGAAAATTCTAAGGATACACCATCAGACTGTATTTAAAACTTCACTACATAATCATCCATATTTTTCATCTCTATGGGATTAGGTTTAGTTATGTTTGGTAGGTTCAAAGCCATGTGAAACTTAGTTCAATAACATATGTGAAAACTTGTAGCTGGGAAAGTGACTCTCTGTACCTCATCAAATGAAAAAAGAGAGGGAACTTACAAAAGGAAGGTAAACAAAATTCATATTTTGGTGAGAAAAATGCTATCCCGAGTCACACTAAGCATTTTACAAAGAACTGTGGCAATTTGCAACCAAGAACAGGGACAAGAGCATTTTGTCACTAGATGTTTTCTTCCTGTCGCGTTATTCAGTCCGACAAATTGATCATCAATACTTTCAAACTTCTCAATTAAAATGGCATAAAGATATTTATTCCTTTCTTGTTATTAAATATACTAAAGAAATGTTTTTGAAAAGAACACAGTTTTGCCAAAACAGTTTATATGAATAGAGAGTTTTCACTTTCTCAAAAAGCACTATTTCATTCGTTTTAAATGCCAATATTTGTCAAGCAAAGTAATCCGACAATACGATGGTGTATCCAGTTTATTAACTTTTAGAAACTGTATTTCGCTTAAGTAAATATTATTCAAGTCAAGTGTATTAGGTTGCTTGAAATTTTATTAATTTAAACGACAATCTTAGCGGGTTACTCTCTCTCAGTCTGACACTCATACAGTCTTTAAAAAAATCCATTAAAACACTTGTCTAAGCCCTTGATTTCCTAGCTTTCAGAACAACGTAAAACTAGACGCTTCAATACCATACAAAAATACCTCCATTTTGCATATTTAATAAGCCGCCAATTTTTTTTTTTTTTCCATTCTAAGTACTTTACACTGAAAGACACACATGAAATGTTCTTCAATTCAACTGGTTATATGATTACTGTCTTCTTCTTTTCTTATTTAAAAAAAAATAAGAATTAAACTCACGACTTAAAAGTAAACAAAGTAGCACTGACATAATATTCTACCATTCCATCCTTTTCTTTTTGCAAAATACAGAACTTGCAAACTTGATCATTTAACAGCATAATTATCCATAGAAGTAAATATTAATTAATAGTTAGATTCTATTTTATGATATAAAAATAGGAGTGCATAAACACACAAAAATGCTTACTGCACATAAAGATACCTGAATGTTTTTATTTAATTCAGAACACCAACTTTCAACCTCCTTATATTACCTTTTTCGTTTTTATGAGAAAACAATTATAAAAACTTCTTTTATTTCTTTAAGCTGACAATCCACACGACTTGCACACGGCAGACATAATGTCATGGCGACAACCATAACCATTTGTCTGCCACTCCCCCTTTCATAATTATACAAAGCCCCTTAACAGTCAAACTATCCTAAAGAACATCCCCCCCCCCTTTAGAACAGACTTTGGTCACCCTGTTCTTTTCACTACTGATTGTAATCGACAGTGTTAATTTGATAACCCTAAATCAACGTGAAGTTTACACCACTGATACGCTGTTGGTTACCGTTCATAGCCAAATGGAGCACTCGTGTATACAATACATAATAACTGATAAATAGGTTTTTTTTTAACGTTTTATCTGATCAGTAGCTTCTTTTATTTAGTATCAATATTTGCGCTGAAAACTTTCCCACGGTACAAAACTTACGCTTCTATTTTTGATTCTGAGTTATGACTTCAACTTATCTCTGAGGTTAACTTTGCATTGCGTAGGGTTACCTATAGGTAATTTGAGACGTTCACTTTACCTGGTGATTGTTTAAACCTAATACTACTTTTTTCAAAAGACTTCCCCGAGTGTTTATAATTATCTTAGAAAAAAAAGAATATCAGAAATTCTTTTTAGAAGGATATTCTTTCTTAGCGAAAAAGTTTTGATATGATATAATATGTATTTTTGTAGTGTGGATTTATTATCGGATTTTCAATTTTCCCACACTCCACGGTGACAGGTGTAAAGGTACAGGTAAGTGATTGCAGTATATATATTTGCCTACTCATTAAATGCCTAAACATCCATAATCATAAACTGCTATAGCCCTAACATTAGGGTTTGGTCATTCTGGACATAACCTATCATTATGTCTTTGTAATTTAAGCCACTGCAACTTTGGTATATTGCTTTTATTAAAAAATATTAATAATAAAAAATAAAAAAAATTTAAAATTTAAAACATAAAAAATTTAAAATGACATGATAATGAATTCTCTGAAGAATAAAAATTTCAACACATTTTTTGTCACAGTGTATACTTTAATAAAGGCTGATGATACAAAACTGAATATTTTCAACCACTCTCATCGTTTTGTTACAACCATGTCACTCCAAATTTTGCCTGAGTATTAGTTTTAACTAAGCTACAAAGACATTTTGGGAGGTTTGAACCTTCATTCCACCACAATCTTTAGTTTTGAAGTGAAGCATGCAATAAAACATAAATGTTATCACTATATTATTTAAAACAAAATCTACACCAAATTCTTTTTCTAACTTCCCATGTATTTCAAAATAAGCAAAGTGGATTTCAGTCTATGTTATGTGTAAACTTTTAGTATATAAAATATATCATACAGGATATCCCTATGCATTAGTCTTCACTACAAATATAGAAGATATAAACCTCTCTTGAAATGTTCTTCAATTTCAAATGTTCACTAAGAAATATCCAACTGCATGCCAATTATTTGGCATATAGAATGCCTTAATTTCAACTAAATCAGGGGCAATAACTCTTGTATAACTAGTCAAGTATATAAACTGTAGCAATGAAGATGTATTATATGGTCTGATTTCCTGAAAAGTGGTTCCAATGTACAGATGTATATAAGCAATGACAAGAAATCTATATCCCACTGGCAAAACCTACCACTCCACCATGTTTTGGCATTATTAAAGGCTGCCTTTAAAATTAAATATAACATGGGAAAAAAACTTTGAACGGCTATCTCAAGTTGTGTAACATGCTTCCCTTCCAGAAATACATGGCTTTTTTCTTCTTTGTCAAAAACAACTCCACTTGGACAGTCATGTAAATTTAAAATTCTAACTAAATTCTAGCTTAAAATATGTTTAAACAGCTATAATAAACTTTTCTTTTATGTTGGTTGATTATTCATCATGGTTCTCCTTTAGTACCTGGATGTCAAGAGATTTCAAAGCTCTCCCATGTATTACAGACCTACTCAGTTGAGTAATTTATAACATTCAAAGACACCAAAAATCTTCACAGGCTTTATCCCGATCTAGCTAAAATGCAGTCCTGACAACTTGGCTATTGTTCATTCTTATTTCCTCTCAGCTTTAGACAATGACGCATCCTTTTAATATTAATGACAAATATTTAGCAATCAAGAAAACTTGTACATATGTTTTATTACCTGCAAGCAATTTAATCTTATCTATTCTGCATGTAAATTTATTATTGCAAATATCTCATAATGTAGCGGATTGCTACAAAACAGAAAATTTTATTAACTTTCAGTCAATATCTCACAGGAATGCACGAACATGCAAAGCATTTTATGATGAATAATTTAAGGCATGCAACATAAAAAGATAAGACCTATATTTTAATTGTGTGAAAAAATCTATCAATACATTCTTACTATTGTTTGATTTTGTTTTTCGTTTTGTTTGAAAACTTCAATCATGTTTTAAATTACACAACCAGGTGGTGGATTGTTCCTTAAAACATTAGTTTTGACAAAAGAATAAAGGACGTCCCTGAGATTTCTCCTGAAAGCACTGCTTACAATCTCACAAGTCCAGTGAGTAGCTTGGATTATCTTCTAGATATCCATCATTAATTCCTTGTCTATACTGATCCTTCCAACAAAAGCAGGCAGAACCATTCAAGACAGTCACAGGTCTGATACCTTGTACAGTTTAAAGTCCCTCAATGCTCACCATATGCTAGTTATCCCCTCCAATTGTCTTGAGAAGGATATGTCAACCATTTACAGACTTTCTTTAGCAATGAACATCACAATAATCAGAGCAAAAACAAGTATGTCAATTAAACTTAAGAACAAGTTTAAATAATGGAATAGGAATTCTTTTTTGCAGAGTATTTGTTCATGGCAAAGAAAAGGCTAATCATGTCTAGAGTACAGTTTCAAATTATCATTTGTAGAACAAGTTTCTTTGTATAAATAAGTCTTTAAAAGTAAGTCCAAGTTTGTAAAACTTCACCCTCTGAGTATGTCAATGAACAGTAGAACAAGCATCCATTACTGACTGCATTAAGCAATGGTAGCAAAATATCTAAACCATAGAGAAATCATCAATCATTTTGTAGAACAAGTTGCCACAAACAAGTAGGTCAATCATTTGAAGAAGTAGTTCATTTAGAACAAGTTGCCACAACACACTAACTCAAATATTTCAAGAACATGTTCCCAATCTACGTAAAGTAGCCATAGGTAGAACAAGTTGCCACAAAAGAGTTACTTAAATATTTTTAAAACATTATTCCAGTCTAAATACAGTAGCCATTGATAGAACAACTTACCACAAAATAGTAAACTAACTATCGCAAGAACATATTTCCAGTCTACATACTGTAGCTATAAGTAGAACATTAGAGGAATGACTTGCCAAAACAAGAGTACTTCTACCATTTCTAGAACATGTTTCCTCTGAAATAGCAATAGCCATTGGCGTAACAAGTTGCCACAACAGAGTAAACTAACCATTTCAAGAACATGCTTCCAGTCTAAAACCTTCACCATTGGTAGAACAAGTTGTCACAACAGAGTAAACTAACCATTTCAAGAACATGTTTCCCATCTACAAACCTTCGCCATTGGTAGAACAAGTTGTCACAACAGAGTAAACTTACCATTTCAAAAACATGTTTCCAGCCTACAAACCTTAGCCATTGGTAGAACAAGTTGTCACAACAGAGTAAACTAACCATTTCAAAAACATGTTTCCAGTCTACAAACTGTAAACATTGGTAGAACAAATTGTCACAACACAGTAAACTAACCATTACAAGGCATTGTTTCCAGTCTACAAACCTTAGCCATTGGTACAACAAGTTGTCACAACAGAGTAAACTAACCATTTCAAGAACATGCTTACAGCCTACAAACCTTCGCCCTTGGTGGAACAAGTTGTCACAACAGAGTAAACTAACCATTTCAAGAACATGTTTCCAGCCTACACACCTTCGCCTTTAGTAGAACAAGTTGTCACAACAGAGTAAACTAACCATTTCAAGAACATGTTTCCAGCCTACACACCTTCGCCCTTGGTAGAACAAGTTGTCACAACAGAGTAAACTAACCATTTCAAGAACATGTTTCCAGCCTACAAACCTTTGCCCTTAGTAGAACAAGTTGTCACAACAGAGTAAACTAACCATTTCAAGAACAAGTTTCCAGCCTACAAACCTTCGCCATTGGTAAAAAGTTGTCACAAAAGAGTAAACTAACCATTTCAAGAACTTGTTTAGAGCCTACAAACCTTTGCCATTGGTAGAACAAGTTGTCACAACGGAGTAAACTAACCATTACAAGGCATTGTTTCCAGTCTACAAACCTTAGCCATTGGTACAACAAGTTGTCACAACAGTGTAAACTAACCTTTTCAAGATCATGCTTCCAGTCTACAAACCTTAGCAAATGGTAGAACAAGTTGTCACAACACAGTTAACTAACCATGTCTCAAACATGCTTCCAGTCTACAAACCTTAGCCATTGGAAGAACAAGTTGTCACTACAGAGTAATCTAACCAGTTCAAGAACATGCTTCCAGTCTACAAACCTTAGCCATTGGTAGAACAAGTTGTTACCACAGAGTAATCTAACCATTTCAAGAACATGCTTCCAGTTTACAAACCTTAGCCATTGGTAGAACAAGTTGTCACAACAGTGTAAACTAACCTTTTCAAGATCATGCTTCCAGTCTACAAACCTTAGCAAATGGTAGAACAAGTTGTCACAACACAGTTAACTAACCATGTCTCAAACATGCTTCCAGTCTACAAACCTTAGCCATTGGAAGAACAAGTTGTCACTACAGAGTAATCTAACCAGTTCAAGAACATGCTTCCAGTCTACAAACCTTAGCCATTGGTAGAACAAGTTGTTACCACAGAGTAATCTAACCATTTCAAGAACATGCTTCCAGTTTACAAACCTTAGCCATTGGTAGAACAAGTTGTCACAACAGAGTTATTTAACCATTACAAGGCATTGTTTCCAGTCTACAAACCTTCGTCACTGGTACAACTAGTTGTCACAACAGAGTAATCTAACCATTACAAGACATTTTTTGCAGTCTACAAACCTTAGCCATTGGTAGAACAAGTTGTCACAACAGAGAAAAGCAACCACTCCAAGAACTTGTTTCCAGTCTAGAAACCTTTACCAATCGTAGAAAAAATTGTCACAACAGTGTAAACTAACCATTGCAAGAACTTGTTTCCTGTCTACAAACCTTAGCCATTGGTAGAACAAATTGTCACAAAAGTGTAAACTAACCATTACAAGGCATTGTTTCCAGTCTACAAACCTTAGCCATTGGTAGAACAAGCTGTCACAACAGAGTAATCTAACCATTACAAGGCATTGTTTCTAGTCTACAAACCTTAGCCATTGGTAGAACAAGCTGTCACAAAAGTGTAAACTAACCATTACAAGGCATTGTTTCCAGTCTACAAACCTTAGCCATTGGTAGAACAAGCTGTCACAACAGAGTAATCTAACCATTACAAGGCATTGTTTCTAGTCTACAAACCTTAGCCATTGGTAGAACAAGTTGTCACAACAGAGTAATCCAACCATTACAAGGCATTGTTTCCAGCCTACAAAACTTTGCCATTGGTAGAGCAAGTTGTCACAACAGAGTAAACTAACCATTACAAGGCATTGTTTCCAGTCTACAAACATTAGCCACTGGTAGAACAAGTTGTCACAACAGAGTAAACTAACCATTACAAAGCATTGTTTCCAGTCTACAAAACTTAGCCATTGGTAGAACAAGTTGTCACAACAGAGTAAACTAACCATTACAAGAACATGTTTCCAGTCTACAAACCTTAGCCATTGGTAGAACAAGTTGTTACAACAGAGTAAACTAACCATTACAAGAACATGTTTCCAGTCTACAAACCTTAGCCATTGGTACAACAAGTTGTCACAACAGAGTAAACTAACCATTACAAGGCATTGTTTCCAGTCTTCAAAACTTAGCCATTGGTACAACAAGTTGTCACAACAGTGTAAACTAACCTTTTCAAGATCATGCTTCAAGTCTACAAACCTTAGCAAATGGTAGAACAAGTTGTCACAACAGAGTAAACTTACCATTACAAGGCATTGTTTCCAGTCTACAAACCTTAGCCACTGGTAGAACAAGTTGTCACAACAGTTTCATCTAACCATTTCAAGAACATGCTTCCAGTCTACAAACCTTAGCCATTGTTAGAATAAGTTGTCACAACAGAGTAAACATACCATTACAAGAACTTGCTTCCAGTCTATGTTCAGTAGCCATCATAGGAACAAGCTGCCATAAAAAAGTAACTTTACCATTTCTAGAACAGGCTTTCAGTCTAAGTATAAAATTTTAGGAAACAAGTTGCCACAGCAGAGTACCTTTACTTTTTCTAGTACATATTGTCTCTGAAAGTTTAATAGCCATTGGTAGAACAGTTCCCACCTTGCTGTGATTCATGCAAGTATTGACAGATGAAGTTTCCAACATGAATAGATCAATGAGTATATTGGGACAGGTGAACAGCTTTTTAACTGTTTATAAAACAGGTACCAAACATCAAGTATATCAATAAATATAAAAACAAGAAGCATTTTTAGGATGCCACATCCCCACCAAAAAGGCATATAATGTCTAACAAAATAGCTTAGAATTCATTCATTGTTTTCACTCTTTTGTATACTGCACTTATGAATACTATCAAAGGGCAGTAACTCTAGTTTAACCTGATTGGGAATTTTTATTAATCCTGCCCTGTGACTGTTACATAAGTTCAAACCAGTACATGTGCT
Organism: Cyclina sinensis; assembly: GCA_012932295.1. Lineage (NCBI taxonomy): Eukaryota > Metazoa > Mollusca > Bivalvia > Venerida > Veneridae > Cyclina > Cyclina sinensis. The sequence goes on from JAAONU010000011.1 coordinate 40,271,786, forward strand.
GTGAGTGCAGAATGTGGAAAGTTACTGGAAATACACAACCCTTGTAGGATTTGAACCACACTACCTCTGAATTGGCATTCCAGCCTAAACTTCCCTTTGACCATTACTACTCCACAATGTTTGTTTAGGAATAAGTTATGAATTGTGTGCTTTGCACCTCAACTAATTTCTGACATATGCTATCTCCCATAGTAAGTATTTGAACAATCATTATATTCCAGACAAATTTCATACATACCTGGTAGCTTTTATCAAACAAAGGGAAGTAACTTTATACTTAGGGAAGGCAGAGTTGTGGTCCTTCTGCTATACACTTTTCTTCATTACAAACCGAGATTCAAGTCTGTATCTTAAATGGTAAAATACATAGAGAAAAGCTTTGGATGGAAAAAAAAAATCTGAAATGGCCAGACAAGCTCACCAACTATCATGGGAAAAAATGGATTTTATGCAACAAAATCACAAATTATGCCCATTAAAAAAATCAAATTATTAGAACTGTTAGCCCTGGGAAAAAAAATAAAAATGACAACACTTACAATATAATATATTATAAGATATTATAATAACTTTTTAAACTGTGGTTATACTGTAATATCAGTAATAAATTGGCTATATAATTGGCCTATATGCATACAGGTATGACATAAACTTAAAAGGAGAAGGTTCCCTAAGTATTTTCTTATGACTTTTTGTATAATTTTAGGACTTTCTCACATTTTCTTCTTTTCAGTGTATAAAAGCATGAGAATGAATAAAATATTTTAAAGCTGAATTGTTTTAATGATAAGAAAAAATCAACAATCCACAGCTAACAAAAAGTTCATAGCTTTACAACATTTCTTAAAAAATAAACTATTAACAGTTCATAAACGTACAATAATACCATCAAAACTTGATGAACATTTTTTTTCTTTTATTATTTCAACTTTAAACATTTTTAATAAATGCAGTTTACAGCAGGGTAAAAATGTAATACTGAATGCGTTTGATTTTCTATAGACTGCATAATCGAAACACATTAAAGTATGATTGATGGCTCGTCACTGTTCACGCAAAACAAGCAATAGACATATCATAATTTTAGAGCGGCCTTAAAAATCATTCCATGCATTAGTCTTTTTAGAAAACCCTGGGAAAATTGTCTTGTCTTTTGTTACAGAAATGCTTAATTTATTACCCTTTCAACTTGATGCCAAGATGTATTGAAAGTTTTTCACACAGCTTTTTGAAGTGTATTCATGTTTTGCAAAAGCTTTGATATCGAATTGTGTTTGATCGAAAGTAAGACTATCATACTAATGAGTAATAAAATTTCTCTGACATAATAAAAAGATAATGTTCAGTGAAACCATATTGAATGCAAATTTCTACATAATTTATCAGTTACAATTTAAATGATCACAGTTCAATTCTTTATGAAATGTCCTATATTCAGAAATATGATCAAATATACTGTAAACATATACTTTATTCTGTAAACTAATAAGATTTAACCTTTGGTGAGTTAAAATTTGACTGCTTTGCATTTCTAAAAAAGTTTTTACACTGTGATTTGTTTAAAAAGATATTGCCTGAGATTCAAGTAATAACAACTAATATGTACTTGACCTTTGCACTGTCAACTTACATCAAAGTGTTGACCCTGAATTTATATGCTATGACCTCAAATTGTTCATATGACCCTGACCTACAGTGTTCTAAAACTGATTAGGTTTTGACTGTGTCTACAGCAAACATTCTGCTAAGTCTGAAGAAACCAATTCTTTAATTTTGTTTGAGGAGCAAACATCTGAAAATTCCAGGTGTGGAAGTTTTTGTAACCTTGACCTTGGAAATGTGACCTGAAAATGAACAGAGCCAAAAAATACTACATGTTTTCAGTAATCATTTAGTAAAGAAAGAGAATATTATACCCAATTTTTCATGAATAAGTCTCCATTCCAGGTACACAGATATAAATTTAATACCAAAATACAATACAGACCTCTATATTCAAAATAAGATAAAATTTAAAAGGTCACTGACAAAATTTTTTAACACTCTGTTTACAAATAGTAGAAGTATTATTTCTGTGGCAGCTGGGCAATATGGTTTAATCTAGCAAACATCATAAATTTTACCTATTCTGTGTTCATTCAAAAGCAGTTATCTTGACATTTTTCAAATGGCTAAAGAGAAAATATATTAAAAGACCTAAAATTGATTAGTGAAGTACTTGTATAATGTTAAATTAACTTTATTTTGGCTACTATTTCAAAACCTTATATAAAAAGAATCATGCACAAAAAAGGGATCAAAATATCTTGTTTCTTTTTATATAAATAAGTGACACCATTTAAACAAGATCACGTCCATTTCAATAAAAATAATTAAGCCAAGTTTAAAAGGTCCCATCCTGTGAAAAGACCTATACAAAATAGCAAGTAGGGGTGAAATTCAAAATTCAACGCACCATATGAAGTTGAATGTATGAAGAAACCGACATTTAATAAGATGTTACCTAAATTTTTTAACACACATCAGGTCTAGCTACAGTGGAAATTTTTATTATTTTTATCAAAAAGTGTTCACACTTAAAATGACAGATACCTTGCTTACAGCTGAGGTGAGTAAAAGTTAAGCCAAACAAGAAATCGGTACAACCGATGGATGCTCCCCGAATAAATGCCAATTCCAAAAGGGCTATTGTTTAATATGTATTTTTTTAAAGCATGAAAAATAACAAAGGGCAATAACTCCTAAATTATGCAAAATAGAATTATGGTTCTTGCACGCTGCACTTCTCCTCATAGAGATCTATTTACCAATAAAGTTTCATGTTAATATCTCTTATACTTTGTGAAATATGCCCAGGGTAAAAAATAAGTATGAGAAATTTCAAAAGGCAATAACTCAAAAATTAATAAAGCAAGAGTTATGGTTCTTGGGCATTGCACTGCTCATCAAAGAGATCTATCTACTTATAAAGTTTCAAGATGATAACTCTTATACTTTGTGAGATATGCCGGACGGACAGACAAAGCAGCAACTATATGCTCGCCCTTCGGGGAGCAATAAACCCCTAATATATGATGTAATGCCTATGAAATTTTTGGCATATATTGATAAACAAAGGTAGGATCCTTTAGAATCATCAGTCAATTTCTAGAGACTGAGCTATGCAGAGAGAAAGACAGAGACAGACAAAGAGACATACAGACATTAAACATCAACTCAGTTCCTTAATTTCCATGTTGCTCAGACCAACTGAAGACAAATTGCTGAACACATCAAAAGAATTTCAAATATTTGTGTTACACATATTTTCAACAGATATTTTCATACATGCCGTTTAGGGTTGGATCATTAACGGGAGATTTGTGGAAAATCGCCGGGTTTTTGGACATCACAACGGGGTAAAAAAAAAAAAAAAAAAAAAAAAAAAAAAAAAAAAAAAAAAAAAAAAAAAATTTGCTCGTATGAGGACGAGTATATCTGATCGCCTGTCCTGCGGAACGAGTGCAAACACTGACTGCAAGAAATATACCGATGGAAGTGTATATTATAACGTCACAGTTTACCGACAGTAATTCTCCATGTAGATGTAGATGTGATACGCTGTCAAAACGAAACCGGAAGCGTGAGTAAGGGGGAGCACTGCGCCTTTGTAACCACACAGTACCGTTGATCTTTTTTCTCCTATGTCTAGGTGATGGTGATGCAGGACGAGTAGAAATTTTGGTCACTCGTCGTCGTCACTGAATGAAAAATTTGTTCCTTGGATTGATACGCACAATAGACTTCCGAATACAAAATAATTGCCTACCGCCTTCTGTTTTATTTACACATTGACGCAGTGTGTAACTGCATAAAAATAAAAAAAATACACTTTTAAATGGTGTATTTCGAAAATAACTCGCTTTGTTACTCAATTTCCAAACATCAAACAGTATGGAGCATAAAAAACGCACCGCTAATTCAGCTCAAAAGTAACTGTAAAGGTCGTTCATCTTTCAACTGACTTCAAAGGAGCCGACTTCTACGAACACGTGGGCTGACGTAGTGCTATGTGCAAACATTAGGCTAAAGAAGTTCATTTATTAATTTGAAGGCACCGACAGAAGCTATCAATTATCGAACTTGTTTTTCACGGTCATTTGGTCTTTGACAAGTTTATTAGGGTGTCATTGCAACGGATTAGCGAGGTGTGATATACACATGCAGACGGTCCGGGACTTATGTTGTGGATTCGTTTTTGGCAGATATTTATACTGTCTGGATTCAACGAATTTTATGGATTTTTTTTCTTTCAAGGCAAAATGTTGATTTATCGGGAGATTTGGGTGCTTCGCCGGGGCGCTGGGGTAAGGGTCTTAATATCGGGAGAACCCGGCGAGTAACGGGAGAACGGCATGTATGGATATTTTGCATTTCCAAGAAATTTAAATTATGTCATAACCATCACATCTGTCAATTCATTAAACAGAAATATCACCAGTTTTCATGTGTAAAACAAAATATAAGATCTGCTATACAAACCTATAAAATCCCGAACCTGTGAGTTTTTTTCAACTTTCTGCACCAAAGTGAAGTAATTAGGTCATATTTTATATTCTACTGGTAATTTCTTTGTAAAACTTATTTCTCCCTCAGTAGCAATCAGGAAGGAATTAAGAGACTACTTCTCCCTAAATCCCAACTTCATGAGATACAATTTCTCCCTTGTAACCTTTCAGGGTGAATAACTTGCAAGAGTGTACTTTTCTCCCTAGTCACCTTTCAGAGGAAGTAACTTGCAAGTGTACTATGTTTTCTCTAAACCAAATGCTATTATCCAAATGTTTTCATCTTGAAAGTGAGCTTACAAAAACAATTCTAGTTCTTTAAACCTTATTTGAAAGGGCATTGACATTTCTTCATATTTCTACGACAACTTGAGCTATCACTGAAAGTTATTAATACCCCCACAATACCGCCTTGTCAGAGGAAAAGGGGAAATATAGAACATGCACCAGCCTGAATGAAAAACATTCACACGCATCTGCATTTATTGGTGAACATGCAAACTAGGTTTCAATTTTATATTCCTAGAAATTTGGAAGTTGTTTGCAAGATTTTGTTAGGATGGGCCGTAAAACTGCAGAGCGGGCATTTGCTTGCATGAAAAACACATCAAGCAAATCTACACTTACTGGTCCAAGAAATGTGGAAGTACTTCATGACTAAAGATTTTACTTTGATGGGCTGTAAAACCAGAGTGAGTGTTGATTTGCATGAAAAACATGTCACAAACATCTACACTAACACTCAAAAGTGAACAGACATACCAAGTTTCAAACAGATAGTCCAAGAAATGTGGAAGTAGTTTGTGTCAGGAAATTTCTGCAACTGGATGACTGTCCAACCCGCAATCTGACCAACAGTTAGATGACCCCTATTCCCCCTGCAAACAAAGTTTGGTGGGGGTATATTTAAGCTTTTTTCTTTGCTGCTGTCCTTTACTGGGTCTTGATCTGGGCATTTTTAGTATGTCTGTATACAAATGTGCTTTTACAAGGATATTGTTGGACATTTTTTATTCTTTCAGATGTGCATCATGTTTTATTACAAAAAAATACATTCAAAGATGCCTAGATTTTTCCAATTTCGATAGTAAAATTAATAGATTTTTAAAAAAGTAAATGGAGAGTGCAGGTTCTTATGCACTGCACTCCTATAAAGTTCAGCCTTTCAATCGCTGCATTCCTCCTTAATAAGACCTATTCATAAATCAAATTTCAAGATTGTATCTTCAATGGTCTTGGAAAAATTGCCAACATAAAAATTTAAAAAGAAAATCAACAAAGTGCAATACAAATGTAATAAAAAATGCAGTGAATGGAGAGTTATGTTTTTTTTTGTGCAAGGCACTTCTTCTTCATGAGATCTATATATATTTGAAGTTTCAAGGTCTTGGAGAAATGACCAGGACAACAAAGTGTGATGGACAGACAAACTGACAAACATACAACGAATGCAGCAACTATACGCTCACCCTTCTAGGAGCAGAAAAATCATGTTTGTCTTCTGAAATTCAAACTTAAATTAAACTGGAGCTTCATCATAAATTTTTTGCATGACTAACCTTTGCAGCACACGCTTGACATAATTCGTAATGAAAACTTTGGCCTAAGCCTTTAAACTTTTCATTTCATTCTATTTACATCTTATTTTATTTTTATTTAACTTTAAGCTTACAGTCCTATAAATCAACAATAAATGATTGTAAATGGCAAAATAAAGTCAGCAACAGATAATACTATTGGTTGAGAAAGTTATTTGAAATGCAATATTTTTACAACTAAAAGGCTTAGGTGGCTTTTAATCCAAAAATATCTGCCTTTCTGTCAGACAAATTAAGTAAAATTTTCATGACACTCATGGGAAAAGTTTTGGTAATGATTGTAACTGTTCATTATTTAAGTATACTTGTGAGTGTGACATACTATATGAAAATTTTTTCTTAAAATGTTTTCAAATGTTGCAAAAATGTTTGAGTTGTTGAATGGTTTAAACTTATAGGAGTTAACAAAACAATCAACAAACATTGGCATTAACTGAATAGTGAAAAGAGGTATTTCTACAATCTGTGAAATTTCGCTTACATTATATAAATATAATAGTGCAGAGGAACAATAGAAGTTTCTGGGATATGTTGACTAAACAGGAAATTTCCTTTGGAGATGTTGGAACTAAGTAAAAATTGGGGGGAAAAAAACAGAATGATATAAGGTGATGTTTTATCCCTATCTATGTATACTTAAAGAAGTGAATGAACCCATTTTACAGTTGTAACATTATGAGGTAATATTTTAACCTTCTGTCAGAAGCTCATATCTGTAACTATTTTTAGCACTGTGAACTCTGGGGACCATGATCCAATCATTTTACTTACCAATGTCTCTGCAAAAGACTGACAGCTTCCCCAATCTATGTCTTTATCTCAAATATCACTTAAATCTTGTTCACATTTTCACATTTATCACTAGAATAACAAATCATCAGGTCTGTTGTTAATTCAAAGCTATTCATTTCAACTGTACAATGCTAAACTTGGCAGTGGTCTTGGACAATATTCTGAAGGCTTTTTAAAAAATATAGATAAAGTTCCATAATTATTATTCTTTTCTTTATACTGACAAAGTATGCCACTGAAGTCTGAATCGGCAATCCTAACTGATTAGATTTTGAGTTTAAGAGTGGTATTTTAACAAATAAGATGGTTATAACTGCCTAAAACCTTTTATTTAACACTCTTTTATCATCTTTGTGCAGCAATACTGTAACGCATGCCTTTTCTATGCTAGTTAGGTTGTTACTCCGTAACAAACGATCATGAACCGATACTGTATCAGAAATAAAATTCAATTTATTACAATTACCTAAGAATGTCTGTCTGAATCACAAGGTGAGGACTTTCTGTACCTTATACAATTCTTACTGACCTGATTCTAAAACAAGAAGGTAGTGACAGGCCTAACTCACTCACCTTGGTGCTGTTATGCACTGTATAGTCCCTTATGATATTCAAATGAGGAAAAACCCCCTAAAGTAAGGCAATGATAATAAAAAAACATTCTTTTGAAGTTTCATCAGCCCAAATACGTGGCCAAGATACTGTGCTACAAGGTTTAAAATAATCAGACCTGATGTCCAAATTTTTGTCCTTGGGTGACATTATGGCATAAAACTTCAGGCATTCATTAAGACAATCATATTGACCAATTTTCATTAAAACTGAGAAGAAGAAAAAAACTGTTTCAAAAAAAAAGGTTCACTTATGAAATGAAGTTGTGACGTAGTTGTTGACTCAGTGCTCAGGTAAGCTGGCAATATGTAACAGGCAATAAGCCGTAGACAGACATAGTGGCATGTACTCTGAAACTCGGGGTTGTTTCTGATATTAACAGAAATGAAAGTATCTTATCATAATGTCTGAACAGTTTGACGGATATTTTTTCAAAAACATAATATTGGCAAAATTTCTGTACAAACATATCAATCTAACACTTACTTATCAGCCGGCTGAATAAAATGCTTGATTTTTTACATTTTGATGGAATTATCTAGAATATACCCTTCAATAAAACAGATATTACAGGAAAAACACCAGGAAGATGTTTCCAATGTAGATGTCTTCCTTGCAATTCTGAATACGTCTCTATAGTGCAACTTTTCCTTCAAATATATAAAATTAATGACAAGGATATATTTTTATCTTCTGAAAATTGTTAACACTCTGTGCTGTTCTATCCATGTACCATTATAGATTCAAAACAATGCAGTCAAATTTCATCCCAGTAAATCTATAAATGGTCTAACCACCCACCACCCCCTACATCAGAATCTTTGTTACCTAATCCTAGTCTCACTTTTTCGCCTCCAAAGGTGAACTGAAATCATAGGTTGACATTATATACTTGTTCACCTTCTACATCTTACTTTGATTTGCGTCTGCTTACACGGATTCACCCAATCGTATGTGGTCGGGTACATATTTTTGCTCGTTTGTCCCATATTTTGCAGAGTTTACAACAAAAATGATGACGTTTTGATAAAATATGATAACTTTTACCATACCAGTCCCTTTCATCTAAGAAAAACACACAGCTAATATAAGTGAAATCTGAACACTAGTTTTGTATCTGTTTATCTGCCATTTTATTTAAAGTTTGGATATCGGAATTCCCCCCGTGATTAAGGCAATGATGTGAAGAGGAAATTACCCGAAGCGTTCCTTTTGCGAATTTTCTGCTAGGTTATATACAGTTTAAAATGCAGTTTAAAATTAGGCTTAAAGGTTGAAAACTAAAAAATATCAGATCTGTAAAAGCTGTTCAACACTTGAAGCATAAAAAATTATACTAACCTAATCCTAGAGCTTCATCTGTGTATAAGATACATTATGTTGTGGTTTTTATTAAAGAAAATAAAAGAAATTCTAACATTGGAGAAAATCAGGCTTCTTAAAAAACTATGTGATTAAATGGAGTTACATGTTCTCTTTCATGCTACCAAAGGAAATGATAACATTCATGTCAATAAATCTTCAGTTCTATATGCCCCAATTATAAAATGTGGGTGAAGTGCAGTTAACAGTTTTTCTCACTAAATCTGTTGCTGAAACCATTGAAAAATGAACAGAGGCACAAACTGCAATTTTATAAAGATTTCTATTAAAACTGAACATTCACAGCACTAAAGAAAGACATTAACTTGACATAATTTACTTCACTTTTTCTCATTTGAAATATTAATCACTTGACCTGAGGTGCCTTATGCTATAAAAAACAACATGCACACCCATTTCACAGGGTTGTGCAATATACAGTTCTACACACATAAAGGACATAATTAGATAGGGTAGTTTTGTTATGAATCTTCTGTTTTAATTGCAACAGCAAGTTGAAAAATGCTGTTACTCATTACCCAGAATATTAGCTCCTCTTAAATTCAATAGTTCAGTAAATTTTTTGTTTTGATGAATGGGTGGGAACATGCTAAAAGCATGACAATAACTTGAAATTTAGTGGTCTTTTACCTATAAGCTTTGTAGCCTCTTATATTTCCATACTTTAATTAACTTCAGTTATCCCTGTCTGAACCAATAAGTCTTTTCTCTTTTGCAAAATCTCAGTGTTCCCTTTCATGAATTTAAATATTTCACTTGCAAGTCAATTTGAAATATTTAGTTATGCCACTGCAACTGTTATTATATATAGCCTCTCTGATTAAAGAGAAATGCCTCTTTAACAATCTGAGTATTTACATCACCTGAGTACTGCTTCACCTTATATCAACTGACTTTTCCAGATCATTTACCTTTAACTTAACTAAATCTTTAAGTTTTCTCTATAAATAAAGTAGTAAGCTTATATATTTGAATAATTTCTTTACTATTTCTAGTACTGTCTTTACAAGTTTTAGTACTGTCACGCATTTAGTAACTTTAGTACTTTCATGCCTTTACAAACTTTAGCACTTCCATTTTAGAACTGTGAATAAATTATTCACGTATTATCAATAAAAACTCAACCTAGAGAAAAATCATTTTAAGGATACAAGCCTACGAGTGCTCTTTGTTCCTACGAAAGACCGGGTGCAAACTGAACAAATAAAAAAAAAATATGAGGCAACCTAACTATGCTAGAAATATCTCAAAATACAATCATGACACAAAGTCGTAAATTGATGCCAGATTAAACAACAAACAGCACATTAAAAGTTGAAACTAAAGTAGCCATAACAAACACCTTAATATTTACAAAGTGATGTCTAGGACGGTAGAGGTGTGACTCGACATTGGCGACAAAAACTTCCGCTACTTGATGAATTCTGTTGACACGATCTGCCCTATCAACGGGTCATAACATCCCGTGTTTATCTGCCTACTCACACGACCCTTAATACACAACTACTTTTTCTCATCTGATATCTCCTTTATAAAGTTAACTGAGTAAAATCACTAAAATTTCACAATTTTTTTCTATGGTTAATAGGTAGTTGCTAAGACAACTAAATAAAGTAGAAAAAAAATGACTTAATTTCAAATATAAAAAAGATCTTGCAAAACAAAACTATCCTGTATACTGTCTGACAACTGATCATATTAATCAAAATAGCAAAATTTCAACAACAAAAAAGAAGAAAAAAAAACATCGTAAAAGAAATTTTCTAATGCAGATGAAAAAGTTACAAGCAACAGGTTCTATTTTTTTTTTACAGGAAGAATCCAAATTACTCCCACAGAAACAGGAAACCATTCCAGACCGCAAAATGCTGACAAAGAATTCTTACGCGTGACAAAACCCCAAAAGCCTCCGATAAATTTCAGGTATGTTATTTCCTTACGAAGCTTGAAACATTATATTGCTTTATACTCCAAAATATTTCCAGGCTATAATTTTATAATCATAATCACCCCTCGACTATTTTTCATTATTTATAGTCACAGTTATTACATTCTTGCAGTTATTAATCTATCAGATATGAAAAATAATAATCTTGCTTGGAATCCATGTAATTTGGAAAGAATCCAATTGTATTAATTGAAACCCTTTGAGAACGGGTATGGTTTCAAAGTAACAACAAGTATTTACTGAAACTGAAACCTCTCCTGCTATAGCTTAGTTTCATTCATTATTCGAATATGAAAATAATCTTAACCAGATCTGACAAGGGTAGATCAAAGGCTTAAAGGACAGTAATTTCCCTGTTTTTTCCTCTTTTTTTTTTTCTCCAGATTTTGCCAGACAGCACAATTTAGAAAACACTAAAATGATGATCAGGTTTTGCTATTTTGAATAAAGCAAGGGTTCCAAAACCCTGTTAAAACTGAAGCATCCTTGTATTTACCAGTCTAACCTTTGTTTTTTATACAACTTGTTTTCTTACAGTAGACACTGGATCAGATCAATTTATTTTTGTATTTAAGCAGATGCAAAAGTAGCTAAATACTAACGGCTTCAGCCAATCATTTCATTAAAAAAAAAAAAATTATTAATAGAAGCTAAAGAATTTAAGGATGTAAACTAATCTGACCATTTTGGCCACTGATATATAATTATTATGTATGTTTTTTGCATTTGTTTGTCACAACAAAATGGTATATTGATACTTAATTTTAGAGAAAAAAATTTAAACTTAAAACCGGTTTTAACAAGAGACACTCCCAAAAGTGAAGTATCTTAACAGGAAAATTAATGTAAATTTGCCAATTTAAATCAATTAGAGACAATTGGCCCCCACACCATGAAGATCAATTTAACCAAATATTTAAAATTCTCCTGCGGCTTTGTCTGACAGTTTATCATAAGCCTTATATATAGAATCAACAGAACTTCATAATGTAATTCACCATTATTAATGCTTACATGAACATAAAATGGACAATGACCTACTAGCCACAATTTTCTACTCAACAAAAAACAAGAGCATTTAGTTTTCATGCTGTGCACTTAAAAGTTGTCATCAACAATGCTTGAAATTCAGGGTAAGTAGACTCTGTACAAGATCTGCCTTTCCAATCATTCTTGAGCAATGGATTGGACCTTCCATGAACCATTTTGAGTAAGTTACAATCTGCCCATCAGATCCATCTTAAGCTAGTCGTCTTATCTTATATTCACCTTAACTAATAACATTACCTTTAATCTGTGCCTGAAACATAGCCATATAATTATAGCAAGCACAATGACATTACTCTTCCAAGAGATGGCACAATGGCCAAACTCTTCCCTGAGATGGAAAAATGGCCTTGGTCTACCCTGACCTGGAACAATGTCTTTACTCTCCCAAGAGATGGCACAATGGCCTTGGTCTTCCCTGATGATGACAAATGGCTTTACTCTTCCCAAAAATGGCACAATGGTCTTTGTCTTCCCTGATGTGGAACAATGGATTTACTCTTCCCTGAGATGGCAATATGCCCTTGGACTTCCCTGACAAGGAACAATGGCTTTACTCTCCCCAGAGATGGCACAATGATTTTGGTCTTCCCTGAAAATGACAAATGGCTTTACTCTTCCCAAAGATGGCACAATGGCTTTTGTCTTCCCTGATGTGGACAAATGGTTTAACTCTTTCCTGAGATGGCACAATGGCCTTGGTCTTCCCTGACCAGGAGCAATGGCTTTACTTTTCCCTGAGATGGCACAATGGCTTTGGCCTTCCCTGACATGGAATAACAGCTTTACTCTTCCCTGAGATCACATAATGGCCTTTGTCATCCCTGATGTGGAACACTGGATTTATTCTACTGTGAGATGGTAATATGGCCTTGGACTTCCCTGACAAGGAACAATGGCTTAACTCTTCCCAGAGATGGCACAATGATCTTGGTCTTCCCTGACAATGACAAATGGCTTTACTCTTTCTGAAGATGGCACAATGGCTTTTGTCTTCCCTGATGTGGACAAATGGTTTTACTCTTCCCTGAGATGGCACAATGGCTTTGGTCTTCCCTGAGATGGAACAATGGCTTTACTCTTCCCTGAGATGGCACAATGGCTTTTGTCTTCCCTGAAAAGTGAAATGATGGCTTTACTCTTTCCTGAGATCATCAGATGGCACAATGGCTTTGGTCTTCCCTGAGATGGAACAATGGCTTAACTCTTCCTGAGATGGCACAATGGCTTTGGTCTTCCCTGAAAAGTGAAATGATGGCTTTACACTTTCCTGAGATCATCAGATGGCACAATGGCTGTGGTCTTTCCTGACATGGAACTTTTGCTTTACTTTTCCCTGAGATGGCACAATGGCTTTGGTCTTCCCTGAGATGGCACAATGGCTTTACTCTTCCCTCAGATGGCACAATGGCTTTACTCTTCCCTGATATCATCAGATGGCACAATGGCCTTGGTCTTCCCTCAGATGGAACAATGGCTTTACTCTTCCCTGAGAGGGAATAATGCTCATGGTCTTCCCTGATATGGAACAATGACTTTTAATACTCTTCTGTGAGATGACACAATGGCCTATCTCTTCCCTGAAGTGGACAAATGGCTTAACTCTTCAATGAAATTAGAAAATGGCTGTGGTCTTTCCTGACATGGAACTATGGCTTTACTTTTCCTTAAGATGGCACAATAGCCTAGGTCTTCCCTGACATGAACAATGGCTTTACTCTTCCCAGAAAAAGCACAATGTCTTAGGTCATAACTGGACAAATAGTTTTACTCATCACTAAATAGGGTATTATTATAAATTGGATAACTGTTATGAAAACATTAAGAAACAGTAAATATCTTGGATGTTAAACATGCCAGTACCTACACATAAAAAAAATCAGAAGTTGGGGGGAGGGCTCAGGGAATGGGGGGGTCCCATGCAGGGAGTCAGAAGTATCTATCCAACCAATTTAAAGTTAACTCCTATGCTTTTAGCTTTTCCGTAAGTTTTTCCTATATAAGTCTATGCAAAACCAAAGGATCCCTGGGGTGGAGCTAATTTTGACCCCAGGGATATAATATGAACAATCTTGGTAGGGGTCTACTAAAGGATATTATACATCAAATTACAAAGCTTTATGTGAAGAGATTTTCGAGAAAAAGATTTTTTAAAGTTTATCATGTAAAATCAAGTGACCCCTGGGGCAGGGCCTATATTGACCCTGGGGTCATGATTTGAACCAGTGTGGTAAAGGTCCCCCCCCCCCTACCCGCCCCCCTGTACCCTGTCAAATACCAAGTAACATAATAATACCAATTCTAAAGACTAACATAAGCTTTGCATAAATCAAAATGATGTATTCTACATTGGAATAAAAATCAGAATACCGACTGATTAGCAAAGTTTTAAATGAGTAACAAGATTTAAGAATGAAGAATGAATGAAAAATATAATTTATTATCAAGATGTAAAATACATCACAGTTCAGAATATTTATTATGAAATGGGCCATTAAACATATATGAGACTTTTGAAACTGTTCACTGCTGAATCATCAGTTACAGACTCACTAAAAGTGATTGATGCAACTAGTCCGGCACTACGGTTGGATCAACACTATATGGGCCATTCAAAAGTTCCTATTTTTGCTTATTTTCTATACAACATAGATATCTAAGACTTCTGTTTATGTTCTAGAACTACTGAATTATCTAATACTTCTGTTAATTTTCAGATACTAGTGAATTATCTCAGACTTTGGTTTATGTTCAAACACTAGTGAATTATCTAAGACTTCAGTTAATGTTCAAACTCTGGTGAATTATCTAAGACTTCTGTGAATGTTCAAACACTAAGTATCTACGACTTTGGTTTATGTTCAAACACTAGTGTAAGTATCTAAGACATATGTTATGTTATAAGACAGTTTATGTTCAAACTCTAGTAAAGTATTTGAATGTTCAAACACTAGTGATGTATCTAAGACTGCTGTGAATGTTTAAACTCTAATGAAGTACGACTTCAGTGAATTTTCTAACACTAGTGAATTATCCTAAACTTCTGTTAATGTTCAAACACTAGTGAAATATCTAAGACTGCTATGAATGTTCAAACACTAGTGAATTATTCTAGACTTCTGTTAATGTTCAAACTCTAAAGAAGTATCTAAGACTTCTGTGAATGTTCAAACTCTAGTGAAGTGTCTTAGACTTCTGTGAATGTTCAAACACTTGTGTGTTATCTAAGACTTGTTAAGTTTCAGACACTAATGAGGGATCTATGAATTCTGATAATTTCAAACACTGATGAATAATCTTAGATGTCTGTTAAGTTGTAAACTCTGGTTAGATAACTAAGGCTTGTGATAAGTTTCAAACTCTGGTGAATTATCTAAGACTTCTATTAAGTTTTAGTCAACAGTGAAGTATTTAAAAGGCTTCTGTGAAGATTCTTTCATAGGCTGTATTTTAGTTATTTGTAAAACTTCTTAGACTTCTTCATATTTACAAATCTTTCCAAGTTCAAAAGCTTTTATTTTCAAACTTTTGTCTAAAGTAAAAGCTTTATTAAATTTGTTTTAATGATCTATGGCACTTTTTTCAAGTCTTTTAAATATTTACCAGAAAAAAAAACAAGATATATATACTTTTTTCAAGTATTTTAATTTTTGTCAATTTTAATTTGAGAGGTGAATACAAACAATTTTCAAGTACTATAAAGAAGCAGATAGCAGCTTTTTCCACTCATTGCTTCATATTCTTTTACTTACTTTAATTAAAATTTTGACTGTATGCCTCTGTAAATCTTACTATCAATTAATTCAAAATTTATGGAACCTGTCATAAACGTTCTTCAAATAGTTAATAATTTATTAGGAAATCAGCAGGCTTATACCGATGCTTTAAAACATAAATTAAAATAAATATCATTATGATAAAGCCAAATCATTACTTAAATTCAGAGCATTATAAATGAAATGTATCATTCAATCACAAGTTACCTGCAATTACTAAATTGATTATGATGTTTCACTACATTAAACTTTAATTAAAGAAACCGTGAGATTTTGAATACAATTTACTTCCACTAAGCAAAAGAATATTTTGTACAAATCAAGTCTATTTTTGTAAAGCTGTCATTACTCATAGATCAAATAATGGCCTCAGTCGGCAAATTGTCGTAAATCTATTTTAATTTTTTTTTGAAAATCTATTTGATATACACTAAACTAAACCATACTACAGTGTTGATCATTCTGTACTTCCTTTACAGCACTTGTCTGTAAAACCTCTTAATTTGCATTTTTTTTCTCTCATATTTCTTTTTGTTCTTTTTACCAAAAAGTTCTTAAAACTAATTCCCTCTCAAAACATGTTTCTAAGATCCCTCAATCATTTACAAACAAAAACAGCAAGAAATTTGCTTCCGTTTAGAACAGGGTGCAATGGCCAAAGCCCTGACAGTCTTCAGTGTCTGTCCATTCCACACATTTTTTTGCAAATTTTAGTACTGGTCTGAACCCAGGAAGCGGTCATTTTGAGGACTGATATCACTTGCTAGCAGATTAAAAAAATGTTTAAACAAAGCCAATATCATGCTATGTGAAAGCTCTTTACATCATCCTGAGCTCTGGCTGAGATTTAAGCTCTTTAAAGCTTTATTGCAACAATGCTCTTTATTTCATGCATACTTGTCATGCAAAATATGCACTAACATGGCTGCTGTTATTTCAACCATGTTCTTCACTAGTGGTAGAAATAGTTGGTTCCCCGCTCTTGAATGACAAGGACTAGTGGTAGAAATACAGTTGGTTCCCCACCCTTGAATGACAATTTAAGACTAGTGTTGGTTCGCTGTTCTTGAATGACAAAGAACGAAAATTACTGGTAACATTCCAATCCTCATGTTTCAGTTCTGTGTACAACTTTATCATAAGATAATCCCAACACATGTCTTAGACCGCTCCTGTTAAAATAGCAACCACATGAAGCAAAACTCAGACACAGTCTGCAACATGACAGGTCAGCTTGTGGGGTTAAACTGCTCAATCAAATGTGTTTTTGTTGTCACTAATCTGGACTTATTGTTTCAACAGGGATTATAAAACATGAAAGAGAAAGAGAGATATTGTGACATGCCATTCCAACGTTGTTCAGAAACTTCTTATTCAAAATGCAGTAAGACGCATTTGGAGTATCAAAACATCTTTGAATAAAGTATAACTGATAAAAAAGGTGTGTGTAACATCCACTTCAGCCCTTGAGGCTTTTAATGTTCTTTTCTGGTATTTTCAAAGCTTACATCAAAATCTTAAAAGCACAGCTTTTATTTACATTTATCACCATTTAAACAGAGAAAAGGCACATTAAACTCTATACATATTTGTGAAGCATCACCAATGACTCATATAAAGATTAAAAACAATTTACCATAGATATTTATAAAGTATAAGCACTTCTTTCATTTAAAGACCCATTTCCAACAGCAAACCATGTTCAAAATTGAATTTTCCAAACCTAGTTTTTCCCCCCAAGTTTTCTAGTTTTATTAACCAACGGTGAATTCCACAGTAACATGTACTTGCAGTTTCAGAGAAATTCAGCTCTACTCCTTTTAAAAGAGCATTATTAGTAGTGTACATGATATTATATACTCTATGACATTTGACATGATCATTTCTTGAAATATTTAAATAAAATTTAATTGAAAAGAAACATGTATCCAAGCACTGCCCCTTTTTAATTCTTGCAGTACTATGCAAATGTAAAGCAGTTAACACACATGATCAATATCAGATGCAAGAACTTGCTTCCCAATCCATGTAAATAATCAAGTTTAAACCAAACAGAACTACATGTTGATGTTAAACAGAAAAAATCTTCCAAAGTTACAGAACAATGCCAAAGATTCGGAACATTTGAGCAGTGATCATCAATTAACAACACTGATTAACTGCTTTTTTACCTATCAGCTGCCTGATTTCCTTGGTTGATAAGCAAATTACAGCAATTCAAAACAAATGGCGTAGAATAAAGAGAAGTACAAGTGCATACTCTATGTAACCTAAGCATCTGTATGAACAAGTGATAGACAAAAACCTTTACATCTAAATGTGTTCTAATATTATTGGGTATCAACTGGCACATCAAGTACTTTTCATTTTTTTGTTTTGTTTTGTTTTTTAATTGTTGAGTAACCGGTATCTTGTACTTAAAATCAAGATAACATCTGAAATAGCCGAGAATAGTCTCTACCTGCTTTTAAAACAATTACAAATCAATGAAAGCACATCAATATTAATGAATCACTGTCTCTACCAATTCAACCTCATAGGAAGGACAGGAATGAAGCTTTTTTTCAAATAAAACAGCTCTGCAAACATAACACTTGCGTCATTTTAAGCTATAGCTGTGAATCTGGCTTTGTTAACTATACTGAGAAAGGTAAATTTTTATGACTTTCTTTACTCAACTTTCTACTCAAAGTCTGGTATAGATCTATCAAAGCACAGATTGAACGTTATTCAAAAACTGTACAATGCTTGCATCAACGGGCCAGGTATACAGACGTTAACAATTGCCAAGGTGTAAATTATGATGTAATGCGGAGAAACTTTGTCGATTTAATTGACAGCTATGTGAATAAAGTGTTTATAAAACATGAAAATCTGTACACACAGGGTCATGGGAAACACAAAGTAAAGTTTGACAGATTTGCATTTTATCTGAGAAATTGCTACCTGGCCAGATAACACATTAAAGATACCATTCATGATGAAGGGGGTCTTTATCTTCAGCTCAATCAATTCATTACTATCTAAAGAAAAAGACAGATGGAAGACAAAGATTTTTCTAAAAAAGCATAGAATGCTGTTATGCTGCAAAATTCATGATTCTCTGAGTTTATTCCAAAGACTTTGTTAAAACTGCTTGCTTTCATAACACAGAACAATTAAGGACCAACCTTCTGAACGCAAAAGTCAAATTAAAGTGATCTGAATTATTAACTCAGAAGAACTATATTTCAGAATGTATAGGCAAAAATTTTTCCACATATTTTCTTAAGTTTGCACACCAACAGGCTGAACATGAGTAGCTAAACAAGAAGAGCTGTCAGTAGAGACAGCATGCTCGACTACATAAGTACCGGACAGTAAAGAAAGGGATAACTATTAAAAAAATAATTAAATTCAAGATCTATAGATATAAACAAGAAATCGGTAGAACCGATGGATGCTCCCTGAAAAAATGCCAATTCCAAAAGGGCTATTGTTTAATATGTATTTTTTTAAAGTATGAAAAATAACAAGGGTAATAACTCCTAAATAATGCAAAATAGAGTTACGGTTCTTGCACGCTGCACTTCTCCTCATAAAGATCTATCTACCAATAAAGTTTCATCTCTTATACTTTGTGAGATACGCCCCGGGCAGATAATTTTAGAAATATGTGTGCTATAGTTATGAACCTTACCACATATGATGTGGGTGTTGATAAGGAACATATATTTGAAGTCTGAAGTAAATCCCTCAAGATATACAGAAGTTGAAGTAAAATATTACAGTTTTTAAGGAAAATCCTAAATTTAAAGGGGAGATTATTCTGGAAATATGGGTGCTAGTTATGAATCTTACCACCTATGATGTGGGTGATCATAAGGAACATATATTTGAAGTTTAAAGTAAATCCCTCAATAAATAAAGAAGTTAAAGTAAAATATTACAATTTTTAAGGAAAATTCTAAGTTTAAAGGGCAGATAATTCTGGAAATATGAATGCCAGAGTTACGACCATTATCACATATGATGTGGATGATGATAAAGAACATATATTTGAAGTTTGAAGTAAATCCCTACAGAAATAAAGAAATTGTAGGAAAAAAGATTTTACTGTACAAAACCTTTAATCAGAAATCTGGACGCAGACGCCAATGCCAGGGTGAGTAGGACAGCTCTCCTTGTACTTCGTATAGTCAAGCTAAAAATGTATTTCACACACAGTTGTATAATTCTTGCGTCAAACATAACATTGTTCCAATGTTTTACGTATGACAATCTGCCAACCTGCAAACTTATTAGAACAACTGTTTACAGTAAAAGGTTGCAGGAAAATAAATAAAGAAAAAAATGACTCTCTGCATTAAAATAGGCGACAGCTGGTACAATACTATTGATTCTTGCATAGTTTATAGTTTTACTTGCAAACATAGCACATAAAACAATAAAATATAAATCAAACAGTTCACACATTTACATTCTTCTGTTGGTGACTAGATTTCCAAAATTGTAAAACCCTTTCAAACCAATGCTTCCATGTAAAAACCTATGAAACTAATGGTTCCATGTAAAGACCTTTCAAACCAATGGTTTCATGTAAAAACCTGTTAGACAAATGGTTCCATGTAAAACCTTTTCAAACCAATAGGACTTTTCAAACCAATGGTTCCATGTAAAGACCATTCAAACAAGGGTACAAAGTAATACTAATCATACAAATTTTTTGTAACATGTAACACAACTTTAAATTAAAACATTTTGAATGTTTTCATCGCTCTCTAAATCTTTGAAATTCTAAATATCTGCAGACCATTTTATCAACTAAGGTGGTCATATGCTGGGTCTTATCTTAAGACTGATATTTACGACCGTTACTGCGACTTTTCCGAAACCATTTTACGAAGCTGATCATAACTACTCAGTCGCAATTAACATTTTTTTTTCACAAAATGGGTCTCAGTCGTAACTTAGCTGTGACCAGGCGTATGACCGTTGATAAAACGGTCCCCTGATCTTTTAACAATCTTTCTAAAATAAATCTATTTATTTCTGTTAAATTACTTTATTGAAAATTTAATCTATTCATTTTTTGCAGTTCAATAAAATTCCGGAAATAGTTTGAAAAAAGCAAAATGATTTGAAAATAGCAAGTCAGTTGTTAGATGATATAATGAAATACTACAGTGACCCTGACTGGAATTTACTAGCTGTATAATTATTCTCTTCTCGCAATGTTTCAATTTCAAAATGCAACAGATGTAGAATATGCATAAGTTTCAAATATAGATTCACACATTGCAACCAATGGAGGAATTTTACAATAAAAGGAACTCTACGAAAAACACAAAAACATGATTGTGCAATGTTTACGAAAAAGTTCCAGAACTCAGAAGCCTTAGATGATGGACCAAAAGAAAACAGTGAAAAATGTAACAGAAGTAGGTTTACGACATTTTTTAAACGTCAGAAAGTGGACATAATATTATAAATAAATCAGTTCATTTTGAAGTAAAAAATGATGGATCTGCAAAAGGAAATGAACACATTTTTTGTCTGTATATTTTGAGACATTATTGCAGGTAGGGAACAACTAATTATACTAAACAAATCTGCAATTCAGATGGTGCTCAAACTTCGTTTTTGCAAACTCAAAATGCCTTTTGGAATGTAGTCTATATAGTTTAGAAATTTCCTTTAAAAAGTAAATTATCGCCAATGTTTGGCCTTTATAAAAGCAAGTAATCAAGTATGCTAAACAATTGTTGCAAAGGACAGAGGTGGGCATTCTGTTACAAAGGTACCCTTATTTTCCTTCACTACTTTAGCCATTACTTTTCATGGTAAGAAAACACTGATTTTTGATGATAAAATTTTAAGCACTCATCCCATGTTGACAAATTGTTTTAAAACCATTTCGCTTTGCACTTTTTTTGTGGTAAACCTATAATTAACACAGCCATTCTAATCAATTAACTCACACTACTGGCATGCCGATTCCTTTATCTGAAAGGTGTCATTTTTCCGAAATTGGGCAATCACTGAATCGCAAAAAAGCAAAAATCATCAATGACCACGTTAATTGTGATTTAATTACCAAGTTCTGAGTGACTCGCTTTTGTGTTTTTCAATTACCACCTTTTGTGTTTTTCAATTACAGCGGGTATGTTTGCCCCCTACTTAAAATATGATACTGTTTATTTCAAAAAAGGTAAAATAAATATCAGTCATGAAGTTCGTTTCGTAAAATTCCAATACCATTACTACAAACAGATGCTACTCTGTTTTTTACCAAGTTATTCCACAAATACAATATATGTAAATGAGGTTTTATTAATTATATACTATATTTAAAAGAGCCAGCTCAAAACAGAGTAATTTTGACAAGTTAGTGTGAAGATTCTATCTTAACTTCTCTACCCTGCTTTTTTCCAGTTCATATCATAAGAAAAGACTATACGAAGATGAAGTTAATTTTTGACAACAATCATGTTGCTTTTTTTTTTGGCCAAGTTTGCAGTCTTATTTTAATTAAACCCTAGCCTAAAAGAAATATAAGTAATAAGTAATGGAAATAAATAAATGTAATTACTCCAAGTATTTTTTTCTTTCTTTTACTCTGCTTCAGATAATTGTATTTGCCTTCATGTTCAGGGCAGATCATGGTCAGCCTACAAAATCCATTGTCTTTGATCATGTTCCACACTGTTCACTACTCATTATGTTTCAAACACAGTATTTTAATAATTAATAAAGTGGTCTGTCCATACTCAGTATAGAGCATGCTCATTTTAGTAAGTACATAAGGGTAAGAAAAAATTTCAGGTCTGACTTAAAAAATGGTTAATGTAATGCTGTTCATGTGTGTCAGTAAAAAAGAGATGTTCAAACTGGAAAAAATGATACTGTTGTTGACAAATACCACATCATTAAATTGCACATGTTTTCTGTTATTACTTCCTGGAATGTCATCTAATTACATATATTACTGAATTTGTATAATTATGGGAATACTGGTGAATATATCAGTAAATGGACCATGTTTGTTTACCTATTCAGTATTGAGTCATGTTATAAAACAGTTACAGCGTGATAATATCATTAAGTATCCCAGTTTCTGGACATGGTAATGTGATACAAACCTATTTTTGAGTTTATTTATCATTGGTAACAGTTGCCCATATGACCGACGCCCCCTGAAGAGATTACTTATTTTATGTTGTGGGGGATAGTGCAAGATACAGAAAGCATCCCATTACAGAGACACCCCTGGTTCTTTTGCATGCTCAGTGTACAGCACTTATACATGGGACCTTGGTTTAATGTCTCATCCGAAAGACAAAGATACCAACCTTCGCCTTCTGCCTCATTAAATAGCACCCTTGCCAGGTCCATAAACTAAGATATTCACCTTTATGATATTGCATAATATTAACTTAAGTATGTATTCACCTTCAAAAGTTTATGATAACCTTAGGGGGCAGATCAGTGGTTGAGTGGTAATGTGCTGGACTGGTTATCCTGTGTTTGCAAGTCTGATTCTCCACTTCTCCATCAACAGATGAGATGTTTAACTAAGGTTCATTGCAGCTATGCTGAGAATGTTAAAAAAACAAGAGGGCCATGATGGCCCTGGATTGCTCACCTGAGTACTTTGGCTGTAGGTTTGCTGTTAAGCAGTATTTCATTTTTTAATTGAAAATATCTAAGTGCCTTCAAACCAAATATGTAAAATATCAGTCAATAAATAAAGGCTCTATGACAGAAAGTAGAAATATCTATTATAAGCTATGGTGACCTTGACCTCGACCCAGTGACCTCAAACCCTACACATGGGTAGAGGTCCATGCAAGGAACCTATATACTGAATATCAAAGATATTGGTCTATAAATGAAGGCTTTATGAGGTACAGTAGATAAATCTATTTTTAGCCTCAGTGACCTTTAACCTAATCTAATAATGTGAACAACCAAACAAGCTTTCTGACAAACTGCCAGGATATTTGGACTGAAACAGAAGCCTCTAGAGCCTTAACAAGATATTTCTATTTTTGGGCTCTGTGACCTAGTTTTTTACCCCAGGTGACCCATAATCGAACCTGACCTAGAAACCATCAAAATAACCTTTCTGACATATTTCCAGAATATTTGGGCTGAAAATGTTACCTGTAGAGTGTAAACAAGGTTTTTCCAAATTTAAGCTCTGTGACCTAGTTTTTGACCCCAGATGACCCATATTCGAAATTGGGCTAGAAATCATTGATACAACCTTTCTGACATATTTCCAGGATATTTGGGCTGGAAATGTTACCTCTAGAGTGTTAACAAGATTTTTCCATATTCAGGCTGTGTGACCTAGTTTTTGACCCCAGATGACCGATATTCGAACTTGACCTAGAAATCATCGAAACAACCTATCTGACATATTTCCAGGATATTTGGGCTGAAAATGTTACCTCTAGAGTGTTAACAAGGTTTTTCCATATACAGGCTGTGTGACCTAGTTTTGGAGCCCACATGACCCATATTCGAACTTGAGCTAGAAATCATCTTAACAAGCTTTCTGACAGTTTTTCAGGAAATTTGGGCTAAAAATGTTACCTCTAGAGTGTTTACAAGGTTTTACCATATTTGGGCTGTGTGACCTAGTTTTTGAACCCACATGACCCATATTCAAAACTGAGCTAGAAATCATCAAAACAACCTTCCTGACATATTTCCAGGATATTTGGGCTGAAACAGTAGCCTCTAGAGCCTTAACAAGATATTTCTATTTTTGGGCTCTGTGACCTAGTTTTTTACCCCAGATGACCCATATTTGAACTTGACCTAGAAACCATCGAAATAACCTTTCTGACATATTTCCAGAATATTTGGGCTGAAAATGTTACCTGTAGAGTGTAAACAAGGTTTTTCCAAATTCAAGCTCTGTGACCTAGTTTTTGACCCCAGATGACCCATATTCACACTTGGGCTAGAAATCATTGATACAACCTTTCTGACATATTTCCAGGATATTTGGGCTGAAAATGTTACCTCTAAAGTGTTAACAATTTTTTTCCATATTCAGGCTGTGTGACCTAGTTTTTGACCCCAGATGACCCATATTCGAACTTGAGCTAGAAATCATGGAAACAACCTTTCTGACATATTTCCAGGATATTTGGGCTGAAAATGTTATCTCTAGAGTGTTAACAAGGTTTTTCCATATACAGGCTGTGTGACCTAGTTTTGGAGCCCACATGACCCATATTCCAACTTGAGCTAGAAATCATCTTAACAAGCTTTCTGACAGTTTTTCAGGAAATTTGGGCTAAAAATGTAGCCTCTAGAGTGTTAACAAGGTTTTACCATATTTGGGCTGTGTGACCTAGTTTTTGACCCTACATGACCCATATTCAAACTTGAGCTAGAAATCATCAAAACAACCTTTCTGACATATTTCCAGGATATTTTGGCTGAAAATGTTACCTCTAGAGTGATAAAAAGGTTTTTCCATATTTCGTCTCAGTGACCTAGTTTTTGACCCCAGATGACCCATATTCGAACCTGGGCTAGAAATAATCCAAATAACCTTTCTGACATATTACAAGGATATATGGGCTGAAAATGTTACCTCTTCAGTGTTAACAAGGTTTTTCCATATTTGGGCTCTGTGACCTAGTTTTTGACCCCAGATGACCCATATTCGAACTTGAGCTAGAAATCATGGAAACAACCTTTCTGACAAATTTCCAGATTATTTGGGCTGAAAATGTAGCCTCTAGAGTGTTAACAAGAATGTTCTATTTTTGGGCTCTGTGACCTAGTTTTTGACCCCAGATGACCCATATTTGAACTTGAGCTAGAAATCATAGAAGCAACCTTTATGACAAATTTCCAGATTATTTGGGCTAAAAACATTACCGCTAGAGTGTTAACAAGATTTTTCTATTTTTGGGCTCCTTGACCTAGTTTTTGATCGCATATGACCCATATTCGAACTCGTCCGAGTAATTACTGGGAAAAACATCCTGACCAAGTTTTGTGACAATTGGAGCAAAAATGTGACCAGTAGAGTGTTAACGAACTAAATGTGAACGGACGACGGACGACGGACGACGGACGACGGACGACGGACATTCATCGATCCTAATAGCTCACCCTGAGCCAGCTCAGGTGAGCTAAAAAAGCAGTCTCCTCTTTCATGCACTTTCCTAACACAGTTTTTCACTGTAAGAAATTTACCACAAGGGAAGTTCAGTTGAGACTATTACAATGATGAAACAATCAGGAAATACAACAGAAGCAAAATTTTCCATCATTACGATGTAAGAGTTATGCAGATCAACTTAAAGTCACTTCAGAGCAGGGCAAATTTTACTATGACTAAGCATACAGCCCAGTCACTGATCTTTAAGGTCATTAAAATATCATAATTTGGTTGTCAATTTGCTAATTTTCACATCAGTCTTTATTAGTGGGACTTTACTTTTACTTTTTAAGATAAAAGAACAGTAGAGTTTTCATCATAAATTCACAAACACTGAATTAAAGCTGCGAGTCAACATGGTATCACTGTCACTTTAAATCAGTTGTTCTGATTGGCTACCACAGTCATGTGACACTATGTTTATGTGATTCATTTGTTTGCACTGTGTGTGTCTACTCTTACATTTGGACCTCTAAACTATACAGCACAGACCTTTTGAACTGTTAGTTACAGTGAACCTTGAACTGTTCCATCACAGTTAAGCCCAATATTGTTTTGTTTTTGATATCCTGTCGAATTATTTTGCACTTAAAAGTATGATATTTCACACATTTGCACATAATGTAAGATTATTGAACAAAAATGTGAGTGCAATTAAATGGCAGTTTACTTTGTATTGCAATATGATGCAACCAGTCTTCCATAAAGCTATTCTGCATTAGTATCAAAGAATTCACAGCCCATAAAAATGTTCAAACTGCAATTTACTACATCTAAACTTCACTTACCTATAAGTTTACACACTGTAAATATGCCCTTTTTTGCATCTCCAGTTCAGTTGCACAAAGCAACAGCATGTTATAATAGAGTAAGTACAAACTAACTTAATCTAAATTAGTTTCTTATCTCTAACACTGCAAACACACTTTTCCTTTGGCTAATTTACTATAAGGAATCAATCTTTTTTAATATTACACAAATTACACTGCAACTGCACCATGCCTTTCCTATTAATTTGCAACTTCATTTTGTCTTTGATATTACACTGCAACTTTGCCTTGCCTTTGCTAATACACTTCAGCTTTGACTTGCCTTTGCAATTATGCTGCTGCTTCACCTTTCTTTATTATTACACTGCATCATTGCCTTGACTTTCCTATTACACTGCAACTTTGCCTTGCCTTGCCTTTGCTATTACACTGCAACTTTGCCTTGCCTTTGCTATTATGCTGCAACTTCACCTTTCTTTGTTATAACACTGCAACTTTGCCTTGCCTTTTCTATAACACTGCAACTTTGCCTTGCCTTTCTATTAAGCTGCAACTTCACCTCTCCTTTGTTATAACATTGCAACTTTGCCTTGCCTTTGCTATAACAAAAAACGAAAAACAGATGTAATATCACACATAAAGCAATTTTACAACAACAAAAAATTGATTGCTGGTCCCAATCATCCCATTTTAAAATGTAACTTCTGTTGTTGCAGTTCAGTACGACTTGAAGTACCAGGTAGATATGTTTGTTTTTTGTTGGCTGACATGCACACAGGAGCAGAAGCAGTAGTCACAGTGACACTGTACTTGTAGTAGTAGTTGCAATAAAGAATGGAAGATTAGGTAAGCTGATCTGCAAGCAAACTAGCTAGTGGTAATAGTATGAAACATTTTGACACATACAGCTATGATTGTTTGCATCGAGAGATTTAGAAAACTCATTCAACAGGATGCAGTATTTTCACAAAATTTTGGTAGATCATTTCCTTAGAAAAATATTAAATCAATTTAGTTGAATAGAAGATTTCTACTCTCCTTGAAAAATTACAGAAGACAATAGGATTTTCAGGATCTAATCAATAAATTTGTTAAATGCAAATTTTGGGCCTAACTGGGTAAACACATCGTCAAATATGGCTTGCATTTTAAATAATAAACGAGGGAAGGTTAATTTAGCTGACTTGATAACCATGAATAATAAAATGCTCAAAACTACCGTAAACACTACATTATCACCAAATTAATTTTTTTTTCAAGGTCAATAATCGAAGCTGTTGGTAGTCTGCGTTATCCGTAATTGGCAAACATATAAGGGCTTCATTATCTACCTTTAAACTGTCAGCATGACATCTTTACGGAAGAAAAGCATAGAAAAAACTGTCAAAAAAAATTTAAATGCGTACCATAATTTACGATTACACAAAACTGCGCAAGTATGATGTATACAGAGAAAGTTTATCTGAGTGTTTTCCCACACTTTCACAGGTATATTAGTGACAGTTATAGCACAGGGTCGTAATCTTACGGTCGCCACTTCTCTTCACTACCTTGTAGCAAATGCAAGTAGCGACTCAATATGGATAAGATTACATTTTGTTTTATGACAGTATAACGTGACAGTTTCTTTAGTGGCATGTAATTTTAAATGATATGTCTCTCTCCCGATGTTACATTTTGGATAAAATTAAGATTTCATAACAAGATCTGGTGACGGGGATTAATTATTTTAATCATGATAACACATCTCATCTTATAATTGACGGTTTCAAAATGAGAAAAAGATAGCTTGTTTCCTTAAATGATGACGTTAGTTAAACGATGAAACAGAAAATTACAGCCTATTATACAAATGAATTATATAATAATACTCTTTATCTACATACAGATGTATTAAAATTATATTTGAATCACTTTATCTCACAGTTTTGTGTTAATTAAGTAGCTTAATCTCAATATTTCTTGGGTAAGGTTGTGTGAAAACATTTTTTTTTCAGTTTTATACTAATTTCAGTAAGATGGTATTACTCCAAGCATTTGCAGCTCAATGATTCATCTCCTTTGTGGGGTGAAAGGCAAATCACCATGGGCCATTTAATGACTCTATCTACTATTAAATATTCAAACTATTTTTTTCAGTTAGTTTGAATATCTTTTGTAAGACTTGAAAATACATCTTCAAATTCCCTTTTTCAGTGCAGACAAGAACTTCTCCATCCCATGAAGGCTCTCAGCTTGTACAATTGCGAGCAATATTAAGAATTTGAAGGGGAAAGAAATAACTACTTTTTTGCAATTATGGGATAGAGTACAGTATAATTAAAGAATTATAAAACTCATAGAGGTCTGTACTATAATTATCATATTATAAGCTATCAGTTAATGTGTATCTAGCAACATCTATAAAATATCAATTTTGCTCAAGTGTGGAATAAAGAAGGCCATAGTTCCTTTACAATGACAATTCAATGACAGGCTGAGATTACATTGTCTTTCCTACAGCCGGCACGTCTGTGAAGAGGTCCCGATTATCAGCTGTACTGTTATGAAATTTGAATCAAATGCGTAGATTAATCAAACCTCTTTATCGTCTTTAATACCCGTCACTAAATGTGACCTTACCACATATAAAGGGTCAATATCTGAATTAGATCATTATCATGCATAATCTTTTTTTGTTCTGTCTACATGTATACAGCCGCAATATAAATATGACACAAACAACTCCAGCAGCAAAACATTTACGCTTGACTAATTTGGTTGTTGTGGCTGTATTCAAATTGCCTTTTTCATTCAAAAGTCATCTACATCAACTGTCCAAATGGGTATATAAAGTAAGTCAGAAAGTCTCCCACATTGGTCACTGACATATTCAAAATATTCACTAACCCACTGGGTATTCATCTTGAGACATAATGACGATGAAGGCAATGCTGTGTCTACAATTTTGTCTGCAAGAGGTCAAATTGCACTTGACACTGTCTTTAAATGATGTCTTTGGCCAATAAAAAAGGATACATTTGACAAGACATTCTGGCAACCTTAAATTTCAACAAATTAACTGGGCAAGTAACCCCTGATGAAATTCACCATCATTTTACAGCTGCCTTCTTCCATGGTTTCCATCAACAGAAACCCATGTTCAATCCAATTCATCTTACTCTATTCATTGACTGTGGGATTATTGGTTGTAAAAATTTCCTACTCATGAATACATAATCCCAATCTCCTGCAACTGGCCGACACTATCCCCTTTTCCAAAATTAACCAACCACAGACAGGAAGTTTGAGATATGTCTAATTTCTGTAGCAAGTTGACTAAGCTACGTAAATCGTATCAGTTCTTTTACACTCATTTCAGACTATATTTTACTGTTTCACATTCAAATTATCTGTATAATAAACATTACTACAATACCTCTTTTCATCTAGCACAATCCGTATATAAATTATTGTTTAATATCACACTAGACAACAATGGCTACAGGGTTTTATATCCATAAATGTGTGTTAATTTGATTGGAAATTATATCAGATCCCATGACTGCTGTGTCGAATTGCACCAAACAATTACTGGGTGTTATACATAGACATTCTTTGATAGATCACAATGATTTATACCCTCTGGATATATTAGTGGCAAAAGCAAGTAAGATTTTTCTTAAAATTTTACTTAAAAACTTCTTCTGAATTGAAATATATTCAGAGAAAACTCCCATTTAAAATATCAGCATTATTTTTCCTTAAAGTTAAGTAATGTTTAGCTCATGTCTTAAAGCTGTCCTACCAAAGTCTATTCTAACTTTATTCAGTATACATCACTTTGCTCCAGATAGGACTTGAGACTGACTCTTGGTTGAATAATTATGTGACTGACCTTTCGATTTCCTTTTTCTTCTTTTGGAGAGGGGTAGAAAAGTAAAAACTTTTCACAGTGTAAAGAAGTCATTACTAATGGTCCATGTCTTTGTACCAATTAATCTTAATAAAACAAGTACCATACAAGTTTTCGAAAAATGTTGCATTATTTGGCTTTCAAAAGTAGATCAAATAGAATTTATCTACGACTTGACATGCATCGCCCCCTATATATTGCCCTAAATACATATAAGTCCTTCATTTTAAGAGTTTTATTATCACTGTTTAAAATCTGTCATAGAATAAAGTACCCGAATGTCTGATAATCATGGCAATACAGAATGGACTATGAAATAAATTTTCCGAAGATAAATTTTCAAAGACATGCACTTACTGTGAGTGACTTACTATTCCTACCAGGATTATAAATTCATATCCATTGAAAATGACAAATCTATGAAAATTTTCACTGTCCTACAGTATTATTTTGCTTTTGAACAATACCCAACATGATCAACCCAAACATGCACAAACAACATTTCCCTTCCCTCTCTTTTAAGTTAACTGAAAACCTGCTCTTGTATGTTTTTGTGTGATGGACAATTCACCCGCTTATTGCAAGACCATTACTACCATTACCTATTATGACTTATCCTATATTTGTGTTTTTTTTTTTACTTTAAGGTAAAGGAATTGAGATCACTAAAACTCACTGATGCTAAACGTCCTTCAAATCTGGCCCATAACAAGGACTAAACTGTAAAGCCATTCCTTCAAACTATTCCCAGAAATCTTCACACACAGTTTAACTAACTGCCACAGGTCTAGACTGAAGAAGCCAATCACCTTATTATTTTAAAGTATAACTGCAACCTCTCAGCAAACAATATCTGAACCCCTCAAGAAATTGCTGTCCATTTTCATTCAAACCATTCATAACCAACCGCCAATTACACCAAGCTCCCCACCCCGGTAATGCCCTTCTCCTCAAGGCAAACATACAACAGCCTAGTGTTTCTAACAGATTAACAATCTTGTGGCACTTGATCAGTAATAGGAAATCTGAATTATTACTGCAAACTTTGCCAGCAACATGTGAAACTTTGAACCATTTCCAATTGATTTTAGAGCTATTTGTGTCTAATACAGGTAAAGCAGTATTGTTTAAAACGCACCTGTGACCTAATTAAACAATAACTCCAACTGAGGAAGCTCTTTCATACACAAATTGAGGATTTTTACCTGTGGAACATGCCCTTGTACTAATGCAGACTCTAAAACAGATTAGCATCTGAAAAAAAGGCTGCATGACCAAACAAATGCTGAAAAAACTGTCTTGTATTCAGGTCTGTTTCATTTTGCTGGTTGCTTGCTAGTTCTTTAAGAGAGAAAAATATGCCAAGAGGTGTATTCACGATAAAACTCTGAAATAAAAATCACACCGTAACATACATTTTGATGCACAGCGTAACAATCCAGTTTCCCTGCAGAGATAAAATATACTGAAATAACAGGATTTAAATAGAGATAAAATATACTGAAATAACAGGATTTAAATAGAGATAAAATATACTGAAATAACAGGATTTAAACAGAGATAAAATATACTGAAATAACAGGATTTAAACAGAGATAAAATATACTGAAATAACAGGATTTACATAGTTATATACTTCAACTATTCTGTTACAAGCATCTAGATTTAACAGAGAAACTAGACATTTAACTGATGTATCATGTTAGTGGAACGGTAGTTTTTTCCTGCAGATTTGTAAATATGAAGTTGTATTCAGATGTTTGTAAATATGAAGTTGTATTCAGATGTTTGTAAGTAAGAAGTTAATTTGTACTCAGATGTTTGTAAATATGAAGTTGTTCTCAGATGTTGGTAAATATGAAGTTGTTTTCAGATGTTTGTAAATATGAAGTTGTATTCAGATGATTGTAAATATGAAGTTGTATTCAGATGTTTGTAAATATGAAGTTGTATTCAGATGATTGTAAATATGAAGTTGTATACAGATGTTGGTAAATATGAAGTTGTATTCAGATGTTGGTTAATATGAAGTTGTATTCATATGTTGGTAAATATGAAGTTGTTGGTAAATATGAAGTTGTATTCAGATGTTGGTAAATATGGAGTTGTATTCAGATGTTTGTAAATATGGAGTTGTACTCAGATGTTGGTAAATATGAAGTTGTATCCAGATGTTGGTAAATATGAAGTTGTATCCAGATGTTGGTAAATATGAAGTTGTATTCAGATGTTGGTAAATATGAAGTTGTATTCAGATGTTGGTAAATATGAAGTTGTATTCAGATGTTGGAATAATGGGAATGTCCATTAGAAGCATGGTTGTAACACATATGTAAATCCTGCTATTTCAGTATTCAGTGCCTTCAAGTAACATCTAGTTTAAGAGACATTCTTTCGACAAAAAAGATATAATTCAATACTGCCTTTCAACATAAAATATGTGGAACATCTTAGAAAAACTGCTCTTACAAGAGGCCTAAACTATGCTCTCGTTAACAGGAGATATTTGCCAAGATATTAGCCATGCTCTCCTAATAGAGGAAATTTCCCATGCTCGTTTTGATACATATTGGCCATAGACTATGTAATAAGAGATAATGGCCATAATCTCCTAATAAGGGATATTCACAATACTCTCTGTAATCGGAGATAATAGTCATATTTTTTGGTTATAGGTTATACTGACCACGCTCTCTGTCACAGGAGATAACACTCATAGTTTTTGTTACAGGATATACTGACCAAGCTGCTTGTATAAGGAGATAACAGTTCTTCTTAGTGTTACAGAATACTCTGACCATGCTCTCTGTAATAGGAGAGAACAGTCCTACTTTGTGTTACAGAATACTCGGACCATGCTCTCTGTAATAGGGGAGAAAAGTCCTTCTTTGTGTTACAAAATACTCTGACCATGCTTTCTGTAATAGGAATAACAGTCCTACTTAGGAGATAACAGTCCTACTTTGTGTAACAGAATATTCTGACCATGCTCTCTTTAATAGGAGATAACAGTCCTACTTTGTGTTACAGAATACTCTGACCAAGCTCTCTGTAATAGGGGATAACACTCCTACTTTGTGTAACAGAATACTCTGACCATGCTCTCTGTAACAGGAGATAACAGTCCTACTTTGTGTTACAGTATACTATGTCCAAGCTCTCTGTAATAGGAGATAACAGTCCTACTTTGTGTTACAGAATACTCTGACTAAGCTCTCTGTAATAGGAGATAACAGTCCTACTTTGTGTTACAGAATACTCTGACCAAGCTCTCTGTAATAGGAGATAGCAGTCCTACTTTATGTTACAGAATACTCTGACCATGCTCTCTGTAACAGGAGATAACACTCCTACTTTGTGTTACAGAATACTCTGACCATGCTCTCTGTAACAGGAGATAACACTCCTACTTTGTGTTACAGAATACTCGGACCATGCTCTCTGTAATAGGAGATAGCAGTCCTACTTTGTGTTACAGAATACTCTGACCAAGCTCTCTGTAATAGGAGAGAACAGTCCTACTTTGTGTTACAGAATACTCTGACCATGCTCTCTGTAATAGGAGATAACAGTCCTACTTTGTGTTACAGAAAACTCTGACCAAGCTCTCTGTAACAGGAGATAACAGTCCTACTTTTTGTTATAGGATATACTGACCATGCTCTCTGTAATAGGAGATAACAGTCCTACTTTGTGTTACAGAAAACTCTGACCAAGCTCTCTGTAATAGGAGATAGCAGTCCTACTTTGTGTTACAGAAAACTCTGACCATGCTCTATGTAATAGGAGATAACAGTCCTACTTTGTGTTACAGAATACTCTGACCATGCTCTCTGTAATAGGAGATAGCAGTCCTACTTTGTGTTACAGAATACTCTGACCATGCTCTCTGTAATAGGAGATAACAGTCCTACTTTGTGTTATAGGATATACTGACCATGCTCTCTGTAATAGGAGAGAACAGTCCTATTTTGTGTTACAGAATAGTTTGACCAAGCTCTCTGTAATAGGAGATAACAGTCCTACTTTGTGTTACAGAATACTCTGACCAAGCTCTCTGTAATAGGAGAGAACAGTCCTACTTTGTGTTACAGAATACTCTGACCATGCTCTCTGTAATAGGAGATAACAGTCCTACTTTGTGTTACAGAAAACTCTGACCAAGCTCTCTGTAATAGGAGAGAACAGTCCTACTTTGTGTTACAGAAAACTCTGACCAAGCTCTCTGTAATAGGAGAGAACAGTCCTACTTTGTGTTACAGAAAACTCTGACCAAGCTCTCTGTAATAGGAGATAACAGTCCTACTTTGTGTTACAGAAAACTCTGACCAAGCTCTCTGTAATAGGAGATAACAGTCCTACTTTGTGTTACAGAAAACTCTGACCATGCTCTCTGTAACAGGAGAGAACAGGCCTACTTTGTGTTACAGAATACTCTGACCATGTTCTCTGTAACAGGAGAGAACAGTCCTACTTTTTGTTATAGGATATACTGACCATGCTCTGTAAAAGATGATATCAATCATGAAATATATCGGCCAAGTCTTCCATAAACAAGAGATAATGACCATGCTTTTAAGTGTTAAGAAAACACACTGCTGTAAAAATAAACTGCTATGCTTAATCAGTGCTGGACTTCAAATCAGTCACATTCTAGAAAAGGTGTTAACACTTCCCCTTTACATTAATTTCTTCTTGTTCCAAGTAAACTCATGTGCAATACTATCATTATTGTCAACAAAGATGAATAGAACAGGTATCATGTTTCTACAAATAAATGCATTTTGCTCTCAATTTCATTCAAACAGGTTTCATGATTTATGAAAATCTTTCCAAACTATTCACCTGACATATTTTAAGCTAATGTCAGATATAAATTGATATGGTATATAAAAAAAACAAGTAAGCATCAACACTTTAGTCAACTTTATAAATCATAATCAACAATGATGCCAAAAATAGTACAAAAAAGAGTAAAATGTATTAGCTCTTTAATACACAAATTGTCTATGGCAAATCAATTTTCCATCAATATTATACTTAATTTCAATTTTGTGATTGAATGATTGATAAAAAAACAATTGATAAGTAATAAAACTGAAACTTAAAACTAAGGGTGGGGTACCTAAATAATTTCAAACCTTTTCATAAAATGCCGATACATGCCATGTTTTCAATCATTTACAAATTTTGTTGCAGACAGAAAAAGTTAAAAGTAAAAACTATAGGTTTCTACAGCCACACTTAAGCTGTGGGTCTCAAAAGTTTCTTAGGCAAAGCCATGGCCATAAGTCAACAAGAATAAAGTCTTGAATAAGTAACGAATAAGAAGTTGTTTTTTTTTCTTGCACACATTTTATACTCATGCGGGTTTAAAGCATTTTTTAAACACCTCAAAAAACTGGTAATAGTAATCAACTCACAGCATGAAGGGTGTATTGCCTACTCACTCTGAGTAGAGTACACTGCACATGCACTTACTTTGTGTGGAGTCTCATGCACAGTCATGCACTCATTCTATGTAATGTACTGCACATGCACTCATTCTGTGTAATGTACTGCACATGCATTTACAAAGTAATGTGCTTCTCACAAGACAAACTGCTTATCTAACACAAAATATAAACTTGAACTGTAAGACAAATTTTTCTACACTACAAGAGTCAGACAAAGAGAAAAGCAGACAAAATTTATCGAACTAAACAGAGCTGATCAAAAATAAGTGCAAAAAGGGCTTGCAGTGCAATGAAGTGATCATGACGGTGCAGTGAAAAATAGAAAATATTGACTGTCATATTGTCTGAAATAAACCAACACTCTAAACTGGGTCAAATACTATTGGTCAGGTCAATCAATGTTAAAGAAATCTAACAATTTATTCTCTGCAGCTAATTATCATATTGACAAAAAAACCTTCTTAATTTGAGTAAAGCAAGAAAAAGTTCTAAACCCTAAAGAAGCAAGTTTAACATTACAACTTAAGAAGGTGCTTTAGAGAGTATTTTGTAATCCCAATTTCTGCATAAAATTCACATGATTTTTAATCACCTATGTCAAAAGAATGTCTATTTTTGAGGATCCCAATTAATCCATGTAAATATGAAATAATATTCGTATCATCAGATGTCAGTTTAATTACATTATATACCCATTTACAATCATCCTTAAATATTTCTGTGCTTAATTACCAGAATAAACTTGTTTATATAGGGTACATTTTCATCTATCAGACACTATTCTTATGTTAATGAATTCTATTGATCTCAACAATACAGTGGTAAGAAGAATTTGTGCCAAAATTAGAATAACAATAATTTCTTTACAGCGTGTAAAATTCAAAAGCAAAATGCCAAATTACTCTGTCACTGCAGATACAGATGAAACGTGATTTTTTTAATCGGTGGCCAAACTTGTGGCAAACCTGATCATTTTTTTGTAGAGCTGCTTTTTTTTCAATGTTGCATTTCATCTTTTGTTCCAAGCTAAAGGTACTTTAAGTCTTTTGTTCCAAGCAAAAGGTACTTTAAGTCTTTTGTTCCAAGCAAAAGGTACTTTAAGTCTTTTGTTCCAAGCAAAAGGTACTTTAAGTCTTTTGTTCCAAGCAAAAGGTACTTAAAGTCTTTCGTTCCAAGCAAAAGGTACTTAAAGTCTTTTGTTCCAAGCAAAAGGTACTTAAAGTCTTATGTTCCAAGCAAAAGGTACTTAAAGTCTTTTGTTCCAAGCAAAAGGTACTTAAAGTCTTTTGTTCCAAGCAAAAGGTACTTAAAGGACAGATAAGTGTTTTGTAGCACATATTCTTATTTCTTTCGATCACATTTTGACTGTAAATTCAAAACAGAAAACAGCTTGCTATAACAACTATATGCAGACTCCGGCTGTTCTTTCTGTTTCTCCTACATCTTCCACTGTTTAAGTGACTTTAAGTTTGCTTAGCAGTTAATAGGGTAGACACTGTCATACTCTATTCAGTAGTTACAAATTCAAGTGTTTGATTAGTATGAAAATTAAAACTAGTCACTACATATAGCAGAGTATTCAGAACACTTCAGAAATATATTCCAAAAGACAAAAAAGAGCTAATTGCAAGAGATCAGTAAGACAATATCACCTTATCTTTTAATTAAACTTTATGAATATCAAGTAAAATTGTGACCAGTAAGACCAATGCTTATTAAAGCTTTTAACAGCTCTGCATACAAAAAAAAAAAAAAAAAAAAAAAAACTACCTAAATTTGACAGCACATGTTCCAGCTTTCTCATGGATTAAAATCTCATCTTGGTGTATGAATGAACTGTGATTTAATACATTATAAATCACAGATCTATGTTTTATAGTTTGTTTATTGAAATAGTAATACAAATATAATTTCACAATATACAGGTGTCCTGCAACCTTTTCACATTTAACATGGGTGGCAGTCTTGTACCAAGGAGAAAATAACACCGAAAGAATACTAAAAACTTATAACACGATCTTACTTCAATTTTAATTTGTGTCAAGATCATAAATAGTTATTATAATCATAATTTTGATTTATGATTCTTTCTAAATGCCATTTTGTAATATATGCATGTTACAATCTGTAAAACGATAAAATGATACAGGTAGTGCCACTAATCATCCAACTATCGACACTGATACACATACCCTAATTTACCGCATCGTTACCCAAAATAATCTTATACAAGACCAGTCTAAAATAACATCTTATTATTAATGACAGAATTACTTATACCCTATAGCAGTGACTGAAATGACTCTTCAATCATAAACTATGTTTTTAGGCTTGCGGTGACTTGACTTTCGGAAATGAAAACACAATACTTTCTAGCTAAATTTTACCTCCTTTCCTCTCTCATTCCAGTGCCAGGATGCTGTATAAGAACTGTTCAATCTAGTCTTCTGCCACAACCACTTCTGTGTCATTGTAATTTAAAAGTGAATGGCCAAACCTTTCAAGAGAATTTTTTTATATTTTAATTTCAAGAAAGCAGAAAGAGAAATTTGCTTTTTGCTGAGAGCAAGTACAGCTGATATTCCTCCAATTGATCAGTAACTTAAACAAACTGATTCCTTTGTCTTGGGAAAGTACATATTTCACAAAAAAGTTCTGTAACAGGTTCAAAATACAATCAACTCATTGTGAACTTATCTGTGTTTGACAAAGGCTTATACAACTATTGTTGCCCTAATAGGCCTTGATTAGCGGTCAATATATAAAGCCAAATTTTCTAATTCCAAATTAAGAATGCAGCTTTAAGTCTATCTCATTGCACTTACAGATCATCAGTACCTGTTTCCTATATGACCAATGTCCGCTGAAGCGTTTCATTATCTTAGGTTGTGAGGTATGGTGCAAGATATAGAAAGAATCCTATCCCAGTGACACTCTTGGTTCTTCTATATAGCACTGATACATGGGACCTCATCTGAAAGACAATGAGTAGTTTTATTGGAGGAGCAGAGGATCAAACTTGCAACCCTGGATTATAGGTCCTTTATGTTACGACTGGACCACTGATCCACACTTTCTGGGGTTATCTTGTTAACACTTTGTGACTTTAGTAAGTTTGTTTACATGACAAACAGATATCATTATGGCTATGAACCTACTTTGAGAAGGCAAACTTTTTGACACATGTCACATGTTTTTGTACATATGCCCTTTGCATTTTTTGGATGGCTAGATAAGGGTACAAATGACATTTTCATTCATAACTGAACTAACTTACTTTTCACAGTGATTTCTTTTCCTTTCAAATACCATAAAAAATGTCAGTGGAAAGTTTTAGCTATACATTGAACTGTTAACCTTTTTTCATAAACCATTGAGCTTTTTCTTAAATTACATTTTTTTTTAGCCTTTTCAGGTTTTTTTTTTTTTTTTTTTTTTTTTCCTACCTTAATTCAACATGGCAAATTATGGTAAAGCCTTATTAAGGTCAAAGAGAAAAAAAAGGTATGTGTTACAATACTTCAGAGTAACATCAATGAACGAAGTCATAAATATGACATACTCAGTTATCAAAAACCCTGAGAAAATTGTACCGCCTGTCATTTAAGTAGTGAAATTAAAATATTTATCACATATCTCTGCCATAAGGCTTCTTTTTTGGAGGTGATTAAACATTAATTTCTAGATCTTCATTTAATTCGGACAAAAAACTGAAATTATTTATCACATGTCATATAAAAGGGTAGCTCTACTAAGCAGATCAGGTCATTAGCTACAGTCGAGTTTTATGTCAAGATTATTTTTATCTAACAATTATCATGTGCACATACAGTTATAAATGAACAAAAAATGGAAATTTATCACATAAATGATAAAAAAAGTTTGCATAACTCACCAAAAACTTTCAAGAGTAAAATATCTGGCTTTTTAATCAAGTTTAGTTTTACTCTGCACCTGTCATTTTCTATGTGAAAGATCTGCAATCTGAGTCAAGTTGCTTCTATAAGCTGATACAATGAGTGAAAAAAGTCATTTAAAGCAGCCACACCAACACATACCTCTCCTAACTTCAATTATATAACTTTTAATTTACATTACTGAAAGGGGTTTACACAAGACAAGAAGAGTAAATTATTGAATGGTATAACTGTATCACATTTTTACTTAACAAGGTTTGCATGTATCATTTACGGTACTGTTCTGGACGATCTGCTTGCATCAGTTAAATGTCTTGCAAGATCTGACTGCACCACGGACTTAAGCATCCTGAGAGTTTTGACTGCATCAATAACACAACTGTCCTGAAAGTTCTGACTACATCAGTAACATGACCATCCTGATTAGTTTTGTCAGCATCAATAACACAACTGTCCTGAAAGTTGAAATAATATGAATGTCCTGAAAGTTTTGACTGGATTAGTAACATGACTGTCCTGAAAGTTTTGACTGGATTAATAAATGACGGTCTTGAAAGTTTTGGCTGTATTAGAAACATGACTGTCCTGAAAGTTTTGACTGCTTCAATAACATGACTGTCCTTAAAGTTTTGACTACATCAGTAACATGACCATCCTGATAGTTTTGTCAGCATCAATAACATAACTGTCCAGAAAGTTTAAGTAATATGAATGTCCTGAACGTTTTGAGTGGATTAGTAACATGACTGTCCTGAAAGTTTTGACTAGATTAGTAACATGACTGTCCTGAAAGTTTTGGCTGTATAAGAAACATGACTGTCCTGAAAGTTTTGACTGCATCAGTAACATGACTGTCCTGAAAGTTTTGACTGGATTAGTAACATGACTGTCCTGAAAGTTTTGACTGGATTAATAAATGACGGTCTTGAAAGTTTTGGCTGTATAAGAAACATGACTGTCCTGAAAGTTTTGACTGAAACAATAACACAAATGTCCTGAAAGTTTTGACTGGATTAGTAACATGACTGTCCTGAAAGTTTTGACTGAAACAATAACATAAATGTCCTGAAAGTTTTGACTGGATTAGTAACATGACTGTCCTGAGAGTTTTGACTAAAACAATAACACAAATGTCCTGAAAGTTTTGACTGGATTAGTAACATGACTGTCCTGAAAGTTTTGACTGGATTAATAAATGACGGTCTTGAAAGTTTTGGCTGTATTAGAAACATGACTGTCCTGAAAGTTTTGACTGCTTCAATAACATGACTGTCCTTAAAGTTTTGACTACATCAGTAACATGACCATCCTGATAGTTTTGTCAGCATCAATAACATAACTGTCCAGAAAGTTTAAGTAATATGAATGTCCTGAACGTTTTGAGTGGATTAGTAACATGACTGTCCTGAAAGTTTTGACTAGATTAGTAACATGACTGTCCTGAAAGTTTTGGCTGTATAAGAAACATGACTGTCCTGAAAGTTTTGACTGCATCAGTAACATGACTGTCCTGAAAGTTTTGACTGGATTAGTAACATGACTGTCCTGAAAGTTTTGACTGGATTAATAAATGACGGTCTTGAAAGTTTTGGCTGTATAAGAAACATGACTGTCCTGAAAGTTTTGACTGAAACAATAACACAAATGTCCTGAAAGTTTTGACTGGATTAGTAACATGACTGTCCTGAAAGTTTTGACTGAAACAATAACATAAATGTCCTGAAAGTTTTGACTGGATTAGTAACATGACTGTCCTGAGAGTTTTGACTAAAACAATAACACAAATGTCCTGAAAGTTTTGACTGGATTAGTAACATGACTGTCCTGAAAGTTTTGACTGAAACAATAACATAAATGTCCTGAAAGTTTTGACTGGATTAGTAACATGACTGTCCTGAAAGTTTTGACTGGATTAGTAACATGACTGTCCTGAAAGTTTTGACTGGATTAATAAATGACGGTCTTGAAAGTTTTGGCTGTATAAGAAACATGACTGTCCTGAAAGTTTTGACTGAAACAA
The DNA here is from genome assembly GCA_012932295.1 of Cyclina sinensis. Taxonomy (NCBI): domain Eukaryota; kingdom Metazoa; phylum Mollusca; class Bivalvia; order Venerida; family Veneridae; genus Cyclina; species Cyclina sinensis. The sequence goes on from JAAONU010000011.1 coordinate 40,313,718, forward strand.
TAACACAAATGTCCTGAAAGTTTTGACTGGATTAGTAACATGACTGTCCTGAAAGTTTTGACTGAAACAATAACATAAATGTCCTGAAAGTTTTGACTGGATTAGTAACATGACTGTCCTGAGAGTTTTGACTAAAACAATAACACAAATGTCCTGAAAGTTTTGACTGGATTAGTAACATGACTGTCCTGAAAGTTTTGACTGGATTAATAAATGACGGTCTTGAAAGTTTTGGCTGTATTAGAAACATGACTGTCCTGAAAGTTTTGACTGCTTCAATAACATGACTGTCCTTAAAGTTTTGACTACATCAGTAACATGACCATCCTGATAGTTTTGTCAGCATCAATAACATAACTGTCCAGAAAGTTTAAGTAATATGAATGTCCTGAACGTTTTGAGTGGATTAGTAACATGACTGTCCTGAAAGTTTTGACTAGATTAGTAACATGACTGTCCTGAAAGTTTTGGCTGTATAAGAAACATGACTGTCCTGAAAGTTTTGACTGCATCAGTAACATGACTGTCCTGAAAGTTTTGACTGGATTAGTAACATGACTGTCCTGAAAGTTTTGACTGGATTAATAAATGACGGTCTTGAAAGTTTTGGCTGTATAAGAAACATGACTGTCCTGAAAGTTTTGACTGAAACAATAACACAAATGTCCTGAAAGTTTTGACTGGATTAGTAACATGACTGTCCTGAAAGTTTTGACTGAAACAATAACATAAATGTCCTGAAAGTTTTGACTGGATTAGTAACATGACTGTCCTGAGAGTTTTGACTAAAACAATAACACAAATGTCCTGAAAGTTTTGACTGGATTAGTAACATGACTGTCCTGAAAGTTTTGACTGAAACAATAACATAAATGTCCTGAAAGTTTTGACTGGATTAGTAACATGACTGTCCTGAAAGTTTTGACTGAAACAATAACACAAATGTCCTAAAAGTTTTGACTGGATTAGTAACATGACTGTCCTGAAAGTTTTGACTGTATAAGAAACATGACTGTCCTGAAAGTTTTGACTGAAACAATAACACAAAAGTCCTGACAGTTTTGATTGGATTAGTAACATGACTTTTCTGAAAGTTTTGACTGTATAAGAAACATGACTGTCCTAAAAGTTTTGACTGTATGAGAAAAATGACTGTCCTTAAAGTTTTGACTGTATAAGAAACATGACTGTCCTGAAAGTTTTGACTGAAACAATAACACAAATGTCCTGAAAGTTTTGACTTCATCAGTAATACAACTGTCCTGAAAGTTTTGACTGCACAATTAACATGACTGTCCTGAATGTTTGGACTGTATATGTAACATGAATGCTCTGAGAAATTTGTTATCATTAACATGACTGTTAAAAATGTCAGTGAAAGGTTTTACTCTATACAAATAATAAGTGATATTTAAAATCAGCAATGAACCTGATCAAGTTTTCATAGAATCTCATTTTTTATTGTATGGCCTCATACATTCCCATTTGGAGCATAGCAGTGCTATCTGATCATTACTTGACTGTACTTTAACAATTACCATCATAAATATCTGAAATGGACTTGTCCATCCTTCAATTTGGATAGATCCATTAATTGTTTATGGGGGTGCTTACTGAAAATTTACTGACTGAATGGCAAATAGCACAGGAAATGATCAGACTGCACGGATGTGAAGGCTGACCTTGGTCTGCATTGGTCACAAAGGCAGAGTTAATCACTTCCAGCAGGGTAAGGATTAAAATAAGCTCTCATACAATTAACAAATATGTGCCAATGAATACAATTCCTAAGTAATATACCTGAATAACTCTTGAATTTATCATTTCTTTAATAAGGAAATATAATTCCATGCAAAATATATGAAATCAAACATACCAGCAGTGTCAGCATTTCACTTGTAATGTTAAAATATATTTCTCTGTATTTAAATATTTAAGTGATTTGTTTGCATACACTTCATTTCTTTAACTTCAAACAAATCACTAAAGAATATATTGGAAAATGAAATTATAAGAACAAATGGGTTCAATGCCAAAATGTGCTCCTGTTTAAATTCTAAATTCTGTACTGTTTCAGAATTTGTAACCTATTTTAACTTGTATTTAAATTCTGAAATAACACAGACTAAGCATGGAGTTGCAGATACAAAGGGGCAGGTTAAGTATTCTCAGTCATCTGATGGGTATTAGTCAATAAAATCTATTGAAGTGCAGTGCAATAAATGTTTAGGAATGTATCCAAAGGTAATCTGTAAAAAAGTTTCCTAATGGTCAACAATCAAATTCTCGTTAACCTGTACAAAAAGGTATCTGCTCCCTGTTATTGGAGGTGAATGATAGAATTATATCATAATTGGGCTTAATAATCCATCTATGATGACCTGTTTGACAATGTCAACTTCTGTACCAAACACATATGATTTATGACCAACAAAAGCAACTTAAATTGCCTTCATTTTATATAAAAAATGAAAATAACCCTAGCGCCTTTATAAATTAGCATTTAAAGCAATTTAGTTTCGGTCCCCTCAATTCTATTAAATATTAGCAATTTCTCTAATCTTAAATAATCAAATTCCAAAACTAAACCCGTAATTGTTCAAAAGCAGTAATAAACATTCAAAATTACTAGCATGTAATGATAATAAACATTCAACAATTATGACGCATTGATGCACGTAAAAATTCCAAAATATATTAATAACTCTGTCAAGTCATACCGTGGGAACATTTCACCGAAAAATCAAAAAATGAAATTACGACAAGACGCGTTTCTTGAATATAACGCAAGATGATATTTTACATAAAAGGTTAACAGCTGACAGTGTATCCTTTTTATGGGAAAAAATGTAAACAAATTATTTCAAATATTTTTTATTGTGTTGCTATATTTGTGAAATTTAACCATTTGTTCAGCAGTTTAATATTTTTCTACAAAGTAAATATGAGGGAACAGTTACAAAAATTTTATGCATGTTTGCAGATTAATCTGTGAAAAGATTTCTGGAGAAGATTCACAATTATTCACATTTTAAACAAATTTAAAAGTGAAAAAAATGGGATTTTGATTTTTTGGAGATTTTATAAATGGATTTAGTCTTTTTTTTTTCAAGAGGATTAAATTTCAGAAAATGTTCAGTATTGGATTAAAACACTTCTTTCAGAGGTAAGAATAGCTCTTATTTAAAATCTATGTAAGTGTTCTGATTTCAGGAGACAAGATAATCATTACAGCAGCCAACATTAATAGTGAACATTCTGAGAAAATGAGGCCCTGAAAGGGGTACTAGCTTTTTTTTTGCTTAAAATCGTACAATGACTGAAAATTGCTGTCAACAATGTATCATTTATGAAACCAAACCAGGAAATCTAAGTTGATTTTTTTCCCAAAACAGAAAGGGGTACAAGGTAAACGTTTAGCATTAAAGGGTAATAGAGGGAATAGCAATAAAGGCAGTGGATTTGAATAGTAAGAACAACTTGATGTATTAATTTTATTCAGGGGGCTTAAACTATTGCACTGTTAGAAATGTGGCCAACAATGATAACTTTTAACACACTTTTATGCACAGTTTTATTTTGTCATTTGTGCACCGCTGTTCTTTTTCTTCTTATGATGCAAATTACTTTGGTTACATTTCCAAGCTTGGTGTAAAACTCTTATGTTCCTTTCTTTTTGCTATAGTAATTTTACTAAGCAACCTTTTCCAACTACCTGAACAGAAAATTTGTACCTAATACCTCGAATATGTTAGCTTACTGAGCACAGTTACGTTTCATAAAATGTTCAACAATTCTTGAATTCAACTGGAAATATAAAATTAAATTTGCATGCAACCAAACTTTGGTCATTCCTTTCAATGTAAGCAGATAAAGTGAGTCAAGGGCCATAACTCTCCCACACAGTATGTCATGCAATACTTAGCATTTTAAGACTAACTATGTAATAACTCTAGAATATCTGAAAAATTAGTTTCCGTTACAGGTGAGGACAACTCCATAAATATTACAAGCAGAATTAGAATTCTTGCAAAGTATACACGGCATTCAAATGTATATGACTGTTTTAAGTAACACATCTCGCTAGCTCTATGACAGTGCAAGCAGTAGGTACTAATGTCGCACTGTAAATAAAAAAGAACTTCAAACAAATCACTAACCTGACCTTACTTTCATTCTATGACATTTACCGATTGACCTTCAGTTAAAAAGAGATATGTCAAGGGTTTTACTGTGTAAACATGAGGAAGGCCTTTCACTTAATTTGTTGTTATACTCATTACTGAGCATTGTATATTCTTCTTATAAGGGTCAAGGTGAATACTGCAACAAAAAGGTCAAATATTGGTCAAGGTCACTGGACTTGACCTCAAATGGCATTTAGTGGAAATATACTAAAACTGCACAAATAAATCAACAGAATAGGAGTTTTACTGGTTAACCAACTCATTATTATCATAATTTGTTCACATTACAGTAAGTGATTATCAGAAATTACCTATTGTGAATATGAAAGCAATTTAGTAGTAACATAACCAGGTAACAATTATATGCCGATATCATCTCCACTGGAACAAAATTAATTGTTAAAGGTCAAGGACACTTTAAGGTCATAATTCTTAAAGTTATATTTGAACATTATTGACCACTGTGTTATACAGAGCTGAAAAAAAAATCTATTACTTAGTTGTGAAAGGTCATGTGGTAATCAATATTTCAGCTCTTGACTTGATAAACCTAGCATGCATTCACATGTTTAAAAACTGTATCACATATCATCCATTAAATGGTAAATAATCAGTTCCACTTGGACCAAAGCAACTGATAACAATCACTTTGTTCCTCGATAGAATTTTAATACTAGGTATACAACTCTATGTTTAGGCATATCTGATATAAGAGATCGCATTTATAAGGTTTTAACTTGAAAAATAGATTTAATGGATTAATATGAGACACATTTAATACCAACTATTATCTGTTAACAGTAAATAAAAAGATCAGTTTCTGCCAATTTAGGGCAACCACAACTTGAGGTTTCAAACTGTTAAATCATTTTGGCCTTTTCTATTATAATTCACAGGGTGTTTTGACCAAATGCCTCTAAGCAGAAAAAGTCATTGAGAACAAAGCAATTAGCATGTAAGAGAACCAACCAATGATGTTAATGCTTTCTGTTTTTTTCAAGAAGTAGTGACACTGACTAACAAAGTTGCAACTCTACACTGAAATAGTATCAGTTTTAGAATCAGTTAGAATCAGTTTTATTTCAACAAAAACTTCTCCCAATGGGCTGACTGATGGAAATTTTGTAAAGTAGACTTGGAAAAGAAAAATGTTTTTGAGAAATTTCTATGGCAAAATCAATCATATAATTCATTTATACTGTGTATATTCTTTCACACTAAATGGGGCAATGTTCTTTAAACATGAATTATACTGGCTTTTGTATAATGATTTACACTGACAAAAATTTTTTTAAAAAAGCCTCAAATCCACCCCTCCTTCAAACTTCATAAAGACCAAGTCAAAGTTTCTTCTATGAAGGAAAAAATAACTTCTTTAACAGTTTAAGTTTTCCCTTTGACAGCTATAAAAGGTCAATTTAGCATGAAAGAGATCAAGACATTTTAGCTTTTGGCAATTAAAACTGACTGCGTATTATGTCCAAATGACTGGTTACCTTTGCTTCATTGACTGACTTTTAAGTTACCTACTGCAAAGGCTAGTTAGTGATAATTTCCATTATTAAGTAATAAAAATGAAAACTACTACAAATGTCACTGATTAGTAATAAAAATACTGATAGTATGATTTTTCAATTTTACATTAGAATTCTGCATACTGCTATCTAGTAAGGTTTTAAGAAGTCTGTATTCGGAAAACTGGACTTTGCTGTAATTACGATTTTCTGCAAGGCGAACTATGCCATGATTTCATGGTAAACCTGATATATACACTGTTACTGAACATTCTCGGCTGTAAAACTGCTGAAATTCGATCAAACAATTCACAACAGAACAAATTGATAGTGAACTACAAGTATATCCTACAATTCCATCAATCCTTAGTGTTAGCAACAAAAGATGTGGCACATCCAAAAAAAAAACCAATTTACCAAAAACTGACCAGTTCCTTTGCCATTTTCGAAGAAGAATCTTGATTTGACTCTAATTACCCACCATAGTTTAAACAATCTCTTTACATGGTTGTACAACTGCACTTTGAGCTTTTCCATTTATTTACACTTCATTTAATAAGAGTAACACCTCTGTAAGATAAAACGTACTTCAAATTCTTCATCTGCTTTTTTACAGCCCTGTTTTTTCGCACTATTACTTAAAGCCGCAAATCACGTTATCAATTTATGGGCTCAATGCAAAGTCAATATAGTAATGCAATACATAGAAGAAATACATCCATCTACCCTACTTCACTCTTGATCTGCAAATCAATTCATTTGCAAAAAGTGCCTTTTCCCATGAGAAAAGTTCCTTAAACAATGTTTATACACTACTTATTATTGATAACTCACTTACAAATCATCTTCAAGTGATTCCCTGCCTATAAAACAATCAATTTGTTGATATTTTAATGTCATTTTATCAATATAATAAAATATCCATTAATTTATATGTATCGGCCAACCAGGAAAAGTAAAGGAATTTAAAGCCATATTTTTCTGACCAATGGAAAATAAAAGCAAGCAGTCGTTAATGTCTTCAAGTACGATGAATTTCACAAAAATATGTCGATATAAAATGACACTGGACTACGAAATCTGTGGTCTGGTGAAAATATGTTAGGCTGAATAACCTACAGTTGGAGATTTGATCTTCTACTTAAACACTACCATTACCACTGCTCTTTCAAGAGATCTCTAAAGCTAATGTGTATGTTTACTAGTTTAAACATATCTATCTATGTTGTTTGGGAAACAGGTACTTGCAACTTATTAATTCCACTTCCTAGATTCAAACATTTATTAATATCAAGCATTTGGAATGTGGAAATTCACTGGAAACTCTCCCTCCTGCCTGGAGGGAATCAAACCCATGACCTCCCAAGTCTGGCACTATACCCTCTGCTTCTTTAACTATACTGTAGATCTGTATTGATGCTATACACCATGCATGTAATGAACCTTGGTTGTCACTGGGACATGAACTTTGTCTTGCGCTGTTCCTGAAACTTTTAAGAAATTTAATTCCTCTGGTACGGTGTGTATATAGCATAGTGGGAGAGTGGGGAGACATAAAGAATTAAACTCAAAGCAAGCCATGCTAATGGAATGCTGAAAATATAACGTTTCCCCCTACTGTACAAGTATGAACCACAGCTTGTAATATATAAGATTCAAATTTGATGTTAAACAATTCTGTAACACTGAAGCCACTCTAGGTCAAAGTGAATACCAAAGCGAGATTTGGAAAGGAAAATGGAAAACTTCAGAATAAATAACTTCCAACATGATTTTGCATTTCTCACAAAACATACATTGCTCACTAAATCAATTTCCACCATTTAAATAAAATTTGTCTCATTATAAAACTGTTACATTAAAGGTAATAAGCCATGTAATACCTGTCTTCATCTTGGCGCAGCTTTTCATCGGCATGACCATAAAATTTGATTAATGGAACTTGTAAATGTAAATAATAGGATGAACAGATCTAAGTTACCATAGAAATAAGTCATCACAACTTTTCTTACCAAACACATTTATTATTCAGAAGAATTTTATTTAATATGAACTTTGTCATAGTAACATCTACCAGAATTTCATTTTTTTTTCACCCTGCAGAAGTACAGTAATGTAAATCTGGTATTAAGTGATCTAAGGTAATAATTATGCCAAGACCTTGTTGGCCCAGATAGCTTAGTGGTTAGAATGTATACCAGTTACAAATCCTAGCTTGACATATGGCATTACCTTAGATAAAGATTTTTTTGGCAAATACCAGTAATTAAAGCCAGTGGCCCTTCTTTCACCATGGGTAGTTTAACTGAACATCAAAATTATTTGAACTTTTAGACTTTGGAAAATCGGTATAGGCATTTTTTTTTACAAAGCACAAAAGCACCTGGCCCGTTTGCTTCAGCAATACAAAGTATATCTAGCCTTTCTGTCAGGCCAAAAAGCAAGTCAATTCTATTTGCAATGTCATGATGACCTGACCTCATGATGACCTTGACCTAAACTGACAAATATTTTTAACATAATGCTGAAAACATATCAAGAACATTTTTTAATACCAATTTTACATTAAAACCAGTGCCATTTTGCTTTTACCTACAACAGGCATCACTTAAAATATTGATTTTTGAAACCTTTTAAGACCCTCTCTAGAACACTCAGCTGATCTGTTCAAAGTAAAGCTTGGAATCTCAGGCTCTCACAAGCTCTCAGAGCAGCAGAGCAGCAGAACAACTGCAGCCATTCCAATTTTTTGCCAACTTTTTTTTTTTCACCGTTTTGTTCCATGTTTATTTCACAGGTAAATCAAGCAGGGAAGCTAATGCTCAAAGCACTGCCGATTCAACCTGGAATTAGTGTGGAGAAAAATACAGTCGAGGAAAGCCTACAGTGAACAGGATGTGAGGATTGGAATCGTGTTTTCACTTGTTTACGTAATAAAATGGTGGATTTTTATGAAGACTGAAAATTCTGGATTTTTACGAATTTACTGAATGCTGCTATTTATGCCTGCTGGATTTTAATCATTAGCTTTTGGTAAGTAAAATGTTGTTTTTACAAGTTTATGATTTGATATAAAAATGTGTTTGAATATTTATATATCCAGAAGTCTATTATTCATGCTGAATGAATCTGTCTAGATTAGTTTTACAGTTCAAATTATCACCTTCATTTTCAACAGTTGAAGAAAAATTATCTATGTCCACTTGGGCTAAGTCTCAATGTTTCAACTGTTCATAGGTTTGACATTTTACAGTTGTCCGGCCCTTTTATCAGAACATTCAAAACATTAGCAGGATATTCAACTTATTCTAGTATAATTATCTGGGCTACACTTGGGTAAAGCCATCATCAAAATTCTCGATGGATCTCAGACAAATACTTCCTAGTTTTTACTCCACTAAATAAAAAAATTACTGTAATTTTTAATATTACCTTATTTTATGAGTGTTAAATGACTTCTTATGTACAGTAAAGTGCCAGAAGTGCTGTGATACCGACCCTTTTCTAGAAGTGAAACAATGTTGTTACATTGCCATGAACTGAGCACTGAGCTCTCTTGAGCTGAACAAAATGAGCTCAGCTAACTGTCTGCAGTTTTTCTCTAGATGAGTGTGGATTGCTTCTTGAGAAATATTCAAGGATTTCTTAGACATTAAGGAGAACAATTATTGAAACTCGAATGTAGATTCTGTCAAAGAACCTGGCTAGTTAAATTATTTAACAATTCTTGGAGTCATACATGATAATGCAGTTCAGTACGAGTTTGAAATCTGAATCTTTCGTAACAAATGGCGCTTGAAATTTTGTTGAATGATACAAAGCAAGCTAAGCTATTAAATGTTTTTATGTCATTAAAAAAAATCTTGTCTGTTAATTAGCCAAGGCAGCACAATTTATCTTACTCAAAAAGGGAAAAAAATTTAGATCACTTTCAATTAAGTATCAACTGGTATACACTCTATGACATTTACCTGACATTTTGTACAGCCTTTTCCCATACTCAGGTACATAATTTTTTCATTTGTGTGGTACCTTGTATGTTTATATTGTCTGTTTATTAAGTCAATGCCAAATTATAATTAGCATGACAACAGAACAATTTCCGCTTTTTTAGGCCAATCTTAAAGACTGTTGGTTGGAATGATATCATACTAGTTCTCACGGAGGAGGGTTGCTGAAACTTTCTGTAAAGTAAACTTATTCTCCCATTAAGGCAGTATTTCCATACAACTCTTACTCAAACATTGATGAACAACCACTAGCAGATCCAGGATGGGGTGCACCCCCTTAAATTCCTGGACCATATATGTTGTTGTAGACACATGAAAATGAAATATCATGCAGTTCTGATGCTCACTGACTCTGGTATAACATACAGCTCTGATATGTTCTTTTTGTCTTTATAGTATTCAGCTTGCATACTGCATAGTTGCATAAACATTACATGATGTGACTTGTGACTGTAGAAAACGGACCTAAATTTGGCCGAAATATTCCCCCCCCCCCCCACCCCTTCACCTGAAATCCTGGATTTGCCTCTGACAACCCCTGCATACTGATTATGATATGCTTCAGGTGGTTAAGACATGGATTGAATTGGAACAGACTCTTTCTGGATATCAAATAAAGCCAGTGACAGTGCAATTTAATCTCAAATTGATGTTTTAGATGTAATTATCCCGGTACCATTTTTTTATATAAGGCAAAAAAAAACACTTGCCATATCTTTGAAGTAAGTCTAGAAGGATTCTGTATCTAAAAAATTTTGAAATATCATTTTCTGAAAGATATTTGAAATGTTCGTCTGATTACCTTTGCCCACCCACAACTACTTTTCCTTTTAAAATGGGAGTTTTTCGTACAAACAAATCACTCAGAGTTATAAAAAAAAATATTTCTGATATTTTTCATCTTAAAATCTGTTTATTTCTTCTTTGACTGAGTCCAGAATATGTAACTGTAATTTTGGTTACCTAACATTTGCCAATTTTTTAGATAACTCTTCTTGAGAAAACCCAGCTAATGTAGAGGCAGTGATTTAATGTTTCAACAAAATGATAGAAGAAAAAGAGTACCTACTGAACTCTTAAAAACAGGCAGAATCATTTATCATTCTGTCTCATGGATTCATAAGTCTGTATCAATCTTGGACTAAATAGCCAGTGTGGCAAGCTTACATGAATGATCAAACTCGATTAACATTCTGATAAATGGTAAAACACAAGAACATACTCTGTTCCATCTATCCTATTCTAATCAATCAATCCTCTGGCAAACATGAATGGAGAAAACAATATTCTGCACCTAGAAAACCTTTTACTTTGGTTATTTCACAATAATAGAAAAATCAAACACATCTCTACAATATAATGTGTGATTTATTGCCATGTTTGTTCCAAGAAATATGCCCACACAAACCCATAATTTTTTGTTACTGCAAGAAAAGTTCATGCCAACTGCTCAATCAACGATATTTCATCAATATGTTAACTTTTTAAAAACAAGAAAAAAGCTATAATTACAGTTACGTGCTTCAGCAATTATGCATACCTTCCCAAAGTCTTGGCTAACTTCCACACACACACTTAAATGTACTTTAATCATCTGATTAACCGTTGGTTTTTTTTTTTTTTTTTTTCAAAAGATTACATCTTCTAACAATAAGAAACAAAGTTTCCTGTGAAATTAAGCATTCTCTTTTTTCCATGAAAATCTGCTCTGATACAAAAGGTAAAAGGAATGTTGAAATGAAATTGAAACAACCCCGCTGCATTTGGTCTTCCGAATGGTTTAAAGATGGCAGTTCTTATAAATAAATCTTACAATACAGCAAAGGGATACTGTATCATTTTTGTTGTACCAAAAGAACAGGAAACTATCCATCTACTCATACAGTCAGTGTCTGAGTTATATCCAACCCTTTATCACAGGTATTTTTGTTCCTGTTTTCTTCCTAACATAAAAAGGACTTATACACCAACAGTTTACCAAAGTACAAAAAGTCACATACAAATTGGAAAAGTCAACTCAAAATCATGAATATGATGACAACAATATCATTATTATACTTTATTCTACAATGATTTTACCTGTTCCACACTGCCAAATTTAAGTGCTCTGTGCATAATCCCAGCTTCTGTCAGAAATTAACCACAGGCAGACGGATTTTCACATGCCATTTCTCAGCATTACCTGTGCCAAAATTTATCTTATGTCAAAAATGGCTTATCTTTTTAAACTGATTTAATGGTGAACTTGTGTAATTGAAGGATTTCAACAACTGAACATTGTGCAGATAACAACAAAGTGCAATCCACTGACGACTTGATAGCACAGTGCTAATGCCTTGTACATTGTCATATATTCTCTGAAAAAAAAAGCAAAGTTAAACTACAGTTTTAACCAACAGTAATTCTTACCACAACAAATGCACAAAATAAGGTCTAGTTCAAAACAGGTAATGTGCAACTGGATGAGTTAAGAACCAAAGCTGATATAAAATAAAGGGTACCCTAGCACATAAGTGAATACCATGGACAGTGGAAGTTCGCTTAAATATTTGGTCGAATTTTACTCAAAGCTCAGGATGACGTAGCTTTATCCAGCTACCTCATTAGTAAAATACTTTTAATGAACCATGAACAAGTGCTTTACTTCCAGATTTCAGCTAATTCACTGGGAAGGATTGAACTTGACGTCTGCTGTGTTTTACAGATGAGCACACCCTTTCAAGGACTTTAAAATGTTCTACTTTTCAGTAAAATGTAACTGAGCTATGACTTGACGAAAAATTACAAGGCAATATCTAGCACATCTATTCTATGAAAATAGCTAGCTGCAACTTTTACTGCCCTTCTTCCAAGGACATGGACTCTGTACTCAGCTAGCCATATTTTTTTATTATTTTAAATCAATTCAGAAACTAGTTCTTACAGCTTATGTAAACCCCCCTCAATGAGTGCTTCCCAGATTCAAACAAGTGCTTGTGCCAAAAGTGTGGAATGCTGAAAGTCACTGAAGAATCTCACCCGTGGTCGGACTCAAACCAGCAATCTCCAAGTCAGGAGAATCATGGCCCTCTAACCCCTCCACCATTGTTCCTCCTCAAAACATCAGAAAAGTGAAAACAGTGTACCATATTTCTGACTGGTTCCAGATATTGATTTACCCTGGAATCAAGCAAAGGCATACCAGTCTTTAATTCCTCATGAAAGAAAAATTTCAAAGGAAAATTTCTGAAAACGTTTTTTCCTGAATTTCTTCATACCTTCTTTCACAGAAATCTGTTCTGGCAACCGGCCCAAAATATGAATACTAACTGCATGGTTCAGAATATCTGAAATTAACTTTTCTATGGGAACCGATACATTAGACAATAGAATTTCATCAAAACTTGGCACCAGACACAAGCTGTTAATCTATTAATATTAGTAAGTTAATAACAGAGTTAAACAGAGCTTCTATGTTACCTGAAAAAAAAATTAAGCCTCTGTTGAACAGGAAACGTTTAAGAAATGTAGGAGAAGAAAAGTTATTCAATTGATAAATCATCGTTTCACTATAATTGCACATTTTGCTCTTGCAATATTGGCTTCTTTATCAGGTATGAGGTCTTTGGCTTCAGTCCAGCTGCAGTCGATCAGGCTGTGCACTTTAAGCCTTGTTAAAGTATACCTTTCAGTTTAGCAGAAACTTCTAAGTGCTTTCATTTTGTAACGGAAAAATAAGAAGTAAAGCCTTAATATCAATTAGCATTTTCTTGTACATACTTAGTCTCTACAGCAAAGCATTAGCAAGTAAACAAATTCTCAATTAGAACCACTTCAAGACAACTCAGTGATGTGTGCTTCATCAATATGTGCTTCATCAGTATTCAAATACGTAACAATAGGTCATTCAAAAAACTTGTGTAGTCTAATTCCCAGAGTGGCTGGCTGCTTTGACTAAAATATAGACTCTCTCAATGATACACCTCAATATTAGGGATGACAGCAAAACAGTTCTATCTTCAAATGTAAACATTGTTTTTGCTTTCTGCTTTCAATCGACGATGACTCTACTACAAAGCCAAGGTGCGAGCTTAGAAATACTGGGTTTACAAAGAGTTACAAAATTTCATAACAGTAAATGTATCAATATCTTTCTGAAAGACTGAAAAAAAAATCAGTACTGCTGAAACCTGCCATAAGTTTTCTGATCAATTTATGTTCATGCTCCATCGCCACACAATATCTGCCCTACGTACCTGTTTTCTCTAGCAATCTCGGCTGTGAAACATCAGCAGATAAGGTTGATCTGAAATATACAAGATATCATGTAAGCCATACCTGCCATTAGACAGAAATTATGCAAAAACCGGATTGACAGCACATCTTGCTTAAGGTTTTATGATCCAGGTTATCATAGACATACAGACCTGAATTTTGATCAGGTATTGTATTCAAACTACCAATGGCAAACAGCTGCTCTTGTAGATTATCCGGTGTTCATACAAACGCAAGAGGTTCTGAACACGCTCGATCAGCCGTAACAATGAAAAGAAAATCCTAGATCTACGACCTATGAAAAATTAACGATGATACTTGGCTTAAAACAAGCATGATTAAATTGTATATGACTTTTATTTCCATCTTTGTAGAAGCCTTTAGTCCACGTAATTAACAAACTACTTCTTCGCCAATAAAACTAATTTTCTAGCATTACATCTACCTTCCCACACCTTACTTTGCAAAGTGTTTAGGCTATCAGTTCTAAAGAACATCTCATCCTTGATAACTTGATCTTAAATTTATTGTACATTGAAGGAAAAAAGATACTTCCATCTTATGCCTGTTCTTATTTCCAGATAGTCTGTCCTGCAACTGGAACAAAACAAAGAAATAGAAATAATATTATGCAGCCTACTGTACCTACTTCTGAACAAACTCTAAAAGAAAAAACTTCTGCCATGCTGTTCTTTTACTGAACAGTTGCCCTTATTTATACACAGGTACACATGGCCTCTTTTTTGCTCTTTTCTACATCCTCCTTCCATATTGTCTTTTTATTTCTATGATATAATCTTGGTGGTAGATCGTTCCCATGTGTTTACGCACAGTGAATCACATTTATACAAACAACTACTTTAAAGAAATAAGGACCGCACAATAACAATTCAAATGCAGCAAAGGAAAAAGACAATAACTTCTGAATCTCAAAGCAAGACATTTTCAGAACTGAGGACTTTTCGGTAAACAAACACAGCTTTGAAGCTTTTCCAGACAAAGATCTCCTCTCAAAGGTTTGACTATAGTTTAAGGTTCATTCAGTCGAACATCAAATACCACACCCAATCCCTAAAAGCCTTGGCTCTTCATCGTATATTCTGAAAACAAAACAATTATGGCAGCTTGCACTGAATCATTATCCCCAAAGAATCTGGAGCTGTGTTTTTCATATTTAGATTAAGCATACTTTGGCAGATTCTCATGAATTGCACAATAAATATTAACACCCTGTTCATACTTTCTGCACACAGTGCAAACTTCTGTCAAAGTATCACAAAAAGATGGTGCAAAAGAAAAAGAAATACAAGGAAATTACATTAGTTTTAACACAGCGCAAAGATTTCTAGAGGTGATTTCTTACATTTTGTATCAATTCCAATAGCTTGCAACATCTTTGGGATGTTTACATTCAATGAATAACATTTCTAGCTGATTATATCCTATGATAGAATTTATGTTCCCAGAGAATCCCAGCTATGCATTTTCTTTTTTTTTTTTTCCCTGACAAACCATATATTGGTGAATGACTAGACACTGTTCCAGTATATTTTATTGTATATGTTACATAAAAAAAAAAAATTCACACAGATCCTAATGTTATTGACGAAACCCCAAAAAACACGTAAAAAGAAATCTTGAACTCGGTTACATACCTTTGGTAAATCGAGAGACAATAGGTACCAGAGTGAAAGACATCAACTGTCAACATGAATAAAATGCACACTAAAGATGTACTGTAACTGTACATAAAGCAAGTAAATGGATACAACAATTTTGCTTCGATCCCTCAAAAAATAATTCAATTACAGATAAATGATCCATCATTAGTACCTATATAATTAAATAATCGAAACAAAGTAATAGATAAACTATCATACCATCAATGAAGTCAACAGCTGTAAAAGACAATCCATCAAAATGTTAGCCATAACTTACTTGAATGTTGCTTATTCCATCCGAGTCCAAGATGGCACTCTCTAATCCACAAATGTCATCTTCAGTATCATTCGTTCCACAGTTATATTTTGTACACACTAAATATTTTTCGGGACTACTGACATTAGTAAATAGGACACAACTTCAAGAAGCATTCCTGAAACATTCCATCAGCGGGAGACGTTTTTGTCTGCGATAGTTTCTGTTGAGTTAACACACCTTTTCATTTCAGTTTCATTGTTAGATAATAAAGGAACAATTACTTATAGTAAGTGCACAGCAGTCAGTACATAATAGGATTATCTTTATGTTTATGTTCCTTTTTCAAATACACTACTCACCAAAAGGTTTTGTCATATTTGCTGTTAAGTGTTTACTTCATCTTGCTGCAAAAGTGGAGCAACTTTTTTTTTGTACAGATTGCCAGGCTGTCAAAAAGCATCTTAATTAATATCATTTCTCACTAGCAGTCAGTTTGGGGTAAAGTCAATGCATCAAGTATGTCCAATTCAAAAGGACATCTCTAAGGACTAATTGTAAGGCTTACTTGAAAATACGCAACTGCAACCTAAACACAACTCTGTTTCATTATCTCAAAATTTCCTTCCATGTTCTTTCAGAATTCTTTCTGCTTTCATTTACTGCCAGAATCTGTATATCTCTCCACTGGACTGGTTTCATTCTGACCAAAACTGTCAATGTATCAAGATAATCAACATGGTGGGAAATTTGCCAGATGTAAAGGATGCCCTTTGTAACAATAATTTTTTTTTGATATAACATGTCACTATATACACTATACTGAAATTTTACAAGTTTTCTGAGTGCAAACTATAACAGTAATCAAAACATCCTTTTTTTAACTTGTCAGTGTCTTGCATAAACTTGTCTCTGTAGTAAACTTGATAAAGCTTCACATAATTATTTATAACAGTGGCAAGCATTTTGCAAACTATATCAAAGCCGGTTGCATGTTACCTTCATCACCGATCATTCGAACAGCCAATGTGACCTGGCATCGTGACAAGGCACTGTAACATTGTCAAGACATATTGTATGTAAGATAAACACATGACTCAGGTGTACAGACAATAACACCAGCATGCAACAGAATTATACAACAACAAACATCCTAAATGCATCGCAGACAAAAATTAAGACACAAGTATCTGGGTCGTACCCCTCCCAAGTATTATTGTCACTGTTAATAGAATAGTACCGCAATAAACCCAAGCGGTTGGTGCCAAAACTGCAAAAACAGTGGCGCAATTGGTAAACACGGAGATAGTAAGGTAGATCTGACATTAACACAAAACAACTTGTAGCAGATTTATGATCATTTCATGTGATAGTTACAATGTTTAGTCAGTAGACAAAACGTACCACAAGTACCTGCTATTTCTCAGCCCCGCTCACTATCTGAAAATGCTCCAAGCTCCAATAAAAAAAGTGCTGGAGGATATATTTCTTTAAGATATGGCAGTGTTTTTTTTTTCCTAAAAAGAGCAAGCCAACAAATGACTGAATAGCTTCTTTTAGAAATGACTGAATAGCTTCATACTGAACTCGGGGAAACTTACTGAGATCAGGATGGCATCTAGGTATATACATTTCTCTTTGCCAAATACTCTGTGGGTGGTGTTGCACAAAATATCAAGCATACTTGATGACCTCAGAAGTAATTCATATCCTCCTTTCTTACTGGTTGATCATTTGATGTCCTGACAGATTGCATGATGATATGAATGGTTCCAAAACTTTTGGTTCCAAATTTTGTTTATAGAATAATTGTTGAATCTTGAACAGCTTGAGGTATTTACAGTCAAGTATAGGGGTCACATTCATTAGGAATCTACTGATAATTTTTTAACCTTCTGCCTAAGTGCACTGAGTGCTAAAAGCAATCAACTTGGTACAGTTATTCTCTTGACTTCATTAAATCATGACTTTATTAAATTATAAACTTTAAATACACCAGCATAGCTTAACAAGATGTCAATTTTACAATATAAATGAAATTCCAGACCAAAACATAAATATGACAGCTGAATGGTGACAATTAATACTAATTATTTTCCTTTTATAATTTTGACTTTTCCTTTCACAATAAATTATTTTTTTTTCACTGATGGCTAACGGGATGTGTTTAGGTTAGATTTCATCCAAAAAATTAGTCATTCAAATTAAATTTCAAAGTAAACTTTTTTGGTTTTAAGATTGCCATACTACATTGATAAGGGTTTCGGAATGTTATCACACTTATTTTATATTCAGTTCACAAGTCTGATCAATACTGACCTCAATGAACACGTATCCATCTATTGTTTCAATGAAATTTAAAAGATAATTACTGATAACTGACAGATTATTTAATACACCAATCAAAACATCGTCATGATTCGGGGAGCGGTTCTTTGTTTTGAAAAACAAAGCGCTAAATGCCGGACGGCAGGTAGCTTGTGTGTAGAAATCAGATAAAACTTCTTGTCAATTAATAAACTTTAGATGAACAATTGTAATTAAACTTGATTAAATCAGTTAAAGATGTGTACGACACCGAAACCTCGCTGAATAAACAATCTATGCATTCAATAGTTTAAGCAAAACTCATCAAATTACAAACTGATCGGGAATCTCAGAATGAGCATAGAAACAAATACTTGTCAATACATCTTCTTTACTGAAACCACAGGATTCTTTAAAATAACTGTGTTAATTTTGCTGTGATTCTTTTCATTGTATACCACAAATCACAAGGAAAATTAATGAGGATTTATTCATTACATTCAACTGGGTAAGTTTTCAGTTTACCAATGTTAGCAGGTGTGAATCCCATAACAAAAACCTTATATAAAAGGGAATCATGAAAGGCTTAAACGAATGGTACAAGGATGGTAATTTTGGCTCACAACAGGCTTGTACCATGCTAGGTAGGTAAATTTTCTATCACAACAGGCTTGTAATGTCCAAGGATGGTAAATTTGGGTCAAAACAGACCTATACAGTGCTAGGTCTCAACAGGCTTGTTCAATGCTAGGATGGCAATTTTTCTATCGCAATAGGCCTGTACAAAGCTAGGATGGCAATTTTTCTTTCACAACAGCTTGTATGTGCCAAAATGCTAATTTTTCAATGACAACAAACTTGTACAGTGCAAGGATGATAATTTAGGATCACAAAAAAGTTCGTACAGCCCTATAGGATGGTAATTTAGGATAGCAATAGGCTTCTATGGTGCTTGGATACTAATGTTCAATCAAAATAGGCTTGTAAGGTGCTAGCTGGTAATTTCTTTGTCACAACAGCTTGTGCAGGATACAAAACTTTCAGATTTCAAAAAAAAAAAAAAATTATAATAACATACATAAATAAACTACTAACACTGTAACACTCTGTGGTACTGGAAGGGACATTTCCATTTTACCTATCATCATTCTTTAACCTTTCATTCTGTTGTCTCAAATTTTCTTTTGGACATTCTTGCATGTCTGGCAAAGGAATTTAACAAAATGAAATCATTCAAACAGCCACAAATATTTTTAAGCAGGTGGTTTATTTCTAAAGGTTAACTTTGCAAATGATTTTCAAGACGTAACAATAACAACAGTTAAGCCAAATGCATATCTAAGCCAAGTGGACACATTAACAGGTTCTAGGTTTAAACACTTGAATCCCGGTATGAAACAACCATTTCATTGTAATACCAACAGATTCAAGCACATGTTTACTTCTGGTTTCAGGATCAAACATTTTTCTCTTGATTTTAAACCTTAGATTCTCAGACTGTACTTGCATCATTGGAATTATCTCAGAGGCTGTAACAGTTATGTCAGCACTCCATTTAAAGTGTATCTTTACCTGATAATTTATCTGTTCAGTTCCCAGACATACAAAAACAACAAAGATTAAGATTAAAGTCGATTTTTTCAATTTTTTAATCAATCGCCCCATTTTCCCACACCCACTCTTGAAGTGTATTTACCTGGACAGAATGGTGTTTATTTATAATTTATATTCCATGTTTAATTTCTAATTTAACTACTGCTGTAAACTAAATATTACAAAACCCCTACCCTGAATTCAACAAATCAGCAAAAAAGCCATCTGACCCCGCCATACCTGAGAAGGAAAGTGTAAACCAAATTTTTGTCAGGCTTTTAGAAATGTACCACTTTTATTATATCAAAATCACACAAGAATTAGCTGTTTGTAATAAGGAAGAATTTGTCCCTAAATCTTCCTTGTGTAATCTCTAGGAACCAGAGTCTAAAATTTAGAACAAAAGAGGTTGGCCATAAAGACTGATTCATTTTTTGACTTGTCCTATTAGTTTACTCTGTCTCTTTTCTATTGGCAGACAATGTTTTAAACAAATGCAAACATGGAAGTTCAATTCTGACTTCACTACTCATGGAAACCTATTTTTGACTTCACTTCTCATGGAAATCTTGTTTTGACTTCATTAGTCATGGAAATCTAGTTTTGACTTTGTTAGTCATGGAAACCTAGTTTTGACTCCACTTCTCATGGAAATCTGGTTTTGACTTCATTAGTCATGGAAATCTAGTTTTGACCACTTCTCATGGAAATCAGTCATTGTGACTTCACTAGTCATGGAATTCTAGTTCTGATTTCATTAGTCATGTAAATCTAGTTTTGACTTCATTATAGTCATGGAAATCAAATCTTTTTTTCCATCATGTAACAAAGTCATAAGGCATTATTATGAGTGTAACTTTCTTCCTAACAATTCTAGATCATTTTGCTGCTGTCATGTTATTTTACCAATATCATGAACATGTGAAACTTAAAAGAATGCTTATTTGTACATTGCTAATACCGGTAAGTAAACAGTCAAAGAGCAATTAATTTCTTAAAACAACAATATTTTACACTAAATTTGTTTTATCTGAATAACATCGCTCTGTTCTCTTGAAAGATAAAAGCAGCTATATAACATATAATTCAGTCATTATGCAAATTTGAGATTTTAGGAGAAAATGTCATGGATTATAAAAAATAAATTTACAACAAAAAATGCAACTATAAATAAACATGTACTCATGAGCAAACAACTTCCGCAATTTTCTCACGGTACAAGGTATTTGATAGCGTAGAAAATCAAACAATAATGACAGATGATATCATATGTAAATAAGAAAGGTCAAACAAGGTGTCAGTGATTTTAAAAAAAAGTTTCTTTAACAGTTATAATCATCAGTCATCTTAAGATATTGCAATGTTCTTAATCATTTTCAACTTTTTGGTGAACAAACAAGTTCATTATACAGTTGAAACCATAAATTATCTTAAAACCAAGACACTTTAAAGTAATTCATTTAAAAGGTGACTTGTCTATTCAATTTATAATTTTCTTCAGGCATTGGTACTGGGTCTAAAATAAACCACTAACTATTTAATGCCTGGTGAACAAAACTGCTTGCAAAAGAAACTAAGATGACCTTCACTGAAAGGTGGTCTTTATTCACAGATGATTGTTTTAGAAGAGTGAATGTCCATTGGTCATCAAATATCTTAAGTAAATCAATTTAACAAAAGTTATAGCCTGAGAAATTGTTCAAGTTATGGTGGTGACAGGGATGGTTTTGTGTCTGGAATTCTATCTACATAATCCTGATCAGTAATAATAACAAATTCATCAATTACTCTTAACTCCTATGTAAACATGGTTTATCTAAATTCATAAATTATCCCTCAATTACTTTCATTAGCTGCTGTAACCGATAACAGGAGGGAGTTGCAACATCGTCCAAAATAGCTCCAAATTTCTCAGTGGGATGGCCAGTTTCCAAAATGTCTACAATATTGTATATGTTCAATGAAATAATCCTGTATACATCTTGGAGCTTAAACCGTGAGAAAGTTCACATTATAAGCCCAGTGATGACATAAACTTTATATTAATCCTACTTCACGTTTAACAAGGCAAATCACTTGAAATGACACTACTCTAAAAAAAGAAAGCATATAAAGAACTTGTAGTGTTTCTTGATAAATAGTGCTGAAGTGGTCATCCTTTTAGTACAGACCTATACAGTACCAATACTATTCACAAAAGGTAAGAGTTTCAACAAATACTTGTGTACCGGTTGAGTGTTGGACATTAAATGATATCTGCTGATTTGTTTGTGATCAAATGAAGGCTTGAAAATAATTGTGTAAATGTGTTTCTTGATAGATATCTATTTTGTTATCAGTGTTGGTGTTTGGATGCCTTTACTCAACATCCTTTCTTGTTAAAAACTTTAACCTTGAACTTGAGTTCAGAAACGTCTGTCAATATCACAGACATGTCTTCTAACCAATTAAACTGAAGGATTTTAAAAGAAAACTGCACAAATATTTTAGCATACTGTCTGATCAAATCGAAGGCTGAATGCAGTAAGTGCAGTCAGTGGTGTAGCTGCCTGTACGCGGAATACCATGTGTGTACAATTGAATTCGTTCCTGAAGGTTGACAAAAAAAGATAACTATCTTATAGCCCAACAAATTGTGCGCCAGGGCTCTTTATTATATTAACGATGGTCGCCCTTCGTAAAGGCCGACACTTTGTAATATCAGTTTGTAAATTGGTCGGTCTTGCGGTCTAAATATTGAGACTATTTTAATGTGAAAAATGATATAAAAACTGCTGTCCTGAAGCTGCAAGGGGGCTTGACACTTAATTTTGGCCAAGCACCGCCCCTGGCCGTCTGCTTTAGTTTATAGAACTTAAGATTTTTTTTGTTTGTATTCAGCCCTCGAATTGTAGGTTATTTTTCCTATATTTCCATGTATTATATAATAAGTTATTATGTAGTAAGGTTTTCTCAATCTGGTTTTAACAATATAAGATACAAATGACAATCATCTCAAATTGCTTAAATCATTTAAATACATACAATGGAATTACTCTTCCTCGTGCTTCACGTTCATTTCGCGGCTAACTGTAACGGTGACACTGTGAAAAGAGCACGTTGATTTTTTTATATCAATATTAAAAGAATAATTCAGTTACAAATTTAAAAGGATCTTTTTACATAATTGAGCTTTAAGTCGCTATTTGTGAAAATGACACGCTCTGTATCATGTTTATTTCTCATAAATATGTAAAATACGGACAAATGTCACAGCCCATGATGCGCGAGACAGTAGTATAAGATCTTTGCGGTTTGTTCTCATTTCTTAGCCTGGGAAAATCGCAAACAACTCACTTGATCAACCAACTTGAAAATTTTATTCGATTACACCTTTCTTACGTATACAATTTCAGTTGTCATTTTCCTTTTCAAAGCAACAAACTGGACATATTATGTGTCAAGCCTTAAATTGATTCACGTCTTTCGTAAACAAGTTTTCACAAGAAAAGTAACTTTCTTGGCAAATATCTACCATAATACTGGAAAAGAGCGGGAAAGATAGACATGATGTTATTTCACTTCCCAGATAACATTTCTTTGGCGTCACGTGATTTTGCAAACCGGCCATTTGCGTTCAGCTCAGTAGTTCTTATTCAGCGAAGAGACTCAATCTAACTGAAGTTCACGATCTCCCTACGGTTAGCAATAGCGTAGCGATGTTTAGGATATGATTTTAATCAGATTGCGAAGAGACTGGGCTTTCCAGTGTGAAATTTGTTGAAATGGTGTGGTCTCTTGATCTTGTAATGAGGGGAGGGGAGGGGATACTCAGCCAACGTCTTTGGTTCATAATCGATTTATTTTGGGACAAAAAAACGTAGGCGTGATGAAAGCAACTATGTACAAATATATTCACTAAAATCCTTGTTTTAGCGAAAGTAAGACTAACTGTATACATAACTGAAATCTTTACCTTCTATATATCAAGGCAATGATTCTTTCTTCACTTTGAAATCCTTGTCAGGATGAGTTTTGGAAACTTAGTTGTAGGAAAGAGGGCTCAGTCGTTTCGTCCATACATATCTTTGCGACCTACTGATGCATGGTCACGCTTTGGGACGTCCTTTCACCCACATTAAAAAAAGAGTGTCCTTTAAGAAATATGATAGTAAGATATTATCGTCTGCCGTTTTCCCACCGTTTGCGCGTGGTCTAGCAGTCTTGGTTTTCAAATTATGGGTGCAAGGTTCATTCTCTGTTTACCCAATATTTACTTTTATCCACTCACTGACAAGGCAGGAACATTGTTTAGACGTTGTTTTGTGGGTTTTTTGGTCGGTTATCTTGATCTATCTTCGCTTTTGGTCTGCCGATGTGCGTTAAGACTTGTAACTATGAGGACTGAGTTGTTAGACTAGAGAAAAACAAAGGCGGGCATTCGCAGACGACTAACTCATTCACCGTCCAATGATAATACGTGATAACAAAATATTGCGAATGTTTGCCTCAGTGGCACCGTCCGTTTTGTGACATCTATTACTAAATTGAAGCACTCTTTATTCTGAAAGTTTGATAAAATAAGTTTAACAACCAGTGTGTGAAGCAAAAATTTGGATTTTCAAGTAGTGATAAAATAAAAACTTGGATTAATCATCTGGTTCCTTCAGAATTGGATTAATAATCGCCAGTCGTGGAGTTAAGCTGTAGTGAAAGGCTGAGAAAATTAATTGTTACAGAAAATCCAGTTTCATAATTAGGTGTTTATTTGAATTTAAATTTGAGAAGATTGGATTACTGTTAAAATATTTCATTTAATGGATTTAAGTTTCAACTTATGTTCATTATTGGAAGGTAAATGCTGTTTTAGTTTTTCGGGTAATATTGGAATACTTTAATAGTATGAAAGAAAATATGAAAGAAGGAGAGAAAGAAAGAAAGAAAGAAAGAATGAATGAATGAATGAATGAATGAATGAATGAATGAAAGGAAATAAGACAGGAAATAAAGAAAAAGAAAGATAAGAAAAACAAATAAAAGGTAGGAAAGAAGAAAGAAAGTCTATCATTTTGAACACTCATGTTATTTTGATCATCATAGAAATTTCTGCAGCTGATTGCATTTAATTGAAAAGCAAAGCATGTGCATATCACCGATGTCTCACATACTGTTTATGATGAAAGCGTTATCTCAAATCTTTTTACTCAATCGTTTCAGGTATTACAAAGAAAAATTATCAATTATTTTTACTTCACCACGAATGCAAGTTTACTGGTATAACTGACACTAATGTCTGTTAAAATCATTACAATGATGCAACTATTTATCTCGATAAAAGTTAATAATATGCGAGTGTATTGCTCGCGACGCGTTGATTTTCCGTGATTAATTTTTACCTTATTCGTAAATGTTAAAGGGTCGTGGGACAGAGTAAATTCCGTCAATAGCTTTCAGGCATATTTTCGTTTCCTATTTTGAGATGGTAATTAAAAGTGTTAAATTGCTGGTAACCCTACAACACCGATTATGATAAACACATTAATTTATGAATAATGGATATCTTTATTTTGCAGATCGATGTAATGTCGAGGGCGGGATTTAAAGCTGGGTCTCTCGCTCATGAGCTGCTGTGAGGGCTCAAATAGCAGTAAGTAAAACGTTTGGGCTTTCCATTCCTTACACATAATGTCACATAATGTTATCAACAGAAAATATAGTGGTCTACATTCGAGCCATATCATACGCAATTGAAAGGTTCGTTGGTAACTAGTGCAAAGACCGGATGGACGTGCTTTACGGAAGTTATCACCAGATTTGCACTACTACTTGTGTTATGAAGAGTGGGGGTGGGTTCGTTTGTCTAAAATGATGTCAGTGATAATTTTATATATCCAGATAGTAAATAGGTGTATAGTTGAAGGACTATTTAAGGGTTATCTGGTTCTGAAGTAGTTCGTTTGTAATAGGGCGCACGTGGCCCCATCTCTCAGTCTATCACAACTTCATGGATCGTAATCTTTCTGCTGTGTATGAGTATTAAACTTCCTTTAGATAGCTGCGCGCTAATTCCAAACACATTTAGCCAGTTTCATCAAATAAGGGCAACCGAGCCAGATTTCAATCGAGCCAGTAAAGTACAAAGTGTACGCGGAAGTTACTATTCTTTCGACGATGATAATCTAGACTTTTTTTCTTTTTGGCATCTCCGAAAAGATATTTCTACATTTATTCGGGAGCTATCGTGGTTTAATTTAGTAAATCAAGTAGAAATTTGTTACGATCGGTTTTAATATCGCTAATTTATTCATGTAAACGATGATATGTGAACTATCTAAAAAGTGTAGAATTACCGATAAAATAAACTCGACTAGACAATTCTGACTAGGTAATCCACGAACGTGGGAACTTTACTTGTGCGAAACGGCCTTCTCCCCAGGTAAACTTTATAATGATTGCACACTGCTGATATAACGAATCAAACCGATAGATCATTTATGATAGAGTATATTGTCACACACTTATTTTGTCGACTCTCAGTACTGAAACGTCCGATTTTCACGGAAAACTTAGGGGCGCATGATAAATACATTTTTAACAGTTAAAATGGCCGGAAGTGTTAGAATTACAACAACAACAGCAGCAGCAATTTTCAAGTACAAAAAGAAATTAACTACTCTATCTAAATGAAGTTTATATGTTGTTGATTTATTTTTCAAAAGACACCCTGACTAACTTTTAACTAACTTTTAATTTTCATGTAAAATATTTTAAATTGGGATGTAGTCTTTGGACAAACATATTAAAGAATATTCCGTGAATGGAATGCCCCATCGTTGCTATAGTCTGTCTCTGTTTGAGTTTTTTCATCGTTGGTACCGGTTGCCCATATGATCAACGCCCCCTGCAGAAATTAGTTATGTTTTGGGAGATAGTGCAAAATACAGAAAGCTTCCCGTCCAGAGGAACCCCTGGTTCTTTTGCATGCTCTGTGTGCAGCACTGATACATGGGATTCCGGTTTAACGTCTCATTCGAAAGACAGAAATGTTATCGGAAGAGCGGGGGATTGATCTCGTGACCACTGGGTTACCATTCCAGTGCGTTACCACTGGACCACTGATCCGCTCCTAATTGCTTAGGTTTTTCAACATGGAGATTTAATACCCCGCCCCCTCCCAAGAAATTGGTTTAAAGTGGATGTAACCTGGATTGTTTAATAAATATTTGACCCAAGTGTCGAGTTATCTTTATATACATGGGTCCAAACAAATGGACAGTGTGATAGTTTTAATGCGCTGTTACCTACCTATTGGACTTCAAAGGCGTATTTTGAAATTGTTTACAAAAATCAAACGGATCTGAAGAGTTTGTGTATTCACTTGAAATTTTGTATATAATATGTGTAATGTTAAGCGAAATTGTCAATGAATCTTTTTCCTTGGAGAAAATACTAGACTAGTTCATAAGGCCTAGGTTTGAAACAAAAAACGAAACAACAGAAACTGGATACTGAACCCAAATACTTGTATTTCAGTTCATAAATCACCATTTTCTCTGCCAAAAATTGTATATACATAAAGACATGATCGAAACTCAATACCCTTTGATCTCGCCGCTTTATCAATCAGCAGTAATTTTCTTTTCTCTTCCATCCCGGAATCCAATATTTCCCGTGCCTGACCAGACGATATATAAGACAGAGAAACATGTCTTCATTTAGTCTGCCAATTTGTAAATAATCTTTTTTCGCGATGAAAACATGTCTGTAGTTGAAGCCTCAAGTGGAAATCTAATTTATTTTGTCGGAAAATAAATGTTTTATGATAATAAACAGATGTCCAGTTGAAGACGTTTCTAGCGGTACTACT
The DNA here is from genome assembly GCA_012932295.1 of Cyclina sinensis. Lineage (NCBI taxonomy): Eukaryota > Metazoa > Mollusca > Bivalvia > Venerida > Veneridae > Cyclina > Cyclina sinensis. Next base: position 40,341,346 of record JAAONU010000011.1, read on the forward strand.
AAGTGCCTGGCTCAAAGAATGACTGACCATTAAGTTAAGTACATAAACTGACCACTGTTTTGTTTGATAGGTAATTTGTTTTAATTTTTATGGCATATGGGCATTTATTCGAACAATAACATGACGACGAAATGCAGCATGTATATTTTTTCTCTTTTCTTTCTAAAAAGCACTCACTTACTCTACCGCACTTCAAAGCTATAAAAAGTAACATAAAATGCAAAATATTTATCAGAAAGGGCTTTATGTCCGAGATAACATATCATTTCAACTAATTCGAAATACCTGACTCATATACCAAGGGACATAATGGGGCTTTAGTGTGTGTTTGGTTATCGTTAAAGTTTCAGTTTTTGTTTTGTTTTTTTCATTTTGGCTGTTTCGCAATAATAAATGCATTTGCAATAAAAAACAAACAAACAAAGAGACAGACAGACAGACAAACAAAACAAAACAGTTAGAAGGAGTAAAATCTCTCTATGCATTTTAATTAAAGTTAGTGGTTTTGAACATATTTCTTTAATTTATTTTTTTTAAAGATAGAAAGAAAAAGATTTTTAATTCGAAATTCCCACCATGACTTTCAGATGTCATGTGGTCTACAAATACTTACCTTTTTTTCACTTTAGTTTTCATATTTCAAACAGTGTGCCACTTATTTTCACTTAGTTCGTTTGAGAGTCTCAAATTTCAGGAAACAGTAAAAAGTAATTCATCATTGCTATTCGTACCGTGTCAGATTCGTAACTACCTATAGTTTGTTACAGTAAAAATAATGAACTGTCATGAAAGTTGATAGCGTATCTCCGTTCCGATGATTATGAGCGAATAATCTTATCATCACGGCTCATTGAGTGATAATTGACCGCAACGATGTTTTAACTTCCATCAAAATATCATTTCATTAAATGGTCACTGGGGAGGTTACACGGACTTCCCACGCGTGTTAGTAAGAGATTTACAAACAAGTCAAAGTTTCTGCTTACATATCTCCAACCAAGTGGCCGCTGAACGCTACTGTCAGAGAGCTATTTATTGGTACAAATTTGAGATAAAATTTGGCAGGAGATATGCTAACTGCTGTAAAAATATCTGAGAGCCTGAACGGCATAGACTTGATTGATGTCTTTATTGTTTGTGCATCTACGGGGTCACTCCCAGGTCTCACGTTACGCGTTTTCAAATTCTTGCAAATTATGCCACTCACAGTGACCAGTTTTAGATTATTTACACATCCAGTGGCATTATAAACATTCAGTCAAAACGATAAACGCTCATTCGCTCTTATAGATTAATAGACAGGTGGAAAACATGGAATTTTCCCAAGTTTTATACAATTTCGAATTATTGAATTGATTTATAAGAAATATAAAAATTTAGTTTATTGAGCAAGACAAACGAAATCAAGAACGATCACAAATAGAATATTAACGCTTTTCACGACACAAGTTACCTCCCTGTTACTGTCGTCATCTGAATGGGCAACCGTGTCAAATCAATAACTCCTCGCTATTTTCCGGTTTTGACCCAATATATTTCTGTTTCAACGCAGATGTTACATATTTTACTGATAAATGTTAGGTTTTTCGCTTCATTGAAATATTGTAGTGTAATTATTTTTCGAATCATATCCTGAGCGGAGCAGAGTAAGAAGTTGTTTGCCGGAACTTTGTTTTATAATTGTAAACACTCCTCTATTGGAAATAAAGTATTCAATCCTTAATCGGATAAATTCTCTCTGATAACCATTGAAACCCTTTTCTGTCAGCTGTATGATATCGTGAAAATTACCCTTATTTTATTATGACAGTGATTTTGACCTTCAATTTGTACATCATGCGAAAAAAACAGATCCGCTCTGGACCGGAAGCGTGTAATGTTATACATTTTATTCCAGACGACAGGGCGTTTCATACAAAGATAGTCACTTAACATGACCATAAGTAATTAAGTTATTAGCTTTCTCATGAGTATCTTATGACAAATCGTTCAGCATGGCAGCAATAAAGCTTGTTGTGAAACCCACTGGGCAAATATGTACCCTAGGCCAATACTGGTTATCGACCACGATGTTTATATAAAGTATTAATGTTTATTCTGTGGAATTATGAAAACGATAAATAGCTAATATGTATTTGCACAATTGTAGCAATAGCAGGCAATAAAAATGTGTCAAGTTAGTAGTTTTCCTGTATTGATCTGTAGAATCCAGACGTCTTAATGTGCTTCCCGGCTATCTGTGTACAGCATTAGGCATGAACTTGTGTACCAAAATACGAATTTCCACGACCAAAAACGACCGTATGTTGAAAAAACGTTGTCTTGCTAGTCGTAAGAGTATTAATCTCATCTTGTCTTCATTCTGTTGCATTCATGCAGTTTGTACCAAGGTTAAGTTGCCATAAGATATTTCTATTCGCAATGCCATTGTCGTGTACGGTTGTCGTAAAATATACGTCATTTCTTTATTTCACATATCATTTTAAACCAACTTTAAATATAAATCGATTAAACTAGAGGTTGCTTGTTTTGGACAGTTAATAAATCAAATGTAGATACGGTGGAAACAGGTCAAACTGGCGTTGATTAATTCTTTTTTCAACCTTTTTCACGACATCTGTATGGCATCTTGGATGCACTCGAAACAAGATACCCAATAATTATCCTACCCATGTTCATGTCACTTGCTCACAACGCCCCCTACTTGGCGTTCAAGCGGCCATCGTTTCATGTGGTATATCTGATATAAGTAGATGTAATCACCCTGTCAAAGAGAAATTTTCACACAAGCAGACGAGCGCAAAAAAATCAACATGATGAACCATTTAGTCTTATTTCGAAAGGGCCTTGAATTTGAGCTGGTCACTACGAAAAGTTTGACTGCGATTCAAGAGTTTTAATTTCATAATGTTAAATAAAATTAATTACAATAATAATATTGATTCATCTACAGAACAACAACAACAACAATAACAGCAGCAGCAACAACAGTGCGCATCACATCAAAATCAACAGCGATAAAGACGCCGACATTTAAAGGAATGCTGTAAGTTTGGTGCTACTTTCAGAGACAAAGTTTTAAAATGCTTTATTCAAACGTACCTCTAAAACATATTTTCAAGGTAAGAGCCTATAGAAAAACAGGACACATTTGCGTGTCTTCATTGGCCGTGTTTCTTTTTTCTATTTTTTTTTTATTGCAGGTCTAGCTTTTCCGAAATTATCTTGTCAGAAAAACTCATGCATCACGACTGCCATCCGGGGTGTGTGCTTTCTGGCCAAAGCCTCACATTAATTGCATGTCTAGAGTTCATTGGATGCTCTAATTTGAATCAACATCAGAGATCATTAGCACGTGCATTCACATTATCTGCACGTTTGTGTCGCGCAATTCGCATAATGACATTTAGAATTAGAAAATTGTCTTGGGGCAGACTTTACAAATGACAAATCAATGCTATTGATACAGGCAAAGGCCCAGTTGGGGTGAAACAAAAATGTTGATTATCTGTACACGAATTTCTTATAAATTAGCACGACATATATTCGGTCCAGTTGAAGTCTAAATATAAATACTTGTGCTTGTCATTTACTGGTGTCGAAATGGTAACAGCTGGCAAAGAAAACGTCTTTTGTTGACATCGTGAGGTCACATAAGTTCTATGTATTTGAAAGTACACATACATCTTGTATATTTATCTTTATTAATATACCTCTACCCTCTCTCTTTCTCTTCCTTCTTAACTTTTTTGTGATAAACACTTTGTACTATAGAAGAAATTAATAGCTCAAGTACTTCGCAAGTATGCCATTGTAGTGTTGTTTCCATGAAGTGTTGCCATGTGGTACGAACACGCGCCATCTTAGATATATCTCCACACTTCTTAAATTTTATTATTCATAGCATTAGACACACGTGCTGCTATATTGAAAATACTAGAGAAATACGTGACAGTCACTCTTACATTTCTTTTCATTCTCATCGCTTATGCTCTTTGATCTCCGAGCAAGATGGAAATTATCGTCAAATGTTACCTCCTTAGTCTAATTTCACTTTGTCCCGAAGTGATTCACCAATGAACCGCATATATTTGACCTCTGCGGTGTTCGAATCGTCAACTTATCAACTATTTCTGACATAGCTTAATAGAAATATCTCAAAAGGCTAGTTTGGCTACCGAATATTTATACTTAATACACAGCCGATAAGGCTAATTACCAAGTCAATATAGACGAGATAACTGTCAAATGTATACCCTCAAAGCGGTAATAGTGTCCACTTTTAGGAGACACTAACTGTTAAATTCAATAATTCGTCGCTGATATGATCCGGTCCCTGGAGAGGATTCAAAGGGTCGTAAAAGGTCGCCCTTTGAAGACGGAGATGAAAACGTACAAAATGTTTTGAGGGTAATAAAATGTATCACATTTTATCCACGCTTCCGGGTGTCCTTTCATATATGAAGTGCATGTTAAAGATTTTTTTTCATACACAGCCAAGACAAATACTATTCATACAAATACTATTCATACATTTTTATTAAAAGCAAATTTTCCTATAAATTCTCTCACTTCCCAATTCTGTGGGCTGCTTGTTGTAGGCCTATAAATAAAAGTAAATGCGTTAATGAAATGGCTTTCGTGAGTATGAGAGTTAAAAAGATACGAGATTCATTTTTTTCGCTTGTAGTTTTTACTTTTGCATACCTTGCCTGTTGATTTTAGCGGAATTTTCAGAATAGTTAAAGCATTCCTGCAGTAAATTGCTCCAATGCCTTTTCGCTGTTTGAAAATTCTATGTCTTATCTTGATTGGCTATCAGTGATCACATGACCTTCGCAGCACGCGCCCGTCAGGGTGCCGTTAAGCGCCATTTCATTCTGTCTTATCTGTCAGTCATCTCGCCATGGTATATCGTCTGAAGCAAGACACGGTAAAGTTCCTCGCAGACACTCGGAACTTATTATACAGCGATTAATGTCGAACCGAATACAAAATGCCACTACTCATAGAACATGGTTTCCGATGGTAAGACCTCGTAGATTTCTTTGGGCTGATTGATTCACTAGCATTTCGCCGGGGCTCGATGTTACATGCATATTCATATATCCAAAGTCTGTATCAACAGTTAATTCAAGAGCGATTCAAGACAGCGCCTAAATGCGGTCGTTCCGTAAATAGATTGAATATCCGTTAATAAAAGCAACATACCATATCACTTTACAATGGTAAAATTTTTCATAAGCCGTTGGTTAAGAATGATTATAGCTATTTCTGAATGACAGTCGGTATGGTTTACGCAAGATGTTGCATTTTGTTAATGCCTCTATGGCTAAAAGTTGTGAAAATATGTTTCATAACAAAACATTACAAAAGAACAACGGAACGGTTGCACGAAAACGGGTGAAACGGTAAAGTATTGGTCAATTTTAAATATTGCCAATGATGTGGTACTTATCGGTTTATAAATTCATATTCCTTTTTTACAACTTTATCCACCCAAGTTCCCACAGTATGGCACCCTTATATGTTTAAATCATTTCAACCAAAATGATTTACGAGCTAAAAACGAAAATTTCCTGAAAAATGCCTCTAAACTCATTTATCGGTTGTTTACATTTGATAATATATTCAACCTTTGAACTGTTAATTCACAGAACATAAACAATAAATCAACCGAAAGAATAACACAAACAGACCCTGACTTTTTCCATATGCTGGATACCTATAAAATAAAAATTGTGTTTCATTAAACGTCAGAGCGCATGTTCTGTACAGATGTTTTAAAAATCCAGATGTAGATTGTGGCAGCCCACTGTCGCCATTTTAGAAAAACTGCGCGTGCCCAACTGTCGTCTGCTTTTTCAAAGTACCCATGGCACGTGCCGCGTTCAGTAAATTAAAAACAAATTAAGTAGATTAAGTTTCCACAAATATAAAAAAATATATATATAGACATTGTTCAGTTGGTATCATGATGACCCGACAGATTGTTTTCAAATGGTTTTTATAACTGCCCTCTTAATGGTTTATGTGAAGTTTTGATCTTGGATGTTTTTTTCTATTTTCAATGATTTTTTCTGTTAGCTCGCGCGAAGTTCCCTTGTACTTTATGTGTCTCGTTTTTGCATAAAATATGACATCATCCGGCACACAGCTAGAGCATAAATTAGCGTTAAGCAGAATTCACCGTGGTTTATTTCTGTAAACAATGCTTTGGCTTACTTTAATTGAAGCCCAAAGAAAAATGTTCTTGATAGTCTGAAAATTTCAACAGTATGTTTTATTCATTATGGTTAAAGGGTACGTGCAAGTTCCATTACTGATAGGCCTAAGGACGTGTATGACTCGCTCCATCGATCAAAAAATTATTAATTTCGCTTCAGTCTTACGAGATGTTATAAAGAACAACCAAGAGATAATACACCTGGAGTCGTGCTGAGTTTTTTTACCAGTTTTTTTAGACATCTGTGAAGCATACGGAAAGAAAAGCCTCTTAGACCGTGAGAACAAACGCTCTACTCGGGGCGCAACGAGTGGAATGGAAAACAGCAGACTGCATATGTTGTATATTTTGAGACAGATTACAAAACAAAATGTATCAAGATGCTAGTTAATATAACGTCCAGGTATAGCAGTGCAGATTTTGTTGCTCTAATGGCTTAAGTTGTAGAGGTGCTTTTTTCAGAAAAGAAAAAAAGAAAAGATTTAACAGTTATGCAATTTTTCGTCATTTTGTCATTGCCTATAGTTTTAAAGCGATTTTGTTATGAACCTCAAATTACACTGCACGTTCTGTCAAGTTAGTCGATAAAGATATTCAGGAAATTGTTGAATGCATGAGGCGACTTTTCAAGGAAACAGACTTAACCCTCAACTGAACCATAGGACATAAGAGCAATAACCTCTTAACGCCTTCATAACAGCACCATTTCTACTATATAATCGAATATTTACGGCTTGTGCATTGTTCTTCAAAATTAAGTTTTAATTCCTAAACACGACGAAAACATTGTCATTCTGTAGACTCGGTTTCTAGTGCTACACGTTGTCAATTTCAACCGGAAGTTCATAAAACTTGCTTGCGCATGACTTCTCTCGAGAGCACCAGATTTGCATGCATCTTCATTTGCAATTTTAGCTTCAAAGAATCTGATTTCCGATTTATGGAAATTGGCTTTCTTTTTATCGTTGGGACGCCGTAAATTCCTTTGCATCAAAGAACTCTTCAAATTTTCTGCACCGGAAGTCATGTGATTTGATACATCCTTAAGAAAATTAAAAATGTAAACTATATTTTAGATCTGCTGACTAGTGTCTTAGTCGTTGAGACTTTTCCCCATTATACATGTTTGCTATTCAGTTTCTGGCGTCGTTTAATTTTTGGCTTTAGAAAGTATATTTATTACACCCGAAGTCGAAACTTGTAAAACAGTTTGTCACACCAATAAAGCAAATGCAATTACTGACTGTAAACTGTTTTTGAAGAAGTGCGGGGTACATTAGCATTCGGGGCTCCTAATATACTTACTTTTATTGGCAGAAGTCGTCCGAAGAATGTTAAACTGAGTTCATAATTCAACGTAATGTATACAGTGGTTATAAGTTCAAAAGATTTTCATAAGTCATTAAATTTTCATTTTCCTTATCCATGTATATCTGAAATGGCGTCTCTTTTCCTCGTTCTGCAGAAGAGCCAGATTTTGGCTCATCAGTCCCGGTTATTTGTTGAAGATAATGCGGTTCCTGCGTATTTTCAACTTTTCGTGAAAAACACTCCACTCTCTAAAAGAATTCACTGTAAAAAATCACGTGGTTCTATTTTAGTGTTTGACATAAATCATGTTAATGACTTGCACGTGCGTCTTGTAATTTCCAAAGAGGCTGCTTTGCACAAGTGATAGGAGCAAATTGTCTGTAACATATACACATTTTATTTAGATTTAATTATCTTTCAGTTGTATTAGCAGTTAAGATAAAGAATAAGGTTAAAATGGAGCCGAGAGATTAGGTATAAAGCTACTACTGGGAAAGTTTCTTACCTATTTGTACTAGATTATTGGTGTTTGGTGGGGGAGGGGGTGGGGGGCACGGAGATGGGTGTCGCAAGTTTGGACCCTACATTCATTCCAGTCGATTAATTAACGCTAATTGTTAAGGAAGGTAATTGATTGACAAAGTAGAAATAACTATTAACATAACATAACATATAGTTTATTTGGCATCAAATGACGTACATTTATATCTAATACATTGAAACATACATGTAGTAGAAGAACATTTGTTCTGTTGTCTCATAAGCCCTGAGTTAAGGTTTTCCCTTTGCTTGCCGCCGCATCAACTAAAACCTTCACTTTTAACAGTTTCGGTTTACAGAACTTGAAACTAAGTTTAACAAAATCTGCCGTTGAAAAGAAAAGTAGGATTTTTAACATTTAGATTACTGAGACGGGGAGGTAACAACTGTAGATCTACCTATCCGCGTTTTCACAGTGTCGTCTGATTTACCTGTATTGTCAACCAAATTTTAATGAGGAAAATCAAATATTTTTTATTTTTCTTTTGTGATTTTCTTGTGTATTTTCTTACAAGCTTGCAGTACAGTTTACATTTCCAGGAAATTTTTTGAAACACTAATTCTGTCAGATAATGTAATACTCATAGGAGAAAAAAAAATGTTTTTGAAATTTACATTTACATTACAGACAAGAAAATAGATGCTTTGTTAAATTCGCATATGTTTTTTCTTTATTCATTTTCAATCAACCTTTCTTTTTTTTTTAATTGGACAGAAAGCTCTCTGTAATATTTACTCTGCAACTTGAAAGGATTTTCCCGAGATAAAACATCGGACAGTAAAGTAATTTCAACTTCTTTATATGGAAACAATGACTTCATAAATGACGATGAATAAATAAAAACGATTAATAAATTGTTGAACACTTTGTCTGAACCGCATGTCACCTGTTACTCGAACAGCAGACGGCCATAGAGATACCGTTACATGTCACGTGATCACGACAGATGGAGCTGTCGCGCACCTGTCGTTGTCAACCAATCAGTCACTTTGAAATGCAGCAGTTAACCTGTTGCATACATTACATTGATATTTGCATCCGAACTATTTAACAAGGCCATATTTACTTATTTTCCTTCCATTTTTATCTTTACTTAATAAGTAATTAATCACACATGATTTTCGATGATTGTAGATATCAGTCGAAACAGCAAAGAGTTGATGACCTCATTCGCGTGCATTGGGGCCTTAATTGAGATAAGGCCCTGCGTGCATATAATAGTAATACATAACTCATTTTTCTAAAATTCAGCCCTGAATGAAAGCTGCCATTTTCTGTAAAACTGTTCAACATTGTAGCGGAGATCCATCGACACATAATTCACTGTCTTTCATACAAATTTTTTAAAAAGTATATAAGTGATCTGTTCAGTGTTTTTAAAAAAATTTAAGATTCGCTTACTTTCCATACTTGTTGGGTACACTTTTAAAAATATTGTTTTCAGTTTTGACTGAACAGTCACTAAAAAGGTATAACAGCTCAGTAACGAAAAGAAAATACATGTTCAAATCCAAATTTATTGGACCTTATATGTTGTTCCCAGGTATAACTGAGCAAAAGATGAAAACATATTTTGTTCAGTTGAGAAAAAAAGAAAGAAAAGGAAACATCGTCTTTAGTAAACTAGTGACATCAGTAACTCTGTAACATATGGTTGTCAGTAATAGACATATGTGCTAATTGCCCGTTTGTGCATTTGTGAAAATAACAAGCACCAACATCTTTAACTAGATGTTTTAACTGTGACATCCTCTTTAATTGTCAAAAATGTTACAAAATAAATGTTGCAAATCGATTTCTTTAATTTTCCCAGACGTTATTAGCTGACCAATCAACAGGTGTCAAAACAAGCTACTTAATTTGAAATTATCAATCGTTTAAAGAATGTCAATCACTTAAATTAAATTTGACTGAATTGTCTCCCTTGATTGGTGAGCGACAAGTGTTTGACTTAGGACAAGATTTTCTGACCCTTTTACCTGAATGGCGCCCTTTTGAGCTAAATCGGATAAATTAAGTATAACTCGGTATCCTGCAAACGGTTTTAATTGATTTCGTTTAATTCCCTTAATCTCATTTTGTGCATCATAGCAGGGAGTTAAACAGTCCCCGATTAAAAGTGTTATATAAATAGACTGGGTAATGTTCAGACAAACGTAAAGATATGCCGACAAGTGTCTAGCTGTTAAATATAATCCAACAAGCGTGAAAATTCACAAAAGTGCATCAAAGGCATAGTTTTGTTAGTTTTCAAAACCTGTTAAATTTCTATGGTACAAAAACTTTCAAATACAGTGAAAAACAAGAAACCCATACCAGAAAGGTCGCGTATATCGTGAATTTAGTTCTGCGTGAAATTGTTATTAATCCATGCCTCTCCTCACCAATTCAATTACACTGTTTTTGGGCGATAAAGAGGTATTCCTTCAGAAAGTTCTCTGGTAATGGAACACCGTTATCTGTGTAACAATCAGCTTAGTGTTTCGTGTAAATTGATTTCGTTCATTTTGAAGTTTTGTCGGTTCATGTGTTTATCAAAGACCTGATCAGTAAATGTATCTATTGAATCAAGGCTTCTTCTTACTTTTGAGTGTTTTAAACCTGTTGTAATGACAGTAAAATTACTTGTGCCAGTCATATACGAATTGTAACTCTGGTTATTGCTTTAACGATACCATTTGCCTCATTTTGAGAAAATGCTTCTTTTAATAAAACATCTTTTTTTCATACAAAATTTATAAAAGTTCTGTAAACGAACCGACAATCTTGACAGTAAAAAATGTTTCATTATATATAAGAAATGCACCTGCCTTTCACGCGCCATTGAGAAAAGGCATTTCATATCAGGGCCCCATTGATCTTTAAAGCATTTGCAAATACACTTATTCAGTTTTTAAGTGCATATAAGGGTGGGTTTAGGGTTTATCATCTTTTCAGCGGTCCCTTAATGCCTGTTGCTTCGGGCTGCATTCAGCCCCCCTCACTGCACAATCACCTGTTGGATACATTCATTGTGCCCCAAGGGCGTTGCCGATAACAGCGATAAAATGCAAAATAGTAAAATGTCCTTCATATTTTTTGTTCTATTGTTCAGTTTTGTTCAATGATATAATCTCTTCTATTATTTCTTTCACAAAATGAACCTGTTCAGCATTCGCGCGACATTCGTGTGTAAAAATTCTATCGCCGTAGTAAATACTTCAATTTTCTGTCAGGTGTTTTAGCACAGCTGTCCTGGGTCCGAGGTCGACTGCTGAACTGCATTCAATTTTCATGATTTTCGTGGCTATTGATATAAAATGAATACATTTATATCATACACACTGTTACGCCACGAAAAAAGACGCCATGTTGATAGTAGTTTTTTTAGATATTTAAAATTGATGTATGGACTTCATGTGTACTGAAATAAATTATTAAGATTTTTTGTCATTCAGTATTTATTTTTCACCTGTTCCTTAGGTAAAAAACAACTATTGGCGCGAATTACTCAAGTATGTATTGGCACGCGAACACTTGAGATATTTCGAGCGTGACGATATCGATTGGCTGATGTACACATTAAGCCACGCCTACAATTGAGATACATGTCAAAATTGGCAGGTATCTCTTAAATTGCATGTATAATGGCACACGACAAGTGTACAAATTATCAAATAATTGGTATACATAACTAAGTGTAATGCTGTCACCAACCAGTGACAACTTTAATTTTGTTTGAACTAACTTATTCTTTGGACATTATTACCAAATTTGTGGAATAATAAAAATTTATGAAGAGCACGTAAGTACCGTTTTTCATTGCACTGAATCACCTGATGATCTATTTTTTATTGTAACAACACCATGATAATTGTTTCTTTTCAATTAAGACGGTATATTGTATTTTTAGAGAACATTAAAGAATATAATTCTTGTATGTAATAATTTCTATATATGTAAAACGTATGAAGCTAGTCAAATAGTGATTTTAACGAAAGCAAAAATAACTATTTGTTTTAAGAATAAGTAAAAAAAAACAACAGTAATTTGACACTGCCATGGTAAGATAATAATAATAATCATTATAATTGAATTAAAACGATTCTACCTAAATGAATTTCTTAAGAAACCGTGCTATTGAAGGAAGGAAAGAAATCTGCAAAATGATATGATAGTTTTTGTCACTGATTTGTGACAATATGATAGTTTTTGTCACTGATTTGTGACAATATGATAGTTTTTGTCACTGATTTGTGACAATATGATAGTTTTTGTCACTGATTTGTGACAACAATTTAGAATAAATAAGGACGAAAAAAAAATGTGCAGCATTTCAGCTGCCATACTTTATAACAATGTTCAATGTCAGTGATTATCTCGTACTGTAGTGGACACCGGGTATATGAGGCACTACCAACAGTGTCGCTGTTGGGCTAGCTCTTTAGCGACCTGGTTGGAGTGTCTGGAACGTTTGCAAGCGTTATCCACATGGTTAGTACTTTGGATGGGTGTCCCAAATTGAGCTCATAGGCCAGGTTACTACAGTACTTTGAAGTTAGATTTTACCAAGAATAAGTAAAAAATTGTTTGCCTATGTTGCATAAGAGGTTTTTAATTATTTTTATTCTCCAAAAATTGCAACAAAATGATCCACTTCAATATTTTTCAGTATCAAAGAATTTCATCGGGTAAAACGCCATATAACTTGTCAGAGTTGTCCCCCTTCGACCATGTTTGTTTTTATTGAATATGACCTTAAATTTTATCTCACTAGTAAAACTAATTTCGAAAGAAAAAAAAACTTGAACAGGTGGAAACGCCAGTGTTGAATAAGAGACGTATAATTATAACGTCTCTGGTTGAATATATCAGTGTACATAAATATTTAGTGCTAGTCCTAAGATGAAATGTGAAGATAACTGTTAAAGTCAACCCCTAGAGAGTTAAGAATAAAAACTCAGTGACCAGTGTCAACTTTGCGACCAACACCAGTTGAGTAACAGCGAAGATGAACAAAAAGTGCAACAGTTATGCAGTTTATCTCTTGCACCATCAGCCCATAAACTCCAACGGTTGCGATAATTTTACCAATTATTGGCTGCTACACCAGACGGCACACGTGCTGATTTCGTTTGGTGTCTACACATTTATACCCCTATTTACTTTGATAGAACGATAAAACCGCCAAATTAAGTAAGTGAAATGTCATAATTAGCGCTATCTGTGCAGAACACCTGTATGTATTGTTTGCTTGCTGTGGTATATCGCACGAGAGCATTGTCCACTAAATGAGGTTCAGCACCTTTTCATATCGTGCCTGATAGCCCTTCGATCACAATCGATTGCGTCTCGTGTAATCAGAAAATAAACATCGTTAAACGGAAAAATGTAAACACTAGAAAATGGAAGTGCATCTTAGGGGACAGATTTCTACAATTTAGAACAGCTTATCAAAACAACAACAGGTGAACCTTCCATATGTCAACCCACGTGGTACGACAATACACAAAAGTCCCGCCAAATTTTTGTAAACCGCAGACGACAAAATTAAACAGCTTGAAATAAAAATATCCATAATAAATGGGTTATGTAGGTAGTGTGTCTTGATCTCAGTCCGTTTAAAAGCTTATTAACTTCAGTTAAAGGCGCCTATTAAAATTTTCTTTTTGACTATCTACCTTGATTACAAGTACGGCACACGACCAGGTGAAATTATATGCTCCGTTGCCTAGGAGCCACGCGACTTCATTCGCCATATAAGGAAGCGATTTAAATATGAATAAGCATCAACAAAAGAGGCAGGTGCTCAATAATACGACAGCTGAAGGTACAAAGAATATTTTATGACCCCAATTCATAACAAAATAAAGGTGCTGAGACCGTCCACCTTCAAATGCAGTAACGACAAGAATTTTTCATATTAAGTTTGAAAATGGAAAAGTTAGAAATCTCCCGTACTTAAACGTTTTACTTCTATTTCTTAGAGTCTATGGACCAAAGTGTTTGATGCATTCAGGGTCTTTTCAAATATCTCGATTTGTAAGACCCTGATATATTGTTTTAAATGGATAAGAAGTATGACCCCTGTCCACTTTGATGGACATATGTGACATCGTTTCGATCTGTTCATCCAAGGAAAGAGTAAATTTGACCAGTCATGTGTAATGTTTTTACCTGGCCAGCGTTCGGAAACGCTTTGTTCACATGGGCCAATATCCAGCGTTATATGTTTGTCAATCTCATGCTCCCTTAAACACGGGCGATATTTAACAGCGATACATTTGAAAATCTGCTTATAATAAAACTGTAATGGGAGAGAGCCGAATGTCTCCGACGCGAGTAGATCACGGGCGCGCGCGTGCCACTGATTGTCTTATCTATATGGACTAGAAATGTTCTTTGATAACATACAGCTTCTGGTTTCACACAAGTTCTGGCAACTGTTGTCATGTGTTGCAGAACGACAGTATTAACGTTCGTATTTCTTCTCTCTGTTTAACCAAGAAAAGTAGAAGTATATAGTGTAAACGCCGTGTTACCAGATTTAAGCTCATCGGATTAACTTAGCCTTTATTTACCTTACTCAGTGTTCACAATCAGTATTTTGTTTTAATGTCAGTGTGCGAATGGCAAAACCTTTGAGACTGGATTTACGTTTATCAAATACTATTAAATTTTACGATAAAGCATTAATGTTCCTCCATTACAGTTTGCCAATCAATGTGGTAGGCGGAGCTAAACACGGGAACGAGGCTGAGGATTAAAGCAATATCAGAATACTGTACCGGTGCCAAGTGTACGATAAACAGACAAAATGAAGTTACGGAAAGCAGCAACACTAATTATTCTTGGGATTTTACACATTCTAATTTTGTTGCCAACGGTAAGAATGACTTTTTACTAATACTTAATTGGTCATGACAATATTTTTCTGTTGTATTGATTGTTAAAGAAGCCTTTATTTACATCTGAAAACATTACTGATGCGACTTTTGGAACCAGAACAGATCCTGATAATTTTTTTCACTTCTTTTACTTTACAGGTACTCTGCTCAGGTGTGTTTGAATTACGACTAACATCTTTTACAAATGAACGAGGATTGGAATACGATGGAAATTGTTGTAATGGAGTTAAAGAAACGGTCAACGGAGTGTCTATGTGTTCGGAACCCTGTCATACTTTTTATACTGTCTGTTTGACTAATTATATGGTTAACATTCCACCGGATTTAAATAAAGAAAAGTGTCTTTTTGGATATGTGATGACCAATGTTCTAGGAGGGAATAATGTGAATTTTGAAACATTAGAAGGATTTAACAACGTATTTACGTTCCATTTCAACATTTCTTGGCCGGTAAGTGCACAGTTTCGTTTGGTTCTTTTATTTCAGAGTTGTTAGTGCTGGCGTACTCTTAATCTTTTTGGAGAATCGTATGTTATTCGCCTAAGAATGTCAGAGAAGAAATAGATGTATCATTTTTCCCTCTAATGCATTAAAACGGTATCGATTAGAACTTAGTCTTACTCTACGTTTTGAAACAGCTTGCGTTAGATAGCCTGTCTTTTCTTACAGAGCAAAACACGACTCGCATTTAATGAAATATGCATAAGATCCGATATGATTATTTGCATAAGGAGTAATGAAATTACTGGTATTGACAATGGTTAATGTGCTATTTAAGATAATTTAGCTGTTGCCTTACCCCATTTTTTATATTGCCCTGAAATGTTCGATAGGAACAGAGACTTAACATTCTTTTTCTTTCTTGATTTTCAGGGAACCTTTTCAATCATAATCGAGGCGTGGCATGACGTTACCTTAACTAACCCCGTCACTGGTAAGTAATTTGAATGAAAATTTTAGCTTTTCTTGAAAAGTCCTGTGTAAAACAAGGGAGAGAGCTGGGAAGGTGGGGGTGCGTATCATGATTAAGGTTAGACCGACTGGGTAGTGGAAACGGAAAATTTAAGTATGCACAAAGGAAGTGGTATATTGTGAACATTCCTCGGGGATTTTTTAGTAAAAATGTCAAAACAAGACCATCTTGCTCAGAGACATCGAGTGAAAGAAAAGAAATGATAAGTAAAATATGTGGGATATTTTTTAATTCGTCAGTGTATGTGAGTGAAACTTCAAGTGGACGCGGGGGCAAAAAGGAGTATGATTCACGTGGATTTACAAATTTCTGGATAACAAGTGTTTAGTAAATTGGTTGTTTGTACCAAAAGTGAACACAAGGTCTTTGTTTAAAAGATACCACGGTTCGGATTTATAGCCGTGTTTCTGTAAACAGAATTCTAATTGAGTGGCCCCGTGGAGGCCAGAGCTTGGCATTATGGAATTTTTATCGTGCCATAGAAATACACGTGCACGTGAAGTATTTGAAAAGCGTGGTTACTATGATAGTAGTCCCCGTATTGCAAATGGAAAAGTAAGGTAAAATAAATTGATGTCGATGTAAATTAGCTGAAGGTTCTTCACTGTGGATTTTATGAATATTTCTCCCAGTAAAAATACGAAAAATTCTTCTAGAGATATTGCCAAGAGTTGTTAGAATAAGACCGAGAGTTCCGAGTACTGTAATAAAAGGACTGTAGAGAAATTGTGAATGAATTCAATCATAAATTGCCATGACAAACGACTGAACCAAAACATCATTTAAATCAGCCTCGTTGAGAAAATATTTTCTTTAAAAGTTGAAGGAAGCAATCTTCAAAAAGGATTCTAACATCAAACAGGACCATCGACAACCTAATTGAACGAGAGAAAAAAAACCCAAAGGATTATTATTTAAGAAGAAAGGGTGACAAACATTGGATTAAACCTAGTTTAACCTGTGGCAAAATAAAAACACATCAACTATAAAATCCTTTTTATTTTCAACATGCAACAGTTTTCATACAGTTTTCACGACAACTGGATGTGTCTTAAAGAATTAAGATAGTAATTTTTCAAACTCCTTTGTGCATACAGTATCGGGTACACATCAATACCACAAAGGGTATAGGGGCCGAGAAGCAGTTTTTCTGTGTAATTATTTTAACAGTAGCTGAAAACCTTTTAACCATCTGCCGTTTTCGGGACGAGGAGTACGCCAGTAGCGCGGTATCTCATGCGTTAAACAGATTTTATATTTTAATATTTTACTTGCTCAAGGTTTATGAACGTGGAAAACGCCATATGCACACTGAACCGGATGGTTCAATTAAGCGATGAAAACCACACAAGATTTTGTGGAATTTAAACCTGCCTTAGAAGTTTTTTTATCGATAATTTAATGTCTTCAGATTTTACACTTAACTTATGAAGAAGTTACCTTGTCGTCTGCTTTCAAGTTTTAATCAACCCGAAGTTTTTTAATCTCCTCAGGTAACCAGTGATGACAAGGGGAAAGATTTTGTATTTTCCTGTCGGAATTTGACACTTTTTCATTTTTATTGGCCGTGAAACGTTAATTTCGTTCCCAGTTTTTATCTAAAAGCATTGTGTAGATGTCAGAATCTATGCAATTTATAGTCATACACGATTGACGCCAGGAAAAATGTCGAAATATTAAAGTTAGGGTCGTGAATTTTGGACAAGGAACTCTCCAATCTTATCATAATTAGGTCCCTAAATTGGTGTTACGCTCAAGTCCTCCGGTGTAAATTTGTATTTGTTCAACGATATGAACTGGTCCCTTATCTTACGAAGCATTTCTGTAAGCGACTTGTTCTCTTTGACAGATGCAACGGTCTCCTTGAAGGTCACGTGAACTAACAAATTGTGTAAATAATAAAAGTTTTTGAACAGCTCAATTGAACAAAAAAACACCGACACACAATAGTATCTTTATAATAAACGCAGTACCCACTCAGTAATACGATTGGCCATTATTACGGCATATTACAAGGTGTAAATCATAACAAGTAGAACCCCGAAGAGTTCACTCGTCACTGTATTGTATAGATTAAAACAGTGAAATATTAGATTTTAAAGCCGTCCTCTTCAAGAGTAAGGACCGTGAGAAAAAACAGATGAAAACTTTATCAGGTAGTATGCAGACGACAGTTTGGAAGTAGGTCACGCGCTCTCGCTTACCGGACGTGGTTGCTGAGAACGAACCTGGACCATTGATCGAGGCGATCAATCATAGATCAATGTTGCGTCTTTAATTAAATATGCTTTTAGATTTACTTGAGAAATGGTGCACGTAAATTGTTTTCTCACCAGGTAAAGCTATTAAACAATGATCGTAAACAATTTGGACAGTTTTTCCCCAGAATCAGGTCATTTCCGAATTGTTGCTGCCAAGTTTGCACTTGAACCCGGCTTGTTCATATAATTTATGTAAACACTCGCATGCTTTCCACGAAACTCGCAGCTATAAATTGTTTAATTGTTTCTACAGGTTGGAAAAATCACGCTTTTCACTTTCTGTTATTCTCTGATACACCGACAAAGCAATTCCTGACTTGTATTGACTTGTACACTCTCCTCTGTTGTGGCAACCTCGCTATTTTTTGAAAATGATACATGTTGACATTTCTAATCAATGCGCTTTGATTTCTCAATGAAGTTTCTAATTGCAGCTTGACTCAACAAGTTATTAGCTAATTCATATTTAACGAAATGAGTAAACGCATTGTTTTTCTCATTCATTAACAAAATGCTAACAAGTCTATAGCAGTCAAAGTTTCATACTTTTTTGTTTTTTTCGCGTATCATATATACTGATTTATATCAGTCCAGAAATTGACTTCATGTCTGGTACGAGATTTGTACGATTATGGACCGTGTAAGATAGCAATTCGATACATTTTCAACAATTTCAAATTGCAAAAATCGTTTTTTATCACGGCCGGTGGTTTCTAAAGTAACTGATTTGATACGGTTCATTGTGAAATGGACACTCTAAGCCTGTATGGGGGACTCTTTTATTCCACCAGTAACGCGTCCGAGCCTGTTATTTAGCATTTGATTCGATTATTTATTGCACTGCAGTGGCATATCAATTATTACAAGAAGGTTACAGATCTTTTGTTGACCAGACCAAGAAGAAATTCATGTACCGACCATGTTGAAACTAATTTTAAGACTGTTTCATGCCCTGCTACAATATGTCCAAAGCTATACACTGATTGACGTGAAACTGGAGAAGAATTTAGACAAAGCAATTAATGTAAATTTCAATGCATCATGTATAAATAGAGAAATTGAAATTGACAGCGGTAGAATAGCAGTTGTATAATAATTTTAGCCATCAATCACCCGTCCTGGACACCTCTGTGACACAGAAATGATCGCTTTGACACATCTAAACGTAACTGGTCAATATTGAAGTTGACAGATATGTCTACTTTCGACGTAACAGGTAGGATAACTGTGCAAAACTGTGGTCCTGGGTGTTGAAAGTTATCAAACCAGGATGCGGTGACAAGAGTTCTTCGCTCACAGCCTTTCCGTAACTTACTCATTTCGATCCTATCTTTGTCGAGAAAAATATAGTAAATCCTGTTTGTAGATGAACTAAGATAGGAAGGGTTCAATTTTTATAGATGATGGTTCGTTCAAACCCTTCTACAAGACCAAATCCTGTTTTATAGGTGATATATGTTAGGAGGGCTTAATTTTCAAGACGAAATCCTGTTTTGTAGGCGAACAAAATTAGAAAGTTTGTTTGATTTGATCGAGTTCTATCGTAATGTTGCTGTAGTACCATGTTACACAAGACATCCTTAGTTTTAACATGCTAGCCGTCTTAAGTACAGTGTTGCGTATCAGTACAGGGAAAATTATTTGAGGACACTTAAAACAATGTTTTGATTAAGTTCAGCGTTATCTGTCCGACAAGTCCACAGCCTTTTATCAGTGTTATGTATAACTTTTTAAGAATTTTAGGAATTTTGGAATCTTTAAATAGCCATACTCTTAGTCAGTCTTCTTTTTCAAACAATCTGCAGTTCTAATAATTCCTGGCGTCGTCCAACGAGATGCAAGATGTTCAAGGATTTATCAAAAAAGTCGTCTGGCATGATTCGGTTTCTTTGGCTTCAGAATTGGGTAATTGAGAGAATTAGATCGCACAAAATAAACAAACAGATGTCTAGATTGACAGTTGTCTAAGCGGAGTTCATGAGATTTAAATTGGCTCTTTTCTTCCGCAGTAATGACCGCTGCATGAGTAACTTGGGGTACTCAGAATGAGCAGTGCATAATTAGACGCGACTATTACTTGTTGCATCCTAGTAAACCCGGCAATCATTGTCACTGATTGTTTGAGACCAAAACCTTCATTTACTTGGTAATAAAAGCGGCCATATACCGTACACCTGTCGTGTTTTCACACCGCTACCTGCTTCACTTGTCACAAAAGAGTCTGGCGTCTACAATGGGACAGGGTGTGTAGGTTCCCGCTTTCTTAAGTCAAATAAATTAAGGATAGTGGTGTTCGGTTTATGACCACAATTATAAGCGACCTTCCCTGTTGAGTAAGGTCAGTGTTAAGGCTTTAATCTGAGATATATTGTATTTTCTTCTACCAGCGATTTAGTGTAGTTCATATACGGCCAACAGTCGGCTTAACCTGTGGAGGAATGAACAGGTTAACATTTTTATTACTCCGGTGGCTTTGTTCTGTAGACGAATCTGTTTCCATGACACGCTTAACTGAGAGGGAACTTGTCATGTTCATGTACTGTTCGGGTAGAACAACCCTTTGAAGCGGCCATACGCCACTTTGATCCAGGTCAAACTCCCCAGAATATTATTCCCAGACTGGCATCGCTCCATCTAAACAAGCATATCTGACAAGACAGATATTCACAATGCTGATAAAAATTTACACATCCTCTATCGCAATTTTCCCATGCTAAGCTGGTAGCGACTGACGGTGGAACTTCTCAATTTGAATTTGTGTAGTCTTTATTTTTCATTATTCAGTCGACTCGCTTTATGAATCTGTTAAATGGATCAATTTTGTGGTATCACATTAATTACGGCTTTCCATTGTGAAAGTTGAATACCCTGCGTCGGTTTGATCGTCACCTGTTCTCGCCAATAGTAGGATGTAATTCAAGCTCAACCACAAGGGCAGTGCAACACATTTAGTTAAAAGTGGAGTCGCTAAACAAGACAATATAAACTTGCTCCCGCGACCTTCAATTACCCGTACCTTATACCCAGTCCGCGCATCCATCCCACAATGCAACTAAATAATCTCTAATCGAAAGTCACTCTGCTCGCGTCAAGAGGAGTTTCTCACGCTTAAAATGATTTTCTTTATTATTTATGTTTACTTTTAATTGACCATCATATATAGTGAAAATGAAGTACTTCTGCATTATTGTTGTTTATGACGAACCCGTTAAGGTAATTTATGACCAATCTTCTGCTTCACGGGCATAACCAAGGGCACGAAAGTGCTTAAAATGAACCGAACTAATTTTATTTATACCTTACATTCGAAATTGAATAGTCATTTAGTTGAGTCAGCGTCCGAGATGACTTTGACACTAACCAGATAAGAATGGTAATAGATGAAGCACGCTCGAGCCAAACGACATAAAGTCTGACCATATAACAAGACACGGCCAGCTGAAAAGACCTCTTTTTGCACTCTTTTCACAAATTTCTTACAAAGCTAATGTACTATGTGTTGACAGCAGCAGACGAATTACCTGTCGTCTGCTGCAGCTTCCGTTTGATCAGTAATGACTATTAGCTTTTAACAGACGAATGAAAACTTTGATTTGTATCTTTTTTGAAAGTCGTCACATTTTGATCTAAGAAAGAAGTTTTGACTGATGACGGCTGCTTTTAGTTTAAGATCTGTATCTATGTTTGCAGGCAGCCCTAGATTGCGGATTTCCAAGCTTGCTGTACAGCGCCATCTAGAGGTGGGGCCAGAATGGAGTAACTTTATCCACAAAACCGACCAGACGGAGCTCGAATACAAGTACCGGGTTCAGTGCAGCCCTGACTATTATGATGCCGGCTGCTCGTCTCTCTGTAGGCCACGTGACGATCATTTTGGCCATTACACGTGCGCCGACGATGGCTCGAAAGTCTGCATGTCTGGCTGGAAAGGTGCATACTGTGACCAAGGTAATTGAAATAATTTTCTAGCACACCCTTCAGAATTTTAAATGAGGCATATTGCATGCTTTAAACCAGTACAGAACATAAAATTCCTCTTTGATTATGCTACAAAATTGATTCAAATCAAGTATTCAGAACAAAATCTAATTTAAGAATGGTCAATGTCCGGATATCTTAACAATACTGTTGCAAACAGTTTATTTATCTTCTATCAGTTTTCACTTGTCCATTCGTTTTCAGAAATACCTTCTTTTGCCAAACCAATCAAGCACTAAAATAATCTCGCGTTTTGAAGTTAAGTATATTTTTCACAGTTTTTCAGTCCAAGCATACCAGTAAAGTCAAACCCCTTTTAGTTTAAGTCAGGTTGTCTGTTGTAACCGTCTGCATAGAACAATGATGCATTTTGCGTGCAATGATTGGAATATAATAGAATACATAATTATTCATATTAACCGCCCCTTAAAGCGTAGTTACTTGGCGCCTATACCATTGTACAAGAACGTTTACGCGCTGAAATTAGCCTGAAACGCTGTCATAACGCACGATTCTAGCTTAACTGATCCGTTAATCATTTCTGCGATATTAAAGAACTTGGGAAGCATACAATACGCTTCATCATTATAGCAGACGATAATAATGTTTCATGTATGGACGCAAATGTGTTCTTGTGTAACCAAGGTATTTTACCTCCAAACAAAACATCTGTTGTCTTGAAGATAACGTCTAAACTTTTATCTCCACCCAATAACGTTGCAGACGACATTGTTTCGAGCAATGCAAGTGTGCCAAACGATAGAAGAAATCAGGACTTTTTACAGATATTGTCTCCTTTTATTTATTCGGAAACATCAGAGTAGACAAATCAGTGGCAAAACAGTTCCCAAGGACAAAATAAGTTAAATTTTAACGAGTCTTTGATATCTACGCGCCAATTTATTCATCGAGCAAAGCCATGTCCCTGAAATTGGAAAATTCCATTCTGCATTTCGCTGAATCATTCATTTTGCTTTTGAAAATGAAATAATACCAAACTTTGGAGACGGCATTGTCGGTGCAAATTATTATCGCCTGCTGTGTAAAATGTTTGTTTTTCTGCATGACACACTTTTTTCCCATTGTTTGCTCATAGATAATGTTTCAGCCGCATGCCAGGAGGATATTTTTCTACTGTTTACTTAGTTTTGTCGCACCCAGTCATGACCTAGAAATTAGAAAACAACTTGCTTCGAACTCTTATGACGTAGGAGAAGCAGTCTTCAATTTGTGACTAATTTATTAATATGTACCGCGCGTTTTATTGAAATACCGCGTTTTTTATGTAATGTAGATTTCAGATAACATTTGAATATATTTCTTTTTATATTTTCAAAATAGCACGCGTTTAACAAAACTCGCTTGCCTGATTTATAGTCGGTGTCAGAAATTACTCTAGCGGAACCTGCAGCTTACTATTACGTCGCACTTCCGTAACTTAATCAACTACATAAGGCCTACTTTGCATTTTGGCGGGTAATGTCAGGTGCTTGGCGTACAAAATTGCTCTCAAATGTAAATTGAGTAACTTTTTTTATGGAAAACCTATATGGAATATATATAAAACCGTGAACATAATGAAGAAAAATGCTGCTGTGAAAAGTGCTGTAAACAAAAAAAAACATATTTAGCCCTGTAGGCTATAGAAACGGCCAACAGATGTTACAAGGACTCTGTCAATAAATTACATACGCATAGTCAGACTTGGGTTTATAATAGGAAAACCTGCCTCCTCTTTGTATATACGGAGAACAGATTAGAGCGAGCCAGAGGGTGCAAACAGGTCCATCATATTTAACCTGAAAAACTACCAGTGACTTTTTGCATTCCACAGTTTCGGCGCGAAGACTGGATCGAACCCAGTCGAGTGGGGTTAATCTAAGTCGCAAGAACTTGATTCCCAGTTCCCGGTCAATGTAAAATATATGTCTATAAAAAAAACAACCCTCCATAAGACAATGGAATCGGGTCTATTTATATAACCTTTAAAGAATTAACATTAAGACCCTTCCAGGAATATTGCTTTCGAGTTTCGACCTTGTTTGATAGCATTCTGTTAAAAAAATAACACACAAACCGCTAAGCGTTCTGTTCAAATAAAATAGATGTTGTTATTCGTGTTGAAGAAAGCTCGGTAAACAGACTAGATGTGCTTTTATATCGGTGATTACGATTCCATGGAAACGAACCAGCAATTTGTAATTTTTGCTAGTAAGTAGATTCTCAGCTGTCATACGTACGCGCATAAAATGCGGTAACATGCGTTAACATGCGCTGCTTTTTGAGCGAAAGAAAGATAAAAGAGAAAAATGGAACGCGTCGGGTACAAAATGACAATAAGCACAAAAAAGAATGTGACATGAAATAAACAGAAGTTCCTGAAATTTTCATTAGGATTTTTTTTTTACAAAAAGTCGAGCAGTGTTTGCATAAACTGATTCTTTTAAAGTTGTGGAAAAATAGCGTTAGGCATTTCTTTTTCGACTGGAAAATATTCAGATGTTCAGAAAGTTGTAAATTACTTCATATTGTCTGAAAAAGTAAAAAATATTAAGGGTTTGCTGTGTTTTTTAAAATTTTGTGACGTAAAGTGAGACTTTCAAGGCCATTTTCATCATAAATGTATTAACAGGTTTTTGCAACACGTGATGGGGTATCAGTTGTTATGTTTGCTGGGGCAGATGTTGTTGAAATTCCTACACATTTCAATGACATAATTGACAAGTTAACAAAAGAGTGAACAGCAATTGTACCCGATGAGTTATTGCTCTCCCTGAAGCTATTGATGTACACGCTGACTTTTATTTTTTCGTTGCGGCGATCGCTATCAAGACGGGTAGTCAGTAACTTGGAAGTTTGGAGTCCTTTCGGTTTATTTGACTTTGGGGCAATAATCGTAATTGAGGGTCATTAGTTGTTTAAAAGTGTAGGAGATACTAAACAAAACGTCGTGTTAAACAAACATAAACACATAGCCCCCTGAAGCAACTCAAATAACTTAAAATATGCCAAAGAATTTTATTGCAACTTGTTGTATTCAAGACTTTAGTTATAAAAGAACGATTGGTCATTCTTAAAGCCAGTTCTGACATTTGATCGCGGCCGAAGGCATGGGTTGACCAAATATTTGACCATTCTTGAACAAATATTGGCTCTTAATGTTTCTTTCTTGATAGCAATATAGTATTAGTTTTCTGAATTATTCGAACAATTTGAAATTGCGCCGAGTTAAATGAAAAACTGTATTTGACAAGTGATTCAGGAAATTTTGTTACATTTTTTTTCATTATATTCCCAACAATCAATTACATCTTATTTAGTTAGTCAGAATTGAAAATGTACTTCCAAACGTTCTTAAGATAAACATTAAAGCCCACATGTTAACCGTTTGTTGTTGTTGTTTCAGCAATTTGTTTAGAAGGCTGTGAAGAACAACACGGGTATTGTGATCAGCCGTATGAGTGCAAGTAAGTATGTTTAAAATGATGTAGAAACTCCATATCCCACCGTGCATTAAGTTCACCACTCCTTATATTACACGTACATACCAATCCTTTCTGACGAAAGGTTGTGTCGGAAAGTTTCGAAACTAGACTACAATTTCATTAACAATCAAACATGTCCATTCTAGACTTATTTTTACATAATGTTAGGCTTTTAATTTATTATTTATTGTCTGAACATGCCGATGAATGGACCAGCATTTGATACTTTCGGTTCAGTATTTTGTTACGGGTTATAATAGATTTATCCCCGATGTCGGGATAAAAAAAAACAAACAACCCAATTGGTTTTAAAATATTTCTTTTTGCCATTGTCAACATTGTTGATGGCTATGTAAACATAAGTAAGACGTCAATGAATAACTTACTTTCTCAGTCGCTCGAAGCAGGGCATTTTTTATCACTTTTATCATGATCATATTTGATAAAAAAAAATCGCCTGCATAACAGTATGCCCCAGGTTGTTGGATAGACTGTTTGAGGTGACGAATGCAAAGCTAATAAAGTGATACTTAATTCTTATCTATTTACTGCTAAGGTAGATACTTAACCCGCCGCTTCCTGATTTGTTTACAAATGCGGCACGCGAATAAAGCAGGGCTGGACAAAAGAATTTTGCCTTTAAACCCGTTCTGATCCTTTGTGCAAAGAGACGCATTTTGTAAAACTCTGAGCACAAAGAATCTAGCATTGCGATAACTCAAATTCAACAGCTGTTCAACTGAACTTTGTAGCCAAATCAACAGTTTTTCTATCAACAATGGGCATACTATCGCGATGCGCTTCGAGTAATTTTGACAAAGTAATGTCCTAATGTAAGAGTTTAAACCAAGAATCCCTTTGTGTTGGGGGAAAAGCAATACACAATACGTAATTAGATCTCGACCATAGCACAAGATATGGCGCATTTGATGTACAAAATCATGTAAACTACCGTAATTGCTTAAGTTAAGGAGTCAGGTTCCACTGTTCGCGCCCTGCTACTGTAGAATTTGACACCGTATACAATTCGTGTACAGACAAACTTGCGAACAAAGGAAAAGGTTTAATTTTGCAAAAATAAAAATATTGATTATCACAAGCTAAAATATTTAAGCATATGAAAGTACTGAGTAGTAAGCTAAGAGATTTTTAGGCTTGATTTTTATACACAAAAATACTTGAGTTCGTGTGAAATGCCTGGAGTTTTATATGATGCAGTGGCAAAAAGATATTGCAGTAAGACATTTGCCCATTTTTCCCCACTGAAAATCCGTATATAATTCGTTTGTATTAAATATATATGTTCTCTTTTCTGCCTTGCAGGTGTCGGAGCGGCTGGGAAGGCCCATTCTGTCAAGAGTGTATCAAATACCCCGGGTGTAAGAATGGTAACTGTTCCAAACCCTGGGAGTGTAACTGTTTTGAAGGCTGGGGAGGATTATTCTGCACCCAAGGTAAATCACGTGACTTTATACGTCCATTTTCATTAAAACATGAAATTTTTTTTTTTTAGGTTGGATTGTCAAAAAATGAAGCAGTCTTTTTCAAAAAGTGAATCGTGAACTTTTACGATTAAGATCTACATGTCTTGTTATGAATCTCAAGAGTGCATCAAGCCAGTTGTCAGCTGTAGAGGCAGAAATCTATCCTAAGTAGCTATTGTGCCATTGAAAAAAAGGCCTTTTGTCTCGTGATGTATAAATGGAAGGCTTTGAAATGAAAATTAGTGTTTTTAAACAGGTGAAAATGCCTTATATAAAACCTCAAAGGCTTCACAGGTCGTAAAACATCAGTTCCTATACTGACAATGAATATTTAAAGAGAAATGAACATTTATTCGAGTCCCAGGCCAGCGATACAATCATAAAATGTGTGCTTAGTGTTGTAGCCGGGTACCAGAGCTATAGGGTAAAAATCGATATTGTAGAATTTCATCTTCTAGTAGAACAAAACTATAGGACATTTTACCCTTCGTTTTCATCCTAGCACGCAACTCTGTTAATCAATCATAGCATGAAGAAATTATGATGCAAAACTGAAAACATCTCGTATTGTTTATATGCTTCGAAAAACGAAGCAGGCGCATCGCCATTACATATTAATGTGGAAACATTTCAGCATAAGATTTATGAGGTCTTACACGAAGATTTGTTCTCCTTGATAGTTTAATGCCAGAATTGTATCTCCCGTCCGTCTATTTTGAGGTTTAATTAAAAGTTCAGAGTAATAATTTTCAACAGTTCAGGCTGTGATATCCCCGAAGGAAGTGTATAAAATCTAAAGGTAAATGCGCAAAACTCAAGAACGATAACTTCCTAAGACTGATAGCTCACAGCAAACTAATTTCATGTACTTTTGGATAAAAAGCAGCATTAAAATTCAAACAAATAATGAACTTCTTCGATATATGTGGGTACAGAACGCTGATTGATACATTTGTAAAGAAGCAATTTGTTCAAAGGGCGTGTGTTGAAATGAATGTGCAGTAAAGGTTATGAATAAATCAGTCAAAACAATCGTAGATTTCAATTAAACTTGCGATTGCATTTCGTGTTTCTGCATCTTAAGTTAGCAAGTCATGATTTAAGTCTGTGAACTATTTTAATTAGCACCTGGTACATGCTTCCGGTAGTCTTAGAGAAGATTTATCTCGTGAAAAAAAAGGTGTTTGCATTAAGTTCCAGGTTTTTAAGGTGTGTTTCGTTCTTTACAGATTTGAATTACTGTACGCACCATACGCCTTGTCAACATGGCGGAGTGTGTCAGAACACCGGAAGCGGAAGTTACACGTGCTTGTGCCCGGAAGGTTACTCTGGGACAAACTGCGAGCGCGAAATCGACGACTGCATAAACCAGCCTTGCTTGAATGGTGGTAGATGTGAGGATATTGGAACGGGGTACTCGTGCAGGTGTCCCATTGGGTTCACTGGGAAACGTTGTGACTTCGCCGCTGAGAGCTGTGAGAAGAACCCTTGTAAAAATGGTGCCACTTGCATTGAAGGCCAAGGCTCATACGTATGCCAGTGTAAAACTGGGTTCACAGGCCGGAACTGTGACCAAGAAATTTACGAGTGTGAGCCGAACCCTTGCCAAAACAGTAAGTTTTTCTTTGTAATTTAACATTCAGTATTCTGAAGTTCTAACAAAGCAAACCTGAATTGAATGCATAAGAATTTCGATTTCAATTCAGCATAAGCCATAAAAGCGTCAGATTTACTCATTTTGTTAAGTTATATGAGAAAGTCGACGCATGTCTTGAACGAGCCCATTAAATTAATTTGAAAGGATCGGATACTGGGGTGAAGGATTTAAAAGATTAAACAAATGACTTGCTTTTGTGTGATATTAAATATGTCTGAAATATAAATGGACTCGTGCAGTAAAACCGGTCTCGTGTTAAACACATGGTTAACAGACGCTTGTCTCACGTTAGTTATTAGCCACGGTCGCTAAAAAAGACTTTCGAGTGTGCACACTTTTTATTTCTTTCTTATTTGTACGGATTATTCATTTGTCAAAAGAAAACCATTCCATCTTGTTAAAAATCTCAAAATAATGATTAGTTTTTACATTGCAATTAATGAAAGCCGTTTTAAGACTTGTTATATGTCTTTTCAAGTGGTCTAATCATTCGTTAATAAGCACGCGGGGGTATAATGTACATATGACGAAATGAGAATTGAAGGAGGCTGAAAAAGTAGTGTAATCATTTACAAGTATATTAAGGCTGTTAACATTCTGTTATAATGGCCGTGTTGCGAAAACTAAAATAGCTCTGCTTCGTGAAATGCAAGTGATAATTGGTATGTTCTGTTATTCTGTAGCAGGTTTTTCCCCCAGAAGAGTTGGATTGCGTAGCTGCATCTGAACCGGTGTTCAAACATTGTTATACATTTACTGCTCAATGACAATTGTTAAGTTTACATAATGATATTGAATGGAGAAAACCTGATCGCTTTTCACCCGTGATCAGAGTCGGTTTACTCTCAGCAAAAGTTTTGAAAACTTTCCTAAATCAATATAACAATTATATGCGAATGGAGGTACTATAGATTATCTGAACTTCTCAACAAAGTCCATCGATTTTGGCACACGTTCATCAAAAATGTTGGGCATATCCTGAAAACCACCAACTAATCCTCTTGCACTAATCCTAACTGGAGTGCCTAATTCCGGATTGAACGGCTCGTCCTTTTAGACGGGGTTTATTCCTACCTATATTGAAATTATTCTGTAACATCATTTTTCAAGCTTTTGTGCATTTGTTCATGATTTAACAAGGCATTTCGATCTAACTCTTTGTCCAAAATTGCCAGACTGTATAATTTCTTTTTTTATTGATTGGCAAATAAATTATTTAGTGTAATTGTTTGGCGTGTAATAATATTAGAAGATCTAACGAGTTCTTTTAATTGAACTGTCTTTGGGCAATAAATATGAATATTAATACAGTAATAAATACTAATATGTTATAAATATTGGAACTGGCTTTTATATTGTTTTACTTTAACTTTAGGAACCGTAGTGTGTGTTTTAAAACTAGAATCTGTCCTGAAAATAGACAGTGGTAATTTTGCGCAATTCCAAGATGTCAGTTGTTATCATGTATTGATTGGTTGAAATTTACAACGCATAATTCACAAGGGATGAAATGGTATTTTGAAAAAGAACATTCGCAACTTATAAGATTTAGCTGTCGTCTGGGAAATTACAAAATATCTTTATCAAAACTGACACTTAATTACCATTTTACTAGAACAAGATATGGTCACTGACAAGCAGATATGTATATCTTAATTAGTTATACTTTATTCATGGAAGTACGGTGGATTTGTAAGTCTTCGAGAGCCTCGTGGCTTCTTTTTACCTGTACTTGCACAATTTGTACATGTGTGACACTAACTTGAAAATTCCCTATTCTGAAGTCTTAAATAACTTCTTTATTGTCGGGTTATTGACAAAACATTCTTACATTGGTCACACTTAAAAAGTGTTTGAATACAAAAGTAAAGTTTTAGTTGTGTGGAAAGCTGTCGGTTACAGATGTGTACTATTCTAACACGTCTGCCGTAAACAATTGAGTAGAGAAAAAACAGTTTTGCAACAGTTGTTGAAATCAAAGAGGGCATTAAAAGCATTTTTCCCAGAGCGGTTAAGCGCTTTTAAAATCACTGTCATATATCATATCAGCCCGCGAGGAAAATGTAGTAATCCTTAACAAGCTGTCGCCACATTTTTTATTCTCTCCCCCCTCTCTCTTCAATATCAGCGGAATGGCAGAAGTAAAATAATGAATTTCACTGCTGAACTGAACATTTGAGCTATTTTATAACTGGTACCGACAGCATTTTTTTATTTGACTTCCAGTGCGCATGCGCAGATGTATTACTCCGCTGGATTGGAAAATAGGACCATGATTATTGTGAAACACTTAACATTATAAGCTGTATTGATTAATTAGAAACCACAGGTTCATTTAATAACTTCATATGCCTTTATTGATATTGAATAAACTCAGCTGGCTTGTTATGTCTAAGTGTGACACTGCAGTAAATTCTAAAGCGACACCTGTAGTGGACAGACACGGAGCCCGACAATTGGTTTGCGGTTAAACCATTGATTGACCGTAATTTCGTTATATTTATGTTACAGTTTTACTGCCGCTCGATTTCTGGTCAATACCTTCTTTGATTGATACTGTTCATTACTAGCAAAACACGCTACTCTAGAACAAAATCATCAACAACAAAATGCATAGCGCGCGTGGAAACGAAAACAAACGGCAGTGATGAGAAAAAGCGTTTTCTCATTTGGAGCAAATATAAACATCAAAATAAAGAAAATAAATAATCACTTCCCACTTATATACATCAGAACAGCCGAGTAATAGCGGAGTCACGAGCGGGGCTTAGAAATCTTCTTTGATATTAGTGAATCAGATTCAACCTATCACCACCTCTGATAAAAGCATGATTAGACGTAGCATGTTAACGTGGGTGATCCGGATACACAGGCGATGCTGTTAAAGGGGGCTTCTTTCAGTATTAAAGTCGTCAAAATACTGAAGCATGTATCGTAGAATTTCTTTTTTCTTTAATCTCGATAGAAACGAGATCACTCTAAAATGTCTCAGTGGTCATGAAAGAAGTGGCTTGTTGTACAGTTGATTCTAAGCTTCAATGTTTTTTTGTTTTTATATTTTCAGATGGACGCTGCATTGATGAAGTTAATGGCTTCAAGTGTGTCTGCGAGAGCGGATTCAGCGGGAAATACTGCGAAATTAATGATGACGATTGTTCGCATAACCCGTGCAAAAACAATGGCGTGTGCATAGACAAAATTAATGATTTTGAATGCCGTTGTATTGCTGGATTCGTTGGGGATTTTTGTCAAACCAATGTTGACGATTGTGAAATGAGACCCTGTGCAAATGGTGGCTCGTGCAAGGATCTTGTAAACGACTTTAAGTGCACGTGTCGACCGGGTTTCACTGGGAGATTTTGCGACATTGATATTAACGAATGTGCAAGTAACCCTTGCAGAAATGGTGCAACTTGCCGTGAAAGTGTTGATAACTATCATTGTGCGTGTTTGCCTGGATTCACCGGCAAAAATTGTCAGTATTTACCGGGACAGCTCGAAATAACCACGCCGGATAGCACGGAGGAGAATCACGTGACCGAGACGACCACGTCGAAAGAGGGCGGGGCTAAGAATGTCAATCATAATGTGACTGTTACTGAACAGCATGGACAAGAGAATAGTGAAGAGGAATTTACGACGACACAGCTCTTGTTGATTGTGTGTTTAGGTGTAGGAATTCCACTTTTATCAATAATTATAGTAGTGACAATTTTACTGTGCCGAAAGAGACGGTTGCCACATACTAGCAAAGAGGAAGAAGAGAACGTTCAAAATTCCATAAACAATAAACTGAGAGAGTCAAAAATCTTTACGACCATCCCTCAGAGTAGTTCAAACATTTCCAATTTAACCAGTAAAATATCAAATGAAGACATAGACTTTAACACGTTGAAGTCGTACCGCAACAGTAGACCTAATTCAATATATATCGGCGAAAAGCCGATAAACAATAAACAATTATTTTATAATCCAGATTTGCAGGTGCATACAAAAAAACATAGAGACTATGATAAAACCACAAAGTCACTAGAGAAGGAGAAAGTGTCAATAGATCCTTCAAATTTAGATGTCAGGTAAGCTAGAACTTGCTTCTTTGGCTTTATATTTAGTAAAACTGTCAAGCCTGTAGTGTGGGTAACTGAATTCATGCTTTTGATGATTAATTTTTACTTAAATAAAATTCTGCAATTCTGATATTCCAAACTGCCAGGTTGTATTGACTCTTGGTTACTAAAGAAATTCAAACAGTATTTTTATTAATCAACATTCAGTGTCAATCCAGTATGTGTAAGAATACCTAGTTAATAAGATAGCATGGGTCCATTGTAATAGATCTCCAGGACTTGCCTTTTACACACAGGTTTATTGGAGAGTTACACTTAATCATTTAAAAGCAAATTCCTGTCTGGCTGCTGAGAAGTGTGTCTTCATTGAAGAAAGGCAGAGTTAAGAATGTATAGCAAAGTGTTTTGGGTTGTGGTTCAATCTAAAGGATGCTTATCCGTTCTTGTACTGAAAAGTACAGTGTCAAAATCCTCGGAATCGATCAAAATTGACACAGGAATGTGTGTAAATATGCTTTTCACGTCAAAGCAGCTCTGAGTTCTGAACAGGCACCTTAGTTCCTACACTGTTTTCTCCCATCTTTAATATTACTAATTAATAACACGGAGAAACAGTATGTTGAGACTTAAGATTTTATGTGGTATAAAGAACATTATAAAGCCAATCATCTTTTTGATCTGGATGGATCAAGATGGGTACAGGTTTTGTTCATTATAGAGCACGAGGCTAATTTCCCTCTGCCTCATGCATTGTTTGTTTTGTTATTGGTTTACAAAGGCGAAGGGCCAGAAAGTAAATGGGGCGAGATAGTACTTGAAAGTATATTCTTAAAAAAAACTTTCGTTTATGCTTTCAGCATGTTTGCACAGTTTTGTTTATGGTTTATATGTTTTTCATAAAGAATAGTTACGTGTGAAACATATCCCCCTTTATTTTCTGAAGTCTGGCTAACTTTCCCAGATTCCTGAGTTTACCTGTGGTCTATACGTCTGTATTTGTTGTCTTAGTACGAACATCAAATGTTACACTATGTTTCTGTATTGTAATTACGACTATCTGATGCAGGTCTCGCGAAATCTCGCGTTTACGAGATATGCAGATGGCAAACTTCACAGAATTATTTCACGTCTGGGAAACGCTGTGACATGTTACATACTTGTACAATGAAATGTATTATACACTTTGGAGCAATGTAACAATCAAGTGTGGCACGCATCTGTTTTCACGAGCCCTTTGTTTAAACACGAAACAAAGAAATGAAAGCGCATACTTCGTACTTTTTTCTGTACGTTTTTCTGTAAGTCAGGGACACTGAATGTTGGTTAATTGAGTACAGAATTTATTTACGGTAAATTATGCTTTTTAACAATATTGCAAATTGATACTAAAAATAAACTTTGATGTTTTTGTTACTATTTATAGCACTGTACTCTTTCAATGTATTTTTTGTATATTTCAGGGATTATCGAGGTTCACATGACATCCACTACATTGATAAGCATATTAACAGAGACACTATCAATAGAAATTCATTATTAATTCTTGAGCCACAGCTTCACCAAGAACCACACCGCCACAGTAGTTACTATGGCGATGACGTCCTCGCAACGGAAGTTTAGTCATAACATTGTTAGACAATCTGACTTTTGAATTGCAATATATTTAAATTATTTAAGAAAATATTTGAAAAAGAAGTGTATTTAAACAAATGTATTTATTGCGAACCAGATCTCGTTGTTTCTCGTGGAGCTACATATCTAACCGGCCGCCGACGTCGGCTCATTATAACTTAGTCATTTTATGGAAGCCTGCAAGTGCCTTGTGTGCTGAAATGGATGAATGAGTGACATTTTCTTTTCGAAAGAGAACAATTCCAAAGAAATAAAATGGCAAACTCATGCTACACAAAACCATTAACTTTGCAAGGGTGGATTTAAACACTGTCTCTGGGAGATCACCTCAGCACTGACGGTATTTTCGTGCTTTCGTCATCAAATGACGTCATCTTGGGCACACGCGAGTGTCAGAAGGACAAGAAATTAACAAAAAAATTCGTCCACATAGTCTTACATTCAGTGTTATCAGTTCAAAATTTCTAGATTCATTTCCAGTCATTTTGTGTTTCTGCAGCATTTCCGGTTGTTGTGCGTTTTGGTTTGAAGTTAGATTGTATGGTTTATTTTAATTTCGATTCATAAAAATCATCGTGTTTATTAACTGATGTCATTGAATGTTAGGTTATAATAACAAATTGCCATATCATTATGCAAAATTGATATGCATAGCACCATCAGATTCCGAAAATATGCCTTCTGCTGAGTGGAGTAAGAAATCAACCAATCATCGCACCTTAACTTACATTACGTCACTTGCTACGTCATAATTCATTAAGAAATCCACAAGTGCTCAATTATCAAGATGGGACCTATGCCGCGCTGAGGACATATAAACTGATAGGGAGTCGCGTGAATATATGTGACTTGAAGATGATTTTAGATTGTTCGATGGAACAAACTTATCTGAATCACAAAATAGTGCTTTTGGGTGCAATTTTATGCCACAGTAGTTAGAACATTTTGAACTGAGGTATTGTTGCTTAACAAAGTTTATAGCTTTATAACTATTGTTGTGTGAAATCTGGTCTTTTTTTTTTTTGAAAAAAAAAATGTACATAAATTATGTTGACAAATGTGGCTACAGTTTGATGCACAGGGTTTGTGCATGCCATCATACAGTATACATACAATATACTAGATGTCGTGCAGTGTACTTTATAAGATGTGTATACAGAATTGTTTGGCCAACTTTAAGGTTGTTGGATACCTCTTCGAAATAATTACAGTAAAAACGTAGTCAGAATTTAAAATAAGCTTTTGGCACATTAATCAAGGCAATGGATTGACAGTCTTTGTTGAAAATAAGTTTTTTTTGCTGTATTCAGTAGAAATAAGAGAATATGTTCTGTAAACAAGAAGTAAGGGATTAAGTTACTTGCAAGCAGCTTTAAACTTCTGAATCATCATTGTCATCATCATTTTCAACATCTTCAT
Source organism: Cyclina sinensis (assembly GCA_012932295.1). NCBI lineage: Eukaryota > Metazoa > Mollusca > Bivalvia > Venerida > Veneridae > Cyclina > Cyclina sinensis. The sequence goes on from JAAONU010000011.1 coordinate 40,377,267, forward strand.
CATCATCATGGAGAAACAAACAGGAAAATAATGTTTGCGGAAGGTATCCTGCAACCTTAAATCTGACCGGAAGCACTTGATATGCTAAATGATACTTTGTTCAGTATTTTGTTGAATCAAATATATTTGCATATTGTCATCAGATTTGTCCAAAACATCAACAGCTTTTTCACATGATGATCGAACATAAGAAGTCTTTCACAAAACTTTTTTCTTCAGAAATAACGTGTATCAGATGCTTAATGAAAATAAGGCAATGATTAGACTTTTTTTCATATTTTCACTATTTTTTTTTTCTTTAAAAAGAGGTAACATTTAAAAAAGAGTTTGACAATATACAAATACATATGAGCCACAACTAATGTTATATAGGGCATATAAAGAAAAAGTATCAAAATTTGATTATCTTCCATTGTTCTTAAACACTCTTGAGTAAAAGTGTAATTTCAGTGCATTTTAAGTTGAAAAAAAAAGTTCAAATAATTTTTTTTTATACTATAAATTCTCTCTCTATATTTGGTGCCCATATTGTGCATTAGATTATGTATTTTGCATTTGACTATTTTGTATATTTTGAATCTTTGTATTTATTTTTTTTTATTCATTTCTAAATTTATTTCAGTTTTCACTGAGAAAAAGTACTTTTAGCCTTTTTGGACAAACTGTTTCTTTAGAATAATATCTGCCTGTCTAAGAAGAAGAAAAATATCAATGTGCACATTAAAGTTACAATTCAGATCACGTGACCAGGCGTATTTCCCATCATTCCATTTTCATCGGGCAAAGCCCACTAAAAGTTTCGTCCATAGTGCGTTTTGTGTAGCCAAATTTTTTGTATTTCTGTCACAAAAATAGTCATTTCTGTTCTTTCATTATTCATACTATTTCCATGTTCATTTGTCCATTTGTCATTTCTTCATTCTGTCTACCTTCTTTTTTTCTGAAAGAAAAAATGTCCAGAGTGACATCTGGAGCAATTTTCTTAAATTTCATTTTTTGCATAATATGCCAATTGCTATATTGTTAACATTGTAAAGTAAGTTGTAAAAGTAATAACAGTTATCACTTCCTGTTGTTGTTGTTAAAGATATTTTTTCGGTTTCAAGTTATTTGAAAAAAAAGAAATGTTTAGAAACTGCACAAACTGTTAAATTTCAGAAAGTTTGCTTTCCTTTATAGTTTTTGTTAAAGAACTTTTTTTTAAAGTATGGTTAATGCGTTTCACTTTGGTTAGAAATATTAACACGTATATTGAAATATTTTATTATTATTTCGTTTTTACTCAGTTCACTTTTAGAAAAAAAGTCATGAGTGACAAATTTGTTTATTTTTGGACAAAGGAAAATCGTATTTCCCACATGTTAATGATTAATACTGTTAGGTTTATATAGCAAGATAACTAAAAACTGGCATTTTCTTTCTTCTTTCTTTCGTCATTGAGTTTTATACAGCTTGCTAATGTTACATTTTTGCCTGTGATGTTCTATGTAAATATTATGTATATTTATAGAAAAAAACTTGTTCCAGTATGTATATAAACTGTTATTCTGTTTATATGATTATTACAATTGCTACTTCACGATATCATGATTAAATAAAGAAGTCACATGTGACTATTTTTTCAATATATCCTGCTTAGTGTTTTTGTCCTTGACTGGCCACTGAAGGGTCAGTACTGACCGTGTCAATTGTCTCTTAAAACAAAGAGGATTTCAGTCCACCCTTAGTGGCCTCATGGTTAGCAAGGAGGTCACGGTTCGATCCCCGGTCGGGCCTTTCCCAAATTTAACTTACCAAACGCCTACATCACCATATGACACTTTTCTGGTCTAATGTACCTCCTCATATAAATTAACAAGCATATAACAAAGCTATAATATGGCTGTACCCTCCCGAAGACTGGCAAGGAAAACAAAAATTCGTCAGCTTAAACCATATGGCAGTAGGCATGTTTCCATTTCCCACTTTTTTTACTGGCATTTTTTGTTGTTTAAAGTAATGGAAGTTCTCTGGATCCTTGCAACTGATGTTTAAAGCACTGCCGATAAACAGCTGTTTCAGACCTGAAAATTTAGGCTTTCGATTTGACCTCCATGGCAAACCCTGTTACCTCAAATGTTCACTGATAAAATTATTAAAAGTGAAAAAGATGTAACCTTGGAAAGGTTGAAATGTTCTAAATTTTGTTCATTGTGACTTACACCGACCTAAAATGCACCATGATTAGCAACACCATACAGGTTTATAACTTAGTTATTAGATATATGAAAACGCCTTTTATTATGACCTGAAATTAGATCGAATACTTTCAAATGGTAGCTCGAAAAAAAGTAGCTTTACCCATCACGAGGCAGCCGATCATAAAATGAAAAGTATGGAGAGACCATTCGCGGCATGAAACAAGAACAGTTTTTATCATACGTGGTCTAATTTCTATGTATATATCATAGATTAAAGAGAATGAGAAATGTTTTGAATCAAAAGAGTATTTCATAACATAGGTTTCAAGATACAGTTTTACACCTTCTTGCGCCACGGGAAAAGCCATCATCTTATAAATATTTTGCCAATAAAGCGGGATTTATAACGTTGCCATATGGCGCTCGCTCAAGGTTGACCTAGTTTTCTTGCAAGCGCTTTCATGTCTAGGACGCTTTTTTTTCCTTTTTAAATCTGGTACCGTGTTCGATAGGAGATAACGACCGAAGGACAAACGGTGCACAAACTGGTCTTTTATCATGAGTAGGGAATAAATGCATGCTCTTGCATGCAACGATCAATAAAACGGGAAGACAAATGTATGATGAAATAGCATTTGAACATATTGCACAAGTGAATATCAACATTTTAACAGAAATACTCACACACTTCTATACACATTTCAGTTCACATGTCCGTTGTGCTCGTACTAATGTATCCGGGCATTATGTACAGCCTTCCTACCTAGCTGTGAATTGGATGGTAAGTGATGCCAATGTCTCGAGAGTGTGTATGTACATGTAAGTTTAAGATACATGTTACTTTCACCTCAGTCATGTCAATTTTATGTGATGAACTTTACTGTAGCTAAGACCTTATTTCAAACCGAACAAACATCTAAAAGTTTCAAAGTATTGCAATAAAACCAAACGGCTAATCTCCAAGGAAAAATATATCAATGTATGAATGAAATTTCCTATACAGGCGTGTATGTGTGTGCGTTTGCGCGTGTGTGCGTGTTCGTGTGCACGTGTGCGTGTGGGGAGTACAGGAAATTGGTTAACTTTATCGGATTCTGTTGATCACTTGACCAAAATAACAATAAAATGGCTTTAACCGTTACTACATTTATTTAATTTACTCAAAAGAGGCTGCTAGAAAACATCACCAAGAAAAAATAGTTCACAGATCATGTGGGGGGAATGTTTTTTTTTAAAGAACAAATACATGTTTAAGATAACAAATTTAGAGAGTAAGTGATTGTTAAGAAAGCTTGCAGCTTATTTAAATCACTCTCGAATCCGCTTCCTGGAACCAACCAGTGGTGTCATATGAGGAAACATGGTCGTTACGCTGGTAGGGCTCGAACCCAAGCTCCCTGGGTTGAGAGGCAGACACCTTAACCACTAGGCCACCGCTCAATAAATGTAACAAATGTGCTAAGTGCTATGCGTAATATAAAGAAATACGTAATAGGTTCATTGCATTGGAAACAATCATTGTCATGTGTTAAAAAAAAAACAAGTCGAAACATTTCTGCCAGTGCTGTTGCATCATCTGACTGCTTAAGGCTCTGCACATGATAATGGTTGCCAAGATTCTTCTGAGATTAAAGTGATAAAGATGTGATAAAAGAGCCATTTTATTCTCTTTTATGGAATTTCTGACGCCCTTGTACAAGAAAGCTGTAATAAAAGCTACTTATTTATAACTATTCCACTGACCGTCGGCAAATGGAAAAGATTTGTATTTTTTACAATATGTCGGAAGGTAATGATAAGGAAGCCCCCGAAAGCATCTTTATTGGATGAAAGTTTTACGTGTGCTCACGTAAAACAAATTGAAGCCTGAAATCGTAAAGATCTTATCTGGTTCTCAATTCAAAAGCACTAAAGACTCTTTTGCTTTTTTGTTGTTGTTGTTGTTAAACGCAGCTTTATGCCGTATTTGGGATCAAACGTTTTTTTTCCAGATCATAACTCGACTGAGTTAGAACTAAAAGTAAGACGGATCTTCATGGATCACAAACTGATCTGAAAACAAAAACATGAATGTTTCTATTTCTGTTCATTTTTTTCTTTCTTTAAAAAAAGACTTCTTTTTCGTGTCTCGTACAATTAAACGCCTTGCATTTTCAACTTTTCCAAATCTTAATTTGTGGAAATTAAGAAATCGATTGAAACTTGCTATAAACGTTGATTTTGACAATCCCGTCGTAAACAATATCTAAATTATAAAAAAAAAAAAACGTATAATCATATATTGTAAAAGAATAAAACAGATCACGGACCACAAACTTATGCTTATCGCTTTGATACGATCAATTAATCCACAATCAGTATCTTAATCAAATCAAATTAACAATAGGCAGTTGATACAACCTTTGGATAAGTACGAAATGTAATTGGGCGGAATAAATTTAGCTGGCACTCGTTACAGTACTAACATTTGGCATTCGTCCTAACTACTTTCGACCCAATCCGCCACTCGTAATTCAACGTGAGGGGTTTACGGGCGATTAAAACATTAATCTGGTGAAATTTATCAGGATTAACCTATGCTTATCCCCAAGCTTATTACAACTTTTAAGAAATAAATTCTTATTTTAATGTGAAGTGGTAAGTTAATGTACATATCTTAATGTATATAAGTGTCAGACTATATACACACAAAAAGTTCTTCTCTTTTGGAAGGTGAAGTGTAAAAGTTGTGTGCATATTATATCGTTTAGAGCTGATTTTGAAAATGATAAAGGAATGTCGTGATTTTTAATCATATATATAATTTTTATATCAACTGTTTTCATCAATGCATCATTGTAATATCAATCTATCATCACTGTATAATTCCTCTTCGTATCAGTAAATCAGTTATTTGTAGAATTTTGTTCACCTTAGGGGTCAAAACGATGATACTGAAATATAAACAAAGCGCGAACATATTTATTACAATAAGTTTACGACCAGGAGGTTTCCTTACCGAATTTTCATTAAAGAATGAACGCCAGGGGCGCACGCTTATTATGTTTTACGTATATCAGGTTTTTGTACTTAGCAATAAAATTCTTAATGGCTCGTTACTGAAGTCATTACAAGAATATTTCTATTAAACGAATCTGCGTAGATTAAATGCCAGACGTGCCTCAAAGATTGACATATTTTATTATTTTGTAAACTTCACGGCTTTCCAAAGGCGGCTGATAATTTTTTTATAGAAGCTATTTCTTCATTTTAGATTAAAGCTAGATCTATGATAACGAAACCTTTCTTTTTTCTTCTAAATATAGCTGCACTTTAAATCACCTTTTTTTACAGATTCTATTAAATACAGTTCTTTGAAAAGACGTTTCATAAAATATATAAATATATTTAGTCTAGCTTAACATAAGACTGTCACAGACGTACATAAGCCTGAATGTCACAGATCTACACAGAAATTGAAGTTATTCAAAGAAACGCTTGGAATATAGAGATTGTTTACGAACACAGTTCAGTTTTATACCGGAAACTTGTTTTAGTCTATTACATTAACATACAGTCACTTATCATAGATCTCGAAACATAACTTTAAAATATTTCTTTAACGAGACTTGCATTCCGGTCTAGGTTTATCTCATAGCTCTAACTGCTCCAGAGAGCCCTGGTTAAAGCTCTATGGTTTTTTTTCAGATTAAATATTGATGAAAAACGCATCAGCAATAGCCTAATCTAAACAGAAAGTAGAATCTAGGCAGTTATCTAAACAGAACTTGTAAATGATGATCAAATTGGTATGACATGTTTAAGAATAAAAATATTTCATAAATAAACTGGTGATTAACGAAATAAAGTGTATCAAAAATCCCTTTTAAAGGTCATTCAACCGATCATTTTTAGCAAACGCGGGAAACGGTACAATGATATGAATTTGACTACAGACTGGTTGTAAAATTTAGAATGTAGTTACAACGGGGAATTAGCTCAAGTGGTAGAGCGCTCGCTTAGCATGTGAGAGGTACCGGGATCGATACCCGGATTCTCCAAGATATTTTTTTTTCTTCTTAATGAGTCATAATCAAAACTGTTATTATTTACTTAATTAATTTTCTCATTATATCTTTCATTATTTGCTCTTCGTTTTCTTGCAGCTTCTCATTCAAAATATAAGGTTGAACTGAAACAAGCGTATTTTCTTTTTTACTTTTAAAAGACCCATACGGAAACATTCCCAGCAAAATGAGATCCTTTTTGAAAAAGATGTTCTTTTTTCACAGGAACAAAATGCAATTTATGAAGATTAGAAAGACAAAATAAAGCATCTAAGTACACAGATTACTAAAGAATGACGATTGTAAATATGGCTTTCTGTTAGAAAAATAAAGATATAGAAAATATGCAAGGATGCGAGTGGACTATTTTTTGTATGTTATGTATGTGCAAATCAGCATAAAATATCATAACAAAAGAGTTCATACAGTGTTTATCACCCACAGCGTGCAACACGTATTCCTGTATTGATTCCAAAATTATCATTCCATTTTTTTTGCTTTGATTTGCTTCAAGCTTGAATATCAATGAGATAATCAGAACTCTTGCCTTGGTTTGACGCATGATTAATAAGTCCCTGAGTCCGCTGTTCTCAGTCTCAGGGCCAAATCGAACGGCGCACGCGCCAAACGTCATTTAATTAATTGAAAATTCCATTGGTCATTCACATATTCACATACACAGTTTCTTAGTAATTTTCCGATGATAGCAATTAACATTTTTTTTACCCGAATCATGTACTGAGCAAGAAACATTTAGTGGTTTTTTTTCTGTATACGAGTTTTGAAAATCGACTCGACTATGAAGCGACGGTTTTGCGGACGAAAAATTCGGTTGCTAAAAATAGAAATTAAATATTACCCTGATGTGGCACCAAATCAACAGTTCAGTGATTTCTTACGAATGAACTCATGTCTTCTTTCGATTTTCAAAGAAAAGTTTTCAGATTATTAAATAATAAAGCAAGCAGTTTGGGTGTTATGTTAGTTCATTATTTTATTAGCTTAATAGCTTTTGAATTATTATTCCTTTAATATGATAAACTTTGAATAAAAACAGCATTGAAAATATGCATTTTTCTGCCTACAAAACATTTCAAAGCCAGTGCTAACGAGCTAGCTCTTTTTCAGCTCTAACTATTCCCTTTTTACTTCATGTAGGAAACAATTTTCTTTCAAGGTATATACGCAAGTGATTTTATTTGACATCAGAAACCTTATCATAACCTAAGGGGCACTGATCATGCATAAAATGTAAAAAAGTGAAGAGCTGACAGAAGTTTGAATTATGACTAATTTTTTCTCGAGTTGAAAACCACGCCCATTTCTTTCAGATTTCTGCTAAGCTTTTATGGTAAACGTATCAAAGGACTTGTGAAGATCAAAAGACAGACATAACTAAGCTTGATGCAAGTGGATGATGCCGGTACAGATAGAAAGGAACAGTCTCTTTATGTTTACAATCCCTTCAAAAGAAATTCAACAATGGAAGCGAGCAGTTTACTTAAAACCATTAGAGTATTTAGGCCTTACCGCCATTATCAATTTTTTAAATTCGTTTTTTTTTTCTTCTTCAGAAAGTAACGTTTAAGTGTTATTAATATTTTATGTTTACAAAAATTTATATATAGAATATCGTCATCTTTTTCTTATAACAAAGCCTAAGAAATATGACAAGAGTCCAGCCTTAAGCATCTATATTTTCTGTTAAATATTATATTGATTCTTATTACATCTAATACAGAAGACTTTTTTCACAGTTTATCATTAGAAAATCAATAGTGATGTCAAACAGATCTCCACACGTGTCAAATTTTACCAGTTTTTATAATCAGATAATAAAAAAGTAATATCTGGTTGTGTAATTCATTAACGGTTTCTATTCAAAAAAGGGAACGAATTAATTAATGGGCGAGATTGTCGTTTCACGTACTCTTCTGTCATGAAGTTGCAAATTGGTCTTTGCAACCATGCTATCGTTCTTTAATCACGTGATGGAAAGACGGGTGCAACCGTACAAAGGTGCGCCGTTTTGTTCTTAACTTATTGTTGTTGTTGTTCCTGCTGCTACATTTACTATGGCATATGTTGTTATCATTTCCGATAACTAGCTGAATAAAGGCTAGCGTATTTTTGACAATTTTACTTAGTCCATTACTGCAACTTCGGCTTGTCTATTTATGTGTAAGTCGAAACGGTCAAGTGCAAAGTATACGTTTTTAAAAAAAAAACCTTTTTGAACATCTCTTCGTTATCACTGCAAAGTATCTTTTTGAACAACCTTTGGACTAGCTGGAGTGTATTGCAGCATCAAAGCTTCACGTCATTTTTGTTTTTAAAAGTTTACTGTAACATCAAGAGCGATGATTCTCTACTCTCCATTGCTAGCATATAGCTTAAATTTTGTCTTTCGCGATTATAGAGTTGGAATACTTCTAACAACCTCCATAAGCAGAGAAGATGAAGACATTATCGTGCTCTTTTTTTGCAATTTATACTTACGACTTATTGAAAAAATTAAATATAATGTCATATTTTGTAAAGAACAAACATCTAATGGCCCTCAGCACTGCATACAAAAAAAACCTAATCTTGATAAGGAAAGATTTTGCATGCTCCGATGAGTTCTGATTGCTTCTTGCATACGAAAATTGTTACAAAAACATACAAGCTTTCATATTTAATGTGTTATTGTTTCCGATAAGAATTATCTAAGAAAATCTGTTGAAAGACTATGAACTGCTCGATCAATCAAGAAATTCAGATTTCCCAAGTGGTAACAGCCAACATTTCCCAGAAAACTGAAGGAACTTGCAGTGCTGTATAGGTTCTTTTTGTACTTCGCATTTACAGATTAGCAAACGACATGTCAATACCATTAAGACAAGAATAACAACAACAACAACAATTCTCTTTGAATTTTCATCTGGCTGATATCTTTAAAAAACTGAATGGTATGTTAAGTAAATTGTATTTTGATAAGTTCCAAACTTGTACACATGTTTATACAGGAGTAAATGATATAGTGCAGGTGACAGCAAACTTTACAAACGTACAAAAGAACCACTTATATATCCTACGTGTTTCATTAACATTTAACTTCTTCCTTCACTCGCTTTCTCAGGATGCGTTTCAACTTGTTCCTTCATTTGCTTTCTCAGGATGGGATTTAACATGTCCCTTCACTCGCTTTCTCAGGATGCGATTTAAGTTGTTCCTTAACTCGCTTTTAAGGATGGGATTTAAGTTGTTCCTTAACTCGCTTTCTCAGGATGGGATTTAACTTGTTCCTTCACTCGCTCTCTCAGGATGGGATTTAACTTGTTCCTTCACTCGCTTTCACAGGATAGAATTTAACTTGTTCCTTCACTCGCTTTCTCAGGATGCGATTTAAGTTGTTCCTTAACTCGCTTTTAAGGATGGGATTTAACGTGTTCCTTCATTTGCTTTCTCAGGATGGGATTTAACTTGTTTCTTCACTCTATCGGGATGGGATTTAACTTGTTCCTTCACTCGCTCTCTCAGGATGGGATATTCTGAGTGTAAAAATTTTTTCTACTGTGATTAAGACCACCGCACAATGTACTTTAATGATATTGGCTAGAAGCTCTATATTGTGAGCTTAAGCCAAGAAAGTTTGTTGTTGTTGTGGTGGTGGTTGTGTAAACGCGGGTAGACGTTCAATAATGATGCATGCTGAAAGTCTTTATCAAAAATCATGCCTTATCTTGACTAGTTCACACCTACATGTGAACACAATCTATTCCCTTTTATGGTTCTGCGAAAGCAATTGATAACGTCATTGTACCCGTAAAATGCATGTTACACGTGCTGAAAACAGTTAAATACGCAAATGATTTGATATTTTTACAAATCATTAAGTTTTGATAGCAATACATTATTGTTTAATAGCAATTAACCATTGCACTTAATTAATGTTGCGTGTAGGATTTTCATTGTAAATTAGAATCGCGATTTTGAGGTGTGTACTCTAAATTCCGAGCTTCTGAGAACAGTCAAAACTCCCAGCCATACTAATTTCAATGAAACAATGTGCTATTGTAATAAAATATCTGTATCTCTGAAGATACCGTGCGATAAATGTAAATATACTACACCATTATTTGCTCTGAGATACTTGTATTTTACGACATCTGAAATTCAAAAAAAAACAAAAAAACAAATGATTTATAGTCTTTTTGATAGAACAGATTGTCTAGATCGAATACATAAAACTTGTTAAACCGTTGGCAATGTCAGCTTAATTTACAAAACCCCATGAAATTTAACCAGGAAAGGATTAAGTGATAGCGAAGTAATAACGTCCCGTCTTTTCTTCTTTCATTTTTGTCCAGCGCCTGCGGTGACCTCAAATGTTGATTCGATGTATGTGCACCAATGCATGCCATGGTCCGTGCGTGTGTGTGTGTGTGCGAGTGTGTGCGTCCGTCCTATTTTATCCATTACATGATTTTATTTTTCATATCCCGAGCGAATCTAAGATAACTTAGCCAAACTGTGAATTTAAAGACTTAGTGACGCGTATAAGAACTACGCCTGTGGCTCAAAGGACAAGGTCACAATGATGTCTAAGAACAAGGTCTCTAAAATGTCAAAGGACAAGGTCACAATGATGTCTAAGAACAAGGTCTCTAAAATGTCAAAGGACAAGGTCACAATGATGTCTAAGAACAAGGTCTCTAAAATGTCAAAGGACAAGGTCACACTGAGATGTCAAAGGTAAAAAATAACTGCAGCTCTGCTGCTCGAGAAATTAACACATTCACAAACATTGCAGGCTCAACAGGCAATATACACAGACGTTTTTGTTGTGACACATGTAAAAAGAAAATCGAGACAACACGACAATGAAACACTGAATATAATGACATTGGTAAACCCTGAAGTTTGACGAATATGCAGTTCTCCCTTAACAGAACAGCTTTTAAGCTTCTTGTATGACAATCTATTTCAATCCACTTATATTCCTTTCCAGTAGGTGAATCTTCTATAGTCTCATGCTGTCTTGTGCCAGGTTCAACATAATCGTTGCATGCTTTTCGACTTTTTTGCTTATTCTTTTTTGTGGGAAAAAAAAATCTTGTTCTTTATCAAATGTGATTCTTTTTCAAAACATAATGAAATGAACGTAAGCATTTTAGTTTAATCAACAACAGAATGTTAAAAAAATTATTTCCATGTCTTAAACATAAATATTTCATCCGAAAAAGCAAATTTTAGTTATTTTGTATAATTCTGGCTATATGCACTGAACAAAAAAAAAAAAAAATAACATTTTGACCCTTTCTAATTTCTTTGAAAGCAATATAATACAAAAGATATTCAGAAGAAATGAAACAGTTGTACCTTTGACAAAAGCCTTTGAAAATCTATCAGATCATGTATTGTTTGTTTAACGAAAATCCTGAATATATTCGAAGAAATATATACCCAAGTGGAGATAAATCTGTCTTGAGTAAGACCAGTTGTTAGAATTATTCTAAGACTGTGATTCGCATAAATTTGGCATAAAGCAAGCTGTTTTATTGGCGTACTTGTTCATGGTGTCATAGATTTTCTAGTGTTCATACCTGATGACTCTGTGTTTTCGGGTTAACCCGTGCTTATTTGATGTTTACCAGGTAAATGCGTTGCACTTTTGGTCGTATAAATCTATTATTTTTCTACTCAGTTTTGCAAAGGTTACAAGCACCTAATTTGCTTTCTCCTTAGGGTCGGATTGATTCCTGAGCTTGAGTATTGGTTTTGTATTTATCTGGTCACAAAATTGAATTTGATTTTTTGTTTCGTATCTCATCTGCGAAGCTTGTTTACCTGAAATTGCTTCAGATGTCTTTTGAAGACCCTCTTTGACATCAAAGTGTTAACCCATCTGATTTGATATCGATTGGATTTTTTTCTAGATTGTTTAAAAACATCGTAGACTCTAGACCGCCAATGCAAGAGCTTCTGGAATAAGGCGAAGAATATATAGACCTTACTTTTATTATTATCAGTTAAAGAAATATTTGATTAAAACGCGCATCGCATGCTAAATATTTAATTCACTCGACAGGTAGTTTTCTGTGCACAATAATTACTTCACAATGCTTAAAATCCCAACGAAACATACAGTTATTTCTTTATAATAGAATGTAGATATTACGTCATTGATTACATCAATATCTCTCTTCCTAACACAACCAATCATATCAGTTTCCTTTTTTCAAAATAAAAAAATGAGTCACACACATTTTATTATCAACCCCATGCTAAATAATCTCCACAGAAATAACCGCCTACCTTAATTGTTAGAGGAACCTGGTGTCTGGGCCCTAAGCTGTTTTGTTAATTAGCTGGCACGTTTCTTTTTCTAAGCTATTTACTATAGATCCAGAGCAAAGATAGCAAATACTAACTCTTGAGTTAAAAGTAAACCAACCTAAATTAACATCACTTTTTATGTTTTGTGATTTCCCATGTTCGCGGAATGATATAACGTACGCGGAATGACATAACGTACACGGAATGATATAACGTACGCGGAATGACATAACGTACATGGAATGACATAACGTACACAGAATGACAAAACGTACACGGAATGACATATTGTACACGGAATGATATAACATACATGGAATGACATAACGTATACGGAATGATATAACATACACGGAATGACATAACGTATACGGAATGACATAACGTACACAGAATGACATAACGTACACGAAATGACATAATGTACACGGAATGACATAACGTACACGGAATGATATAACGTACACGAAATGACATAACGTACAAAGATTCAAATACCAAGAGAGCTCAACATGACGATATGAGAATTTTATATACCTTACCAAAAGATTCACTACAAGTTCATATAGCCTCCACGAAAGCTTGCCTACACATTCGTGCACGCTTACAAAAAGCTTGCCTACACATTCGTGCACGCTTACAAAAAGCTTGCCTACACATTCGTGCACGCTTACAAAAACCTTCATGCTAATTCATGCAGTTTTACCCAAAACTTCAATTTTATTTCGCGTTACTGAAAGCTTGCCTTCCAACTCATGTAGCAGTTTACCATAACTCTTTTATTCTTGCAATACTGCATCATCTCGTTAAAAATCAGTCATCTTTGACATTTTGCTTCCTTTTTAAAAGATTCTTTAGAAAAGTTCATGAGAATGCTAAGAATAAGTATATTCATCTAATTTCTAGCTTACTATCACACAATACACTCAATGTAAAAAGTTTGTTTTTGCAGAAGTATAACACACAAATATACGCCAACATTTCCTAGAATTCTGAACACTGCATCATTTTAAGGTTGTAAGTGAGACTGTTTTATCTTATTTCTTATTCTGTTGCATTTAGAATTTTCTCGCTCTCACAGCATCATCTTTAGAGTCAATGGCCTCAAAGCGTGCATTCTTGCAGCATGTGCAGAATTAGATACAAATAAAACAGCTTTAGTACTGGGAGGGAAGTTTTTTGAAGAAGGTCTTTCCATGCGTCATCCAGTTGTCAACATCATAGTAAAAAGAAGTTGTCTGCATAACAAACAATTATTTTGGTCGATACCAGAAGAACATATCTTTTAGTAGCGATGTAGATAATTTATTCGTTTTATGTTTTTTGTGTAATAATTTTAACGCAGGTAAAAAAAGGGAAAATAAAATTTGTACAATTGATAGATGTTTAATGTTTAATGTATTGCTAAGAAGTTTAAGCTTTCATTAGTCAAAGATCTTATCAGCATTGTTGAATAATGCCGAGTTTACCAAATAAACTTTACAAAATAAATTTTGACGAACTTTGTCATGTCAACATTTTTCTCCAAGATCTACACTTTCAGAAGAATTTTGTTTTTATAAATTAAGCAAAAGAATTCTTGATATATTGCTTGTAATATTTGTTAATATAAAAAGTCATAAAATTTTGTGATGTTTAAAGAAATTTATCATTTTCCGGTGACTGTGCTTTCTTACTCCTTTTACTTACTTTCCCGTCTCATTAAAAAAAACCCTAGCTTACAGTGACAGTTTCGGTAAAAAAATAACTATCACATGTTCTTGTATGATTCCATTCCACGTGAAAAAATAATAGAAGAAAAACCCCACCGCTTTGCCAGATACAGGAAGAATAATTATACCAGAAATTAGCTTATAAGCAAAGCCGGATTTATGCAATATGTTATTACAGTCTATTATCTCGGCCGAATGTATAAAAAGTCTATTAGATCATGGGGTGTTTGTAACATCTTAACGTTAATTATCACACGAAAATCTGGAAAATGTTCGAAGAAAAACAAATCAAATATGAAATACAAGAGAAGATGGATCCATGGATTTGACCTGAATCTGAACATTTTGAGATCTTTTTAGAGATTACAATTCTCTTTTCTCTGGCATATACTAGATTTTTTGCCTTCTTTTTTCATGGTGGCACTTTTAGGTACTTTGAAAAAACTTTACATTACAATAAAGCAATGCGCAAGTTGCTCATGTGTTTACACAATAAGTAATGTTTTGTTTTTACTATTTAGATATGAAATACTTGTTACTATTATTATTATTTTCATTGCTTTTTTATTTAAAAATACCATCTCACCATTCAAAATCCGACTGTCAAATGCTGGTGTAACACGTCATTCAAACTTCAAGATATTGAAAATATGATTGTCGAATGTCGTGTTAAAAATATTCAAAATTCGATTGTCTAATGTCGTGCAAGCACAACATTCAACGTTAAATTGAAAATTCGAAAATTCAAAATTCGAATTTCCTATGTTGTACGTCGAATGTGAAATGTTCAATGTCGTATGTTGAGCTTAATCAAAACCTGTCGCTCAAACTTTGTGTTTCCGTCGTCACTGTGTGTCGTAAATATTTAAGGCCTGTGGCACACGGGCAACCGGCTGCTATAGAACCACCCTGACTAAAGAAAATACCTCGTATTACATACGGCGCTTAGTTTATAGGTTTTTTTTTTAAATATCTCTAATCTGTGCTGAAAAGGAAGTTGTTACGAAAATCCTTGACTTAAAGAAATATTATCACATTTTTCTTTTGACATATCTCCAACAACTGTGAACAATTGAGTGGTAACGCTGCATCTGTAATAGGATTGCAGCTTGTTTACAATCATTCATTCTTTTGACTTTTTGTTTCATTTTTTAAAAATGTCTTCAGAAACAGCAGTGATTGCCAATGAAAAGAAATATACACGACATTCTCCGCGTACCATACTATACTACGAGCAATTTTAACGCAAGTCCTCGCCAAATTATAGCATGAACATTTCCCAGGATTTCTAAAACCTTGATTGTAATATTTGAAGACAGACACAGTTTGAAACATGCATTATCGCTGCATGTGCAGAGTAATCTTCAGATAAAAAAAAAAGCAGCTTCAGTATTCGGGACGTAAATCGTCTTTAGTTTAAGCTTTGGAAGGCTATTTGTTGTGCAATCTATTTGCAGAGCATTCTGAGCATTCCAGTTTATACATTTTCATATGCAAAGCTTGACAAAAATACACTTCACTTGGAACATTTAACCTTCTTGTACTGCAAATTTATTTGAGTTAACTCTCTGGATGATTCGGCAATTTTTCAGAGGTAGAAACTGCCTGCCATTTTACATCTATCTGTTTAACAACCAAAAACACAGCTTCCGTCCGTAGATGTACATAAGAAATTGATGCTATGCTCTTCGCCCGCTAATTACTATAAATTTACTCTCAATGCTACATCTTTGCTCTTATATCGAACCACCCATAACAAATAACCGACAGTCATCTGGAAAACCTACTGCTTAAGGACTGAATTGAAATTTCGTCTGCTCTGTAAAGCTTTGATATCTTCTTGCTTGCAAAAGTAACAGAAACAAAGATGTTTTCATATTTGTTATTGTTTCCGTTATCTACGAAATTTTGTTGAAAGTTAATGCACTGTTCGATCAATTAATTCTACATATAACAGTCTGGAAATCGCTTTGTACAGGGTTTTGTTTTAATTTTTTGCTTTCTGAAAGCTAAAGAAACTTTTACCAGTTTTTCGTGTGTGGCTTTTCGCTTGTATGTTTATCATACTTCATGTCATTGCCCTTAACAACAACAACAACAACAACAACAACAATACTAAAACAGCAACAAAAGCAACCGCAAACTTGCACCCTCCAAAACAATCAGATGATAGTAGATATTTTAATTCAGGATCAATTTTTAAATTTAATCTTTTGTGGACTTTTGTGGATATTTGTGGACTTAAGCTTTGCCTCTTTTGATCGTCATGTACAAAATACGAAAATAAATAAATAAATAAATAAATAAATAAATAAATAAATAAATAAAGATAAAACATGACATGTTTGCAATAATATATCCCCATAATTATGTGACTACCTATTTAAAAAAAGACTGGCGTTCTTAAAGAAAATGCACTTACAATTTAAAACGACCAGTAACAATGCAATAGTATTTCACATGAGGTGTTGAACTTTATGCCTGATAATAGAACGAAGAATTAGATGTTGACCAGACACCTTTGTAGCAGACACTCGTGCCGTGTAATGCCTCTCAAGTTCTAGTTATAAGAAAAGTCTTTATCACGGAGTGATGATAATTTATTAGTTTAAACCCATTTATTTTACATCGATTGGTAAACAAGTTTTTTCAACTTATATCAATCCCTCTCAATGACTGCTTCCTGGGTTCAAACCAGTACTCGCGCCGAATGTGAGAAAATGCGAAAAGTCCCTGTAGACTCTCACCCCTGGTGGGTGACGAACGAGCGACCTCCCGATCGGGCGTCCGGCTCTCTAACCCCTCGACCACTGCTCCTCCTACAACAATTTACTCTAAACATCATTTCTTCTGTCATATTACTTGACAGGCAATGTTAACACGGATTTACCATCTAGTTACTAAGTAAAGACTTCAATAATGAATTTTATACCAAAGATAATTCCCTTATCTTCACTATTTCACGGTTAAAAAACAATGACTTCTTACGGTTCTGTCCTTACCAAGTAATAACGTTATTGCACCTAGGAAAATGCATGCTACACGTGCAGGAAAACAGATGGTTTAAAAAAATACAATTCATTAGTGTTTGATAGCAACGAACCAAGGTGTTTAATTAATGTTGCGTGTACACTAGTAGGAAAACTTAAGATAAGGTGTTCATGATCGCTCTCCTATTTTTGAGAAGTCCCAACCAAGCACCACAAAAATATGAGCTCGTATCAATTTAGCAAGGTGTGATTGTATTAATATATCTTTATTACCAAAGATATCTGGCGATAAATGTTAATATATTGCACCATAACATGCATAATGGTGCTTGTATTTTACGACATCTGAAATTCGAAATTACAAAAAATTTATAGCCCCTTTTGCTGGAAACAGATTGTCGTAAGTGCCTTTACCTAGATTGATATCGGAAATGATGTCGATCGCTACATTCACGGACCTATAACATTGTTATATCAAAACTAATGAAAATGACTATTATCAAGATTGTAGGCGCTTTAGTAAGTGGGACTTTAAGTTAGGAAAAGAGAATTAAGTTCTAACCATCTAAACCTTGTACACATTTGTATGGAAGACGATCAAGCGAGCTTTGTTATAGTGGCATAGCACTAGGAGGGCATTGATTCACTTCAGTGCGATTTGTATTTTCATAGACAGACTTTATATCATAGCTTTGTTACTGACAACAATGACTTTTGAACTGTTTGTTCTGAAAGTCGTCTAACAGATTGTACCATTCAAGAAAGAATATGAGACCTATGTCATTGTACCATTTCAGGACCCGATACACTATTTTTTGTAGGAAATTATTTAGCTAAATGTGCATTCACTATAACAAAACGTAAAAGGATAATTTTCAGCATATGTTCCCCGAAATAAAATCAAGGTACATGTATAAACAGACTCAAAGTATTTTTTTCAACACACACAGTATATTCATCAAATAGAGTCACATAAAATAGATATTCAACCTATGCATAGCGAAATCCGGTACATATTGCGTTTTGCCTACGGACGTTTGCATTAAAGAAGATTCACATTCCTCCCAGATATTTAAGCTGCTTTTATCTGCAAGTTATTCTGCAAATGCTGCTAGAATGCAGGTTTTTAGAGTCCTTGAGTCTTCAAATATGATTATCAAGGTCGTTGTAACTCTGAGAAAAGCTGACATACATTTGCGCGCCATAGTTTGGCAACAATCCACCTTATTATAGCGCGTAGTATTACGCTAGGAATATGTTGTACACTTTTTTACTGGCATTCTTCTAAACGTTTGGTAAGGATATTTAAAAAGTGTAGCAAAAGAAGTCAAAAGAATAATCGTGAATGGTTGTAAACAAGATGCAATCTCATCACAGATACTACACTACTAAGATAACAGGAGTAACAGTACTAAATTTCTACGTAGATTTGTAAGCAAACATTTGGCAAGGGAGACATAATTCTACTATCGTCATGGAGGAAACTATGTTGAGTGTTTTGGCATATAATCACGTGATGGCAAGAAGCACTGATGTACCCCAAGACATAATTACAGTATTTTACAGAAGTGGTATTGAAAAGACCTGAAGTTACAGAAAATGATAAGAAATCTATTTATAAAGTTTTATTTCCCACTACAGCTGGATTCTTGCTTGCTATTCATTTATGACTAGGACGTTATGACAAACAAACAGTAGCAATAAAATCCAGTCTCCCCAGTTAACTACGAGATTTGCTTGTCAGTTTGCATCTCGATTTAAAACTGCTCTTTCTTTCAAGATGTCAACAAGAACGACAACAAAATTAAAGCAGAACTTGTATATCTTAACAGTTAATCCAAGAAACGGCTGCAGTCCCCAAGGTTGCTTTTTGCACGACCTAATGGTCTGATGGTTAGAATATTGAAATAGGGTATGACCAGTATATTTTAAAGTTTGAACAATTGTACAATTCATGGCAAATGGGCAGTGAACCTGAACAATTTCACGAAATTTGAATTTGTTATCCTGTTTGCTAAAACAAACACATACTGGGCAACAAATATTTTAACAAAGGCTGAGTAATACTCTCCTATGGAAATAACACAAAGCATTTTACCGAGAAAGGATTTGCACTTCGTAAGTTCATTGAGTTAAGGGTTTTGTTGTATGTTGCTTTCAAAAACCAGTTTCAATGATATAAGTGTAAAACTGTGAAATAAAAACTGCTAAAAAATGTCGTTAAAAAATGTCAGCAAAAAGGATGTAAATTTTGTAAACAGAGGAGTGTTTTCTGACACACAGTTTTTTTCTTCAAAAAGTTATAGTAAATATGTTCCTCTCCATAAAGTTTTACGCAGAGTGCTCGAAAGTCTCGTGGTATTTTCTTAATATGGCTTAAACATTGAAGGTGACTGGAACCGATCTAGCTAAGGACAAGTCGATTTCTGGCAAATTGGATCTTCTTTCTTTTTACGTAAATATTTGATGTGTTACACACTGAAAGTTCATCATAAATAAATAAATAAATAAATAAATAAATAGATAAATAGATAAATAAAAATAGAAAATGAAAAAAAAAAAGAATATACAAACCCGCGTGTTGTTTCATCTTAAAAATCGAGAATCAGATAGAGACATTAATATGTATGTCTTGTTATTTCAGTATAACAACAAACGAATCTTTTAATCTGTATCTGTAGTGTTACTTATATGATAACACGATTGTCTGTGGTAAGTTCGAAGGTATTTGTAGTATTGCCATAAAAATATGAAAATATTTTATATACTCTTTCTTCTTAGCAGGCTTCTTCAATGCATTTCCTTGTCTGTTTCTGCAAGTCACAAATGTTTAAATGTCTTGCAAAACAAACTGCACATTAAGATACTTGATCAAAGAATGTTAAAAAACCTCATTAAAAAGAATTATGACGACTGACTATGAAAATGTATTACACAGTGTCTTACACAGCTAAAAGCATTTTTGAAAAAAGATTTTTGTATTTGATAACTGAGGCTTTATCAAATACACAGTATCCTTCAAAAGAACAGTACCAACTGTACCAACCGAAAAGTACCAACTGTAAAAGGTCATTTTAAAATACATTCGTATGGGCTACTCATTTTTGTGTGCAAATTTTCCATAAATCTCTAAAGTGCTAAAGCAACTTTCTTTGTAACAGAGTATGGCAGCTTCAGTATGTCTGACATCTCAGAACGACAAACAAATTGATAAGAAAATGATTGACAAAGTGTCCAATATAACACAGGCAAAAAGTTCTTAAGAAAATCTCCGACAAAATCCTTATCAACCTTTTCTTATTTCAAACTTAAGATGTTGTAAAACTTATGGACTATTATGCATATAAATGTGCAATATATGTGCAATATATCTTTATTGATTGCCTGATAACACAAGAAATATTGGTACAAACACAGCTTGAAGGATTGAAATTTTGCGTCTTGAGTACGGAGTGCTCTCTAAAATGGTAAACGCTCTTTGCATGCCAAATATTTGAGAAGTCAGTTTGTTATATTTTATATCTAGTCATTTTGTTGTAACAACTTTGCACAATTTCAATTTTCTCTCCATTTAGCTGGTCTTCCATATGCAAAACTGGGTGTCTGGGTGAATGAAGAAGTTCTAAATTGTGCTAGCACGTTCAGAGCGTACCCGTTCGGAGAATTTCATATTGATTGCTATCGACCGATTGCGCCATCGATTTAAAAAACAAGAACTGTCACTGTAAGATGACAATGCCCCCCCCCGAAAGTGGTGCTTTGACCTTTGATCTGAGAACCAGTCATTCAGGGGTCAAGTTCAAATAAATATAGGTCTGTTGGAAGGTCTTATCCAAAGGGGGCTGTGTCCAAGTATGAAGTAAAACCACTTACTTATAAGGAAGTTATGGGCAATGTGAAAATTTCTAGACAACTGGATCTTCAAGGTAAAGGTCATTCAGGGGTCAAGGTCAAATAAATACAGGACAGTGGGATGGTCTTGTCCAAAGTTGTGTTGTGTTTAAGTATGAAGTATATCCACTTACTAATTTGGAAAATATGGCCAAATAATAGTTTCTCGACGATTGGATATTCAGCGGTCAAAGTCAAATAATTACGGGTCAGCGGGAAGGTCTTGTCCAAATGGGTGTTGAGTCCAAGTATGAAGCAAATCCACTTACTAATAACGAAGTTATTGCCAATGTTAAAGTTTTTGGACAATTGGATTTTCAAGAAGATAGTCATTCAGAGGTCAAGGTCAAATAAATATAAGTCAGTGAAAAGGCCTTGTCCAAAGGGGTGTTGTGTCCAAGTATAAAGTAAATCCACTAACTAATAAAGAAGTTATTGCCAATGTTAAAGTTTTTGAACAATTGGATCTTCAAGGTGAAGGTCAATCAGGGGTCAAGGTCAAATAGTTATAGGTCAGTGTAAAGGTCTTGTCCAAAGGGGTGTTGTGTCCAAGTATGAAGTAAATCCACTTACTAATAAGAAAGTTATTGCCAATGTTAAAGTTTTCGGACGGACTGACGGACGGACGGACTGACGGATGGACAGTTCAAAAACAACATGCCTCCCTTCGGGGGCATAAAAATGACTAAGTGCGTTTAGACAGTTTAGAGGTCTGAGTTGGATAATTTATAGCTGTCACGATTTCACAGGTCAAGAAGGTTAAAGGTTTCTGCAAAATGTTGTCTCACCTACATAGGGTCATATGGACTTACTGCATAGAAAAATATGAAACACAGAAAGAGAAAAAATGTAAATTGCAATATGCCTACTCAAGCTCTCATTAAAGACAGTTTACATACCATCTCCTACATAATATCTGCTTTTTATTAAAAGATAATTATGCACATGCTGTTAGCATGAAAGGTTCAAAGTCTCCTGGTCTTCAAATATTACAACTAAAGTATTAGAATCCTTGGAAATATTGTCATACAGTTGCTTGTTTTACTCTGGCAAGAGCTCAATTTTTTATTGCGCGTAGTATTGGCTGGTACGCAAGAAATCTGGTGTACACTTATTGGCATTCTAATGAATGCTTCTAAGCTTCTCTGAAAAATGGAACAAAAAGTCAAAAGAATGCAACAATTCTTGAATGATTGTAAACAAGATGCAATCACATCGCAGATGCAATAATACAGGATTATAGCAGTTACTACATTTATTAGTAAATTTGTAGGCAAATATTTGGCAAGGAAAACAGAATTCTCATGGAGGAAAATATGTTGAGTGTTTTGGCATATTGTCACGTGAATAAACAAAGTACAATGTACTGCAAAACGTAAGAGCAAATTTGAGCAGAGGAAGTACATCCAGAAAGGACAATAAAATCACAGAATATGAAAATATTGTGACTTACTTTAAAACTTCAGGCTTACCATTGAATTTTTACATGTCGTAGAAACATTCCACGGAAAGTTGTAGAAAAGAAAAATGAAAAAGGGACTTTATTCCACATGTTTAAGGTTTCTTGATGTTTCTACCCCATTTTTGCTTTCCATCGGAGCTTTCCCATCTTTCATTTGTTATTCAAGTACTTTCAATTTATAATTACTCATTTTTTTAGAACACATATGGTAACAATTTCAAAATAGACGTTATAAAACTTCAATGCATGTAGTTATATCTGGATGCCCAATGAAAACAAATGTGATGTAACGGTTGACGTTGACACACGTCAATAAATGCTTAAGGATTCTCGATTCAAGAACATGAATGGAGCATTCATAAAAGGTCTTTTAACGAGATTTTACCTTTGTATTGATAGCAGAAGGACAAAGATGGTTGCCTGAAAGAAATCACTGCTCTTTTGGAAAGGAATTTATATAAGTTTATTTAAACTTGTTTTTTCATCCAGTAAGTTCTGCATTGTGCTTTTGTGCATCTAAACATGTAACTATTTGCTCAAATAAAGTTTAAAACAAGTGTTTTTAGAAAATAAGAGTATTGTCATTCAAAGGTGTGTGGAAAGATAATGTTTGACTGTATTTTTGTTCCGTTTAAAAAAAATCAGTTTCGGGACGTGGTTGTGATGTTATAAAAATAGAATGTATGGAATAATTACACAAATTAACTTTCAACACCTGAGATATGAGTACATATTGCGAAGCACGCATTCTTGTATCAGTTTTGATAGCCTGCGACCTATTTCGTTCCTCAGATATCTAAGATGAATATTTCTGATAAGAACTATTGAGGCAAAGGTATCCTTCATCAGGAAATCTTTGTCAAAACTTCTTCAAAAGCTTTCAGGGACTCGCGGGGTCTTCTATTTAATCGCAGCCAAAAAGCTTTTTGACCTGATAGGCCCACAAACTTTTTTGCTAAAAAGAGTCCTTCAAAAGGGTTTTATAATGGGTTTTTTTCAGTTACATAAATAAATTGATATAATATGAAAAGATATAATATATCGTAACTGTGGAGGGAAAAATTAGTTTGAATCTCAAATGTAAGAGATCAGTAAGTAAGTATTATGAACTTAAAGGCAGACC
Source organism: Cyclina sinensis (assembly GCA_012932295.1). Lineage (NCBI taxonomy): Eukaryota > Metazoa > Mollusca > Bivalvia > Venerida > Veneridae > Cyclina > Cyclina sinensis. The sequence goes on from JAAONU010000011.1 coordinate 40,400,992, forward strand.
CTATTTGTCAAAGTCAGGTATGGTGCATCGTTCATTCTGAATTTCTCCTGCAAAATATAGAATATAAAAGTTTATGCAAAAGCTAGGAAACTTTTTCCACCGTGTGCACATCAGATTAGCACGTGATTATCCGCAAATATCAAGTCAACAGGTAAAAACACGAAATAAAATTCTACGACACCGTGTGCATTTGTACAAGTGCACGAATAAACAATTCTTTTAATGCCAGATTTATGAGAATATTAATCTCTGAATAGTTCTTAGAATTGTTCTGATATAGGTCAGATAGTTCTCTTGTATTTCTTATTTGGTTTGTTTTTCTTCGAACATGTTCCAGATTTCGTGTGATAATTAGCATTAGGGTTTTACAGACAGCACATGATCTAATAGACTTTTAAAACATTCGGTCGAGATAATAGTGTGTAATTACATAACACATCAGTCCGGCTTTGCTTATAAGCCAATTTCTGGCGTAATTCTGCTTCCTGTACCAAGTATTGATTTGTTAAAAAGTTTTGCGAGTGTAAGAATAGCACTGCGTGTGAAACTAATCAGGTAAAGGTGAAAGCCAAAAGAATTATAGGACAACATGGAGAAACATTTTCTTTAAAAAGTATTACATTAAAAAGCAGGTAAAGAAAGGAGATGTGACTAGACATTTAGGAAACAACCTGTAACTCTCAATAAGCAGTTTCAAATCAGATATTTATCGCTTAATTAAATTGATGAAACGACACTTAATAATTATTCCTTCATTATATGATAACCCATCTTAGAATCGAAACGAGTAATATCAATTAGAAAGATACCATCTACATCCTAATAGCAGTTTACTAAATATATGTTTGTGTCAACAGATTAAAATGTATTCCTTTCTAAGTCATGGAATTTATTTTGTAATATAATCATATGCTTTTTTTAAAGGAGAATATTCAAGTTGGCACACAGTTACCTCTCGTTCAGTTTGTTAAGAATCCCCTGTACAAGAATAAAATAATGCGCATTTAAAAAAAAACAACAACAAAAACCGACTCGACAGAAAAAAGTATGCCTAGCATTTGCTATTTAATCAAAGCTTTGTACTGTACAATTCTATGAAGATTTTTAAGTATTCAGGTATTCATGTATATACGTAAGATTGTTATAGTACTTTAGTCCGGTATAAAGATAAACCCACTAAGCATGAACACTGAACAATGTAATTTATTTCCTTTTTATTCGGTCAGAAAATGTTCCCACTAGAATCATACTTTCAGAAAGCAGTATCAAACTAATTTTTCGAAATCATCTGTCAAATAGGATGTCTGGAAAACAAGTTGTCAAAAATTGCAACAATATATGGTGAGTTTAATTCTATGTTATTTCCTTTGGTAAAAACACAGAACAGCATGTGTGTACACAGCAAACAGGCAAACATTTCACTGGATGAAGTATAAGAGATAAAAACATGAAAATAAATCCCTTCCCAAGAAAATATGATATCTAAAGAAAACAGTATTTAGGTGAATAGTTAACATTGCATATGTTTTTGCAGCTTTTTTCTGTTTGAGTGCACCTTACATTAAAAGTTCGCCGACCTTAGAAAGTGGCAGACGTCATTGACTGCAATGCACCATCTGCCGTCATCAATTGTCTGAGTTTTTTTTTAAACTTACCGAGACATGCTTATCAGGCATTTTTGTGTTACATATATCAGCATGGATTCAATGAAGGGCAGATTTTATTAGGCTGTGTTTAACGAAGGGAAAGGATCACTTTCGCGTTATTGTCGAATTAATTATCCTAACTTAATTTAATGGGGTTTTCAGACACCACACAATGTCGATTGTCACGTGTAAAATCTTCTGCAAAAAACGCTAATGTCTCCGGTTGTAGTACATTTTTGTATTAACGGCGTCGACAAGAATTCTTTTACATAATAGCATCTTTTTTTCCAATGTTTAATGGATATTTGTCCTTACTTTTAATGGATCTGAGGATTTTTTGACAGTTAGAGAGATGCCTTAATCAATATGAAATTATAATAAAAACGTATGGCAGTACCGCAAATAACCCGCAAGTCCAAGCTCATTTTGACTCGATAGATGGCTAAAGATCAAGTAGATTTTGAGAGGTGAAAGCGAAAAGTTTTATTTGCTCCATAACTTTATAACACTCTGAACCTTCGCCTCTCGGTATAAACTAAAAATATATTCAACACTATATAACTGGCTAATTTTGCAAATTAAGCCCTGATTGTTAAAATGTAAGAACTATGAACGTTCGTTCGTTCGTTTCCAGTTTTGAACATAAAGTCACAAGAAAGAGATCCTGAGGAAAAAATATAGATATAAAACTTAAGATAGTAAGACAGATAATACCAGGTAATTAAAATGATAACTAGAATCTACACTCTGTGAACTACTTGCTAGCAATTTAAAGCACCCAAAACATTTTCTCATGAATTCGGTAACTGTGTACGTAAAAAGCTGTTTGCTAGCAATTAGTACTATAAATTCTTTCTCTCTGAGTAGATCAAAAATAAAACTTTATATCAAACTTAAGTTTTTGCTTTTTGCTACGGTATCAGTTATTTATCGCCGGGGAATCAGCGAGCGTTTGGTATTTTTCACACGCCTCAGAATGCATTATCTTGCACAATCTGGTACCCTGGTAAATCACATTCTTCCATAAAACAATAAAAAACTTAAGAAAACACTCTGAGATGATATAATGGCTGCTCAACGTGGGGTTTATGTCAAGATATAATACTCCAACGTCTGCATCTAACAATGTGCTTTGCTCAAGGCACGCTTATATGAACCTTATTTGCTCAAGGCACGCTTACATGAACCTTATTTGCCCCTGTAGAACAACAAACAAAACAAAGAATCTAATGCAGTTTCTGCAAGTATTTGCCCCAAACTAAATGAATTAATTAAGAAACATCACCGAATGAATTTTAAGAATTTATATGTTGCAAGCAGTAATTACAAATTTTGCTGTTTACACAGATATATTTCTTATAAACGGGTACTGAAAGAAATGTATTGCCGATGAGCAGATATTAAATGACAATGTATCAAAAATCATTGTGAAAGCGAAGCCTTCAAAGTTTGTTATATTTAAGCACATTCTTTTTATGTTGTCTTAAGCTATTTGTTAACTTTATTTTCTGCTTCTTCAAGTTTTGGATACTTTTCTGTCCACGTGACATTTAGTCACGTGATCCCGCTTGTTCAATATGGCATCAAGTTATTTTCGGTGTTTCGAAATTTTGATCATTATCATTTCACAGAAACCTTATCTATAATGATCTTTTCAAAATTTGACAAGACATATTCATGTTTAAGTGGCCACAAAACATTTTTAGCATGAGTAAGACGTTAAAACTGCATGTTTAATGTACAACAAAGACAAATACATTTCTGATTTGTGTTGTTTGAATTTTTACATTTGTACTTGGTATGTGGATAGTTATGCCTTATGCCCATTTTTGCAGTGATGCACAAAAATTTGTCTATAAGGCGTGTCCTCAATGTTACGTAACATATTGTTTACTTAGAAAACTAATCAAAACAACGTCTATTTCTCAGAGGCAAAATTTGCCTCAAGAAGTGATACTCTGATACCATTTACCTTCTTCGCTTTTTAAACATAAAACTTTCTGCTGCATTATTTATAATATAATGTAACAGTATTGTTTCCAAACTGAGAAGCTTAAAAAAAAAACAACTGGAAACTAAGAACCCAATCTTCTTTGCAATTATTGCGCACTATTGACTGCCTTCATTATTTTAGTATAAAGTTAAACCAGTCTAGTATCAAGGCGTTAATGTTATTTAGCATATTTCAAAACAATCATCAGCTGTTTTATAAACTATTTGAAGATATGCAGAGCTCTCTCTGAAAAAAAAAATCAGTGGTGGCCGATATTTTCGCCAAATGGATTAAATATTCGCCAGCTGGAGGAAACTGATTATATTTTTGTCGCATTTCGCACAGTTGGCAGGCGATAGCAAGCATTCAATGTCAAATTTGAAAACATCAAGAAAACTTGTTTTTGTACATAACAACATTTATATTGCATGTAAAATAAAATGATGATTACTTTCAGACAATAAATATGTCAATGTTTGGATTATTTCTCACAGTGTTGGATGAAAACATCAAATGTTTTTGGAAAGAGCTCAAAATAGAGCCAAGATGCCTATGTCATTATACGCATCCAGGATATTTCAGAGAAACTTATAGGTAACGACCGTCCGTAAGGTGCAACAGATGCATCTTTTATCAACTGCCTATACGTTTTGCGATAACAACAAGCAACTAATGTAGCTAATGAACAAAAACTAAACTGTACAGATTATTTCCTAGATTTTCCCAGCGAAATTCGTAGTAAAATATAACCTAGCCTCAGTGTGAAATAGGAAATAGTGCCAACAGCATGCCAAGTTATATCTAAAAAGTAAAAGTTTTAAATTTGCTCGTTCGCATGCACGTTACGGGATGATTACCGTAGTAATGAAGACAAGGAAGTCGGTAATAATCCTGTGGAAAACGCAATTCCTCTTATCAACGGAATGAGGAACAGAATATCTAGTACACAGACAGGGGTCTTTATATGATTGCAGGATATTGCAGGAAAGAACTTAAGTTATTATATCATTTGTGATATTTTATTACAAAATACGACAAAAAAATATTGAAGAATTTCAAAGACCAAAGCGTTGCGGAAGTCATTGTACCGGGTGAAGCAGAATTGCTGGAAGACGCCGAAATGTTCAACTGACAATGACCTTGACTTAAATATTCCTGTTTCTTAACCAAGTTCTCGGAAAGGAAGCTCGAAAAAAAAAGATTAACTGTGATAAGATGCAAGAATCTAAGACTTGCACATAATGAAGAAATATCGTCTTATCTCCAAAGGGATATGAATGTTTTATGAAATACAATAACATTGTTTCTGTTTATTCCGGTATGATCGTAGTTTTCAGACGATCAAATCAATACAGTACTATACATGTATTCTTTCCACATAAAAAATATTCTCTATTTCTGTATTCAAGTTAATTTTGCTTTAAAAATTTATTCCACTGGTTTTTATCACTGTTCCGACTTTAAGGTGGTCTTACATCAAAGTAGTTAATTTACATTATACACAGGCAGAGAAATTATAAAATTACCGGACCAGATGATTTCACTTGTTAAAACATGACTCATTATTACGTTTGAAAAAAGACTGAATTTCTTCTGGCATGTGCAATTTCAGAAATGAAAGATTAAATTCTACTTTGCTTCCACGCGATATCCAGTTTGAAGCCAGTAGACGTTTGTGGCGTAAACTGATAGTCCTGAAAATGAGCTGCACGCGCCATTCAAAATTTTATTGCAACAAAACGTCTGCCTCTCTGCAGCAAATTTGTTTTACAAAGTGCAGTCGTAAAGACTTCAAGATGTTAATTGTCAAATAAATGACGCAAATAAGTGTGCGGCTACACGTGTGAAAATCTTAAAAGATTTTTGGATATGCCGCTGGGAGACTATGAAAATATATAAAATCTAAGTAAAAATCTCCGCGTAAAACACATAAATCATACATTGTCATACAAATATTATTTTCTTGACGATTTTATGTGAACAGCATATGTAATTTCTAAAATATTAGAGTAAGAATATCCATTTTCCTCTCAAAATTTAGAAAGGTTAAGAATTCTAAATGGACGCTAGAAAAATGCAGTGAAACAATCACAAAACACGATTTTTTTAAATTACAAGCAGTTATTCATGTATTATTTGTAAGAAATTGCACATTCTCGTAATTTGAATATGTCTAGATCAAACCAATGTGCAGTGTCGTCAGAAACATAGCCTGACTTAATCTAAAAAGAAGTAAAAGAAATAAAAAAAAAGAAAATAAACGTGACATAACAACTGCAAAAGATATTACATGTTTTCTTAGACCATATTTTGACTTCTTTTTGGGATACCGGTGACTGCTTAATAACCTAAGTCCTTGGTTATTTATGTATGAGAGAAAAACTTTAAACGTTGCAATCTTCAAAAAACAAACAAAAAAACGATATTTTCCCACCATCAGTTACAGTGTGAAAACTGTAACGAAATGAAACCGCTTTATTTTCGAATTTTGAAGCCACTTAATTACGTTTCATTGGCTGGCTAAGCTTTTTTCTTTCCTTCATTTCGATTTAATTACGTTCACTTGGACCGTTTTTGTTACACGAATGACTGATGCTATCAATTATTTAAACGCAACAATAAACATTTTAGCGAAAGTCGTAAAATTCTAATAGACTTGATTGCTTGACATAAGATGCGTCCATTTTTCTTCGGTGACATCATGGCCATGTCAAGTATAACAACAATAGCTGGTAAAACGTCACTTGTGTTCTTTGCATCTTTATCTATAGATTAGATTTTGACCCTAAACATTGATCGATTGATGACGCTCTTCATTAACGATAGATGGCGCTCTTCTGTGCTCGCGTGGCGTAAACTGTCAGTCAATCAGTCAAACAACTCTACTGATTGCTTTCTGGATTGTGTCTTTTTAAAAACCAATTCATTATTGATACATGACCTAATTTTCATTCAGAATTAAAGCAAGTTGTTTACCTATTTGCTTCTGAAATACAAAAAAAGTATGATCCGTGTGCAAAGAAAAACGAAATTGACAACACATCAACGTTATTTTTTTATTTATATCCTCTGCGAAAGATCATATTGGTATGGCTGTTTGTTTTCTTCATTACACTTACAAATATTCCTGTTTTTGTCATTTTAAATGTCGTTTTTGCAATTTTTTTCTCCAGATCCACCGAGCGTTGGTTTATATTTCATTTCCATCCTAACATGTTGCTTAAATTGTCTCAATGTCAGTAACATTACTGAAGCCATCACCATTAAGAATGGCAAACACCGCACAGACAAGACCTCCAGCCATAGCAGCATGCAACAACAATGACTAACAATTTGTCACTCGATGAATTTCTTTGGCATACTGCAATTTAATGTTAGTGAAAGTACGTCAGACAATAAATGATTAATTATACAAAATCAATCTGCAACAGTTGCACGAGGAGATGCTTTACAAACACAGCAAGGCTACACGACCTTTGAGGTTCCGACAAATGTTGCTTTTTGACTTTGCCAAAGTAGTCGAAACAATATGATAACACATATTTCTATTTATTTCAATTCACACCTTAATTTAGAAACAATGAAATACTGTTAGATATAGAGACGAAGATATTTCAGTTCTTAATATGTAACAGAAACGCCATGACATCTCCAGGTATCACCCATGTCCGCTGATTGCGTACATCAACAAATACTTTGTGCTAATCTCTTTCTAAATGTATTTTTTTGACTTCAATAGCAAAAATAGTATAAAAATAATAGTATAAAAATAATAGTATAAAAATAATAGTATAAAAATAATAGTATAAAAATAATAATATAAAATATAATAGTCATGAGTTTGATAAATTAAATCACTGCGTTTTGTAATAACTGGTTTACCATACCCAATTTGTTAGTTCATTTAATAATTTATAAAATCGTTTCCTTCACTAGGAAACCAAGGTAGAAGACAAAACATTGGGAAAACATACAGGAACTCTTTTCACGAGTGTGTTAATGTCAAATTACCAATCTGTCTTTTTTCTGAACATTTGCTGTGATCTTTACTATGTTCTTGACGAAAATAAACAACATTTCATTCCATCTCAAGTTTTTATGATACGTGCCAATAACATTGTTTTGACAACAATTTCATCATGGCTACCACAGTTACGTCAATTCTCGTCAATCTTCGTCAATTCTCGTCAATATCCGCGAGAAAATCTTCTCCTACGGTTCCACGCTGGTGCAATGAAGACGCTGATAGTGATCAAAGCAAGATAGTCTTGCCAGGAGAATATATTTCCGTGCACATATTCTCAAATATTTCCTACCTAACAATATACTGTCTCTATCAATTAAAATACATCTTTGACACGGTGTTGAAAAGAGGACTTAACCTAATTATTAGTCTATACAATTCTAAAACATTGCTCTATCTTATTGACAATTACATTTTCATTTTATTTTGCCATTTTTCATTGAAAAACTAAACCAGTAACACGTCTATCTCTGTCTCTCACCCTTACTTTTTATTCTCTTCGTAAATGATATATCTGAAAGTATTAATTTTATGAACTTAAATGAAAATGACTTAGAACAACTCAACATGTTTATGCTCTTGTTTGCAGATGATATTGTTCTATTCACGACTAATCCAGTTAGCTTACAAACACAATTAAATGCATTATGTCTATACTCAGAAAAATGGGGACTGAAAATAAATGTGAAAAAAAACAAAGATATGTATTTTTGAAAAAAGAAAACAAAATCAATTGTTTGAGTGGTTTATTGATAATGAGAAAATAGAGATTGTTGATCAATTTTGTTATTTAGGCGCAACATTTTTGTACACGGGTAACATTAAAAATATTGTGAAATCCTTATCAGAACAGGCACTAAAGGCCTATAATGGTTTATTCTCAATTTTTAGTAGAGTATCTTTAGATATAAAGACAAAGCTACATTTATTTGACACCATGGTAGTTCCAATTTTATTGTACTGCGCAGAAGTCTGGGGGATTTACGATATTAAAGAGGTTGATAAATTACACATAAAATTTTGCAAGAAAGTACTAGGTGTACGTCAACAAACATCAAATTTGGCAGTTTTTGGCGAATTAGGTAGATACCCTTTATCGAATATTTGTAAAGAAAGGGCCCTTAAATTTTGGATAAAGATAATGAAAAATCAAAATTTACCTATATACAGAACATTTATAGAACAGTGTTATAGTAATGACAACAATTGCTGGGCACTAAAGATAAAACACTTGCTAGATTCTTTAGGTCTAAGCTATATCTGGACCGACTTTAATCAAGATGTAAATTATTTTCCGTTGATTAAACAACGGCTAAGAGATCAATATATTCAAAACTGGCAAGCTCAATTAATGACATCTCCGAAATTGAAGTATTATATGAAATATAAACACAATTTTGAATACGAAAAGTACTTTGATATAATATCAAATAATGCAATAAGAAACGAATTAACACGTTTTCGGCTTTGTTCTCATGATTTGGAAATAGAAACGGGTAGATTTTCTGGTATTGCTCGAGACATGCGCAGTTGTAAACTCTGTCAATATAATAGGTTAGAATCAGAATATCATTTTTTACTATGTTGTCCTTATTACTCAGATATTAGAAGAAAATATTTAGGAATTATTTCTTGGCCTAACATACACAAATTTGTTGCACTTTTGAGTTCTACAAATAAAAAAACTATTTTGAATGTAGCAAAATATATATATGAAGCTGTTAAAAAACGAACCGCAACCCTTGTCAATTTACCTGCTTCTTAGACTTGATACATGTGTATTTCATTTCTTTTTTATTGTTTGTAATTAGGATTTTGTTAATACTTCTGGTTTATGTCTTGGCCATATTTGTTGTATTTCTATGTGAATGGCCAAAGGCAAGCAATTGCCGATTTGCTTAATAAAAAAACTGAAACTGAAACTGTCTTTTCTTAAACGCCAGAACCAGAATTCTTGAAATGATTAAAAAGTACAAATATTAGCTCATTAATATATCTTTTACTGAAACTTTCAAATTCATGCACTATTTTTTGCAGCTTCAAAACCTAAGCTTATCAAGCACGATATCTTATCCCGTGAACCAGGATACGCGAGTACACTGTTGAGTGTCTAAGACTCAAATCTAAGGTCAAATTCTGAGAAAGAAAAAAAAAAAGATGCAATTTCTGGATTGAATTTTTTTGGTTTTGATAACTTTAAAGAGACAGTGTAGTCTAATTATTTTTCTCACACAGTTACTCCTATGTCAAAAACTCCAAAACATTTCACATCTTTTGCCCGAGTACTGTAGTTCTTTTCAAAAAAAAAAAATATTTTCAGAGTATAGATTGTTCATGTGCATTTTGCCAACTTTTAGCAATGAAAGAGACAAAACAATTACTTTTTATTCACTATTTTATATACGATTCATGAGGTCTTTTTATAACATAAAAGTTTTGTAACTGTTTGAATTCTTGAAGGGCTTGATTTTTGTCCAGAAGTTATTAAACACCAATTAGAGAATGTTGATCAACGTAACAGCCCACTACTTAATGTGATTTTCCACCTTAACGTCAGTTATAACACAATAACAAGGTACTTAAACAAGTATATGCCAGTTTTCAATACAAAGTCATTAGCGTCAAAGTGAAATGACTATTGTTCCCGAAATGGCGGAAACAGGAAACGAAAAGGAAAGTCTCTAAGAGTACAAAAAAAACCCCATCAATTCTATTTCTCGTGAACAAGTTTTTTTCCCAATTCAAATATGACAAAAAAGTAAACTTCTTAAACAAAGCGTGCTTGAAATTAGGTAAAGATCTTCACTTTTGATTAAACACAGCATGTTTCAGCCAACTTCTTCAATGTAAAACTTTCTCAATATATTGTATTTCAAGATTTGTGAAGTTAGCGGCCTAGCGGCGTGAAGTTAGCGGCCTGGCGGCCTAGCGGCCTGGCGGCGTGAAGTTAGCGGCCTGGCGGCCTAGCGGCCTGGCGGCGTGAAGTTAGCGGCCTGGCGGCCTAAACTTAAAATTTATCATAATTTATGTTTATCTAAAAAACGTCTTGAAATCGATTTTTTCAGCATGTAATGTACATTTCAGGGGTGAATAAGCAAAATATCAACAAGAACTGCCTTTGATTTTTTTTTAAGTTTTCGAAGTCTGGCGGCCTAGCGGCCTGGCGGCCTGGCGGCCTAGCGGCCTAAACTTAATATTTATCATAATTTATTTTTATCTTAAAAACGGCTTGAATTCGATTTTTACAGCATGCAATGTACATTTCAGGGATGATTAAGTAAAATATCAACAAGAACTAGCTTTGATTTTTTTTAAGTTTTCGAAGCCTGGCGGCCTAGCGTCCTAAACTAAATATTTATCATAATTTATGTTTATCTTAAAACGTCTTAAAATCGATTTTTTCAGCATGTAATGTACATTTCAGGGGTGAATAAGCAAAATATTGATATTTTTGTTGATATTTTACTTAATCATCCTTGAAATGTACATTGCATGCTGTAAACATCGAATTCAAGCCGTTTTTAAGATAAAAATAAATTATGATAAATATTAAGTTTAGGCCGCTAGGCCGCCAGGCTTTGAAAAGTTAAAAAAAATCAAAGCTAGTTCTTGTTGATATTTTACTTAATCATCAACTGAAATGTAATTTACAAAGAGTACATGGGAGTAAATGTACAAAGAGATTCCGAGTCGTCTTTGCAGATAAGCTAGAACTTTGTTAAATAATTTATTTTAAAAACTAAAAGCTAAATCATGTCGATAACTTTCTTATACACCCCTGCAATTTACATTATATGCTGTAAAAATAGATTTCAATCCGTTTTTAAGATCAACCTAAATTGTGATAAAGGCAGCCATCTTCACGCCGCTAGGCCGCCAGGCCGCTAACTTCACGCCGCCAGGCCGCTAGGCCGCCAGGCCGCTAACTTCACGCCGCCAGGCCGCTAGGCCGCCAGGCCGCTAACTTCACGCCGCCAGGCCGCTAGGCCGCTAGGCCGCTAACTTCACAAATCTTGTATTTCAACTTGTTCAGAAGTCTGCAACCATTTAAACTGGACACTTCATACTAGTAAAAAAGGATGAAAGTCAGACACTTTCTTTTGTATCAAGCATTAAATATTTGTTCATTGCTTTATTCTTCAAACTTTACAGTATTGATCTACAGAGATGAAAAGCAAAATGGAGTCGAGGTCCTAAATTCGTTACTTCTTTTGCCAAAATGGTTGCATGCACAAACAACATTTTCGTTATACGCATCATTAGTTTTTTTCTCTTCATTGAATATATGTAAAATCCCCATTGAAAATAATACACGATTGTTAAATATAACAATCTATTGCTGGAGAACTGCAAAACCAAGGTGAGAAGATTTTCAATTACGCCAGAAACATTTTCGATATACAGAATCGTTTACATACATATGCTATGGTTTATTGTACAATTTGGCTCAGACAAAGCATACTATTTCTTAAAACCGCAATCTCTCATGTGCAGTCTTCCAAAGCCTGACTCATTTTAGTCTGCATAAAAGTGCATTGAAAAGTGCATCTGACATTACAGTTCCAATGTCAATAATTTATCTTATAGACCGGTTCATTGTTATTGTTTTGTTTTGTGTTTTTCGCGCATGCGCGTTTCACAGGAAAAACTCCTATTGTTATGCAATAACCGTGCAATGCTGTTCCAGTCAGTGACACGAATTGAAACACCGCTTTTCCATTTATCCTCTTTATAGACTTCGCAGGGGGGCAATGATGATTTTTTTTAAATCATAGATTGATATTAACTACGAAAAGCGTATAAGAAGCTTAATTCCCCCCCACCCTGACTGAACTACTCTTAAAACACGTAAAATCTGAAACTGTCAGGGGTCTGAAGTTTATGGAAACAGTAAATGTCTTTGTTCGATACCCGTATCGTCATAATCGAGTATGTACTGTCAGACAGAAAAGGCGAGTGAACTGAATTGTTTTTCTCTTCTAAACATAGAACAAAGAAAGATGGCAAATTCGAAAGGATAATCTTTGAGATACGTGTAGTGCAAGCTAATTAAAAAGTATTGTCAGATTTTTATTTGTAAATAACATTTCAAACAATAATAATGTTTCGCCCGAAGAGCTTCTAACCCTTGAAGAAGACAGACTCATTTTCATGTCTTGCTAACATCTGTACAGAAATTAGGGATAATTGTCTTTAATTCTTTAAATAATCTGAGCAATTATACAGACATAGGGTGCTCGAGCTGAGACGTAATTTAAGGTTTACGTAGACAGGGTTTAACAATTATATTATATTTCAAATTATACGTTCAAGATGTTTAATGTGAAATTTGTGTATTATGGTACTTCGTTAAAGTCATAAAGCTATATTTCTAGTATTATTTATGGATTTTTTTTGTTCACTTGCAATCCACGTGTGATCTTTTTGACAATTAAGCCGTCTGCTTGGTTTAAAAAGGGCTGCTAAAAATTATGTACTTAAGCATCTGTTGATATCGTTGTCGTCTTTTTTCTTCTGACAGTGTTATAATGTAAATATTTTCCGCTATGTTTAAATCACTAAATCTGATATTATTATCTTTTCTTTATTATCTTTTATAACCGGATAAGGTTTGATATCTTATTTAGCAGTCATGTGGGCCTTATTTTTATGGGCCTGGGTTATATTTTGACAGATTGTCCGAGGTGTACTTTTGTGGCATATGTTTTTATTTAAACAAGGAAACTACGTCATATAAAGTTACAAATCATTGTGAATTTTATAAGATATGACATGCTTCACAATCTGTCTGTATTTGTGCATATTCATAGTTAAATCAAAGTAGCACCTGTCGACTCTAAATTACATTGAGTAAGTTTAAAAAAAGAGGACCGGATGTTCTGTCTAAAATGCTTTTTGGTTAATAAACATATCAAAGGGACAGCCGTTGATGAATCAACCTCATATTTGACTTTTTCTATCCATATTACAATTGTCCTTTAATCTAACATACAGTATTCCTAGATCCTTAATTGAAAGTCTTTTTCAAAAAGCAGAAATTAAAAAGTTCATGGTTTCTGTTTTTATCATATGTGTGATATCAATTTCAAAAATATGTGCATAGTCTGCGTTTCCTTAAAAAAAAACAATATGGGCTCATGAATAAATACAATGGTATTCAACTTTATTGAATGATGATTAAAAAAAATAAATAGATAAAATCGTCAAACGCTGGTGAGAAACTTAATGTTGAAGCTGCTCCCACTGGCCAGTTTAGTAAATATCTCAAATACCCTACTTGTTGAAACTGAAAAACTGAAAGTTGAATCATTTCATCTAACAATTTCAGAAAATGCAGATTACTGGATTTCTGAATTATTCCAATCCTCTGTGGAATTTCGGCAATCATTAATTTAAATTATCGATTTATTACTTTCCTGTATTGAATGCGAGTGTATGAGAAATTTCATTGTACAAAACTGAAGTGATGTGAGTATCGCTTATATATTAATAGAAAATAAAGGACAGAATTTTTACTATATCATTTAAGATGTTCAAATAGCATTATTTTTATTAATGAAGAATGTCTGTATTGTAAAAGATTTTCCCATTTAGTTATATACCCACACGATGATTGTTTTAGTAAATAAAATCACTACAAAGTCTATTGACAATTTGTAGATTACAATTCTCCTTGACACGTGCTAATAGAAAGAAGTGTAACCATCTGTAGTCTATTTTTTACCAGTTACGTTTTTAATTTTCATAAAAAATATTAAAAGTGGAGCATATCTGAAAATGCTATCTTGTTGTCGATGGAGAAGACCACCGATTTATTTTATTCTATTTTCTATTACTATTATGATTTTATCATTTATTATGGATTAATTTACTTACTTATTTATCTTGTTTTTTTCGGAATGGTAGGTTCAATATTTTGTGACTGGGTTTATGCTTGGATTTAAAACGCACGTCTGGCACAGAATTCTAGTATTGTGTGAATTCCAAGGACTAACTTTCCACTGCAACCGGCTGCTCAAAACAAATTACAATCGTTTTGGCTACGACTGCATTTATCATATTCTTAAACATTGTTCTGAAAACGTTACATGTTATAGCTTAAAACGGTTCCTGCTTATGTTTTCTTATCATTTCATAAATCATTGCTTTTGTAAAGCATGAATTTGCATCTCATAAGCTTTTCTTTACAATATACTTTTTCTCTAAAATATTCCCAGGAATATTTCTTATGATCACGAAAGATTCCTGTCTGGAAGTGTATTTCACTATCTCTTAACTGTAAAACTATAATATTTGTGTTATCCCAGTATCACGTTATCTAGAAAAAAAAGTCTGGGGGATTCATCAAAAGAGCGAAATGAAATGCGATTAGCAGACGAAAATGATATGTCATGCTGACAAGAACAGAAGAGCTTTGAACTTCCACAATTGTTGTCATTAAGATTTTGAATAGTTTCTCAATTGTAGAAGCTGAGATTACGTAAACAGGCATGCATGAGGGAATGGAAACAAAGAAGTAAAAAGTCGTCTGCTGACTGATTATGAAAGCAAAAGTTTTTTTTTCTAAACATTTTTACGTAAATCTAAATGGGGAAAACAGATACCTTTTATGATACTAAACCCGCTAAGTTTATGTATTCAGCCACAGAAGAAAACAGAAAATGAAAAAAAAAGACCATTTATCATGATTTTCATTTCATAATTACAGACCGGCTGTTTGATCTAGAAAAGGAAGAATAACTGAGTGTTGTGTTGTACTGAACTTGATAACAGTGATATTAAAACATGTTTCAATAACAACAAAATTTAAAACAAAACAAAAACAAAAAATAGTATACACACTCTTTATGTTGACCACAAATGTGTGGTAGAAATCACACACAAAAAATGAGATGCAATCACAAATTTGAGTAAAACGGCTCTAGTACAATGCGGAATACAAAAATATTATTATATTTGTGTACACCAAATGTCTTCTTTTTAAAAATAGTGCAATATTTATAAAATATTAGCTTGCAATAACACTTTAGAAAAAATGGCACGGGCAGTCTGTAAATTGACCATAACATAACCTGTTTCTTACATATGTCGGCTGATACTGTGCACGTGATTTATGTATATTTTACGGCACCCGTGCTGAAAGACGCTGGTTTAATGTGTTTTTGTAAGCGTGGGGTAAGTCAATTCTACCTGACCTGAACGTAGGGTCGCATTCCTATGGTCAATTAAAGGTAATTAGGTGCATTGGCATCGATCCTACCGAGCAGTGTACATAAGTCGTAAAAACTGTACCTTGTCTGGGAAGGTCACTGGAATCTGCAGACGCCTTTTCATTCATGATTTCATAGCCTGTTTACCGCCAAACGTTGTTTCAAGCTGTCATTCAAAAATTGTGCCAAAATAAACGGATACGTTCAATTGAGACTTTCATGTCTGGCATAATATTGCACTAAAACAGTTATTTTTGGCACCCTTGATATGTTTGGATAAAAACTGAAATTGTACTGGCAATGAAAGAATCGTTCTTGTGGATGTGCAAATGAGTTATCACTTTTACTAAGTATGAAAATTATATTTAACACTGCAGCTTCTCTGAGCTTATCAAACGACTGTTTTTTCCTGTTAAATAAACTTTCGAACTCTATGCTAAAAATAGCACCGAATGAAATGTCACCTTACACCGTCGGCAGTTTTCCTTTGATCAGAATCTGAATATCTTTTCACACAATGACGAAGCGTTTTTGATTTCTATGATAAACACGAAATCCATGACTTCAGAAAAGCCTTGAAAATATATTGATGGAAGAAGTCGTGTTTTGTTGCATGTTTTCTTTTAAGATAGAGCAGTATAATCCTCTGTATATTGCCAGAAATTGCTTTTATCTACGACGGGTTTTTCCTATTTTCAGCTGTGATAAAAAAAAACGAAAATTTTAAAACATCACAAACACTCATGCACCATTGGAATCATATTAAGTTCTCTCTCTCTCTCTCTCTCTCTCTCTCTCTCTCTCTCTCTCTCTCAAATAATACTAATAATAATAAAAAAAAATCTTTTCAAATATTAGACTATTTACTAATTTGCTCTGATTTACAATTTGTAAGTGTAATGAACAAAATGAGACTTTCCATAAAATTGTATACAACTCACAAAACTACTGCAAATACATATTTACTGCTAAAATGAAAACTATCAAACGAATGCTTAGAACTGGACATTGCACATGGTTATTCATGAGGTAATTAAACAATACTTATTCGTTTTTATAAAAGCAAGTATACATACACCGTTTCTTTACAATTTAGGAAGTACATACGCACACATTTCTTTACAATTTAGAAAGTATAGAGCACACATTTTTTAACAATTTAGAAAGTATATATGCACACGTTTCTAAACAATTTAGGAAGTAAATACGCACACGTTTCTTTACAATTTAGAAAGTATATAGGCACACGTTTCTTTACAATTTAGGAAGTATATACGCACACGTTTCTTTACAATTTAGAAAGTATATAGGCACACGTTTCTTTACAATTTAGAAAGTATATACGCACACATTTCTTTAGAATTTAGAAAGTATAAACGCACACACTTCTTTACAATTTAGGAAGTATAAACGCACACATTTCTTTACAATTTAGGAAGTATATACGCACAAGTTTCTTTGCAATTTAGGAAGTATATACATACACGTTTCTTTACAATTTAGGGAGTATATACGCACACGTTTCTTTACAATTTAGGAAGTATAAACGCACAAATTTCTTTGCAATTTAGGAAGTATATACGCACAGGTATCTTTACAATTTAGGAAGTATAAACGCACACATTTCTTTGCAATTTATGAAGTATATACGCACAAATTTCTTTGCAATTTAGGAAGTATATAGGCACACGTTTCTTTGCAATTTAGGAAAAATATACGCACAAGTTTCTTTACAATTTAGGAAGTATATACACACAAATTTCTTAACAATTAAGGATGTATATACGCACACGTATCTTTGCAATTAAGCAAATGCACTTGAAATAATAAATGTTTATAAAGCAGTCAGTGCATAAAATCACAAAAATCAGTACCTGGCGAATGTTTCACGCCAGATTCTCTCAGAAAAGCTTTATATCAAGGCTTAAATAGAAAATAACCAGTCAGATGTTGTGAAAAGTTTGAAATATGAGAGGGAGAGAGGGAAAAAACACGAAAATAAGATCTACCTCTGGAACTGAAAATGATTGGAATTAAGTTTGAAGCATGTGAGCGATTACGGTGTGGCACGGAAATCATTTTTGCGCTTCTGTGTAAAACAGTCTTGGTTCATTTAGCGTGAGGCTAGGTTCTAAATTGATATGAGTGTTTGTGTTTTTCATTATAAATGAATAAATGTCTAATGAATTCATTAATGGATTTGTTAGTTTCCTGATATAAACCTTAATTAAAAGCATAAAAATCTGTTCGGGAAATGAAAAATAAAAACACTACTAACTATTCAGTCATTACAAGTAAGAAACTATTCAGTCATGATGAGGTTTTGTTTTCTGTAAGAATGCTTCGTCATGAAATTGAGTATGAGAGAAATTTCTGCATTGCATTATCGGCTTGCGAATGTGTCACGCGCCAGAAAATTAATACGCAGACGAAAATTAAAATTTATGTCTGCAGAATAAACAGAGGCGGACGTTCACAGACACTCTGCACGTGCATTTGATGGACGGGAGCAGACGGGATGGAGACAAAATTTCAAGGTTACGTGCAGTTGAATGAATGAATCATTAGATCACACAAGGAGAAAAAACTCAATCTTTAACAGAGACAAACAGCATTTTAAATTATCCAAATTTATTCATAACATCTGACCGGTAGAAGATAATCATCGTTTCATTTTTGATAATCGATTTATTCTTTCTGACGTCATCGGCTTTGAATGATCCTTCGTAAACAATGCCTTTGTTGTATTTATTCATTTTAATTTATTTGTTAATTAATTTCTTTGTTTTTTATTTTTTGCTTATTCGAGAAACAATGTCACGTTGAACTAGTGATTGTTTCTAGGCAGCTGGGATTTCTTGCTGCTTATGTAACACGCTATACACAAGAATTATCATTTATAATATGTATCTAAGATAGAAAAAAAATCCCAAAGATATTTGCATCACTATTTTCTCTCATAACAAACACTAAACCGCAGTTTCACTATCAACATTAAACGTATGAGGACGGAGTGTGAACTAATAATATACCCTTCCTAATCTTAAAGCGATAACTTTCTCAAAGAAAACCAGATCATGTATTGCCTTTAAAATGATACCCTGGCAACATTTCAAAAAAATAAGACAAAAAAAAAATCTCTCAACTTCTTGGAGAATCTTAGTTTTGTTCAGAAAAAAATATATTCTAACGATTAACCGTATGTTAAAGATTACGAAAATCAGCAGATTGTTAAAAAGTAAAATATCAAATGTAACAGCAAATATTCATGTAAGATTTGCATTACTTTGTACTATTGTTGAAGAATATTAGGCAAACAAAAAAACAACTTTCCTTCTCGCTAATGTGTGCATAATTAGTACAGTTGTAAAATACTTAACCAAAAACAAGAGGAAAAAAAAAACGAAAACAAAAAACACACTTATTCAAAATGTTGCTACATTGTTTGTTTAAGGTCGTTTACTATTAGAATCTGGCAATAGTGCCTGTGACCTTTATGCTTGTACAAGAGAAGCATATAAATGCTTAAAAACTGTCAGCACAGTAGCTTTAACACTTAATTTCTTCTATCAACTGGTTAAATCCGGTCTCGTCTGCTCTAGTATTGTAAAGCAATAGTCAGCTGATTCCATTCTATGGAAGGGATGTTCAAGATTCTCCATTATTAACAAAATCTGAGGATATTAAAATCAAGATCCTGTTGTCCCCCTCTATTGATATACTGAGACAATTGTTTACTGAAAAATACAGTGGTAATTTCAGTTATCCTAAAGAAAAACTTCTAGCTGCAGAAATGTTTGACATGCAATAAGTGAGTCGATTTTATCCCTACAAAGTGACAATGGAGTCTATTTCAATATCGGAGACACTCACTATTAGTTTATCCTGACTTATGTCTTCAAACTTTATTTAACAATTATTTACAACGTGTACTAGTAGTGTCTTATTTCTTTTGACTAAACAAAAGAAAATCGAAAATCTATACTTCTTTCCAAATTGTTGGACAGTTTCTTCATTGATAACATCGTCTACAGGCGAAGTCTGGTTCTGGTGAGTTTCTTCATTGATAACATCGTCTACAGGCGAAGTCTAGTTCTGGTGAGTTTCTTCATTGATAACATCGTCTACAGGCGAAGTCTGGTTCTGGTGAGTTTCTTCATTGATAACATCGTCTGCAGGCGAAGTCTGTTTCTGGTGAGTTTCTTCATTGATAACATCGTCCACAGGCGAAGTCTGATTCTGGTGAGTTTCTTTATTGATAACATCGTCCACAGGCGAAGTCTGTTTCTGGTGAGTTTCTTCATTGATAACATTGTCTGCAGGCGAAGTCTGGTTCTGGTGAGTTTCTTTATTGATAACATCGTCTACAGGCGAAGTCTGTTTCTGGTGAGTTTCTTCATTGATAACATCGTCTGCAGGCGAAGTCTGGTTCTGGTGAGTTTCTTCATTGATAACATCGTCTACAGGCGAAGTCTAGTTCTGGTGAGTTTCTTCATTGATAACATCGTCTAAAGGCGAAGTCTGGTTCTGGTGAGTTTCTTCATTGATAACAACGTCTGCAGGCGAAGTCTGGTTCTGGTGAGTTTCTTCATTGATAACAACGTCTGCAGGCGAAGTCTGGTTCTGGTGAGTTTCTTCATTGATAACAACGTCTGCAGGCGAAGTCTGGTTCTGGTGAGTTTCTTCATTGATAACATCGTCTTCAGGCGAAGTCTTGTTCTGGTGAGTTTCTTCATTGATAACATCGTCCACAGGCGAAGTCTGGTTCTGGTGAGTTTCTTCATTGATAACATCGTCTACAGGCGAAGTCTGTTTCTGGTGAGTTTCTTCATTGATAACATCGTCTAAAGGCGAAGTCTGGTTTTGGTGAGTTTCTTCATTGATAACAACGTCTGCAGGCGAAGTCTGGTTCTGGTGAGTTTCTTCATTGATAACATCGTCTACAGGCGAAGTCTGGTTCTGGTGAGTTTCTTCATTGATAACATCGTCTGCGGGCAAAGTCTGGTTCTGGTGAGTTTCTTCATTGATAACATCGTCTTCAGGCGAAGTCTGGTTCTGGTGAGTTTCTTCATTGATAACAACGTCTGCAGGCGAAGTCTGGTTCTGGTGAGTTTCTTCATTGATAACATCGTCTTCAGGCGAAGTCTGGTTCTGGTGAGTTTCTTCATTGATAACATCGTCTGCAGGCGAAGTCTGGTTCTGGTGAGTTTCTTCATTGATAACAACGTCTGCAGGCGAAGTCTGGTTCTGGTGAGTTTCTTCATTGATAACAACGTCTGCAGGCGAAGTCTGGTTCTGGTGAGTTTCTTCATTGATAACAACGTCTGCAGGCGAAGTCTGGTTCTGGTGAGTTTCTTCATTGATAACATCGTCTTCAGGCGAAGTCTGGTTCTGGTGAGTTTCTTCATTGATAACATCGTCTACAGGCGAAGTCTGGTTCTGGTGAGTTTCTTCATTGATAACATCGTCCACAGGCGAAGTCTGATTCTAACATGTTCTAAGTATCCATTCTGCTTAGTTAAACGTTTAAACTTATTTATTTTACATCGATTTGGTTTGGTTTGATTGGGGTTTAACGCCAGTTTAACAGCTAAGGTCATATCCCGGCGGTCAGTCCACCTAACCAGTGTTCCTAGGTATCCAACCAGTTTACTAATCAATTTCTCCGCAAGTGACTGACTCCTTCCTCACTTGCTTCAGAGGTGAGGGATAAATGACCTATAGATCAATTATCACGGAGAAATTGTGCCGGCCCGGATGGGGATTGAAATGGGATCGTCAAGATTGACAATCCGATGTTCTACCGATTGAGCTAGCCGGGCCGGACATCGAAGAAAGTTCTTGCAACTAATATCAATCCCTCTCGATGACTGTTTCCTAGGTTCAAAAGTGCCGATAGTGAGGAATAAGGAAAGTCACTGTTGACTCTCACCCCTGGTGGTATTCGAACCAGCGACCTCCGGATCAGGGGTTCGGCGCTCTAACCCCTCGAACACTGTTCCTAAATGCTTTATTATCATTCTCGACGTTTTAGATCGTGATAATTATAAGTGGATCATTTTGAAGGTAACTAGAACGACGTCTAAGAATACACACTCAGGTCAAAAAAGAAATACGTTATTTTTGATAAATGAACTGGGCTGTTGTAATTTCAGGAAAGGGATTTCTGAGCCTGCTCGACATAGATTCCCGCGCAGCGTTAATGGCATAAACAGAACGGTTCAAATGAAAAATGAAGTAATGGAAAAAAGCTTTCACAAGGCCGTCTGGTTAGGTAACACACTGTTTAGAAAAAAGGTTTACAAATGTTTTTTTCACGCTTCCTGAAAATAATGCTTAGAAAGTTGAAAGCTTGGAAAAACGATAAGTACGAATGATATCAGAGGCGTTTCGTCTGAGGTTAGTTGAAATGCCGGGTAGAGGTAACCTGATTTTGTAAAAGTGTCTTCTACACGTTATTTCAAGATGTGTACTCAACTATTACAACGCAAAAATCCACACCATTTTATCATTGTAGAAACAGCAGGGCATGAAAGTAATTCATTGCAAGGAAATAAAAGATAAATAGCTTTGCGCCACTGAAATGTTGAGTATAATCTCTTATATTACGGCCCTGTGAAAACAATTCGTAAAGATCATGAAATCACGGATGTATTTTGCATTATCCCTGGGAGCATGCGGAGAATTTCAACAGCCTTTGATGTCAACGCATCTGTGTAATATTGAGAGAAAACGAGGTCAATTAACATTTTACGAATTTTGGCAACATCGCAAGCGACATTAGTAAAATGTAGCATGTTTCGGGTAGAACGCCAAGTAGGACAGGTTAATTACACATACGCACATCCATATATTAGTAGTAAATAGTATGCCGTGAGTAAATAAAATATGTGTTCCGGATAGAAGAATCGACAGGGGTTAGTGACACATGCTAGGGGGCTAATTGTATCCATCTTAACCAAAATGCAAACACCATTCTCACATATTATGGTCCTACTCCAATAAATAACGAACCTGTCATCGATGACATGTACTCAGCTATACTCTTTGCCGCCTCTTCCATTTCGCTTCACTGTGGGGCACACATTTCCCCCATGCCTAAATCCCATTTTGTCAATATCAAATGTCAGAATGCTATGTACTTTAACACGTATGAAGAAAAGTCATGAGGACAACTGTTGGTAAATCCATAAACTTCAGTATGTAAATATGTCATTTTCTTCAATTTTGAAGTTTTTGGAGAGAATCTGGTAAACAGAGACATGATCAGTCAGACCACCAGAGACTGAATATGTCGGTACACTCATTGGAACATAAACGTGAAAAAGTAATTGAAAAAAGGATTTTAAGACATATTACAAAACAGCATGTTTTGGATAGCTAAAACAGAAAGATTTCAATAAAAATGCATATTATTCTTGCTTGAAGCCAACATAATGATCCTGTCTTATTATAAGCCATTCAAGAGGTATTCCATGAACAATTCAAGAGGTATTCTATGAACAATTCACGAGGTATTCTATGAACAATTCACGAGGTATTCTATGAACAATTCACGAAGTATTCTATGAACCATTCAAGAGGTATTCTATGAACCATTCAAGAGGTATTCTATGAACCATTCACGAGGTATTCCATGAACCATTCAAGAGGTATTCTATGAACCATTCAAGAGGTATTCTATGAACCATTCAAGAGATATTCTACGAACCATTCAAGAGGTATTCTTTTAACCATTCTTGAGGTATTCTATGAACGTCTTTGCTTTATACAAATCAATTGACTTACATTTTCAAATATATATTGACAATGTGGTTTAACATAATTATACTTAAACATCAATTCAGTTTCCCTTAAAACGTATTTTATTCGCTCTTTGAAATAATCATCATCTCTTAAAAATAATTTAGAAAACAGAACATGACTTACTGCAAACGAACAATTTAGTGATGCGTCATAGCTAAATATATCTCGAGTATTGCTATTTCAATCATTTCGAAGCACATTTGTATTTCTTAAACCTGACTTCAAAACTCGAGTTAGCTCGTATGTATATATACATCTCTGTCTATAATAACGACCTACTTGAGCAAATCACCGTAGTGAGTGATGATCTGTACTCAGACAGGCTCTCAATGCAAAGCTCTGTTATCTTAGGCAACTTCTGTTTTCAATGCCCTTCATTCCAGGCTGAAGAACAGCAATTGATCAACGGAGTAATGATTATCAAATACCCACAATATATTTCATGTTTGACTGTGTGAATCAGGCATAAAAAAACTACTCAGCAATAAGTGTAGAACCAAAAATATGACAGAGCGTATGTTTTATACGTAAATAACATTACACAACTTACAATAATATCACGATATGTTTTCTTTCCCAGGCTGAACAACAACATTTATCAGTGTTCTTGAAACGCATTCTGTAAAGAGGCGCTTGATTGCTTCGTATCAAAGGGCAAAAGATAGGTATAGATAAGCAACAAATCAAAAGTACTCTAAACTGGTTATTTCCAGTAAGTCTAAACAAAGTTCAAAGGTTATCTGTTACAGGATCATCTCAATATGATTATTTGTTGTGTACTCAAGCACTAGTGTCAGTGAATTCTATCGCATAAATCAAAATAATTTGTACAAGTAATTATAAAGGTAAATTTAGTATTGTTACAAGATTTCAATCATCAAAAAGCAAAAAATATATGTAACGATACATCAAAGTACATTTCAATCAAACTTTGAATTATACTAAGAAGTGTTACAAGCACCATGTAACCTCAATCACAGCAAGTTTAAGTGTAAACATATTTTGAAACATTGATTACTATATTAATGTACTATTATCACTCATATCTACACTCTTATGAAATAGTGTCCAATCAAAATTAATTGCCACAAGCAAAACTACAAAATTAATTACGTCACAATCACCTGTTTTTCTTTAAGCAAGTTGTACTAGAAGCATGTACATGCAGACGACAGCTGTGGCAATAGTAACCCTCCAAACCGCTTCTCTCTATTTAAAAGATATATTATTCGTGTCTTCTGTTATGTTTTGAAAGAAAAATACATTGTTTGCAAAGTTTTATTAAAGAAACAGGTTCCGGCTGTCAAATGAACAAGCCCATTGGGCAAAGAGAGAAGAAATGTAGAAGCAAGTTATCCTCAGATGGGACATCAGTTCGACACCAGGATGTAATACAACGTTTTGTACGAAGCAACTGCCAAAGATTTTATTTCAAGAAAAAGGATATAAGCGTCAGCGAAGTATTGAGAAATATACTGACGAGAAAAAAAACAAAAAAAACAACAAAGATATTAAGACCATAACACTTGACAAGTTTATGTGCGAAATCTTAATAAGTTTAATGATACTATGAGGTCATTTGCCATTCTTTTGAAGGTGAATTGGAGGACGTATGGACATTGGCAATAAAAAAGAGATGAAGGGTGAATTCAAACATGTTGTCCAAA
Source organism: Cyclina sinensis (assembly GCA_012932295.1). NCBI lineage: Eukaryota > Metazoa > Mollusca > Bivalvia > Venerida > Veneridae > Cyclina > Cyclina sinensis. The sequence continues at coordinate 40,426,338 of JAAONU010000011.1, forward strand.
GTGGCTTAAGACACATTTTGTGACATCTTAGAAGCACTTCCTCATATAAATGTCACTAGTAATTCGTGAATACTGTATTGCCTGATGAGTTGTGCGTTACGATTATAGGAAACATTATTATGCCACATGTGTGACTTTTTGAGTCAGTGTTGGCAATTGGGCTCGGTTGTAAAGGTGATTGGAGTATAAACGTTATGTTTCAAAGGACAATGCCACATAAACCCGATGGCAGGTTTGTGAGAGAAGTTAATGTGATGGGTGGAGACCATTATTACATATATTGAGCTAATGGCACTTGCGTTCAAAAACATTTAGCCAATTATTTATTACTCACACATGTAACGTGGTCGGGTTACTCGCTGTAAACGTAGAAAATAGGTTTTTTGCGAAATAAACCAGAGAAAGAAAATGAATGCACATGAATTTTACACAAAACTTCCGCCGAAAAATTAAACAAAACATTTTAGCCATATGGCAAGGTTTGAAAGCTATGATTTGGTATTTGGTACCTTAAATTAATGCAACACGTAAACCCCTCTTGGCACAACAAAAAACTGGAAAATGTTATGGCAATGAACTCAAACAACGTGGATTGGTATTTTGAAAATTCGTGGATATGAATTTGTCATTTTTAAAGTCATATTTTTATTATTTTGTATCTGTTTCTGAAATTATTCTTAAACCGTCAGCTTTTTATGCTCAAACTGTAATAATGGTCTATATTATTTCCACATTCGTATTTTTAGAACTTGTTTCATGTTTGGCTTTTATGAAACCATTAGCCAAAAACAAAAACAAACAAAAAGAGAAAACATTATAAAAGCTTTTAATTACGGCAAACTCAGATAAATTAAATGAATAACCTTTAAAGCATCACTGAATTTGTAATTGTACGGCTACACATGTGTATGTATTTCATTCCAAATACCTGATCTGTTCTGTTCTGTTTTGTTCTGTTCTGTAAAACAGTCAAACTAAAACTTAACTAGGACATAAAGAAAATATTCTACCTTTTCGTATATTATATATCCAAATAATTCCAAGTTTATAAAAATTTTCGAAACAGATGAACAAAACCCACTATTCAAAGACTTCGTCGCAAAAAGAACGAGTTAAATATAAATATGATTTAAGCATTGTAACAAAGGATTGGCAAGATTAGAGTTATGGTATCCCACGTTTCTGATAACTCTTTGAGACACCGACGTCATTCACATTAAAAGCAAATTCATATCTTTCGTCAACTAGTGTCTCAGTCGTAGAAAATCTGTTCAGTCAATATCTGTCTTTTTTTTTCTTAAATCGTCGAACTTATTTCTTTTTCGCTTTTTTTCTTCTTAAAACTCTTTATATATAAAACGCTTTGTTCATTGGTTGTCTTAAAAGAAAATTTAAAAACCAGAACTGAACATAAATACCTTTAAAGTGCACATTTTGTATTCATGACTCTGATGAAAAGCGAACTGCACGACCCAGATGTAATTTTGGAAAAATTATCTAGAACGAAAGCCTTCTTTTTATGCATTGATAATGCTTTTAAACGAACTCAATACAAAGTTGTATTTCAGAAACAGACTTTTGTACTCATTAGCTTTAGAAGAAATCAAAACAAAAAGAATAAGTTGTTAAGAACACAAACAAATATTCAAAACAAAAAGAATAAGTTGTTAATAACACAAACAAATATTCAAAACAAAAAGAATAAGTTGTTAATAACACAAACAAATATTCAAAACAAAAAGAATAAGTTGTTAATAACACAAACAAATCTGTGTTATGTGAATGTTTACATACTCAAGAGCAAACCAAAACGGTTACGTGAAGTAAGAAAAATACATGGTGACCAAAGATTAAACAGAGTTGCAACAAAATATCAGATATATGCCACGAAGAGAAAATCTTCCAAATTTGATGACAGATTGAAAGACAAAAATGGCTTCTACACTGAAATGTTTACGATTCTTCTATTACACCCATCTCCTCAAGAATGATATAGAATACCTATAGCTCTTGTGAAACGTAGAAATTACGAGCATATTAGATTTTAATCAACAATTAATCCACCCGCCATATCTACAGCAGACGATTTATTCCAGAATAAAAACTCGTGTACGGTATTTTACGGAGCTATGATTGTTCAGAATCCCCTACTAAAGATATCAGGACAGAATACAGACTGCGAAATGATTTTGATAGCATCAGAAAAAAAAACACAGAGACATCTAAAATCTTTTGAGAATTCATTTTATCACTCAGTCTTTTTAAAAAAATAAAAACATTATCGTTTGAAATTTCAATAAAGATTTTATATGATTGACAGTATATCTTAATATAAAACAGCAAATGATATTTTAAGGCACAAGCCGCAACCCTGACAAGTCAGAAATCGTTTCATTCTGCTACATGTATTATCATCACAAATGTAACAAAAATAACATAGCATTTAACATTGAATGTACATGAAGCTTTACAGCAGAAAAAATCACTACTAGAAAATGTCGAGCTTCTGTAATATTTCTGGATGTCTAACCATTCCCTTTTAATTAAACCTTTTTGGAGAAAGTATGTGTTTTCTTTCATGTATAATCAACTTACAGGGTAACTGCGAGGCCCTTGTCTTAATATAAAAATATGTATAGAATATGACAAAATTGTGAAGCTTTCACATGATGGAAAATTTTGCTGATTAATGAATATGACTAACATATAAGAAAAAAGAGCATAAATTATGTTTAAATGACTGTGTATATAAAACTCATATGTATGATAGTAGAAATATTGTGAGGAAATACTTTCGCTCTATTCCGATTTTCTCAAGAAAAAAAAAGAGTAGAAAGAAACCACAATTGTTCGGGAAATCATAATCCAGTACCGAGAAGTGGATTTCTTCAACGACAGCTTTATTACAAAGTATACATTTTTTATCTGCAATATACATTACATTTATCATTTTCATTCCTTCTCCTTTCGATTTCTGATTGAGTAGAATATCGTTAAGATATATTTTAATCATTTTACGCCGTAAACATCTTCTAAAATCAAGTATTACTAAAATGAATCAACTAAGTCCCTCAATACAATTGGAAAAGTATTAAATAAGTAATATAATAAAAACTGACTTTATCAATTTCAGACAAGAATGTAAGTTCTGTTTGGCAACGTATTGGATGGTGCAATGAACTCTTGTTTCCAGAATAGAGCAGAAAAAATCTATGAGAGTACTACTCCATACCAACAAGTTCGAATGTCGTATTTTCAATTATTAAAATAGAGAAGAAGAAACACTTACATTAATATTCATTCATTCATTCATTTATTTATTTATTCATTCATTTGTTAATTGATTGATTGACTTATTTATTTATTTATTCATTCATTCATTCATTCATTTGTTTATTTATTGATTGACTTATCTATTTATTTATTTAAGTATGACATTTTTACATTTTCTGTCTTATTGATTGACCGGCAGGTTGTTTTCGGATTGTTGTATGTAGTTTCCATGACAATCGATCCGTCTCGTCATTATTCATTTATTTTCAATTTCTGATGCAATTTTGCGTTTAATCTTCCTATCTTAATGTTTCTGCTGCACCAAGGCACAATGATTGCATGATTGTTTTTACCTTTAAAATCACTTAATCAATCTAACGTTGATTTTTATTCGGCCATTTAAATTTCAGCTTTACCCGTTTTAGCGGACACATTCTCATAAATGAAATATTTTTTGTAACTATGTGACGTAAACAAATGGTAAAGATTTCGCCGCTAACACGCAGTTTGTCCTCAATACTGTTAGATGGAAACGGGAACCTGTCGTCTGCAACAAATAATAGGAAAATTTTCAATCCCCTTTACGACAATCGTTTCCTGATATTGTCACAAGCCGATCCTGATAGTTAGCATCGTTATTTGTGTAATGTTTATGTCTTATTGTTATTCATTTACTAAATTCGTCGACGACAACAGTAGAATTAGCTTTGTGTTCCTTTTTTTACTCTTTGCATCTTGCCGTTTATTTAAGACTATAATTATTTTTCTTTCACTTTACCACTGCATCAAAAGCATTTCAGAATTCAAGGTCTCCTTCGAATTCAATTTAGCGTTGACGAACAATCTAAGCAGACGTTCGTGCAAAATAATCCGCACAACCGGGAGCTGTATACGAAACAAGTGTGCCGTAAAAACACCTCTACTTGTGGATGACATATAGACCTCAGATGGTGGTCTTCCTTGACACAAGCCAACGAAGTAAGAGAACATCAGGTTTGCACCCAACATTTCTATCAGTGCTACTTTGTAAGCTGGCAACCACTTGTGAGAAAAGGTAATTAACTATCCTCTTATTTGCTAACATTTTACCTTTATTCATAATCATACCAGATATTGTCAAAATTTAGGTCGTTCGTTTTTTGCACATTTGGCATATTCTAATTGTATTAGTTATTGTTACAGCAGATAATACTTATCATAAGCTGCAATAATGTTTATTGAACATTTTGTTTTCAGTTTTTTAGGGCTGTAAACTGAATGACTGTATTAATGGGGTTTCATTTTATAAATTGGTAATTCAAGAGCAACAACTTGTGCTACCAAAATTGTTATATTTTTCTAAAAATAGAATAATGAGAAGCAAATCATGCACGTTATGCGCAGTTTGATTAAAGCAGAAGGTTGGTCTGTAATGAATATTCAGAAACAATTGACATTTTATAATACGGTGGATGACGGAATGGGTAATTTTGCACCTTTTCCTTTCTATTCTCATATGTCTGCGTAAGTTTCCAATGATAAATATATCCCAACTCTGTTTAAACCAGTAATATTTTAGCAAATATTTCCATTCTGGAATATTCTGCATACTTTGAATCTTTCCTGTATTTAAAATATAAAAAATGGTGCTGTGTAAAAATTAAAATATTTGGACTAATAGAAAATAAAATTCTCTATCTTTCAAATCATTCATAAAAATACCACACTCACCATGGTTGCCATTTTAAAAAACCAGACGCTCTGATTTTTTTTATCTGTCAAAGATTTTCAGATTTTTTTCACAGGTCGATATCAACTTTCGTAATGAGACATTTTATGTGAACGAGAAAATAAATGAATGAACTTACTGAGTTTTTCTGGCACTAAACGCGTCTGCAATATCTTCAGCAGACGAATAATTGTGAATAAAACTTACTGTTATAGAGTGGTTGAAGGAAGATAAATTGTTCATTTCTAAGCAACAGACAGTAACTCTCCCTAATAAAACATCTGATATTACTTTTCACAGTAAACATTCTTCGGTACATTTTCTTCATAAAACAAGTATTTTGAATATATTTCTTAGAGTTCTTATGTTAGGAAGCCAGGTTTCTAAGCAGGAACATGCTCCCGTTACATTTAAAAGTAAAAAGAAAATTTTAATTTTCGCTCATCATTTCATGTACATTAAAGCCCAGAAATGAAATCGAAACAATTATGTATGACAGTTATAAAGTACAGAATACTGTATCCAAAACTACATCAACTGGTTACTTGGCAGTCAGCAAATGAGATAGGAAGCTCAAAAGAAACCAGATAATGATGTTTGTTCTATGAAAATATATGTTGCTTAATAAAAAGTTTGACATTGGCTTCGACTCAATCAAATACATCTATGTCAAATATATCAATTGATATTCACATTTAATTATTTCTATGAATTGCAAAATTTAAATAGAATTAGTTCTCAGTACTGCACGCACTTACAGGGCCCTAAATAATTCCTGAAAATTTAAACTGTTGCATTTTGGTACACTGTACAGTTCTGTTCATCAGTTATTCTATTCACTTATTTCACTCACCTAGGTGTTTTGATACCGAAACTGAAAATAGATTACTCCTTGTTAACGTACATAACTTTACTATAGATATGGACTAATGGGCGCTGAAGGACTAATGTTCAAGACTTCTGCGTTTGACTCTTTGTGTAATTTGGATAGGTTTTCTAACAATTGACAATTTACACCTTAGTAAATGTTCACAAACAATTCTTATTCATAGGTTTCTAAGCTTTAAAAGTCATCATTTTCTGAAATATAGTGACTTGTGATTTTCTGTTAATATAATGTCACTGAATTATATGCCTATACATGTATTTGGTACCCCCAATCAATTAGCCAAAGCCATATAAGGTTTAAATTACCTTCACTGTAATATCGCTTATATGGTTTAATTTTGCTAATACACATTATACTGGCTTTGTTCTGTCGTCTGGAATATAACTGCGTTGGAGTTTCCTGTACAATGCCCATAATAATGAATGCATGAAAAGTTTAACTACTTTTATTCAACAATTTGTGTTGAAATAATACTGATCTTTCTAAATTACCTATCAATTGCATGAAATAGTTCCTACACACAGTTTTTGTCGATTAGTAAATCCATTTACTAAAAAGAAGTACAAAGGGCATCGACGATTGTTGGAAACTTTCATTTGTTAACAAAAGGCATTTGCTTACACAATTATTATCATAAAAGGCATCAAAGATAGTTGCCCAACTTTCATCTGTTAACAAAAGGCATTTGCTTACATAAATATGATGATTAAAGCCATCCATGATTGTTGGTAAATTTTCACTTTCTGTTTATAATTTCCAACCTTGCAGTAATCATTGAATGCCCCTTAAAGACTGTCAATTTAGTATAACCTTTTGTGTATTAAAACTTCAGTAATGTTATATTATTCATATCTTTGTTGGCAAATATACAATAAACGTGGGCCCAGTAGGCTGCCACTTAGAAAAATTAATTATTCAAGAGAACATGTAATTTTTGTGATTTCCATTCTAGATTTGTAAACAAAGAATTTAATTCTTTTAAGTTTTGTAATTATTTTTTGGTTCCACACATTAATTCAATATGCATAAATTCCTGCAAATCAAAAAGTGAATTGACAAAGAAATATTTGTCATTCTCGGAACTAACATAGTGTTGTCATGACAAGAAAGCCTTTCAGAACAAGAAGATTTTTTTTGTTTCAAGCAAACAATTAATGTCTTCTACATAAATAATATTCGTTTTTGTTTTCATAAGAATTGACAGGGAAATGGACCTCACAAGGGAACTATCAGTCTTGTAAACACTACTCAAATAATCAGTCTTTACTTTTAAATTTAAAGCGAAACAATTGAATTTTGATTTAGCCAGCTTGTTCTCATGTCAATGTTCATTTTTTTTATCGAAGTCCAAAAGATTTTTTTGGTGGGTGCTTTTAGCGCTATAGTAAGTTGTTTTCACAGTCATACATTCGTCATTTTTAATCAGACAGTTTGGACAGAAAGAAATAGACGAATAAAAGCACTGAAAACATTTTGATTTTAATGATAATGAATAAACGAATTTGTGAAATGATATCTCAATTAAGCACCAAATCTAAAACGTGATTAAACCTTGAACAAATGCACTATTTGGTTTGTTACAGTGGGATTAACGAAGAGTTATAACTTTTGTATCTTTTTCATAAAAACAACTGGATACTGGATTACACTGTCTTGATATTTTAGTAGTAATAAATAGTTGAATTATACATAGTTTAAATGAAGAATGTTTTATGATATAGTGCTATGTTTAGGACACTCTCTTGGCATCATGTAAGATAAACTTTTCTGCTGTATTTGATTATAATGTCTTATTATGTTAAAATGACAAAGAAATCACTTACGAGTATCAAATGGTTGTGTACACAATGAACCGACATGAACTGACATACCTTTCTCTCATTTCCTGTGAAAATTTTGAAATGATAAGTAAAGAGTGTGTGTGTTACGAATACTATTCTGGTTGAAAAAAATAGTTATGCTCTGAGTTTAATAAATTCAATCTAGTAACGGAATCTCTTCAAGCTTTCCTTCAGTTTAGTGTTCTTTAAACATAACAAAAATTTCGTCACATTCCCTGCATATTCTTTTTACGATATATCGTTTGTATTCGTATATATATTATCCCATTATATTGTAACTGTTGATAAAACGCAGACAGTCGTGTATCGACTTTTTAATAACAAAATGTCGAGGAAAATGCGAACTAGTGCTTTTCATAGAAAAATATAGATTTCATAGATGTTCCGAATCATCGATTGTAATTTAACAACAGCCACTAAGCACATGCAAAATATTCAAGGACTGCATATATTTAAATAGCACATTCATTCAAGATTTTTTTATTTGCAAATGAAAAAGATGATTTATTTAGATTCTGTTTAATGCCTTGGCAGCTGTTCAGTCATTAAAAAATAAAACAATCTGGCACAAAATGGAAGCAGACGAATTGAGTTTCCTACTTTCATAAATGTAACAATCGATTTTATTATACTTTTCAGAGTTAAAATAGTAAAAAGTGCTTGTTTGATTGTTTCATATTTGATTTGCACTGGAATATACTTATTACAAAGCATACACCTTTCCAGCGAAAAATTAGAGGGATCGCCACAAATGGGCTCTACATTTAGAGAGCTCATTGTAGAATTTTCTCTCCTTTATATTTTATATGAAGAAACAATAGTTTGCACTGAGACCTCCATTAGTAAAGGTATCCATAACTACTTTCATCTTTTATCTGAAAATCAGCAAAGTATGCATTTTAAAATCACAATGATACAATGAAATATGCATTCAAATCGAGCAGAAAATGTTTTAGAATGACACTCCTTTTGTCTAATCAATGAAATGCTTTGCATTTTTGTATATGCAGTTGCCACAACAGTAGATCCGTTGCATCATCCTGCATTTATTGACAATTTCTAATGCGATTTTACATTCAATCTTCCTATGTTTACGTTGCGCAAAGGTTCAATGCATGCAAGAGTGTTTTTTACTTTTGAAATTGTTTAAATCAATAGAACTTTTGCGTGTTTTTCTTTGTTTTTGTTTGTTTGTTTGTTGTCCTTTTCCTATTTAGATTTCTGCTTCACCCTTTTGCTGACGCATTAGTATTAATCAAGGGAACGGAAAGTAAATGTTATAGGTTTTGCCTATGAATGTGGTTAAAAAATATATGAAAACAGTTAAAACATACATTTGGAGGCGGCTGTCAAAGAGAATGGATAATGTTGTGAGAATTGCAGTTTGTCGTGAACGAACGATTAACATTTACATGAATTATTGTCGTCAATAGACAGTTTTTCTTTTACTAAAGAATAACTCAAGTACTAAATTCGAGTGTAAATGGCGAAGGTATGTGTAGGGTATGGAATAAAAAACAATATTCATTTATTTACTTGTTTCTTAGCAACAAATGGGGATTCATGGCTTCCACGTGTCGCTCTTAGTACACATTTTTGTGTCGCCTGACTAAAGTCAAGGAACATATAGGTGTTTCTTGCGGTGTTCGCGTCGGCCGCGGCGGCGGGGTCGGTGTCGGCGGCGGCGTCCCATTTTGCTTGTCCGGGGCATAACTCTAAAAGTTCTGGAGATATCAACTTGAACTTCATAGATGAATACATCTCATTGTAGAGAGGTGCAGTGCCAAAGAACAATAACTCTCTTTCGTATAATTTTCGACTTATTACCCTTTGCCATTTTTCCTCCTTAATTCTTGTTTGGGGCATAACTCAAAAGGTATTGAAGATGTCAACTTGAAACATCACAGGTGTATAGATCTCATTTTAGGAAGGTGCAGTGCTGAAGAACCATAACTCTATTTTTCTTAATTTTTAAGTTATTGCCCTTTGTAATTTTTCATACTTAATTGTTTTCTGGGGCATACCTTTAAAGATATTAAAGATGTCTACTTGAAACTTCATAGGTAAACAGATCTCATTATGGGGAGGTGCAGAGCTTAAGAATCATAACTCTGTTTTTCAAAATTTTTGACTTATTGCCCTTTGTAATTTTTCATACTTAATTCTTGTCCGAGGCTTTATTTGAAAGGTATTGAAGATCTAAACTTGAAACTTCATAAGTGAATAGATCTCACTGTGGAAAGGTGCTGTGCTCAAGAACCATAACTCTTTTTTGCATAATTTTTGACTTATTGCCCTTTGTAATGTTTCATACTTAATTTTTGTTCGGGGCATAACTCAAAAGGTATTAAAGATCTCAACTTGAAACATCACAGGTGTATAGATCTCATTTTAGGAAGGTGCAGTGCTGAAGAACCATAACTCTATTTTTCTTAATTTTTAAGTTATTGCCCTTTGTAATTTTTCATACTTAATTGTTTTCTGGGGCATACCTTTAAAGATATTAAAGATGTCAACTTGAAACTTCATAGGTGAATAGAACTCATTGTGGGGAGGTGCAGTGTCTAAGAACCATAACTTTCTTTTGCATAATTTTTGAGTTATTACCGTTTGTAATTTTTCATACGTAATTATTATCTGGGGCATTACTTGAAAGGTACTGAAGAAATTGACTTGAAACTTCGTAGGTGAATAGATCTCACTGTGAAGAGGTGCGGTGCTCAAGAACCGTAACTCTCTTCCCATAATTTTTTAGTTATTGCTCTTTGTAATTTTTCATACTTAATTCTTGTCCGGGGCCTATAAATTCCCCATTTCATAGATAAAAAGTAAAATAACTGGTATGCTATTGTCAGGCGACACGTTCGACTCACGGAATTCTAGTTATCTTTACGATTTTATTCTTTCACAGCTAGAATTTATCGCCGCTTCATGTTAAGTCAACTACTATTGACCCACAATAAGCTTAACCTCCTTGCTTCAGCCACAGTATAGTGAGTTAGAGAAATGTGGACTGAGTCCTGCCCATGCCTCGGCCAGTCGATGTTGGTAGATGACACTTCACCATGCAACAGACAGGTAACCGAAAATACAATATATATTCTTTTCTAAGCAGTTAATACAAATTCTATGTATTCTACTTGAATTAGTCATAGCTATTGCTCTCATTTTTCAAATTAAGTGGCAATATTTCGTTAATTGAACTTGTACCAGGATTTTTGCTAGCCTGTAAATGCAGCACTTGTGTTAATGATTGGATATTTGTCAGAATATTTTCTAGTATCTTAAGAGCAACAACCTGTGAGACAAAACATTTTTCCCCTGAAAAATCAAAAACTCAATAGAGGATAAAGCAAATAATGCACAATTCGGTCATAGGTAGAGTAGGGTAGGTTTGTAAATACGCTTAAATGACCAAGTCTCAACGGATTATTTCAATGTTAAGATTTTGGGGGTTTGCAAAAAAATATTTCATACATAAAGTGTCTTTAAAAACTTTAAGAAGTAGAACGACGATTTTTTTCAGGAAGCCATTTAGAAAACCCATTTTTCTCTGTAAGATATTTCTTTCTTGTTCGAACTATTAAATTGTGCCCAAATATGATATTTGTCACGCTCCGTGTTTCATTTAAGATGTCTCTGCATACCAAGGATACCTTACTCCAATCTTAAAATATAGGAACAGAAAAAGCAGATAAATAAAATCTTGAAATATTAAAACAGTGCGACTGGACTTTAAAAATGCATTAATATTACAATAAGAAACTAAGAATCCTTAATAAAAAAATCCACAAGCACCATAGTTGCCAACTCGCAAAACCAGACGAAATAAATTTTGTAATATGTCAAAGTTTTCAGATTTTATTTACAGAGATCGATACCAACTCTCGTAATGAGACATTTGATGTGGAAATAGAAGGAACGAATGGACTGATGGAGTCTTTTCTGGCAATGAAAGCGTCTGCAATATCTTCAGCAGACGTATAGTTGTGAATAAAACTTTCTTTTAGTGTGGTTGAAGGAATATAAATTGTTCATTTCGAAGCAACAGATAGTTAATATCTCTGATAAACCTTGTGATATAAGTGTCTGACAGAAAATATTATTGTACACACCTTTTCCTCAAATAGTTCAACCACATAATTCTTGCTATTTTTTAACAATTCTTTGACACCAGTTTTTATTGAATACTGTTTCCTTCGCTTTAAAAAAAAGTATTCATCTGAAATATGAATTTTTCCGAGAAATGCATAAAAGATTATAATAATATCCGGTTAGGATAGAAAGATAAAATTATACAAAAAAACAGGATGAAATACGTTATAACAGATTGATAATTGAAGCTTTTGTGAAGGTTCTGTGTCATTTTGTATACTGGAAGTTTGCAGAAATAACAATCTTTGCTTCGTCATACATGAACATAAAGTACGCAACTTTTGTGAAAAATGCGTAAATTCTACAGATTCTGTCTGAAATTGAAACAAGGAAAATTAATCACGTTTTCTTTCATTTCGAAAGATAATTCTTGATTTATATATGAAAACTTTGGTTTCAATTTCTTGATCAGGCGGTTTATTACATGTACTTATGTACTGGTCCGGATATTTTTTTCCGAACGTCTTAAAATGAACTACTGAAAGATTGTCTCATGTTTGGTTTTTACTTCTTTGTTTTTACTCGATTAAATATGATTTTACGGCTATGATGAGCTTTGTGTAATTTCGATTTAAAACTCTTCAACACTTTGCAGGGTTTACAATTACCTTATTTATTTTTACTAATGGTAGTTATATGCAACTTTTCAGAAGGTTTCGGTAATAGATTTTTTTTTCTTTTTAGTATTCTTTGAAATAGTTTGTAAATGTATCTGAAGTATTTATTACAATAAGAAAGAGATCATTCGTCAGTGGTACAGGAAAAGCAATGGTCAAGGCACAGGCACACTGAACTACCGATGCAGAGCTTGCTGGTTCAAATTCTTCAGCTGGTTCCCGCATCTGATAATTTTGGTGCGATTACTGGGACGTAGTCCTAGAGCTGGATTAATGTAAATGGCAAGAACTTGTTTACCCATCGATGTAGAAAAAATAGTCTTCTACTAAACTAACCGTGGTGCAAACAGAAGTGCTAGTTATCTTATCTTTATAATAACTATTTTCATCGCAAGTAATATGCAATATATATCATACTGTTTTTCTTTATCATCTTAACATTGGGCCTCATTTTTTTATTCCATTACATTTCATACGCTTTAGATAGTGCCTATCTCTACGGAGAAATTTCATTTTTAATCGAGGTTCATAGACTTTTTCAGGGAGTGCATGCAGCGCAATGATAAATTGTGCTCATAAACTTGCAGATTGTACTATCATTACATCATCTTTGTTCAGTCAGTTTAAAGAGAAAAAAGTTCGAAAATATTTTACAGAAGAATCAAAGCACTGAAAGCAAAGTCATGTGATGAAATTGATTTAAGTTCCTTACACCATCGAAACTGTTTATCGAAACTGCTTGTCACAAAATATAGTAATCCCTATCCAGACATTTAAAGTCCCAGGATCTCATTGATTTTACTGATAGAAATGTACTGATCTAATTATGATTAAACCATGTTCTATTCACTCTTAAACAATGTTGTAATAGGTCTAAGTCATTTCTTCATGAAAAGGCCTTTCTTATCTTTGAAAAATACTGTACTGTATTTCTAACATGTCCAGTGATTTAAAAAGCAAAGTAAGGCATGATATAGGTACAAATAAGATTATTACCGCTGGATAGACATTTTTCTTGGTAAAATAAGAACCACTTGTAATTGTGATCCTGGGACTTTAAAAAAACAAATAAAATTCGAATAGCAGGATCTTGACAAAGACGATAAAAGGATAGCTTTTTCCACTTATCTTCAAATGAGTATTTCTAAGAGGACGCTGGTGTAATAAAAGCTACAATTTGATAATTATTAAATAAAGAAAAATGTTCATACATTTTAGAAATTTTTCCCGTTTTAAAGTCGTATAGGAAAGTATTTTAAACATAAAATCTGTGGGTCGGTAGCTTTAAGAATTATAAATGTTAAATGCTCTGAGCATGCGTAATTGTTCTTTCTTCTAATAAGGTATGCATTGTAAGCCGAGCAATACCAACTTCAATACATTGAAATTTGAATATATCATTATGGTGATTATATTCATTTTCAACAAAAATGAAAACAAAACATTTAGCAAATGGATATGCTGTTATGGATTTTACCGCTATGTTGACAGATGTTGACTCATTAAATAAAGACTGCAACGTCATACAACAGAAAATAGTTTAATTAAGGTTATCTTGTTTTGTGCTGTTCATTTTACTGTCTATTCGATAACCTTGCTTTTTCCTGGAAAAATATATATAGAATATACTATTGATGTCAAAATGTTGTTTTGATGTTTTTTATGACCGCATTTTGTTAGCTATGGCTTTTTGTTAGCATTAAAGTCATTACCTATTCTGTTCAGACTCTAGTTCTGAAAAAAAGGTCAGACATAAAATAGGAACGGAGCAGAACAGAACAGCTATTTCATTTCGCCTTGTGCAAAGTACATCGTCATAAAAGAAATGCATAACAAACATAAACACTATGTCACGTGTTCACAAAATTTTGAACTGTCTGAGAGTGAGCCTTCACTTGCCAAATGCCAATTTATGTATTGAAATAGCATGCATATACAAATAAATTACTAAACTAGTGCTGTATACGCACGAGGACTGCCTTAACAGATGTAAGAATAACTACAATGCTACGCTTTATCCATATGCTTTATCTATGTATAATGTGTTCTTATAAAAGACAAAGTTTAGTGTGTAAATATGTGAGGAAAGCATAGAATAGAACCGTGACAAATTATACATAATCATACTATATATTTAAAATTGCGCTTCTCATAAACAGTTTTTTTATTATTAATGGCCAGTTTGTACAATTCTGAACTATTTTCTGATTGTATTAATTGAAAAAACATACACCTGCTTGGTGTACTTTAACTTGACACTATGTTTTTAATTAAATGTTTTCTTAAACCTTCATAATAAGGACATTATACCCCAAAGTGATATTCATCTTCTATGTCAAGAACGTTGCAACACTGACAGTACCTGTATCTCTTTTCTCGTGGGATTCTGTTTCTTGCATACCTGCCTCTCTGGATTCGAAGAGAATGAGCAGATATTCTATTTTTGATATCATATTTGAAGGCTTTTCACTGTTGCATGATAATAATGAATATCCTTTTAGTAAAACCATTTAAATCAATAGTTATTAAAACGTTGTATCTCGCCTCGGTATTGCTCTTTTGACTAACAGCTTTTGTTCACGTTCTTCGCGACAGCTTGTGGCTTTGAAGAGTAAACATAAACAAACAAAGTTTCTAGGTCAACATATGCTGCAAACGCATTTATTTACTTTTTTATGTACGCTATTCGTATGATGCTATGCATAAATATCATGAAGGGTACAGACATAACACGTGACTCGTTGAAGTGAACTTATTTCTTAATAAGTGTACATGGCTATACAAGTGATTTTTTTTATTTTTCTATTATTACTCAGAAACTGTATGATAAAGCGATTGTCTCAAAACCCTTATCTTGACAGTTGTGACTGAGATAGATTTGTCAAAGAAAGTAACCGCGGACGGTATGAGCAAATATATGTCCCTATATACTGCGATGATATCTCGTGCATCTTCGCAGAAATTATTCGACCAAGGCGTATTCAATGTTTCATGTGGCAAACCAAAGTAATTAATGATAATATATTTTAACTTTCTGGCAAAAGGAAACTATATTGTACCTGGTCAGCTGGCTAGAAAAATTTTGAAACCAAGAGATCCTTTTGTAAGATAGACCACGAAATATTGTCTTATCATGTTCTTTGACTGTTTTTAATAGAAGCCACGGTTCAAAAGGACAATACTGCCATCCTGATTTCAGAAAGCTCTGTGGATTGTAACATAAGTGAACGCCCATTGAAAAAGGTACAGAAAACGTCCGTCATTTGCAGGATAATGCAAGAACATAAACAGACGAAATGCTTTGAAGTCAGACAACGGCTTGTCTTATCTCAACGCAAATTCAGTACTTACACTTTACTTACTATCTTTAATCTAAAGTCTTTATCTTATGTGATAAATTCTAAGAATCTTTTCACACAGGCGTTGCCTTTTTTAACGGTAAACAGAAATCCAAAAAACCATGACGAATTCCCTACGTGTTGTAATGGGTAAAGTGTATGAAACTGTACCCTGTAGGGATTGTGTTTTAATTCATATACCTACTCTTTCATAACTATGTATCGTCTTCGTTAGAGATGATCATTTTCAACAAGGTATCATACAAAAAAAAAATGACGAATGACTTAGAAATCTTAAATTTTACATTACTTGCAATGGAACGGCATGGATACATGTTGAAACAACAACAAAAAATCCAGTAAGATAAATTATCAAGAATTTTTTATTTTAACTATATTTCAGTTATATTGTAATAAGATTTGTCCCAGAAGTATCTTACTGTATCAACGTCAATGAGTTCTTTGGTTGTTTACTATATTGTTCGCATTAGTTGGAATGGTGTATTATATCTTTATTTTGAAAACACAAATAACCGTTAAAATTTCTTTAAATCGTGTTTGTACATCTGAAGAAAAAGATACAGCATGTTTGTTTTTTTTGTTTTTTTTTTAATTACCGTATGCAAGATCAGCTGTAAGTATTTAAATGGCTTCAAAGATGCCTTTTTTGGTATGTCGTTTGCAGAAGATTGTATTTAGTTATAACAATTATATAATGAGGCATAACCAGGTACGTTACTTGCCAGGATGATGTGCTTTCTAGTAACCTTGACCTTACAAGATCACTCACCAATCGGTTATCCTTAGCTATGCTTTCAGTATAGGCAAGGGTAAGGTCAACAGTACATCTAGAAATCTGAAGACAGATGCAGGGGCTCATTGGCTTACTTTCAATAACTGCTCCATGACATAAATGCAGAATGCAGGACAAGGCGAACATCAAGCTTTGTTGTTTGGCTGCTCGTCAACTTAACATTAAAAAGAACGCATGTCAGAACATTTGCGAACTTAAAGAAAAACCTAAACCTCAGTTTACATTTATGCTTACTTTACAGACTTCCTTTATGTGCATTGTCAGCAAAATAATATTGCCTATCTTATCCATGAAAGTCATTTATATTTGTATCGATTGTTGTGTTGCATAAACTCTGTTACTGGTACCAAACAGATTTTACCATTTGAGACAATTTACATGTTTCATGAATGGGAAACAAATGGGTGATAACACAATTGTAGATTTCTCTTAATATTCTTTTCATACAGGGTTTGATTGGATTGTACAAAATGTATCTAAGTGTCTGATAAAACCATTCATTGTATGCATAGACAAGGTCAGAGATACAACAGTTGTTTGTACAACAAGTTAATATCTCCTGTAAGCTGTAAGCATTCGAAAAATACAGTCGATGTATTTTGCATCAATTATTAAATCAAAATTACAAAAAAGGACATTGAAATGGAGACTGCATATAGTTTAATTGATTCTATCCAATTTATCACAGCTGCATGTCTTTGTAACCTGCTAGAGGTAATAATGTTCTTCCGTCAGTAAACAAATTGCCATCTTCCTATTATGCATATTCATATGACTTTGCAAAAGTGTCGTTTGGTTTTCTACAATGAATGTACGTAAAATGCAATACAGTAAACAATCAAACAAAAATGCTAAAATAAATATGAATTCACTTAATTCATTCGTTGGCTTTTTTGAAGATTTACATAGTAAATAATAAAAAAAAAAACGTGTCAGTATATACAAGTGGAACGAAAACGTTACTCAAAACGAAAAGGTTACTCCAAAGGAAAAACAACATTGAGCCATTGCACTTCTATTTCTATAAATACTGAATAACATATCTTTTTTATCTATCCAGCAGCATCGATGACTTGAACGTTTTCCAGATCTCTCGCTCTCTGCAGACAAACTACTATTCTACTTCTAAAAATATGTGCGTCGTAAAATACTGAATACTGCAAAGGCTACAGTAACCAACGATGACTTAGCACAATCAAAATAAACAATGAAACTTTAAAGGGAAGAAACCGCACAAGTATATACATCAGACACTCAAGTGTCCCTGCAGTTATTCTATAGTTTCATGAGATAAACAATATGAATAATAACTATGTTAGCAAGCAATGTATACTTCATTGATCGTATTAATCATGAGTTGCTTCATTTGAAACGTGTAATTGTTCGCATTTTTCTGAATTATTCATCAAAACGTATAGGGTTTAATAAGTCAAACACTGATTTGTTTCTGTGTCGGTTGTTTATTACAGATAGACTGACGAGAACAAATAAATACAATTTAAGATAAGATTTACAACAGTAAGACAATAATAATAATAATAAATACATTTCACGATCGGCTTAAGTTATATTGAAACGCTCATAATCAGTTGCTAACAACAGCAGGTTGTTATATGAAGGCTGTCCTCTTGTAATTGTTTAAATGATGTCCAATATACCTGTTTTCAGAACGTTATACTGAACAATTTATCTAGATAATAAGAATTGCACAGCAAAAAGTATTTAGTCATCGTTTTCATTTGGAAAGTTGTTATCTTATGTTTTTTCGACTGACATTTTTTATATGATATGGTCAAGAGAAATTGATCGACATTCGACTTGAGTGCTCTATATGATATGGTCAAAAGAAATCGATCGACATTCGACTTGAGTGCAATATTTGATACGGTCAAAAGAAATTGATCGACATTCGACTTGAGTGCTCTATATGATAAGGTCAAAAAAATTGATCGACATTCGACTTGAGTGCTTTATATGATATGGTCCAAAGAAATTGATCGACATTCGACTTGAGTGCACTATATGATATGGTCAAAAGAAATTGATCGACATTCGACTTGAGTGCTCTTTATGATATGGTCAAAAGAAATTGATCGACATTCGACTTGAGTGCAATATATGATATAGTCAAAAGAAATTTATCGACATTCGACTTGAGTGCTCTTTATGATATGGTCAAAAGAAATTGATCGACATTCGACTTGAGTGCTCTATATGTTATGGTTAAATGAAGTTGATCGACATTCGACTTGAGTGCTCTATATGATATGGTGAAAAGAAATTGATCGACATTCGACTTGAGTGCTCTATATGATATGGTTAAAAGAAATTGATCGACATTCGACTTGAGTGCAATATATGATATGGTCATAAGAAATTTATCGACATTCGACTTGAGTGCAGTATATGATATGGTTAAAAGAAGATGATCGACATTCGACTTGAGTGCAATATATGATACAGTCAAAAGAAATTGATCGACATTCGATTTGACTGCTCTTTATGATATGGTCAAAAGAAATTGATCGACATTCGATTTGAGTGCTCTTTATGATATGGTAAAAAGAAGTTGATCGACATTCGACTTGAGTGCAATATATTATACAGTCAAAAGAAATTTATCGACATTCGACTTGAGTGCTCTATATGATATGCTCAAAAGAAATTGATCCACATTCGACTTGAAGGCTCTATATGATTTGGTTAAAAAAATTGATCGACATTCGACTTGAGTGCTTTATATGATATGGTCCAAAAAAATTGATCGACATTCGACTTGAGTGCACTATATGATATGGTCAAAAGAAATTGATCCACATTCGACTTGAAGGCTCTATATGATTTGGTTAAAAAAATTGATCGACATTCGACTTGAGTGCAATATATGATATAGTCAAAAGAAATTTATCGACATTCGACTTGAGTGCTCTTTATGATATGGTCAAAAGAAATTGATCGACATTCGACTTGAGTGCTCTATATGATATGGTTAAAAGAAGTTGATCGACATTCGACTTGAGTGCTCTATATGATATGGTCAAAAGAAATTGATCGACATTCGACTTGAGTGCTCTATATGATATGGTTAAAAGAAATTGATCGACATTCGACTTGAGTGCTCTATATGATATGGTTAAAAGAAGTTGATCGACATTCGACTTGAGTGCAATATATATATGATATGGTCATAAGAAATTTATCGACATTCGACTTGAGTGCAATATATGATATGGTTAAAAGAAGTTGATCGACATTCGACTTGAGTGCAATATATGATACAGTCAAAAGAAATTGATCGACATTCGATTTGAGTGCTCTTTATGATATGGTCAAAAGAAATTGATCGACATTCGATTTGAGTGCTCTTTATGATATGGTTAAAAGAAGTTGATCGACATTCGACTTGAGTGCAATATATGATACAGTCAAAAGAAATTTATAGACATTCGACTTGAGTGCTCTATATGATATGCTCAAAAGAAATTGATCCACATTCGACTTGAAGGCTCTATATGATTTGGTTAAAAAAAATTGATCGACATTCGACTTGAGTGCTGTATATGATATGGTTAAAAGAAGTTGATCGACATTCGACTTGAGTGCAATATATGATATGGTCAAAAGAAATTTATCGACATTCGACTTGAGTGCAATATATGTTATGGTTAAAAGAAGTTGATCGACATTCGACTTGAGTGCAATATATGATACAGTCAAAAGAAATTGATCGACATTCGATTTGAGTGCTCTTTATGATATGGTCAAAAGAAATTGATCGACATTCGATTTGAGTGCTCTTTATGATATGGTTAAAAGAAGTTGATCGACATTCGACTTGAGTGCAATATATGATACAGTCAAAAGAAATTTATAGACATTCGACTTGAGTGCTCTATATGATATGCTCAAAAGAAATTGATCCACATTCGACTTGAAGGCTCTATATGATTTGGTTAAAAAAATTGATCGACATTCGACTTGAGTGCTGTATATGATATGGTTAAAAGAAGTTGATCGACATTCGACTTGAGTGCAATATATGATATGGTCAAAAGAAATTTATCGACATTCGACTTGTGTGCAATATATGATATGGTTAAAAGAAGATGATCGACATTCGACTTGAGTGCAATATATGATACAGTCAAAAGAAATTGATCGACATTCGACTTGAGTGCAATATATGATATGGTTAAAAGAAGTTGATCGACATTCGACTTGAGTGCAATATTTGATATGGTTAAAAAGAAATTGATCGACATTCGACTTGAGTGCAATATATGATACAGTCAAAAGAAATTGATCGACATTCGATTTGAGTGCAATATTTGATATGGTCAAAAGAAGTTGATCGACATTCGACTTGAGTGCAATATATGATACAGTCAAAAGAAATTGATCGACATTCGACTTGAGTGCAATATTTGATATGGTCAAAAGAAGTTGATCGATATTCGACTTGAGTGCAATATATGATACAGTCAAAAGAAATTTATCGACATTCGATTTGAGTGCTCTTTATGATATGGTTAAAAGAAATTGATCGACATTCGACTTGAGTGCTCTTTATGATATGGTCAAAAGAAATTGATCGACATTCGACTTGAGTGCAATATATGATATAGTCAAAAGAAATTTATCGACATTCGACTTGAGTGCTCTTTATGATATGGTCAAAAGAAATTGATCGACATTCGACTTGAGTGCAATATATGATATGGTCAAAAGAAATTGATCGACATTCGACTAGAGTGCAATATATGATATGGTCAAAAGAAATTGATCGACATTCGACTTGAGTGCTCTATATGATATGGTCAAAAGAAAGTAGAGTTTTATAAGTTAAAAGAAAACCAAAGTAAAAAAGGACCTATTTTTGAAGAAAAAAAACGATTTAATGCATTGCAACATGCTTTTATACATAATACTTACGGACTTAGATAAAATCGGCATAGTTACATCTGCATCTCCAAATGCATATTTGTAATGACACAGAAAATGGACAGGTAATTGATAACTGTTATCAATTGTTTACATTGCTTCGACAGCTGTTGACTCATACAGTAAAATAAGAGAAAGCTTTCAATAGAAAGTATTCAACTTAAGAAAATCTCTTTTGTTTTATATTAATGTACAATCGTTCACCATAAATTCCTGGAATAATAATGCTCTAATTTTAGTATTTTCATAGAAAGTTTAATGAACTATTTGTATGTAAAACATTTTAAACAGAATAAGATATGAAACAAAAACTATACAGGCGTTTTGTAGTTTTGCAGCGATGTTAGTGACGTCATTTTCTCCGTGGTGAAAGCCTTTATTACGGTAGCCGTCAACGATTTTAACGTTTTAAATATTTAACAACTTTTACTGCTTATCTTTTAATATTAAAAAATTATATACATGTAAATAAATATTATATCGTACAGGTTTTATTATTTAAGCTTGAGATGTTTCAGTTACATGTACATGTACCCTTTCTTCTGAACGAGGTTACCTGTAGCTGATATTACACAGAAGTTGTATTTTCCTTATTATTTAGTTCAGCGAAACCCCATACGAGACAATAACAATAGCCATTGAATCATGTACCATGATGGTCAGTTATTCTTATTTTCGGAGCAGATTTTGATTTGGCAACAACTTGAGGTTGTATTGATCTTAAACATTTTAAATCAAACAAGTAAATTTGTCACAGTAAAACGTGTTGCACAACCATTTTACCTTGAGGAAATTGGAATCAAAGCTTTCTTTTTTTCTTAAGGGAAAGGTTCAGAAGTGTTATTGCTCTAATGTTATTATGCAAGACTTTATAGTCATCCATTGATACACGCCGACATGGGTACATTCTTGTTTTATCTATATATTTCTTCATAGATTTATTCTTGATATTCTTTGCTTCTGAACTGTTTTGTGTAGTAGAAATGTTACATGTATAAGTAAAAAAAAAGGATTAATATATGGTATGTAGCTTTGCACTGGAATATGCATACTAGCATATTATAGTTTAAAACATGTTGCCATTTTAATAAATTTCAGGTATAAAAAAATCTTAATATTTGACCTTCTACAGTGAAATTACATACATAATGCTTTTTATTTACAAAAATATTTTCATTTGAAAGCATTTAATGTCACTGAGTTCATTGTATGATGATCTTGCACTCAGTTTTAACAGGTTTAATACCTTCCACAGAACTGTTTCTTATGCTGTGCCCAAGGGCTAGTTCGTTCTAATTTTGCAGCAAAACGTACTGTTAATTAATTCTTACTACAGTTTGTTTCCTTAATGTTTAGTGTTAAGCTGATTTAACGAGAAAACAAGTATTTATTTTGTGTAACTTAAAAAGTACGGTTAGAAAATGTATTAGAAAAATTATATATAATGTAAAGTTATTACTATTGGTTAAAAGCACCGCAACAAAATTACATAATTTATATGTTGATGGAAAATTGTCACATAAATATTGCACAAAATACATACATTTTAACGTTTCGTGCATTAAGTTTGCAAATATAACTTCATATTTTAGATACTTCTTTTTGCATCTTCATTTCAGAAAATTTCAAGATGAAAGGCTTTTGACAAAATGAAAAAAAAAAAGAAAAAAAGAGCGCCATGTTTCGTTTGAATTATACGACGATCTGGTCTTTATTGTCGTTGGATTTCAGAACCAAGAGATACATCAAGGGGTGGACATCATTGCTTCTACATGAGTTATAAATGTTTCTGCTTCTATTTTTTCTATTATGCATATTAGCTTTCAGTGCAGCATAAGAATTTCCTTTCTATAAGCATTTGTGTTGTTATTTCTATAAATACTGCACGATACACTCGTGGTTTTTTTTATTTTCTAGAGCGTTGATAATTTTGAAATTGTTTTTTGATCGTTTCAGGCTATACCTCGCCTGTTGTTTATATATTAAAGTTTATTTTATGAAGATAGGTACATCGTAAATATTGTATTTTATAAACATTACAGCAATGTCTTACACGATCAATAGAACCAGCAGAAACTGGTCTTGGTCGGGGTCGAAGCCACATTAGTTATTTTCTGTACGCTGTAAATATTCATGTTTATTTGTAAGTTTTATAGGAAATCATGCCTAAATACAGTATTTCCAAAGGCGTTTTTCAGTTGGTACTATATTGTTTGTCCTTACCATAATTTTATTCAGCCTGATTTTTTCCTGGGCCTTAATGTTGTCTGTCTGTTTGTTAAATCTCCATTTATCAAAACTGTATTGTTTTCTAGACCTATTAGTATTAGTCTTAGTTTTATTTCGATTTTCTAGAGATAAAAATATCTTTTTCATAAAGCAACATAGTGTGTAAGTATCAGGAAATATTTGTATTTTCAGCCTTACTTCTCTTCAAGCTTAATAAATAAATTTGCCAAAAGATTATATGTTTACGATAAATAAACATTTTCATACTTAACCTCAAAAGTTCAACGTTTTTTTTTCTTCCTTCAAAATCTTATCATCAACATCATCATCGTATTCATCTCATTCTGTTGTGTTTTACCCTACCTGAATTATTTTATTATACTTGATAAAATTCTTTGTATTATCTTTCTTAGCATTTTCTACAGCAACAATAGCAACAAATGGCTTGTATTGACCTTGAAAATCATTTCAATTTTAATCGATTATTGGTTCTTATAAATTCTTACTGATACAAAGTAAAGATTGAGAGTAATAGATGATTTTCATGGGTTATGATAAGTGGTGTAAAAAGCATTATTATATACACAGAGCAATATGATATAAACATTATTGTTATGCAATGTATTTTAAATTAATATTTAATGTTGCTATGTAATAATGATATTTAGAAAATTAAACAATGTGTTGTTTTAAAACTTTAAAATGAGTAATTGAAAATTTTATAAGTTTTAAATGTGTTGATTAGCCAGGAACAATTGATGCCTATTGGGAAAAAGTATTTGATGTACCTATGTAAATGACCTTTGAATTGCAGATTGAATATTGTTTTATTTATTCCATCAGCTTTATTACAGTTGGATCTGCTTTTTAATGTGCAGCAGCTAAAAATGTTTTTCCTTTCTTAAAATGCATCATCTCTGTCGAAGAGAGGGGTGGGGTCTACACAGTTAACAAACAAAGATTGTTTATTCTCTCTCGCTCTCTCTCTTTGCCTGTCATAGACCAAAGTATACATCATTCATAACGGGAAAAACGTAGATTTCAAGACGTCCCAAGATGTCACAAATTTAAACAGACATATCTATAACAGTTGAAAGAGAAGGAATTTGTTCATTCTGTTCTGTAGTTGGTTTCATGCATGGAAGAACTTTTAAACTGTTATCTGTTTTACCTCTTGTAAAAGAAAGAGAATGCATTTCTATTCAACACAACAGTGCATTCTCATTTTGCCATGAGAGACAAAAATTATGCAAAATTTTCCGCTGGGCTTCCAGCAGATATTGTGAATTATTAACTTTAGATTATCTACCACAGACAGTATGAAACTGCATCTTGAATACTTTCCAGAAGACGCCTGCACAGAAAATGTATTTTATTTCATTAGAATAAGTGCACAGTGAAATATTGTATTTTGTAAACATTATAATAATCAACAATGCATTAGCACAATCAATAGATGTAGCAGAAAGTGGAGAGGAAAAGAAACCACACAAGTATCTGTAGTACAAACTCAAGTGGTCTTGAAATTATTCGTGAGTGTCATGGGATTCTTAACCGAAATAATAGCGGTATTAACCGCAGTTTTTGGTTCCATCGGATGCCACATTGTTTCTCTTTATCAAACGGTTGTTCAGCCTTAAATAGTTTTTGCCAATACGTTCTTGTTGCTTATCTGCTTGTTGAAACTCAATTTATCAAAACTTTTATTGAATTTTCTGAAACCTTTACGAGTCCAGTAACAGTCTGTTTAGTGTTATTTTAGAGATAACCGTATTTGTCTAACTGCATAAACAAAATTAAGTTTCGGCTTCATGAAAAGTTTTGGCAATTGAAAATGTAAACTTGTAGACACTTTCTTCTCAACCAATAGAAATACTTGAATTATA
The DNA here is from genome assembly GCA_012932295.1 of Cyclina sinensis. NCBI lineage: Eukaryota > Metazoa > Mollusca > Bivalvia > Venerida > Veneridae > Cyclina > Cyclina sinensis. The sequence goes on from JAAONU010000011.1 coordinate 40,452,029, forward strand.
TCTAAACAGGCATTTCCAGACGCAGAATAATAATACATATGTGTATATTTCGATTTTCAATACCCGAGATTTTTCTATCTTATTTATTTTATTAATTTTTATTATTTGCCTTTATCTAGCTTGGCTTTATCTTGACTGGTGTAATTTTCACTTATCTTTTATACTCGATAAATCTGCGTAGTTTATATATCGTTAATCGAGTTTTCTGCAACAACAAATACCTAGTAATGTCCTTGAAAATCGTTCAATATTTATAGATTATTGATTCCCGTAAATGTTGCAGATAATGATAGAAATTAAATGTAACAGATAATGTCCATGTGTCATGATAAAAGATGGTGCATAAAACGATATTAAAGATAGTTCTCTTATAAGATATTGTACATATCCAATGTGACTTTCGAATTTGTGTTTCAAATGTATGTTTGAACATAAGGCAAAAGAGTTGTCCCTGAATTTCAGAATGAATTGTAAAAAAATTTATCAAGTCAAAAATGTGTTGAATCATTAGACAAAACCCAATCGATTCCTCTTGGGACAGTTATTTGATGTATCGATATAAATGGACGTTTAAATGCAGATTGGGTATTGTTTAATCATTCAATTTATTCCATCATCCTAATGATATCTGGGGGACGTTTTAAACATATATTTGATTTTTTTTTCATTCGACATGCTATGATTTTAGTATAATTGATTTTTTTCCACCACCTTAATTATGACAGGGTCCTTTTAAACTTAATTTCCTTTTCATATTCCTGCCGTTAAGTTTTGCAGATGCATCATATCACCCGCTTTGTTACATTTACATGAAAACGAAAGGTAACTGTAAAACAGCGGAACTGTAGCCTCTGGGGAATCGTGAAAATTTACAGAAAGTTCTTCATCATAAAATTAAAAGAATTTAAATGAAACTCCGAATCATGAAATAGTCTCAGTCACTGAGGAAAAACTGTAATCGCAAAACGTCCAGAAAATTCGTATATTTAAAATGCGGTATTATGACATCAGAAAGATACGAATCACGTGATTACTCTGCCGCAATGGGAGGGTCAAGGACACGAAAATTGCGAAATAATTAATTATTGTTGTACAAGTTTGATGTTGGAAGTTATTCAATGAATGCTCATTCTGTAATATCTTAGATCCCTTTCCTTATCCTTGCCTTACCCTTGCCTTACCGTCGTCTTAGCCTTGCAGTTTGCATACAGATACAAGTTTTATCTGTCTTTGTACTCATATTTCTGTAACATATTACATATATCTTTAAATTCATCTAAGAAAGATATTTTGAAACTACATTTTGAATGCTTTCAAGAGCTCGACAGTAGAATGTGTGTAGTTTATTTTATGAGAGTGTTTCGTAAAATATTTCATTTCTTGACATACGATTACACTAGCAAAATAAGCAACAGAAACATGAGGGGGAGGTTCCTGCATTTGTGTCTGAAATACAGACTTATGTGTTGCTACTATCAGTAAGTTTCAATGACTAATTTATTTAAGTAGAAATAATAAGTTATTTTTCAAACGAGCATTATATTCTTTATGGTCCTGTATAAAATATTCTTCCTCTTTTGTTCTGTTGAAACACCATCTTATCATACTTTATTGGTTCTAATAGCCACGTACTTCCGAGAATGTTACATTTGTTACTTTTTAATATACAGAATGCCCTGAACCAAATATTACAAAGAAATCATAGTTCGTAAATATGGTATCACCTATATGCTGTCAAATGTTTAACCTTGTGCTTTAATATAAAAAAAGGAACATTTCTTTTTTTCTGATATGATTTTTACGGGTTCAAGTTTATCTAGGTGTTTCTTATTTAATGACCTAGAAAAAATCTCAAGAATTTGTTTGTTTTTGATTCTTCCTTTGAGGAATATTTCAAGTGCTATATTCTCAATTTATTTAGTTTTTTTATAGATTAAAACTTTAATTTAACTTAAATGAGATGTTTATCTCTGATTTACATATTTGCCATGAGCAACAAGTAACATTATTTTTTATGACAGATTTAATTCCATTAATTTAAAATTTATTCATCATTAATGAATTTCAAGTTAAGTAAGAAATGATAAATTCCAATTGAGAATTACTTATTAATTTACAATACAAAACATATTACAACATGAATTCAAAACGGGAAAATGATTAATTCAATAATTAACAATTTTATACCAGGATTTTCGTAAAATGTTGCACTAGGGATATACGTATTTTTTTTTTATTTATATACCGTGAGAAAACGATTTTATCATGTAAAAAAAGTATTTAAATGCATAACGGACTTTTATTATTTTTTCTTTAGGTCAGTTTTCTTGAATTAACGGACAACGTTTACGAATAGAACTGTTAGCATCTATCACAACTGAAATAAATTGATAAAAACATTGTCAAGAGTCATATATTATATATACTAGCGTAATATAAAACACGAAAAATGTTTTTATAACTTCTATGGAATTTATTCATATTTGATCTAGAACTGAAAATGACTGTTTAACATGATATTACGAAACTGATAAGCAAAGACATGGGTTATTTCAACTGCAGTGCGACAGACTGGCTATGGTCAAAGTAAACCAGTATACCAGAATATCATCCATGTATGGTTTGGTTAAAACAAATGTACCCGTATACAACATTCATGGGGGCAAGGCCAATATAAAAAAACGTTTATAACAGAACATCACCCATGGAAACTACGGTAAAAACATCTTTATTCCAGACCATGACCGATGTAGTCTAGGCCAATATTAACAAGTTTTTATCTGAAAAACATCCATGTGAGCTAGGCCAATAAGCAACTTTATACCAGAACATCATTCATGTAAGGTTTGGTCAATTAAAACAATTGATCACTAGTACATCATTATATATAAAGGCTATCAGAACCGCTCTAAGATATTTGGCCATAGAAGTTAACCATGTCTGGCTTTCCGTATACGAGTAGATTGCTCTTTTCTTTGGCAGGTGTCTTCCAAGCAATTATGTTTTAATGCCCATGAGACAAGTCTGTTCTCTATTAGCAGAACGATGAATCGATTTTGAGTCAATTTAATTCGACAGAATGTATTCCTCATTCTGTGGAGTAAGTACTGATTGACACTGCATGATAAAGTATCAGTAAAGTGCTAATTAACTTAGAATTCCTTATTTCTACCTCAAGAGATGTAAATTTAAATTCGAAGCTTATCATGTGCAAGGTAGGATAAGCGGTCTGTCTAATAGTATGCCACATTATGCCGAATGTTTCGAATGTTTCTTTCAATATAAGTTATTTTATGGTTGTTTTTTGTTACCGTTTTGCAACAATTGATGTTCCTACTGTTTTTTGACCACTTCCAGTGGCTGTGATATTGTGATGAGTACCTTTTTTTTTAGAAGAAACTGTTAGACAAATTAAGTTCGACAATGTTGGTGTATACTTGGTACATATTTCTTCTGTTTTTTTTTTTTATTTGAGTCTAAAATAACCTTTTCAATTTGTATTAGAATCCAGATAACATTTCTACACAAGTTTGCCCTAAGCTTACAGTGATCTTAATTAGAGATTATTGTTTGGCACACTGTTCTTCTACCACCTTGTCCCCCTGTTCTGTACCAAAGGTTTCTATAATTGTTTTCATCATGATGGTGCCGATATCAAATTTAAATGAAAATTGGAATGATAAAATATCCCCAGGGTAATCATTCCTTATATCCAATTTCTCAGGAAAATAGTACGAGAAATAAATTCGTTTTTCTAGACGTTCGTCTTAAAATATGATTGAATTTAATATGTCTCACGTGACTGCAGTTTTTAGAAGTATTTTAACACTCACTAAAAATCTGGCTAAAAACTTGATTGGATAAAGTAAAAAAACGAAGCTTTTAAATGAATCTGTTATAAAAAAAAGCATTTTTTTGCGAAATGAAACCATATGTCACTTGCCTAGTCATTAAATCATTTTCAATATTATAGCTAGATAAACATCTGAAAATAGATTCTGAATGCGTTTTGTTATTGTTGTGTTCAAATGATTCGTGCATTTTACTATATTAATGGACATCTTTATGCAGATGGAGTTTTCAGTTTCAGCCTAGGGATCTGTTTTCTGAAAAATGAGTTTCAACGTATGGACAACAGGTTGGTCGCTGCATGGTGTCTTTGTTCCAGTATCCTTGAGTGTTTGTCGAGATTTGAGGCATTAATCCTTTCATATCGATTTTATAAATTGTTGTCTGTCCGTCAAATTAACATGAAAATGCACAAAAATGCATAAATGGGCCTATATTGTTCAGCACTGATAGAATGGCATATTGGATACAGTGACGAGTCTCTCCATGTGTATGGCGCTGTCATATTAAGTATACTGAAGCTATCAAGAGATTGAGATGATATAAATTTAACATATGTCTAAAGTGCCAAATTATTCGAAGTTTCGTTAAAAAGTTTTTTCTGTCGATCTTTCATCGTCAAAACTGACTGAAAGTGTTGTTTGGCTAATTTTCCCTAGAAAAATGTCAAGGTCATTCATCCAATATGTCCACACTTATCGTGTGGTAATTCAAATTAAAAGAAATATGAGAGAAAAACGAATGCCAAATTATAATAAGTTGTTGAAATTTCCACATTACAATAATTGCGTATCTGTTTTGAAATAACATTCAAAAGACCGTGAACAGCTGATTAGAGGTCTGCGGCACAAAAAATATGGTTTCCTCTACCATAATTTCTAGAAGACCGGATAAAATAAATATTCAAGAAATATCATTTATAGTCGTTTGTCCGAAAAGATTATTTTTCGCATTATTATTTTCAGGCATTAATTAAGTTGCCCGCTATACAAAAGCTTACATCAGCAACCCAGACGATTGCTTTTTTGTGACCGGAAGTCCTCAATCGTCTACTTCCGCTCCAAAAACGAAATTGCCATTATCATGAGTTATGCGTGTCTATCGTTACTTTCACAGTAATTTTATACCCACCGCAGGATAAAGTGTTCATGAAATAACGAATACTTATTATACAGATAAGTTTACAGTTCATTTTATCTCCATCAAGCATATTTTGGGTAAAATTAACCCAGTTAAATAAACATAAAGACACACATTTTTATCATCATTTTGCAATCTTCACTGTAACACAGTTAATTTTTATCCATCTAACTTACGGGTTCCTTTGAACTTGCACTTTTCAATGTATTTAACCGTAGCTGGAAGCTATTACATTTTAGTCTGATAAATCAAAAAGAAATTGCAGCTTCTTAATTGGATTAATCCAGAAGGCTTGGTGATATGTGAAAAAAACAACAACAAATGAACCCGTGGCCTTAATTGGGCCACTTGAATAGTCTGGTTTCTCTGTTGAATGTTTCTTTTTTACTTTTCGATAATTGATTAGTATAATCATCCGGAAAATAGGATCATTGTCGTCTGAGACATCTGTCTGGGTCAGGTGCAATTGTTTTCTTTAAACCTTAAATATCCATTACATGCTTATTTTCCTTTGGAGTTATGATGGATAGTTTTTTTCTCAAAAGGTTGTTTAAAGGTTGAAATGACCAGAATTTACTCACCTTGCCATGTCTGTGTAAAAATCTCAACAGTCATTCTCTATGAAAAAAAAGCTCCAACAGCATTTTGAAAGATAGAGAAGCTATTTCATAAGAACTGACTGAATTCATTAGTTCGAAGTGATGATTAATGAAATCGAAGAGAGATTGTAAACATGCCAATAATGAAAATAGCCACAATTTGCATATTTTTGACGACCTATGATGTTTATGAAATCGACATATAGGCGACCTTGTCAATCAAATAGGCATAAATCGATTGCGCATGACAGGAAGTATTGTCAACTGCACTATCTTTAAAGAGGTTGACATGTTCTAAAATAACATTTTCTGACAAGTACTTTTAATGATAAATCCTTTTCATAAGAAAGCAGTTTTAAGAATCTTGTCACCCAATTCAGATTGGAATGTTTGGATAAGAAATCATTATAAAGTTCAACATGACAGGTACCCGCAAGTTAATTTTTAGTCTCGGTTTACTATGCAAACGATTTGTCATTTTGAAGTTGTTTTAACGTTTAAAGCAGGAAAGTAAATCATTGCAAAAGAACAGGTAGGAAATGAAAAAAATGTCGAGAAAACTACTTTATTCCGAGTAAACAGGCTTATTTCCTTTCTATGTGAATTATGATATTATTTTTTACTCATTGAATGTAAAGCTTTCGTCTTTATTTTCCTTTTTTTAAGCTGATAACACTTTGTAAGTTTCTGCAGTTCAAAGACACTAGTTTCCGATCACAAATCTTCAGTATTTAAAGTATTTAACAACGTCAAGAAATTAGAAGCTGCTTCCGGTTTTTGAGGCAAGAGACTTAACAGATTAACTAACATGTTAGTAAATAAACGTTTAAAGCTCACAGATTAACTCTAGTGAGTTGAACACAAACATGGCTGTGTCAAAACAACAAAACATGAGTATGCATGGCCATCGGGTCATTTAAATTCGGAAATTCAGATAACATGAGTAGGTAAAGGTCATTTAAAAGTTTATAACGTTCAGTGTTATATCTCGCACTCAGCATTGACAGCAAGCAACTAATAACTTGGAGAAAAAGCATTCTCCACTGCAGGAAAAGGTAACGATACTTACAGTTCATTGAAATGACATTTTCTATTTATCAGGTTTTGTGAAATATTGATACTTCTTCAACGTCCTGTCAAACGTCAAGACGCGAAATGTTGTTATTTTAAAATATTCGATACTATAATTTTTGTTGAATTTATTCATGGAATAAATATCAGCCTCAGTATGTTATTATTGTAAAATGAGCTACAACCGTTTAAACGTTTCTTTTGTCATTTAAATTGTAATAAAATTTAAATTTTATAATACATTCATTTAATGTTATTTTTTTAAGTTTTATCGCAATAAAATCCGAACAGTACCGAAACAGCTTCCGTTTTATCGGCGTGTAATTTTGCTCCATTTGAATTTCTGACACTTCAAATAACAATTCATATCATCACCTGTCTCGCGCAAAATTGTTTTAAAATTTTCTGTTTGCTTTCAAATGGCCCCTAATGATGGCAAACAGGAAGTAAACACCCCTTAAACAAATCCCTTAAAATGACTCAGCGGGGTGGTGACACAAGTTACAGAAAACAGTCTGTTTATATTTGTTCTGAAAATATACCCTTGCTTGGCACAACTCTTGATAGTTTATGTGGCACGAAGGAAAAAAATAGCACGCTCTTTTCTGCACTTGAAATTAATGAAAATATTTTACTCTTTTCTTTTTTTACTTTTGCTGAATAAAAACACAAAACTTTAGAAAAAAATGCAGCGGATGCATTTCTGTCAAGGTCGTTGACAGAAAAAAGCATTGTGAGGTTACAACAAATGTCGTTCATTATCATGATTGTAAAAATGGAATCTTTTCTTGTCACTTGGTGAAAGAAATTGAAAGTTGCTTGATTACCCAAGAGGCACATGCTTTGTTAGATTATGAAATTAGCTTGGTAAAACAAGATTGTACCCTTAGGGTAATTAAAATACAATTGGCGGTTAAAAGAAAACCAATAACACGTGTCCATGAGTTTTTATCATGCGGCGAAAATCTTTCCTTCTTCTACTGAAGAGTATTCTGACAGAGCTTGATCGGTGACGAGTCGTTATGATAACTGAGACGAATGATATTTCTTCCGAACTTGAATCAAACAATTAAAGCACTGAAATGTATGGAAACATGTAATCAACTATAGATAGTAGCAAAACGCATATATGGCATTCTTACAGAAGCTAGAGGCTTTAAGGTCAGAGGAATATGTGAAACGACAATCCATCTAGGTTTTTTTACCCCTGCATTAAGGGTACCCATGCAATGCGTTACTGCTTATGCGCCGCCTGCTGACGGAAGTCAGAAGTAGCGTTTCTTAGCAAAATAATAATGACTTTCGGCTTAAAAACAATGGTTATTCAGCGGTATGGTTCATTTATTCCAACACGACATCAACTAGACTTCCAGAGACAAACCAATCAACAGACCATGTTTTATTCATCTTTTAAAGAAATTCTGTGATAAGTCGGCGATTTCTATCTATGATTTATAGCGTGTCGGAATAAAGTCCCGCCAGGAAGCACGCACACTGCTGATTCTAGTCTTTTTTTACTAAAATGCAACAGTATGGAAAATATAATAACTTTCGATTTTGTGTCGTCTGCTGATATAGAAAAAAAATCATTTTGCGCTTGATTAGAATAAATATTTCCATCTTGGAATACGTTCTGCGTATAGATTTTGCTGAATAAGCAGAATTGTCCAACTCGGTACTTGTATGTGGATCAGTCTGGCTGAAATCAAACGTCTGACGGTTTGATAGATGTGAGCATTAAAAGAAAACGATGATTAAGGAAAATGTTACAGGGCAGTTTTTCGGAAAACTAGGCCATTTGTTGAATGTCTACGACCTGTTTTGTCCTTCCTATGCTGAAACGGCCTCGCGTTTTTTCTGTAGATTTTTTGTTATATCTTTATTTTATATTTGAACATTGGCAGTCTTTATATATACTTATGTCCGCCCGCTTTTGTACTGGGGCTGTAGCAATTCCGCCACAGTATTATAATTCAGGTCTATGGCGGTAGTAAGATTAATAAAAAATAAAATCTCCCTTTGTTTATTGAACAAAGACAGTCACAAAGGCTGGGGGTACTTTTTTCCCCAAGGGTGAATCAAAATGCACCATGTACCCTGTTTACTATTTTACAGTATGCAAACTATACCAGTTTTTATAGCACTGTGACTGAAAAATAAAAATACATGTATCAAAAATGAGCTTTAAATGATAAAACAGTATCCTTATTTCTTTGAGAAAATAAGGTTTGTCACCCACCATTTACATTTTCTCTACCTAGAGATAGTTATAGTTAATAGTGGTCATCTGTATCGGGAACCCTTTTAGTCTGTTAGTTCATTGCTGCATATGGTTTGACTGTATACTGAAAAACTAAATAAAAAAAAAGAGCTTCTGTTTGCATGTCGGCAGTAGATTGAACTAAATGTCGTTCCTAACACTTTCACATTTAGATGATTATTCAAGATGGGTTTGCCTACAGGGAGACCAAATAGAATTTATTGTAAAACCACCGAGCATTCCGAATGAAAACTAAGGTCGTAATTATCACTCTGCTCATGCTAACTGCAGATTTATCTCTAGCGTTTGATGTTTGCTAATGATGCAAATGAGTGATAAATTTTTAATCACTCTGCATATATGTTACTGCGTAATACTTAATCGATTAGGCTTTGACGAGTGGTTTACATGAAACAATTGCTAAGAAGTCTTGTTGAACGCAGACAGTGGTTGCTCCTTCAAGATAATTATGGTATATTAAAATAACTGTTTTGTAAACTAAAGAACGTGTACCGGTCAATTTAAACATGCTAATTCTGCGAATTGCGTCATATATCTCGTGCTGAGCTCCGTAAAGGAGAATATTTATGACAATATAATCGAGAGGTCATAGAAACCTTCTCGTCTGCTGCAGACAATTGCCTAAGATTATCGTCTGCGCTCGGGTTGCGTGTCGTCTGGTAATAAATTTCGACGCTTGATTTATCTATATACAGACAGACAACTGCAGGAGAAATTATTGACGCGGAAGTATCGTGACGGTTGCATTTCCGGGAACATCAGATTTAGACAGTTATATATTTAACGATAAGTGAAAGTTTCCATCCAGTGGGCGTAATTGTGCAGCAAAATGCGTTTTATATCGTAGGCTCTGCCAGATAACCTTAGGCGCATCGATATTAAAATGGAAAAGGTGATTTTGTACTGAATTTGAGGCACTGTGTATGAAAATTTTTCTAGAGTTTGAACTTTTATACTTTTTATATAAAAAATATGTAACGTTCAAATGTATCTTTTTGCATGTACATCTTGCAAGGTGTGTCGTTTTAGATTTTTTCTGTCCTGTATTCTTCACGTTAATTTGATCGTAAACTAGAAGACCCGATGACATTTATGATTGATAAGACATTAGTTTGAATCATTGGTAACTTTGTGCAACAACAAATCAATTGTCAATAAGCATTTCTGGAAAAATTCAAAAACTTAGATTTTGTGAATAGAGAAAAGGGCGCGGGGTCGAGTAGAGCTTTGTTTCAAATTAAGCGGAATATGTCACACTTAGACCCACACTTGTAAACGTGTCAATGTCCACTCTAAACATCATGTGGTCGTTGTTTACCTAACGGGTGACCAGATGGCCAAATTGACATATTAGGGGATTTGAAGTTTGAGAGTAAATGTTTTAAGCTAACAAAATATTGAGTTTTCAGGTTGATTAATTGGCCTAGGATGATTTACGCTCCGAATCTGTCATGCGTCTGGCATACATGACAGGTGAAAGGGCCCCATGTGACCACTTGTGGAAAAACAGGTACTTCTGTTAAAAAGTAGCCGTGAACACTTTTCTGTTTGATTAATGAAGCTTATTTCGGATAATTGTTCCTATTACAGTGTGCGCGTGCGCAAACAACTGCGTGCCGGGAGATGTCAAGATCTTATTATGTAACGTTGGGACAAAGGTCCACCGAACGGCGTGAAGAAAAATCAGGGGAATTAAATAGCGGGAATTCTTTGCAGTAAAGGTCGATTTAAAATGACAATTTATATTTTTAACAAATAGTAAACCGTTTAACTAAAACGATTAACAGACGAATAATATCAATATGGACTGTACTTAAAAATCGAGTGGGCACTTGTTCGTACGTATGGAAAAAAAAACTTAAAGAAAAAGAAAATTGAAAGATTGAACTTAGTGTCCTCGTAAGATGCTCTACTTCCGAAGCCAAACACACGTCCCTTGTCGTAAACAAGTGTAGACCAGTCCGCACCCGGGGACCAACTGTTACACAAATGTCAGTGAACAAAAAAAACTTGATTTATTATACTTAGACGATGCCATTTACTGTCCGCTTTCTGTCAGGAACGCATGTCAACCAGCAGACGACAGCACGCGAATCATATTGCACGAGCTAATGAACCATAGATATAATTCACGCGAGCTTTCACTAGAATAAGCTTTGGTTTAAACTAGACTGCGTTTTGCATTGTCATATCCTGTGGTTTCATCAAAAGTGAGCATTTTACTGCAAATGATATTTTTGGAGACGACATTTGTCGAGCAAACTTTAAGCACGCTCTCAGACAATTAGCCCTGAAGGAAAAGGGGGAAAAGCAAGCTATAATAACCGCAAAAAGTTAAGCATATGTGACAGGTCCTATTTGATAAGTATTTGAAAAGTACGCAGAAAGAATCTTCTGATGTAAATTATCTTCATGAGTCAATACTTTTTATAATGTATCTTGTTCCCTTTTGAAGAAAAAATACATGCTGCATTGCACGAGTCAATACTATGGACAATAGAGAGCTAATAGAGTTAATTTAACATACTTTAACATACGATACCGTTGAAATTTTACACCAGACGATATATAAAAGTTTCATTTATAAAGTTAATACATCGGACAAACACATGAAATTTCTAACATATCACATTACGACGCACTTTCGAGTAAACAAACAAAACTGTCTCCGAATCGTGTAATTATTTAAAGCGCTTTTACATCATTTAGTAGACAATTTATTAAAACCTAACGGTGCATTAAATGCAGACGATAATCAAATGAATTCCTCGCTAGAAAATAAAATGGAGATACAGAAGTGTAAAATTTCATGGGAAGTAATGGAAAATCGAAATAAAAAAGTTGAAAACAATCAGTCTTGAAAATGAGTTTCTTCACATGATGCCTAGATTATGGACTCAATCAATAAAATGTTATCATGGTTAAAGAAAGCTGGAGTACCTCAGATTCAGACTAAATTATAAAGTAACTTTCCCCGTCAACAACAGAAAATAAAAGAAAAAGTTCCAAATATAACACGGTTTAAAAAATGGAATTCTTAATAAGATATATTGTTTTTACTGTAAAATCATTAAATATCGCCATAGATAAAATTTGTTCAAAATGACTTTTGCTTCTTTTGGATTTAGTTTTCAAAAAGAAAATCCTATCAAATGTAATCAGTTATAAACACTTCTAATTTACTTTTTCTCTAAAGATGAAACATTCAACCATAACATACGATTACATCACATTCAACCATAACATACGATTACATCACATTCAACCATAACATACGATTACATCAACATAATAAAATCGGTTAATCACTGTTCTAGAAAATTTAGTCAGGACCTTTTCAGAAAGTGTCCTTTTTCCATAATCTCTACTTGATGTGGAAATGTTCTTTCAGTATTCTTTGTTCTCTAAGATTATTTTGAATATGCAAATGTATCACCTTTCACCTTTTTATGTAACCTTCTGTCTGTTTTTAATGCGCTTCATAATTATCTGCCTTCATTGAGTGCCCTTTGACAAATTCATGTAAAATCCCCCGTTGAACGATCGTTCATCATTCGGGGTTAATTATACAATTTGAAGTTTTTTTTAATGTGCTGAATATTTAGAGACTATCACCAAATTTGAAATAATTTCCAGCGCATAATTGTATCAAATTGCAAATATTGACAGTATCTAGCCACTCTGCCTTTCAATCTCATTGACAATGACGCCATTAAAATTCTGAAGGGATTTTATAATGACATTGATGTCACTTTTGGTAAAAGTTATGACAACATAAAAGTCTGCAGAAGTAATTAATTAAATGATATTAGATTATTTCTAATCATGTTCGAAGCACTTTTAATTTCGTTGACGGGTGAAGGGGGATGTCAGAATTGATACGAAGAAGAAAAAACAACAACAAAACAAAACAAAAATTTGATCAAGATCTGAACTTCAGTTCCGCAATGACAAATACTATATATCTAACATTCATTAGAATATGTTTATAAAATTATATTGAATCTTGACGAGTTTATGATCATGTGAATGATAAAAGTCTTTAAAAAAATTAATTGCGGGAGTGTGTTGGTCTGTTTTAATGATCTGTCTTCTTCCTTCAAAGGTTATAGTTGTTGTTTTCTTTCTTACATTTATAATTTCTCTCACTTAAATTTTATCCTTATTTCCATTCTTTTATAATTCTTTTTTTTCTTTGTTTTTCAACAAACATTTTGAATTATAACATGTGTGTTAGTCGACACCACAAAATCAATTTGTCAGTGTTCAAGAAAAAAAAATCTTAAAAATTCACTATCAAAATTGTCATCAATGTCATTAATCCCTCCTTGATCTTAAATTCAATTTCCTCTTCCTTTGTTCGCAAGGTCAAATTTGAATATGTTAATTTATCACCTTTCACCTTTTTCATATAACCTTCTGTTTTCTTTGTATGTGTTCCGTTGTTTTCCTTGCATAAGAATTACGTTAAGTTAGTGCCATTTGACAGACTCTTGTAACAACCCCTGAAATATGAGCGTTCTCGATTCGAGTTAGTTACACCATGTGCATTTTTTATTAATGTATTTAATATTTAAAAAGGACATGAACTCTATAGTGATTTCACGTTTATAAATGTACAAGAGGGAAAAACAATAATACCACAGTCTCATGGCACTGCTCTTAATAGAAGACACATTCTTAATTATATTCTAATTATGACTAAGAATAATTGTTTATCATTCAATAATCAATTCTCTTCATACTTTTAATGTCGTCATGATTCTGAAAACGTGACATCAATGTCATTTTAAAGGCCCTCCAGAATTTTAATGACATAGTTGAGAAAATGACAAACAGGGCGTTCGGAATCTTTGAGTATCAGCTGTTTGAAAGGCTTTGGTTCCAAATAAGCGTTCTAACGTTTACTTGTCTTCTTATTTCAATAAAAAGTACCGGAACCAACTCCTGATTTCAGACATAGGTACGAATTCTGTAAATTAAAAAAAAATAATAATAAAAACATCACCAACATCTTAAATAACTCTGACAGCACTGTAGCAAGCGGTTACATCAAGTTAGTACTTTTTTCCAATAAGGATTTTTCACACAATGACTCTAAATGTCAGCTTTACCATGCCGTCCGGTTGTTCAATGAAAAAGCCCTACTTCACCAGCTAATGTCTACGATAACACGATATATTCATTAACCTAAGCACGTTTGGTCACGTGGTTCCTTTGAAATTTCATTGTTGGAAAGTAATGTTAAGCCACTTTGTAACTGTTTGCTCCCACATTCGATTAATTAATTGCTCTGGTACAAAAATACCCGATTAATCAACAAAAGAGTCTCGTAACAAATATTTAAACAGGAAACTGGCAACTGATCAATGAAATAAAATCTGAAATGAAGTCTATTTTGCAAAAGACTTGCCTGTCAGAAGAAACATCATACTGGTTCATATGAACATTCTAATCAGATTTTAAAAAATCATTCCCGGCATTTTTGAAAATACCCCCCCCCCCCCCCCCCCACACACACACACATCCAGGAGTTACTGTCCTCTTGACTCATTATTTATTGTTTCATTGCTGAAAAAAATACAAAGACCTGAGCAAAGATCTTTTGATAACCATCAGTTCTTCTCTATACGGATATGGCTAGCAGACGTGATTCGAGGAAATATTGTCGCGCGCGTTTCCTGGAAACCGGGGCGTCCTCTGTGATTCTTGTCATAACATAGCAGAGAGCTTGTATTGTTTATTTGTATATCCATCATTGTTCTCTTCCAAATCAGACAGTTTTATTTGCAAAACACTTGCTCTATGGTTGATAGTGTGGCTATATATAGAGAGAAATCTTTGAAAATATCCTTAATTATGACATTTATTCTAAGAAAAAAAGATGAAACCCTGCACGGAATAAACGTTACAATACCTCGTCAGCAAACTCAGCGTTTTTTTCATCCATCCTTTTTCTAGTGCGGCGAAATTAATTAGATAATACAGGACATCATAACGACTACAATTTACTTAAATCAGTTTATAATACTTGATAGAACAGGAAAAGAGTTTGAAATTATCTTTAATTCGGGTCTGACATGTTTTTGTGATAGAGATGGCATTTCCTCGGAGACGACTACAGTCATGGGTTTTAGATCTTTTTGCCCACTAAAACGTACCGCCAAAAATCTTAATTCGGACACCATAAAACACACATCTTCGCGTGTCCGAGCACTTGTTCTCGCGTGTTTATAGTGAAAATTACAGGCACAGAGGTCACTGCGATCCAAACCAATTAAATCGTCAATGTTTATGGTGCTCTAATTTACACTGGTTTGCTGCAGACGACAGTAAAAGTCTTGCACATTGACCATATTGATAAATCGTCTGATAGCCGCCTCAGTTTAATAACTGGCTATTGTGGTTATTAATTCAGCTTAAGAGGCAGAACAAAGAGAAAAGTTAATTATCCCTATAGTGTTTAGCTCTAAACGTCAGCACACTAGAGTCCACTTGATGAATTGTCTGTTAATGCTTTGATTTTTTTTCGTCTGCGATATGAGGCATCTGCTATTAGAGACGCTCAAAGAAAATGGCGGGAAAACTCAAAAACACATGAAAGTAGAGGCGTTTGTAAAACATAAGAGGAAAATTGCGGTGTACTTCTTGAATTAATTTGTTAAGCAGAGTGTCATGTGGGTGTCCTTTACAAGAAGTGCTCTGAATTAAAAACACATGGACGATAGTACTCAGTCACGAGTTGATAAAGCAGACGATACATGTTTTTGTTTTAAACACATGTTAGAGAATAGGCTTTTGATAGGCACTTTAAAGCTCAGTGCACCGTACAGGATGGCAAGGTTGAAAGCCAGAACCAAACAAGAAAAAACCCTTCTACAAAGTTAAATATTTTGAACCAATATACTCAGGATTACCGTATAAACCAATTTAATCAAAGCAAATGTCAGAAACATTTCTTCATCAACAAAGGTTGGTCTTGACACAAAAGTTCCCGGGCGTAAAGGATGTTCGAGAGGGCCTACTCGAGCTAACGATAATTTAAGAAGTATATCGATAACCACTCCACGTGAAAAAGATGTCCCGGGAAACCCTGAAGTGTGCCCGGGCGTGCGCGTTGTTAATAAATACCCGTTCTCTGCTACCAATATAATCACAGCTTGTTTAATGAATATTACGAAAGGTTATTTCTAATTTGAAAATCATAATTGAATGATATTTCGTGAAGGAGAAGTAAATTAGATCTTACGCAAGCCAAGCAAAAGACATTGACCCAAGTGTAACATTCTGCGCGGTGAAGCGTTATTCTGCGGGTATTCGGTTACCGTTGGAGATTGTAATTTAAGACATCTATCTAATTCAATTACTTTGGTTCGATGGTTTGAGATTTAGAAGACCTGACTGCCCAATGTGTACAATGATTCCAAAGAGGATATTTCTTGGTGACAAATTAAGATCTTTGGGACAAGTTTATCTTTAAAAATAACATGAAAAGAAGAAATATGAATAGCAGTTTTCAAACACGAACAGTTTTTGTAACCCTCTAGTTACATAAGATATGTATAACATATGATACATATGAAAAAGAATATATAATTCAAGCATGAATTTTGTATTAATAAAATAACGATGAATTAAACAATTCTTTATTTATTGTGAGGAAGATTCATAATTTCTATACTGATTAATCTAAATCGATTAAAGGCGCATTTCGCGTCCGACAATGCCAAAACATCTATTAACTTAAGGGTTTTTGACAATTGAGATGGGGTGTTTGGCAGAAAGCGTTGTAGTGTGGGGGTGATCATCAGATCATCCTAAACTTGGGGTAGATGATTTCAACAGGGTTTTTTTTTTCACGCGATCTTTGCGTTAATTCGTTTTCTTACTGGGCATTCTGTAACCCGTTACCCTTTTTTGTGCATGTTCTGGATTGAAGTGCAGACGGCAGTTGTAGAGATTACGGCAAACAAGAGTTGCAAGATCAGCACAGAATTTTCTTAAAGACACAGGTCCTTATTGACCTTGATTCCTACACAAGTATAAACCAGTTAAACAGTGTATTGCCGGATGGCACGAACCCCAGGCATGAAATGAAGTCATAGGTTCGCTGACCCGACTAACATCTGCTAAACGGTTAGGTATTATCAGGGAGACTATCAGTAGCAAAACTATTAGACGGTATCCAGTTATATGTCTGAATAGATCGTAATTTATTGTGAAATACCCTCGTCTTATCTTTTGAATATTGAATATCTGAACCAATATCGAGATATTGCACACTAGATAGATGTTATATCTTCCAAATATCTGTTGATATAGATCTTGGGGTCATGTGATAGCGTGGGATACATTCTATATCAAACTTGGATTGCAGATTAACGTAAAACAATGCAAACGCAGTGGCCACGAAATTGCGACTATAGACACGTCAACGGATAAAACCGAACCGTGCTATTCTCTAAGCCGTTGTTATAGACAATACAATTTCAATGCACGCGCAATTACCCTTTTTTTCTTCTTCGTGACTGATTTAATCTGATTAACTATACAATGATTGACGCATCACATGAATATTTTATCACTGTACGGGGAATGAGCCCTAGCTAAACCACAACTCACAATTAATATTCAGCCAGATTCAGATAAATGGCGACATTAATATTGTATGCGCCCTCTGGCGACAGGCATTGGTCTGAGATTCGAAAAGAAATGGGTACCAGCGCACAGGATGGCATCTGTCCTGTCTTTGCAGGCAAATATGGGTTCGACTACATTGAGAGTGGTAGATTTAGGTAGATGATACAGACTTCTTACTTTTTGTGTAGATAATTATTAAGATGTACTTTAGAAAGAAAAATAAAGCATATAATAATATATAAAGCGTCAAAGTACAAGGTATTCTTACTTATAAAGGAAAACGTGATAGACAGAAATGTTAGACATTGTGTGTGACGAATGTTCCTGTATATTCTGTCATATTACGTCATTGTTAGAAAATTCCTACCCTTCTTTGTGATCGCCAAGTTCGCTTTCATTTGACACTGAAGTGGCGATGAAACATTTCTTAAAAGGTTATCGCCACAAACGCTTTAAGTTGACATTAAAGTAGCGATATGTTCTAAAAGGTGATGGCAGCGCACGTTTTCGGTTGACACTGAAAAGGGCGATCAAACATTTTCCAAAAGTTGTCCAAATTTTCAGCGAGTTTCTTTACAATGCTTCCGAAGTCGTAATGGAAACGAGGTTTATCTGAATGAAGGAAAACGTTTCTCCGGCGATACACCAAAACGTTTTGCCAAGTCTTCATTATAAATACATTTACTATTCTGTATGCAAACTCATTTTAAAGATCTTAGGAAAACTTGTTTCAAATCTTATAATTAACAAAATAGTTTAGATAGTAGGAGATGATCCTAACGATATAATACATTCAAGACCACACAAAAAGTTGAAATAAAAAGGTTTTCCCCTCAGCAGGGTTAGGATAACCTGTCAGGAACGAGGTACTTAAATACAAACAGGTCTTCATTTATAGCAGAAGTTATATGTATGACATATATGTATTGATATAGAAGAAGCCATTGCCAAACTGGGCTATATCGTTATATGGGTCAAATGCCAAAACTAGGGAAAATACATTGAAAGGGTCTTTGGTGAATGCCAAAAATTTGACATTTACGCAACAATTGTAGAAATATCTGTTATCTTGTTTAGATCTCGGTCAGATGTTCTAACTACAAAGCGTAAACATGTTTAGTGCCAAATGTTTTCTGTGTCAAATATGCAAGAGCCATGGACAGATCAAGACAAGCACGAAAGACTCGCTCTATGGTTGTCAAGTGTGCGCGTGCCAGTCCCGGTTTCCACCCAGTTACTTTGATGTGTACAAACTGACTTCGGTTAAGTTATGAAGCGATTGCATGTAAACTAAACATGCTATCGTGCAGTTGATCTATCTATGTATGAGATTCAAACACGTGAAAATTCTCCGTGGGGTCCAATTCTACATAAATAAAACATCTATAATTATAATAAACCAAATGGCGTGTGGATAATCTCCAAAATAAGTTGGGTGGGTCCTATATTGTTTACAATCGTGTTACTGAAATTGTACATCGCGTGTGGCACATTCAACTCTGACGCTCACGGACAATTTTCGTATGCGTACCATTTTATTTTTTTAATCAAATCACAATTTTTAAAGTCAATAAGGTAAGTATTAAGATGTTTATGGAAATTTTGGTTGCCAACCTGCCGCAGTGTAACGACCCGTAAAAAGTGGTTTTATTCTCTGGACCTATATTCGTATTAACGAGTCTGACCAAATTTGGTTCAATAGTTTCACGGCATTATCATAATAACATTTTTACTGTTCGTCTGATTAACAATGTACCAAACTCTCTTAAAGTAAGAATTATCATCACTTTCAAATCTTTGATTTTCTTTATCTGTTTCTATTTTTTGTTGTTATCACTTTTCTATGGTAAGGAATAAAACAGTATCTGAAACTTTTTGCCTTTATACGTTTCGTGCAACTTTGAGTTCAACTTTTTGCTCTCAGCAGTAAATTGACTCAGTGAGAAAATCGCTGTAAATGCAGCAAAGACCAATCGAACCAAAGGGTCATATTTTGTGAACACTGGCGTTAAAATATTTTATATTATCAACTCAGTAACGTAATAGGCATGAAAATACTTGTGAATAGTATCTGATCATCCAATTACAAATCTACAGTTTGATAATTATCATATCCTATTTAACTGATTTAAGTCTTCTTAATAAAATGTCAGAATAATACTAAAATAATAGATATTTTTCGTGTGAATACCTCGACATAATAGGAAGCACCCCTACTATTTTACCATAAAATAAACAAATATGGACTCCCCCACTGACTGCAAACAAATGCCGGGCTATTTTTGTGAATGGACATATTAACAAAACATTAAGACAAAGAATACGACGCGATGTAATTTGAAACATTTCTTCATCAAGATATGAATAACAGATCTGGGCGATATGTTTGCGTAAAATTTTTATATAAGATTTTTATCTCCCCGCCCGAGCAGTTCCATGCCTCGGTTAAGATTACGAAGGGAGATAATCGCTGATAAGCGAGAACTCTTGTCAGATTTCTGCGGAAAGTAGATATACGCTCTCTGTTTAAAAGTTAATGTCGTTTTGCAATTGTTACATGGTGTGGAATTGCATATCTGACCTCAGAAGTGCAAACATTATATTTATCGAAGTCGATATCGGGCACTTTTCAGCAGATTCTCATCAAATTCTGTTTATTCAAATTTCAAACTTTGTTAAATACAGTACTTCTATATGTCTCAACTCCTACGTATATTTGAATTTAAAACCATTCGATCAGATTATGAATAATTTTGATACACATGTTATTTGTTTCTTCAACCATTCGATCCGAAGTTTTTGAGGCTACCTCTTAAACTTTTTATATCACTTGAACTTGAAATTGAAATATGTTAAAGCACGTGTACTTATGATAAAAACCAATACATATTATATTTTAAGTGAATATTTAAGAGGGAACTAATTAATGTTACGAGCACGAACGGTCGTCCCACTTCCGCTGGAAAGTTTTATGTCTGCACCGGTGCATGTAATTTCCAGAAAACTATATAAAAAATGTGACCCATTTATTCTGAAAAGATGATTGTAAGGAGACCATGTTACGTTTATCACTTCAATACTTTTGGCATTTGACCTGTGCGTGAATTTAAAACTCTTGCTTTTGACAACTGATCAATATGAAACTTGTGCAAGGACCCCCCTGTTGACAGCTTCCTTCCCTTTTGCTCCATGGTTCTTTAACAATATGTCAATAAATATTTGTAAATCAAAGTGGTACATGATCATAAATGAAATCTTAAAAAATTGAAGACAATTTAGAGTCTACAGCGTTTTAGTGGTCAAGTGGTAACACACAGGAATGGATACCCAAGCGTTACGAGTTCGGTCCCACGCTCACCCATTGACCTTACTGGTTGTTTTTCGGATGAGACGTTATTCAGAGGTCCCATATATCAGTGCTAAACGCCAAGCATGTAAAAGAATCAAGACTGCCTCTGGAGTGAGATACTCTCTGTGTATCTTGCACTATCCCCCACAACCTTAAACGTCTAAACTCTTCACTGGGTGTCGGTCATGTAGGCAACCGGTACTGACGCAAAAGAAAGGATAGTGATAGGTTACAGTTTTCAACAAATCTTTCCTTTCGGGTGACACCTTCGCCTATAGGCCATCGCAGACGGCAAATATAGCATGTCTCTTTGCAAGACAAAAACATTCTTTTCCAGCGTTCAGAGACAGCCCAACAGTATACATGTTGAAAGAAAGACATATGTTTTACGGAATTCATCTGGTGTGTTCCTGACCTGCTGAACAAAGCCAAATTATCTGTCAAAATATTTTGTAAATTGGGACGTAAAAACATAAATATTTACGTAAAACCTGTGGTATTTATATCATTATGGCGATATCATTTCAAAACTGACAGACGATCTTGTTGGTCCGGTCGTCTGCTGTTTGCTTCCTCGCGATAAAATATCCGAACAAGCTGGAATTCACTCGGCATGTAACTTATAAACAGTCCACATCCTGGACAAGTTTGCTTTTCTTTGATGAAATCTTATTCTATTTTGTAGAGATTAAAGCTAATCTAGTTGCCGAGGTAAAATGAATGTGTGATAAGATTTTAACTGATTAGATTGTAATGACATTTGCTTATTCACGTGTTATATCGAAAATTATAGCAATAAAAAACAGTCGGACGGACGGACGGACAAAACGGCAGACAGGTTTGACAGTTACAGACAAACAGACGACTTTCAGACAGACAGACAGATAAGGAGACATTCTATTTCCATGTATTTTCGTTATATATTCTCCACTTACGATCAGAAAATTTATAATCACTTAACATTTTTGTCGACCTATTTATTCTCCAGAAACAAATGGCTACATCCCGTGCATATTTCATCTCGTGCATTATACGTAGTGCCTGCCACATGTATATAATTATCCTCCCCTTCTTTCCCACGCTTCGTAAAAGCTTCAGTAATGAAATAATGCAAACATTTTACCTGCAAAGGTTTTGAACATGGTCTGTCAGCACCGGGTATTAATATGTATAACCTCTAATTAATTGAGGCCTTAATGTAAGTCGTAAAGGATAGGTTGAAATTATTTTTTATAACTAAGCACTCAATTACCTGTGTTTACTATCATTTCGATAGTATCGCGCTTGCGCACGCGTAACTTGTGCCAGGTTATATTTATATGCAGCGCGTGCCGGCAGAACTTTTCTGATTAAAGTTCTATTACAAAACTTACAAGTTACTCCGGTAAAAAGAGCTTTAAAGGGCCTGTTTTTATACAGTATGAAACGTTCGTCTGCAACATCTTTGTGACCTTGACCCAGAAATAGCCAGTCTGATTGCATATTGATAAAACGAAAGTATCAATATATTTGGGAACAGTTGCTAATAATAGCACGAGATTTTTACTTAAATCTTGCAATAATTCCATCTTATATAATTTTTACCGTTAATTTAAGCGCCCTTTTTGTTATTTATTCTTTTATCAATGGTCGGTAAAATGCACTTTTATGTAATACAGAAACATTATTATGACGTACTTTTGCTGCAAGAATCACTTAGCTGGTAAGATCATGACCAAAAAAAATCATCTTAGTCGTCCAGATTCCGTTCAAGAATGATTTGAATAAAATGTTTCATTTCTCTTCATAGAAATTCTAGGATAGGATCACTCTACATGGCGTAACATCAGGCCACGGTATCGCACCACCGCATTATCATATTGGAATTACCTCGTCTGCAGACAGAATCATCGATCATGGTAATATTATATCTTCTTGTCATTCAATTTTCTTACAAACAATATTCAAAATTTCTAGATTTCTTAACATAACATCCGTGCCTTCTCAATCTATTCATGATATTAAGAGATAAGGGGGTCTACAAATTGATTTTTGTCGACATTTCTTCATGCAAAATAAAAGAAGCTGCGTCAGCATCCTTCAAAGACAATTCCCTATGCGGAATGCAGAGGCAACGTCATCATTCAATCCTGAACGAATTCTTCTAATGTGAAAAAGCTACGTCAGCATTCAGTCTTCAGCAATTTTTTTCTCATCTGAATATACATAAGCTAAACCATCCTTTTATCAACATTTCTCTAATCTGAATAATGCATCCAATCTTCAGCGCCGTTTCACTAATCTGAATTCAGGAACAACCTCAGCAGCCTATCTTCAAGGCCGTTTTTCTAATCTGAATTCAAAAGCAACCTAAGCAGCCTATATTCAACGAAATTTCTCTAATCTGAATTCAGAGACAACGTCAGCAACATTTCTCTAATCTTTATTCTGAGATAACTTCAGCAGCCAATCTTCAGCGACATTTCTCTAATCTGAATTCAAAGACAACGTCAGCGACATTTCTCTAATCTGAATTCAGAGACAACGTCAGCAGCCGATCTTCAAACGCCATTGCTCTAATCTTTATTCTGAAATTACTTCAGCAGCCGACTTTCAAAGACTTTTCTCTAATCTTTATTCTAAAATAACTTCAGCAGCCGACTTTTAAAGACATCTCTCTAATCTGAATTCAGAGACAATGTCGGCGAATTTCTTTAATCTGAATTCAGATACAATGTCAGCGACATTTCTCTAATCTGAATTCAGAGACAATGTCTGCAGCCGATCTTCAACGCCATTTCTCTAATCTTTTTTTCTGATGAACTTCAGCAACCGACATTCAATGACATTTCTATAATCTTTATCCTGAAATAACTTCAGCAGCCGACTTTCAAAAACATTTCTCTGATTTGAATTCAGAGACATCAGTGACATTTCTCTAGTCTGACTTCCGAGACAAAGTCCGCAGCCTATCTTCAACGCCATTTATCTAATCTTAACTCTGAAAAAGCTTCAGCAGTCGATTTTTAAAGAAATTTCTCCAGTCTTAATTCAGAGACAATGTCAGCGACATTTCTGTAATATTAATTTAGAGACAATGTCTGCAGCCAATCTTCAATGCCGTTCTCTAATAACGTCAGCAATCGACTTTCAAAGACAATTCTTAATCTGAATTCAGGATTAACGTCAGCAACCGACTTTCAAAGACAATTCTTAATCTGAATTCAGGATTAACGTCAGCAACCGACTTTCAAAGACAATTCTTAATCTGAATTCAGGATTAATGTCAGTAACCGATATTCAACGCCATTTTTTTAATATGAATTCAGAGATTGCAACAGCAGCCGAACTTCAACGCCATTCTTCTACATTGAATTCAGATGAAATGTCTGCAGTCAATCTTCAAAGACATTTCAATAATCTGAATTCATAAGTAGCGTTAGCAGCCGATCTTCAACGCAGAATACAGAGGCAACTTATGCAGTTAGGCCTTTTCTTACCGTTATTCATACCTAATTTGGAAGCTCTAACCACCACCAGGCTTTAAGGGAAATTCTGTGTACTTATTTTCTTCTTCAACATCAACCAGGATGCTTCGAATATGGCTTTTCACCAATGTTGGAATGAAAAACTGTGGAAAACTTTTGTTGAACTATAAGTCAACTGGCTAATAGTTTCACGGTCGTGAAAGAGTGTATGGATTCCCATATAATTAGGGACAGTTTTTTCTATTTGTTTCATTAATTATGTTATTATAATTTTTATAATTAACTGCAGACGGATTTCTGTCAAGGGAGTTTAAACATATATTTTGTTTCTGCCTTAAACGGAGAAATCAGCTTCAGCCATCAGTTATAATTGGCGTCACTGCTTTATGATTACTGGTCACTCCCCTACAATTACGCTAACAAAAGATATAACGGTATGTTGTCTGCGACAGACCACCTGTTTCTCCGACGCGCGAAAACTCATTGTATTTTGTGAAAATTGCTGTGAGTTGAATTTGCATTTGATAACAAGAAAAATCGATACACTACATGTATATCAGTTATACATTTCAGAATTACATCAAAGATTCATGAAAATTTTTGGTGCAAGGGAGGTAACTACTACAAGACAATCGCACAAAAATTAACATTTCCTATCCTAGTTGTGCGACTTTCCTTATTTTAACAAAACGGAAGTATTTTCGGGATATTTTGGCAGTTTTATTTGAATACTTATGTCAAATGACTCATTTTCGGATCTATCGTTTAAAAGCTTTTTTTTTCAACTTTTTATTCGAAATTCCTAGGTAACGAAATAAACAAGTTTTACAGAGAACACCTGTTTATGTACACTTGGAGACCTAACCCTATATCAGTCGGTCTTGAGGACATCACCCATTATGGAACCAATTACCTGAAAGGAGAACAAATTTACTAATCTGCAAGATGAACTTTGTGCAGATGTGCCACTGGCGGTATTTTGTCAAAAGACGCTGTCTTGAATTCGGGTTCGAGACCTATAATTAAAGCTTCTATAGACAAGAGGGTCGTAGACTTATACCCCTACAGACATCCCACTCCAGGTAGATGGTAAGGCAGTTACTGAAAACCATTGGACCAAAGGGTCCTTTTCATACAGCAATGTTTGAAGTGCGACAGTCTGCTTTTTAGCCAGATTCTTTTCAAACTCAGCTGGTATCCAAGCCCGCGATTTTACACAGTAACAGTAATACCCAAAGATGGTGTTTTGACACAGTCCTTCGCTCAAATAGAATTTTTCCTTGAAATTACAGACCAGCGTCCTTTATCTTAATGATGAAAACTATCGTTACTTATTCATGTATTCCAACGACCAGTTTAGAAAGAAGAAGAATTAAACTCACTGGCACTGTTTCTTGTTTCAAAAGGATCCCGTTGTTGCTTTTGAAGTTTAAAAAAACATATAAAACTGGAAAATGAAATACATACACTTTAACCCTGCATTACTCTATAAACATAGATCCAATGAACTTTTATGCTGACTGTATTTGTATGCGAGATGTATAAAAACAATCAGTCGGTCTGTCGTTCTGGGCTAAATAATTAGGCGAAGGCCATTCGACCGGTGAAAACTGTAGTTTCCTATGATCGGCATTCCGTATATATCTGTAAAGATGTCGACAGAAATCAAAGTGATAAAAAACGATAGAAAGATTACGTCAAAATCAAAGTGAAGAAGCAGTTAGGTTACTTTTGTAAAGAGAGTCTCAGAAACGAGTGACTATGTAACTAGTGTTTCATTAAGCAACTATAATTCGTCTCTGCAGGTAGTCCAAGGTTAATGCTGACCGCCAACGTCCCCGTTATACGTCGCAAAGACAAGACCAACACTAACGTCTGGCATCTACGGGATAGGTTCTTGACACCGATTGAAAGTGCCGACGCAAAACCGAGAGCACACAGTATCAGGATCAAGTCTGAAACGTGTATGAGCATTGCTTCAAGGTGCCTGAAACCTTACGTCGTTCAACCTCAAAGTGATCCGATGCAAGAGTGGCCTGCTTCGAACGTCACCGTCTAATTCCTTTTCAAGAATGCAGTGCTATCATGTATTTGTTGATTACAGATGAATTCGTGACAGTAAAAGACAGGTAAACAGAAGACGTGGCAAGAGTTACGCAGAAGGCTTCAAAGGTGGCTTCAAATGGTGAGGACGGTAAGAATAATTTTAAGACTCGACTTACTGAAGGTACGCTAAGACATACAATCAACGTCAACGTCAACGTGAACGTCATGTAATTGTCTCCCTACTTTCCCCGATTGAGCATCTGTTGGACCTGTTAGACCAACGTATCACACGTTGTTCTGACGTCCTTAGAGCATTTTAGAAGCTTCTGAATGCTGTGACTGAAGAATGCCAAAACATTTCAATGCATAGTCATTTAACTTTCAGACTCTATGACAAAGCGAGCTTGTGCAGGCTTATCAGTAAGAGGTGATCATACCTAGACCTATTAGTGCCCTTTGAGTCAAATCAGGCCTAGAGAATTGAAACAATACTCAAGAAATGAATAAACATGGTGAACTTTCTATGAATTGTAGTAAAAAGAATTTAGATATGTAAGAATTCGCACAAAAAACTGAGTGTTTCACGGCCCTCACTTCGTTATTAATCGCCTTTTCTTAATGGTTGGCCATGGCCTCTAGACCTTCATTGAACAAATCTCATTCCCATCTCTCCCAGTGGTCCAGTGGTAACGCGCTGGATCTGTAATCCAAGGGTCACAAGTTCGATTTCCCGCTCCTTAACCAACATTACTAATTGTCTTTGATGTTATACCGATGTCCCATGTATCATGAGCCTTGAAAAGGAGCAGGGGGTTTATAACAACATGATCTGTGAATAATTTCATTAATTTGTTTCTTTCGGACTCATAAAAATTTCCCTCAAATTATTCAATATGGGACTTTCACTCACTCACTCACTCACTCACTCATTCATTCATTTCATTCATTCATTCATTCATTTATGCTTCCTTTGTTCATGCATTCATTTTCAATTACTTCCTCCTATAATTATGCATGTAAAATGTCGCCTAATTCCAAGTAACGCGGTATACACTTCTACTCAGGCAACTCGTGCGCTTAATTAATGCGTTTTCGATTTTCTTTTTGTGTAAATAAACAAAAGATATACCTTGTTTCATGTCTACAAGCCAAGTACAATTTAGACAAATTCAAAACAGTACAAGCGCAAAAACAATTGTATGGAAACAAAATTCAATTTACGTGTATGAAGCGTATAAAAACAAAATTGAACATTTATATATATATATATAACTCAGGATGCTTCTAAAGTTACAAATCTCATTCCGTATGTATAAACTGAATTCAAAAATCCTACTCCTGTTAATACTGTTGTGTTTAATTTTAGAACAAAAGTCATACTTGATTCTGATCATTCTCTTGTCTAAGATTAGATACTGTTATCCCGTTCCTAAAATTAGTAATTTCAGGATTCCGATTTTCGCGGATTTTCTTTTTTTTCAAACTTATTTACGTTGTTTCTACAGTTAGCTGGCGTTAATATCAAATCAACCTATGTGTCTTCAAAATTAGACGAGGACACGTGAAAATAACGTGTTCACAGGATGAAACTTTCTAAGGTGTTTAGTTTCGTGTACATGCACAAAAATGCACCTATATAAGGTCTTGGTTGCGACAACTTAAAGCATTCGGGTCTGCTGGCGGTTTGAACTTGTTGTTAACAGGGTTTTAAGCGAATGCAATATTTCTAACAATTTTAACTTTATACCTCAACATACAACTATAAATAATAAATATAGACAAACCTTTTTTGTATTAACGTTATGCTAAATTCTGAAACAAGCGGTCAAATTATGAATACCGTAAATCAAATGAAACAAGAAGGTCAGGACGTAAAAGTATTCGCATACGGGTCTTTACTCTGGAAACCTGACTTCCGGTACGAGGAGAGTGTATTCGGTTACATTCTGGGATACAAGAGACGTTTCTGGCAAGGAAATGTGACACACAGAGGGACTAAAGAAAATGTAAGAAAATGTTTGTTGTTGTTGTTGTGTTTTTTTAATACAGTATGATATCTAAAAAAAAGTCTTTTTATTATTTTACTATATAAATAAATTGTTTTTATCTTTTTTTTCAGATTGGACGTGTGGCTACCCTGGTTCCCTCAAAGAATGTAAGATATCATTTTGTCGCTCTTTGGAGAAAATTTACATAATACATATTTTAGCGAATATTTGTTAATTATATTTCAAAATAAGATCGTGTCACAGAAGTATAATAATGAATTTAACTTAGATTAGATTACGTCACGTAGGTCTTTTCAAGATACATAATCAAACCTTATCATGTCCGTATATAGAAAAAGTAACAATAACAACACAGTTTTCTTTTGACGTGCAATATTGCATCAGTCAAAACGTGTTCGTCTTTATTGATTGTACCGTACATATCTTTTAAATCAGTCTCGTTCAAGCGGTCTTATTCCGTACATCAATAAGGATGGTACTACATTACGGGCATAGCTTGGCTAAAAAATTAGGTGTTGGCAAGACCCGGGAAATAACTTATATCCTTAATGTTAAATTGTACGTTATTTGACATATATTTAGAACTTTAATTTTAAGTTCATAAGCATAGAAAAATACCTACCGTGCCTAATAGAGCTTCGCCGGTGACTTCATTATTTCTTAATATTAAAACTTAAACTTGCTGACAACGTTTTTATTCTTAAAAATGAAACATACCAAGTGAATATGACTCTATACCTTTTTAAACACGTGAACATGGTAATTGCCAAAGTACAGCAATTTATGACTAGCAAATCATCGAATACGTCGATATTGTTTACAGTGTAAAAATTCGTTGAAATGTTGAGCTATTCTTTGATTCATTTACGTGTATCGAGTCTTAACATTATGCACTTCTGGTTTTAAAGAAAATGATGACACAAATGTCTGAAAAAATCCAGTTATATATAAATTATTTTATTCTTTAAGAGGATAATAATTGCACAATCTTTGACCTTATTTGCATATTTTCTCTTTAGTTTGACTTAACATATTATGAATTTATAAATGCAGAAACACTGCAGGTTCATAGTGACGTTGTCAATGAACAAACGTCAATCTTTTTCTTTCACGGATGTACTGTAAACATTTATAATATTCTTAAGTAATCTATAAATAATCAAGTGGAGAAGTTGTTGAAAAGCAGTTCAATTTATTTAAGTCAGTCATATAAAAGATTCGGTATAAAATAATGAACAAAACATGGAATTTGGGGACCTCAGGTCCGCTTCGGGCCTTATACAGTTCCTGCTTGGACTGCCCAAGTCCTTAAACTTATATACGGACCCCAATCTCATGTTTTATTTGTTAAATGAACATTAACGTACAAAGTATTTACTATAGATCTACATGTATATTGCACTTCATCTGTTATTTCCTTTTCGGAACAAAACTACTATAACCTGCACAATATATGTTTTAAAATTACAAAAATAATGCATGTACTACTATGGTGCACATCGTTTGTTTCAGGAAAAGGTTTGGGGAAAAATGTTCATAGTTCGTGAGCAGGAGGCCAAGGAAAAGGCACTTAACGGTCTCACAAATCGTGAAGTATCTTTAGGAGGTTATGACGTCATATCGACAACATTTTATTCACGCGAAGGCAAACCGAGCACAGTTATTGTATTCATGGCAACACAAAAGAATGAACATTACCTTGGACCGGCAAGCATAGATGAAATGGCAATACAGATTGTGAACGCGGTTGGACCCTGTGGCACAAACATTGAATACGTGACAAAAATGACTGACTATATCCGAAATAATATACCGGAAGATGACGACGAGCACCTGTTCCAGCTGGATAGGCGTATCCGGGAAATTCGTGACCAGAAAAACAGTAGCCTCAGTGAATCACTTGGACAAAAAGAGTTCTTTGAAAACAGACAAGATAACTGATATGTTCAGAAAGCTGTGTTAAAAAAGTCTTTCATAGTCTACAACGAATTGGTGTCGTCTGCTTACTGTTGTCTGTCATAAATGAGTGCCAGTGTTCTTTTTATCATAACAAGCATACGATGAAAAATGATCAATTTCATTTGAATTAGTTATCATATACATATTAAGCATATTTTTGTATTGTAACTTAAATTTATAGATATGGTATACAGCAAAAGCCTACATGATTGTATCATTCGAGCTTTTTGGGCCAGATCTATGTTCAAGGCTGCTTGTTATTAAATGTGGCTAAAATGTTCGCAAAATGAATGAGTATAACCAAAGTATTGTTACTACGTTGGCGAAATTTGCTATAGTGCAATCTGTGGTTCAGACTTTTCAGCTCACCTCAATTGAGTTTTTTTTTCCTCATCATTAAATCCATGAATGTTTGTCTCAGAAAAATGTATTTGGTGTATTAGGTCTGAAGCATAAAGCTATTAAACCAGAATGTATTTACGAGTGTTTTATTTTTTAAGTGTGTAAGGGTATATATTATTTTTAGTCAAAATAAGGCCAGTGGACAAAAATGGGTATTATCTGTGTATCCATTTCACTCTAAAGATCTCATTTCTGTTTTAAATTGATACGTAGAGGAAAACAACATGGCCTGTTTTTGAACATGCATTTAATTTTAACAAGACCAGACATGTTGTTTCATCTACCAGACATGTACATTATGTTTGTATTTTACTAATAACTTCCGTGTGTCAACTTAATAGAATAAATTTATTTTGTATTATTAAGTTGTTGGAGTTTTATTGTTTTTTCAGAGACATCAATGTACTTCTTTTCAAATTATAATATAAATGTGTCTGTAATAAGAAAGGGGGAAATAATGAATTGATATGTGTTAGAAGAAGCCTCCTTTTGAAGCAGGTAACCTCGAATAACTACCCGTTAAATCATTTTATTGATTTTAATACGGGTACAAGGTATCGGTTTCATTCTTCTTATACTTAACATTTTGAGGTAATCTTAAAATTCATACTTACCTAATGTATGCCAAAAAAAGTCATGCTATAGAAAAAGAAAACCAGTGCGAAGAGGGAGCAGAGAGGAAACAGACCCTGAGACCTAAAATTACCTATCGTACCAAAAAGGGCCCAAGAATACACCAAACATTCAAAACAAAAAGTTAGCTCATAAAATAGAAGTTTGAAACTACCATTTCAGTCCATGGCTATATTGGCTGCTCAAAATAGTTCTCAATTTCTTGACTGTTTCTACAAGTGTCGTAACAGGTTTATGTTCATATATAAACAGAATAGAATTGTTTCACATACCAAAAAACTGAAAAAACTATTTATGGGTGTGTTCAAATAAGCAGAAATATTTTTCTTGTTTGAAATAAGGCCCCCGTTTTAACAGCTACAAAATTGTGTAAAAAATCATTTAAAAAGGTGCTTGCCATGTTTCAATCCTCTGAAGTATTGGAATTATTCCTTAAATAGTTTGAAAAGAAGTCAAACAAGTTTCCGTATAATTTCAGAGGCGATCTTAGGTGACGTCAGCCTGGATTCCTTCTATAAACATTGTCCGACATTACTCGCATTACTTCGTCGTAAACTTAAAATAAAACTTTAAATAAAAAAAGTATAAAAACAAACATGTAAGAATATTTTCATGGAAATAAGGGAAACCTGATATAGATCGTTGTTCTCTGAATAATTGCGTCTTATGTTTAAACCAATTTCCCATGACACCTCAAATGAGTATTTGTTTACTTGTTGATAATTTGTTGATTTGTATAAATAACTGGTTTTTATTACGAAGTTTTTAAAAATAGTTACATAATCAGATAGAGGGACGAGTGTGGTGAATGAATGACCTCGAAAATTATATATTTCTGTTTATACGAGATCTGGTTGTGCAGAATTCCTGCTTATTTATATAAGAATGCGCACTGGGTGTTACGACAACGGGTGTTCCTGTACAAGACGTTATAGTTTAATGTGGCAGTAAAAATAAGGCCAGGTAATGCCCATGGTTGTCAAATCAAATTGTGTACATACTAGGTAAAAACCACTTGTTACTGGATAATATGCTGGAATGTGACATATGATAGACACACAAGCGAAGTATATTCTGAGTTTTTCTTCAGTTTTGTTTATCAAATGACCATAAGAGGACAGACAGCCGGTGTAAGTAGAAATACTTGTTTCCGTAAAATAGCGGGGAGTGATCACTACGAAGACCGGTTGACCGGGTTCATATTCCGATTTGGTCAATATTTAGGCAAAATTTAATATCCTTAATTAGAACTTACATGTATTTATTTGTCATCGATACAAGAGAAAGTCCTTTCAACTTTGAACTGTTCTCGATGGCAGCTTCTTGGAGATCTGACTAATACTCGCACCTTATGTTATGATTCACGAGTATTGTGATCATTTAGGAAAGACATTGTTCTTCTTTCATATTAAACCATCAGGAAACCAGACACCTGCCTACAGCATCGATGAACGCCAAATGAAAGAATTTCTGACGTGGTCAAATGAAAACGTACCATTTAAACAAAGCAGAATAATTTTATCTATACCCTTATGACTGGTAATTTTCTTTGTTCTCCTACCACATATATTTAATGTAAACAATGTAGGTATATCAACGCATGATGTAACTGCAGGAATATAGCCCGACATTAACTTCCTGATCTTTCCGCCGGGTAAACAGAATTAGAAATAATAACATATTTTTTTCTCATACACTAGATGAGAACTCACGAAAGGCGCGGGGTGGGGTGGGGGTTGTGGGGCGGAGTGGGGGGGGGGGGGAGGGGGAGGGCGCGGGCTAAGAGTTATATGAGAATACGCTGCAGATGTAGGTAGCACATGCCATTTTTAGCCACATATTCGAATTGGTCATGTAGAAATTGGTAATTCTGGGGTAGGGTGGGTTGAAAGTAGTAATCATTAATACCTGTGAATATAGGTGTTAAGAGAGCTTAGCTAGAGGATGCACGGACGAATAGAGCCTACAACCTTCGTCTTGTATAATTCGCATACACTCGAAAAATCATGTTTCTGAAAAAAAAACATGTTTTTCAACGTATACATAAATATTAGTAACTTCAAATTTGAGTAACCGTGCTCTGGCTAACTTATCCTTGTTTTACATCCAGCGGTCTTCACTTCTTTACACCTTTTTTTCGACTTTATAGCCTTTTGAATCGCTTTGTACGTCCGGACGGATGTAAGTACCCCTGTATGAACCTCGATTATGGCAGAAAGCGCCCAAATTTATATTATATGTTATCACACAAGTCTTTTAATAAAGGCCCTTTCAAGTGTTTGATGTCAGATATATTGGTCCAAAGACTGAAGGTTAAGTAATTCCGCATTTGATATTTTACCAGCCCGAAAATTTATAGTTATTAGATTAAACAAATCGTTTTCGTTTCTCGGAATTCTAAATTTAAACATAGTAATTCTTGTCTTTTGAATGTGTTCGCTTCATACGTATTTTGCTTTTGTGACACATTCAGCACGAAATAAAGCGGCTTTGTTGTCACCGTTCATTTCCTTTTTATTGTGAAATCAATTACCTAATTTTGAGTGAACTTTTGACCAAATGTACAGGAAAAATCGAAGCTAGCTGATGTCTAAGTACATAATAGCATAAAAAGCACCCGGCATCATGATGTATGTCTGCAATTTATGAAATAAAAGATAAAATAAAAATGTCATTATGTTTTTAGCAGCGCTAAGAGGCCAGAGAAACTTTAAACCAAACACATGTCTCAATGTACATTACTTGAGGTAGTTATCCCTAATTTGATACCTTGCTGGATTTGTGCTTATTTTGTTGTAAACAATCCAATTTACGGCACGTGTCGTAATTCAGTTTTAAACGTTATGAATGCAGACGACACCAGCGCGCCAAAATGAGCATTTACAACAAATATAAATGAAGGTAATCAAAATTTATAATTCCAGCTGCACAAAATTAAAAGAACCAAGGGTCCATCAATGCGTTAACAGAAGTTTGACACATAAATTTGCATATTATTTCAGTTAAGTCATTATTGATTCATTGATTAGTTAACGAGATAATTCACCTGTTAGTTAAAGCCCAATTAAAACACACCTGTATCTGTGGGCGCAAGACGATAAAAAGTTGAATGAATGCATTCAACTTTTAGGGTGATGTTTTTAGATTTGGGAAGTTGGGGGCCTTAAATGACTCTCAATAAATTTTGCTTCTATAAAGACTAGTACTCATGACTTACACCACATGATATTTCAACATAAATCTTTGAAAACTGTCCTCATTGTGATCCAAGACCTTTGACCCATTTACCTGAAAAGACAATTAGACCTTCAAAATCCCAAAATCATAGTTGTCTTAAGCAATCAGAATTACCTCATGTAATTACACACTAAATTATTACTGGGACCCTCGTGTTTTGTCTGTATGTATATATATTGATGTTAATGTTGCCCACATATGTGGGACTTAACTTTATAGTTAAATAAACTTTGAAACTTAAACTATAATGAATAAGAAAGAACAAATCCATAATGCATTATTTATTAATTTATAAAATAATAACACCTACATGTAACAAATTCTTTTGTTAACTAGTATAACTTCAAGATCAAGAATCATTTCATACAGACATGTACACTTCTACTATTCCTAGCACATTCAAATCTCACATCTTTTCCACAT
This sequence comes from Cyclina sinensis, assembly GCA_012932295.1. Lineage (NCBI taxonomy): Eukaryota > Metazoa > Mollusca > Bivalvia > Venerida > Veneridae > Cyclina > Cyclina sinensis. The sequence goes on from JAAONU010000011.1 coordinate 40,487,134, forward strand.
CATTTTCTCAGTGAAAGGAAAAAAGGATAACATATTTAGTCTGTGTAATATTCATTTTGTTATAATGATTGATTCCCCTACTTATACATAAAAGAACACTGAATGTGCTTTAAAAAAAAATTGTTCTAATATGTTACCAAATGAAACTAGGCAAAATCTACCAATAAGCAAAAGTAAAAAAAAAATCTGTAATAAATGCAAGAAGACCATGATGGCCCTGAATCAGTCACCTGTGCATAAATGCTAATCAAAGTGAGAAATATATGGATTTATCCTCAAAATATAAAAAAACAACTAGAAAATGCTGCTTCATAGCTCAAGGCTACTTGATTTATGTTATGAAGTTTCCTACATCTTTTTGTAATACTTTTACTTTATGCATTAGATCCCCTGTCAGGGCAAAATGTTCCATGGGACATAACCTGTAAAAACAACTGGCATAGCTTTACAAGACAATACCAGATTTCAAATTTCTGAAGTCACAGTGTTATGGTTTCTGACAAGGAGATTTATACAGAGTTTGTGTATATAATATGTTGATGTGAAATATCAGATTCCCAGGAGGGAGAAAAAAATGACAATTGTGGCAAAGTTAAAACAATCTTGGTAGAGGTCTTCTGTGCAATACTTCCTGCAAAATTTCAGAACTCTATGCCTTGTGGTTTCAAACAAGAACCCCCACCCACAAGAGTGAAAGCAAATAATGACCCAAGAAGCATAATCTGAATAGTATAAGACAATGCTTTAAACCATATGGAAATTTCAGCCTTAATGTTTTATGACAAGAAGCTTTTTTTATGTCTCTGCATAAAATCTGACCCCGGGATGGAGCAAAAACAGATCAGTGGCAAAACAGTCATGCTAAAGGACATTGTAGAGGTCATGGTAGAAGTGTACTTGGGAATGCTTCATGTCAAATTTCAGAAGGTTGGGCCTTGCAGTGTCAGACAAAAGTTTTAAAAATTTTCCTATACACTTCAAAGGGGAAAAAATCATGATCCCTAAGGTAAAGCCATTAATTAAACTCCAACTACATAATTTGAGTAATCATTGAGTGCCGATAGGAAATGGTATATGCAAACACCATATCTGTGGAGTCACCATCTTATGGATTGTAACAAGTTTTTTTTTGAAAGGATTTGTCTTGTAAGTCTATGTAAGACATCTGACCCCAGGGCAGAGCCAAAAACGACACAAGTTTGAACAATATCGACAAAGGTTTTCTGGGCAAAGCTTTGTTCAGAGTTTCCGGACTGACAAAAAGTCAGCTTCAAAGATTTCACACAGAATGACTTGACTGCTGAACAAACAGAAAAAATCAAAACTTTGGCCCTACATCTTTAAAGATAACAAATATTGTATGTGAAATAAACTTGTTAGAAAAAACAATATTTAACAGTGTATATAAATTATCTAAAATTTAATCACAAATCTCAATCAAATATGCTCTGTGAAAGTCTTGTTGGCAATTAAAATCACGATCAGTCTTTGATAAACAATAAATAATAGCATGACTAAACAGCTTCTCTTTAAAAAAAACAAACAAAAAAACTTGTTCCTACTTGCTATTTTTTCTTCTCCATACTTTTGCACTTTTAAAAATTTTTGCATGCAGAAACAAAAACTTTTTAGTTATAACGCATCTGTTTGTAAAAATGATAATGAAACAACTCCTAGGCTAGTACTGCCAAGAACCTGCTCATGGAATATGAAGCAAACACACAAATGAAAGTGAAAGTTGTATTTACCTGTATAATGTCTCTGTTTAGAATTGGTTTGCTTTCACCCATGTAGAAACTAAGTCATTCATTATTTCTGCCGAACAAGTAGTTAATGATGTACTCTCATATAAAGCAATTAATTACCTAGTGATTGTCAGAAGATCACAGTCATACCCGTGAAACTCTTCTGTCAAAATGAACATAAGGGATGGAAAAATCAGTGGACTATATATCTGCTGTACAATAAACTGTGCATGAAGTCAACCTGATAGAAATAAAAATTTCCATATAATTTTCAACACATCTGAGGTTTTGTAAAAAAGATTTGACTGAGCCACACTGTCACCTGGCAAAGTAACTAGATATTCACATTTCAACAAGACGGCCAAGATTGCTCACATGAGTACTTTGGCTTTGGGTCTGCTATTAAGCAAATGTCAGATGCAGTATTACATTTTCTAATCGAAGAATTTCAAAGACTTCATATTTAATACAAATAAAATCCATGCAGCAGATGCAATTTGGAACAACAGCCATGTTGACATGGCCATCCCCTGCCAAATGTGTTTGCTTAGTTATCATTCTTGTGCAAGCACTCCACCACAATGAGATCTATCAACCTATGAAGTTTCAAGTTGATATCTCTAATACTTTTTGAGTTATTTCCTTTAAAAAATTAATAATGATAAAAATAACAAAGGGCAAGTACTCAGAAATTATAAATGCTCTGGACAAAAATAATGCATGAAAAATAAAAAAGGGCAATAACTAAAAAATTATGAAGGGTAGAGTTATCATTCGTAAGCACTGCATTTCTCCCCAAGAAGAACTATATACCTATAAAGTTTCAAGTTGATATCCCAAATACTTTTCGAGTTATGCTCCGGACAAAAATGTGGGACAGATGGACGGAGACTATAACAATATCCCCTGCTGCCTTTTAGGAGGGATTGTCATTTAAAGTAAAATGTAGACGACTGACGACAGAAGCCGGCCAGAGGGTGATCACAATAGCTCACCCTTAGCATTTGCTCAGGTGAGCTAAAAACACACTGCAACAATACTTATATAATAACTTGCCAGTGATAAGAAGTAAACAGCAGGTAATATTCTAAATAGGGTAAAATTTTGCAACTATGTAAATTTGTGACATAATTATTCGGAGGGAAATTATATTCTCGATTACACTTTAACTATTCTGGGCCAATACATGCCATATTTAGCAGTGGAAATTCAAATGGTATGGAATTTAAAGAAACCCTTTGAATGATTCAATTTATAAGAAAAAAAATCTAACTCGAGTGAATTATTTAAAAGCCTTGTAAGTGATATTGATTTTCATAGTGACTTGATAGTGATTTGAACAAACTGAAGATTTTTTTTAAATAGACCCCAGCAAACATTTGACACATTAAAATTACCGGGGGAAAACTGCAGATTTTCCCCCGAATGTCATCTATTTTGGCAACCATGTCATTGTCAGTTCCAAAGACATATTTACTAAAATAACTTTGGTAAACAACATTTTAAAGATCTTTTTATCTGTAATTTGAATGACACATAAGAATGTCAATAATGTATCAAAGGTTTAATAAAAAAATATATATTTATGAAAATCTGTTCATACTATATAAAGATTCTCTTTTTTGGTGCTTTAATTTGTTTTAGTTGAGATTTGAGGACCTGTCAACACTTCATTAAAAACTCCCTGTCTGGAATGAAAAATCTCCCTGTCTAAAAACCAAAATCTCCCTGACAGACCTTCCAGAAATATGGCATGTACGTGAGCTTGGGATTTATATAAAATCTATATTTATCCCTGAAATTCTTTGATGTATATTATCTAAAAATAATTTGGTAAAATTTCAGAAACATTTTGTCAGAAAGTTTGTAACTGTATCATTTCTGAGAATACGAATGATTCAATACACATCTGAGTGAAAATGAAAGTAGAAATTAAATATAGCAACTAGTCACTGCAGTCTCTAAGAATTCAACTTAAACACCTATTTATACACAAATTCTCCAGACAGTTCTAATATAGCAAACTATTTTGACTGAGTTAGTAAAAGTTTCAATTATCCATACCAGAAACAAACAGGTGACAATGGTCCACATGGGATGCATAGTGACTTTAACAATATTTATGTTTCTTTGAAAAACAGGCAAACTTACGTACATTATTTCCTCAAGTACTGGCATGATTTTGACCATACAACTGGTCAAAGCCAGAATATTACTGAAGACAACCAATAGCCCTCGGTGGTGTTCAGCTTTTAAGCGTTTTGAGGCAATAACACTAACAATTACGAATTTCCCTAAAATTTCGAAAATTTCTAAGAATATGCTTTGTATCTCCTGTACAAGCCCTGTGTCCATAGTCTGAGTGTGTTTCAAAGGAAATGGTACCCTCTGAAAACTGTCAGGGAATAGTACTTGTGAGAATGCAACAAGATTCTTCACAAACAAAAGACGTATCTACATGTACTTCAAATTGTCACCGATAAAATCATTACTCATTTCCTTTTCAATTTGTACAGCTTTTTTCTAACCATTTGTTAAATTAAACAATTATAAGAAAAAACAGAATTTCCTCAGTGCATAAATGAGAAATTATCCTCCTTTGTTCATTCTGCAACATTTCCTCGATTTTTTTTCTACCTCTATACACTGAACAGTCAAGTCTGTGGACCAAAATTACACTAAACACATATTTCCACTACTCACAATATGCTTGTAAACACTAAACACAATATTCTCTAAACACTATAACATAATGTGTGCATAAATACTACACTGTATGCTTATTAATTTTTCAAACAATATTCTTGTCACTACACAATACTGTATCCCTCTTAACACTTCATACAGGCAGTGCAATTTCAAAATGAGCAAGTAATGCATTATAAATAATTCATACACAAGTGTTTGTAGGTTTGCACTATATAAATTTATGACACATATTCCGATGTCTGAATTTTTGACATCAAATTTGAATTCAGTTTGCTTAGGCAATCAGTTTTTTTGTTTATTACGTTTGCTGACTTACAAAACAACTTCTTTCTTGTAAATATAATTCCCAATATACCTAAACCAGTATAGATTTCTACACAACGAAATCTACAAGACACCTAAATCGTCCTTTCCTTCTTGTTCATGGTGCGAGTTTTTCTCACAGTAAGTCACTATCATCACTTTAAACTCAAAGTAAAGTTCAAATAAATCCATTCTCCGAGTCTTGTCATCTTTTCTCCACCTTGTCCGATGATGTTCCAGTTTTACTGCTCTCGGACAATGAACCAAAAGACGGTGATTTACCTATTGGTGTTGGACCTGAAATCCAGAATAAACAGACAGAATTGCAAATACGCGACTCTGAATTGGCGCTAAAGTAATCCGAACCCTTCATAGCTAGTTTACATCAAACTGTTTCCATCATATTGTGTGAGAAACTCTGTAACATTTTTCCTCTGCAGCTTAAGAGACCGACTTTCATGAAGGCTGGCACAGGTTTACTTCAAGCCATTTTCTTTATTGGCTATGACTATAATACACGAAAAGCCAACAAGTCATTGGGTCTCATTTTTACATGACCTTTATTTTACTGGTATAGTAAATTTTCTATATAACACCATTATTTAACAAAAAATGATGAACTACAAACTGTGTATGTCAACTATTGTTGTTTAGGAGGAAAACTATATGTATATAAAGATATGCAAGAGAAAATAAGTAGAAGGGAGGTAAAAAGCTGATATATACCTGTATAATTGTATCCATAGGCTTTATAAGCAGCTGTCATGCCTGCCTGGGCCCCGGCAATCTCAGCAGCCGATAGGGCCCTCTTTGTTCCTCCACGACCCCTTGGTCGACCCCTACCAACCCCTGACCCCTTGGGTCTCCCTCTGCCTCTAGTCTTTTTGGGTGTTATTGTTGGGGTTGTTGCATCATCCACTATGACCAGAGCATCATTACTACTGTCATCTATACCAAACATGACCTGCTGTGGGGTCTCACTACCCACTGATAACTGTAATACATATAAGTGCAATATATAGACATATTTTACATTCCATTGCTTTTATAGTATATCACTTGCCATATTCAGAAATACAAACTTTATCAATCCGGTAGGACCTCAAGGCTTTTCTGTACACAATCTTAAAATCAGACAAGAATAACTGCACTGCTATAACAGTAGAGTTAGAATATCTCATCTAACTTGAACTGAGTCTGTATTTCAATACTGAAGATGTTAAAAATGCTTCTTCTATGAGTTTGTCTCACCAAAACATAATAGACAAATTATGTTCAAACAACATCTCAGCTGCTGGTTTTCTTTCCACTGCCTCTGGCAAATATTTCACTGGCAATCCTGCCTGGCCAGTGCAGACAATGATCGGTAAATATTCAAATAATTATCCCATATGAGAAAGAGAATAATGGATAAGTACATTTTAGATTTTAAGTGACTCGAATGTTCTGCAAATTAAAATATGAATGAAAAGTATTCACAGACAGACGAAACAAGGGGTCTAGTATAACTTAATGTTTTCCATCCCAAACATTTTTTTGCATTAGATTGCACCTTACCTCACTCTGAGGACTGACAGGTCTCGAGGAATCAAAGCTGGTCCTAGAGTCTGTATCCGGGGCTGGTATTGTCATGTTCATGTCTTCCACCTTCGGCTTCTTTGATTCTCTTTTCTGAATACATACAAAATTGATCATATATTGCCATGAGAACAGGCAGGAAACCACTTGAATCAGATTAGTATAAATCTCAACAGCTATCTAGGGGCTCATTGTAAGTGGCTGCTTAAACCTAGGACTGGTTTTTAAGGGCATGTGGTTTGTATATGGCCCAAGTTAATATGTAACTTTCATCAATTAACATTTACAGGTTGACGGCAAAATTACTTATTGTTTTACACAATATTCAGTACACACTCATTTAACACTGAAACATAAACTTACTTTTATCACTTAAAGATGTGACTCTCGATACTGATGTCTTCTAAAAATAATTATTACAGTTCTATTTTTAGAAAGCACATTTACCTTCACATACTGTTCTCTTTTTCTTTTTCTGTCTTTCTCTTTGTACTGTTCTTCCTTATCCTTCTTTTCCCTTGATCTTTGCTTAACTGGAAACAAGGATTTCTTTATGTTATAACGTTTCCATTATCACAGTGACAATAACAAGGTTTCTTGATATAAAACAAAGCAACGGAACAAGTGACGAGATTGGTTGTCACTATTTTTCCAAGATAGGGATATCGGGATGACCGGAAAATGTTACAGGGGAGCGACAAATTTTGCCAAATCAAATAAAATCTCCTTATGCCTCTATTCCTCCAGTAAGAATTTTGTCAATTGCATTTCTCCCTCAGCATCTGCCAAAGCATATATATTAAGAGGGTTTGATCCCCTTTCACTTTCAAAGAAATATCTATCCCTTTTTTTCTAGTCACTTCTTGTAGGCTTTGTATAAATATGCGGAGTCATGTTGCATTTTTAATGTACTTGGTTATTTTATTGAAATGATTTCACAGTATTATTATTTTATTTGTTTTAACTCACTTTTCTTCTGTAGTTCATCATCTTCAATGAGCAGAGACACGACTTCCTTGGGTTTAAGGGTGTCAGGTTTGAAACTGCCGCCACTGATCACCATTCGTTGGATCTGTAAATTATTACACACACATTTTAGTATTTCAATCATGGCTAACAAATGATGTCGCCAGTCGCAATTTAATTTTGCACTTTGGAAAGTCTCGATAAACCATGAAGCAAAAAGATTAACATGTTTGGTTTAATGTATTTGAAAAAAATTCCAACTCCAATCAATCAATCAATCAAAGAACACTACCGAAAATTAAAATAAATCATGCATAAAAAAATTTTTTTTTTACCCATTATCATATTAAAGCCTGACTCCTTGACATATCAACTCTAAAATTATCATTTTAACATTTTCAAACGGGCATTTCAAAGCCATTGTTATTACATTTAAAATATGAAGACAACACAATGGTTTCACCCTGACCCCTTGAATTTGTCATACATTAAATGTGATCAAGGCAACATACTTCACTCTTTTCTTTCGCCCTCTGTAGTATACGCTCCTCAATTGTGCCCTTACATATCAACCTGTAGACTGTGACTTGTTTTGTCTGACCCAGTCTGTGAGCTCGATCCATGGCCTGCTGATCAACCGTAGGATTCCAATCACTGTCGTAAAATATCACCTACAGAAGGGTGAAATCATACACTTAATTTGTTTGTGAAATGACTGAACTAAATGTACTAAGGATATTTATCTAATAAATATCAAGGACTGTGTCAATTATGTCACTGTAACACCACATTTATACAAATTCATCTAAGTATTTAGGTATTTGTTTACCCCCTGATATTAGTTGTCAAGTGAGAAAAATATAATAAACCTATTTTTGCAAAAATATTTACGTCTTTGCAGATCTACTTCAAAATTAGTAAAAACCATAAGTAAACAGTTACATTAACATATTTGTCATCAAAAACTTTCTGACATGCATGTAGAGTGGCTTCAGTCCAGAATACTAAAATGCACAACCTTAACTTGACCATTACTCTCCAAATATTAAAAATATCGAACATCGGTCACTCTGGTTTAAAAATAGTCTCATACCGTGTCAGCAGCAGTAAGGTTGATACCAAGACCACCTGCTCTTGTACTAAGTAGGAAAACAAAGATGTCGGATCTGGCTTGAAAATCTGCCACCATGTCACGACGCTCTGAGATCTTCGATGAACCGTCTAGTCTCTTGTATGTATGCTTTCTGTGCCACATGTATTCCTGAAATGTTAATAGTCTCTATTAAAATGAATCACAATCGTTTGTTTATGGTAATTTCTTTTGAATTCTATCTTATTACTAATTTATTTATTTCTTTGGTTACTTTAATGGCTTGGAAGTATGTGTATACATTTTCTTCTCTCTATTTTTTTTATTCTTTTTTTCTTAGCAAGTCCATGCTAGGCAGAAATTAGAGCAATAAAATTTCAAAATGAGTATACATTTATTAGTAAAAAAGTATGTCAAGACACTAACATCAATTGCGATCAAAACTTTTCAATATCAACATACAAAATGACAATTCAAAATAATCAAGACGATTTTTGGGGGAAGATGTTTACAATGATATAGTAGATAGACATGCATCTTTATTGTAATAGTGCAACAGACAATCTTATAATGCAAGATAGGGAACTAAAACTTCATCTTTATTGTAATAGTGCAACAGACAATCTTATAATGCAAGATAGGGAACTAAAACTTCATCTTTATTGTAATAGTGCAACAGACAATCTTATAATGCAAGATAGGGAACTAAAACTTCATCTTTATTGTAATAGTGCAACAGACAATCTTATAATGCAAGATAGGGAACTAAAACTTCATCTTTATTGTAATAGTGCAACAGACAATCTTATAATGTAAGATAGGGAACTAAAACTTCATCTTTATTGTAATAGTGCAACAGACAATCTTATAATGCAAGATAGGGAACTAAAACTTCATCTTTATTGTAATAGTGCAACAGACAATCTTATAATGCAAGATAGGGAACTAAAACTTCATCTTTATTGTAATAGTGCAACAGACAATCTTATAATGTAAGATAGGGAACTAAAACTTCATCTTTATTGTAATAGTGCAACAGACAATCTTATAATGTAAGATAGGGAACTAAAACTTAATGATCAAAACATAACTAGAAATATCTTCTACCAAACTAATCACTTCTTTTTCATTGTCAAAGAAACTTCAAAAGATGATTCTTAAATATCAAAGAAATGGAACTGAATGCAAATTAATGAAATGAAAATATTTTTTTTCCTACAAATTAAGCATCTTCATATGCTAATGAAGGCTAAAATATATTTAGATACACTAAAATAACATTTCTTCTGTAAAACGATAACTTTAAATTTTGTCATGATTCACACTTCATTTGACCCTAAAAGTAAGGGATCAACTTTGGTACATCCTTTATAACTGTTTAATGACAGCTGATTTGACTTAATGTCAACAGATACCTAGTAATTAGGGGACAGATGGGGCCATGATACTACTGTTCAACAAGTAATGAAGTGTGCTTTTTCTATACCCGGCGTTCTTCAAACAGGACATATAATATAGGTCAAAAGCATGGTATAACTCTGAAGTATAGGATCGGTTACCTCTGAGACAGGATTTTCCCTGCTGTAAATGAAACCACTACAGGTTTATGAACTACAATGTGATACCACACAACTTGAAAAATTTGAAGCCTATTTGAAGACATCACCTCTAAGCTGAGCTATGGTAATTTTTCAATGCAAACTTTTTTAAGCTTCGGGCCAACTTGATGATTATGGGCAGACAACAGTAACTCAATGTTTTTTCTACAGATTAAAATCTTGGTTTCACACCTATTGCTGTCAAGAATGTCTGGACACTGATATGTATCTTTGGACAGTCTGTTACTGACTGTCATGTGTGTCAACTCATATACTAGGATAGTGTGAGGATGTTGACACTTTGTACATGTACCAAGGCTTTAATCCAGACCTGTTCCTTCCAATAACCTTTTACACAAAGGATAATCACTTTATCAACAAAACATTATAATGAGGAAATTTTGCAAATTATTTTTATGGACAGTATTACAATGTCTGCAAATAAGTTCAAAATGTTTTTTGTTTAGTAATAAGTGCTAAAGTCATGTTTTATTTTAGGCATTCAAGACAGAAAGAAATATTCACACATTATTAAATATATTGGTATGACATGTTGCCTCTTACTGTCTCCTTGACCATGACCCTGGCTGATCAAAACTGGTGCTTTGCACCACATCTCAGAATGGTGAAATTCTCCACAAGAAATTTTCCATTTCCTTCAATCAGTTGAAGTGAAACTAAGTAGACACAAAATAACAATTCTCTTCAAGCAGTCCAAGAGATACAAAGCTGGACATGTTGCCTGTGAGTGTGACCTAATCCTTCAAATCTAACCCAACCAAAACCTGTGCTCTGCACATTATCTCATTATGATAACAATTTCTGCCAAATAGCTTCGATTTTCTTCAAGCAGTTCAAGAGATACAGAGTGGACACAATTTTTTTTTAAATATTATATCAGTATGACATACAGCCACCAAGCATGATCTCAATGCAAGCCAGCCTAAAGCTGCACTCTTCACATCATCACATTATGGTAAAAATTTCTGCCCCAAAAGTTTCAATCTCCTTCTATGGGTTCATGAGATACAGAGCTTTGAAATTGCTAAGGACCAAAGGCATATGATAATATTTTCCTTTGGGCATATAATAAAAGAAACCAAACAATGAAAGACTCATTTCAGGTGAGACCAAAATTTCTAAAATTACTGATAAAAATCAACTCTTCCTTTCTATTTGTTCTTCTGACTTCCCTTAGCTTGAAACAAACAGGTTTTGGAGAGTCTCTTATCTGTTAGATTACTGCAATTTCTTCTCATAAATTACACAAACTAATATGCAGATAACCAGACCAACCAACCACCTGTCCCCTGGTATGGACCCTGGAGACTGGGTTTCTGTAAAATCCCTAATTAACAATATTAATGAGAGACCAGATAGCCCCTAAATCATCTATAATCTTTCAACTCATCTAATTTTCTCATCAAGACAGAAAATAACAAAAGACAACAAGTTGTGGTCAGCTAATGATAACACAATTATCATATTACTGGACTGGTCCTATTATCCTGACTGGATTTATCTCCCAGATCAAGGGGATTTATTGAAAAGTTAACTTGTTGATTTAAGATAATATGATACAAAAGTCGGGTATCCCTTTACAATATAAAATACACAATGACCAATTCTTGTCTATCATATTTCAAAAGGGCATGGTCCCTACAGTGTCCAGACCCTCTTACTGAAAGCGTGACAATAACATATAAAAATACTGAATGTCCACAACTTAAAAGAAAAAGACGAATAATTTAAGATGTTGTGTTCTTTCAAGAAAAACGGAACAGAAGAGAATTCAGTTTTGTTACATTTCTTTAACTGCAGTTAAATGGATCCCTTCTTGTATTCTTAAAACTAGCACTTACACTCTTCTTATAACTTTAATAGTTTTTAATTTCAGCGCAAGTACCTACAAAAACCAAAGCCCGAACAGGAATTTTAACTTTCCACTGACTTGTTGGAAAACAAAGACCTCATCTTTTTTTTTTTTTCAACCAGATTTTTAAGTTTTCCTACAAAACCCTTGTATTTTTTTAAGTGTGCAAGGTCTGTTAATATCAATGGATGTGTAAATTAATGATTTATTTCTTAATGTATTTGTGTGAACTTCATGTATGATTTTCCAACTTTTACTGTTGTTGGAAACATCAGTAATTCTGATATCAAAACAACACTATCAAAATTCACTAATCAAAGACCTACAATCTTATCTGTCATTTTCTATCCATCAGAAAAAATTCTCTTTTTCCCCCCACTGCTTCTTCAATATGAAAACAATTGTCCAATTTTTTTTCTTGTCAGTGTTACATGTTAGATCAAGAAAAACAGCTTAACATCAAAGAAGAACTATCTGTCCAATCAAGATTAAATACAGGTGGTTTTGAACTCGTGACCGGTGCAATTACTTCGGCAGCTGATAAAAAGAGGACTTCATTGTCATAAATACAGAAATCGCAAATCTAGACATTGTAATTTCATGTTGAGAAATCATAATTAACATCCTATCAAACATCAGATCAGAGTGCCCCTTTTATTAAAGAAGGGCCTATCAATGTATGCATCAAAGTTCCCTTTTTAAGAAGTGTTTTATGGGGTTGGAGATCAGACAGAAAGTTCAAGATGCCATGCTGCTTCTGTTTATTTTTCTCGTAAAACACAGGGCATAGGAGCACCTGATGTCTTGTTAAGGTTAAATGCAACTTGTTCATGATTTATTGGGTATTGACAACATTAATCCTACAACAGTGACTGCTTAATAACATTATTTTCCCCTACTTTATTTCTTAAGTTTTATTTCTAATACATGTAACTGACAATTAACAAAAATGAAAGGGAAGATCTCTAAATGGCTAAACTATCAACTATGGTATTATTGAAGGCAGAATATAATCTCGAAATATTTTTTTCAAACTAAGTTTCTACAGAAATTAAACTCAACAGCTGGCAAAACACACCATAGGTATAAGGCCTGTACATTTCTGTTTGGGCCTACAAACTTATTCAGAATGTAGGCCCAATAGGCCTGTAAAAATTTTGCTTTAAATAGTCATTTTTTCCTGTATAAATCAGACCAATTTCCTCTTTGTTCTTTTACTATGATTTTTAATAATCTTTCAGAAAACTGCATTATTTTTACCTTTATTTCCCAACAGCAGTTTCTTGGGCCCACGACATCTTATTTAGGATTATACATTATTTTATTTAGGACACTGGTCCAGATGGCATAGATTCCAGAGAAATAATTTTTCAAATCTTTCCTACCAACTAATTACCTAAACCTAACTTTTTTAACCGTTAAGTTAAACCTGGAAAAACTAATACAGATTTTAAATTGTATGCCCTAGAGTCGACTGGATCAGACATTGTCAGTGTATAATAATCTTAATCAGAATCACCGCATATACAGATTACATGTAAACTTGACAGGTAAAGATGTCAAGCAGTTGCCAAATTTAAATGCAAATCTTGGGAAACTAATTCAAATTGACCAATTTAATCTGATGCACATTTAATTTCAAACATAAAACCTACAATTTCATTTCGACCATTGGCTATTGAGCGACAACTGTTGCCGAGTTTTTGGCATGAATGAGAAACCTGCCCCTGGTTATTTCTCAAGCTGTCTTCAGTAACTGTCGCACGAAACACAATGTAAGAGCCAAACTAAATTTACTATGACTCCATTCTAACTTGCAATAACACATTTCACCATCGCCTTACATGCAATTAGAAAATTTGGTTAAATAGCTTGTACAGTTTGTAAATAAACACAGGGGTCAGTCTTCAACCAAAAAAAGGGTCAACAGGTGACAATAGCCAGTTAATAAGCGGGGAAACTTAGCCACGCTTGTAACTCATCATATAATACTTTGTATGTAATCAAGTTGAGCTGTTCATAAAATCACGGCCCACTATTAAAACTTGTCTCCAACTGGGACGATCTGTCAACTTTTTACACGTTCAAAGAAGTATCCCACCTTCGATTTAAAGCCAGCTTAAGCGACTGTTCTGAGAGAAATATTCTTTTTGTATTTCAGCTTGAATAAAAGTGACCTGTTTCGACTTCGGCTGATTAAAAGAAAACCTGTTAACAAAACTATTTAAGATCCTTATCACACAATCTGTTAGGTGAAGTCCTATCTGTTTGCCTACAAGGGATTTTGATAAAAGCCAGATGGCATAATTCAATGACTTCAATAAACAAATTCTGCCCCTGTATTCAACTGCGAGGTGTTGCTGTTTGTATTTCATATTTAAGTTTTCTTATAATATTTTGATCTGGTTTTATCCTCATTTGACAAGATACATCTATAGACCTTTATTGTGTTACTCGAACATTCACATGAAAGCTTGGAAGTCAGTGAAGGCAATTTTAAGTTACTTTACATGGTGAAGTTTTACATTGTTTATGTGTAATCTTAATCTATGGTTTAAAGTACCAGATAGTAACATATATATGAAAAAATATTTTTGTACTGTCTCATCAAAAATGCTGTATATTATCATTTTCAGACATCAGTTTTTCATGAACTGTCTCTTCAAAAAGAGTCTTTCATAAAAAACATATCATCATTAACAACAACAACAACAAACACCTGGACACTGACGCATCCTGAATAGAGATCTACCCTCATATCTGAAACATATATCAAGATTCTCCCACATGAAGTATCTTTAAATTTACATGAAAACAATACATCGTACAGGAAGTCTGTACATCCATGTCAGGTAAAAACAGCCATGCAAAAATAGCCCCGCATTAATTCCTTCACTCAATGAGACATCAATATGCATTACAATAGGGGACATTTCTGGACAATACATCAAGTGCGGACAATGGTTCAGGTACGGCAACACCTTTGGTATGGTAACGAGAAAAAACAACTATATCTCTAAGGTGTCATTATCTTTAATGATCATCTACAAAGCGGATATGGGTACAGATGAGGACCACCATCAATTTCGGGTGAAATGGTAGAGATTGAGGCAAGTGTCAATAAAAAGGTGTATTCATTTACGGACAGGAAACATTTATCAACATAAACTGCAATACTATAGAAAATAAATTAAGGGGAAAATACATGATAAACACAGCTTGGGGACTCTAATTCTTCCCCATCTCCCCAAAACAAGTGGACGCATTTATCCAAGAAGTATTTACATTAGATTTATTATGGGAAACCAAAAAGCCTTCAACGTAACACAGAACACTGTGAGAAGTTTCAATAGCAGGAATTTACAGAAGTAACATGTCTAATACATCTAAATTTCCATTGAATCTTATCCTTAAGAATTAAGAAAATCATCCCTATAAAAGTTTTGTTTGTTTTTAATGGGGTTTTACACCAGTTTCAACCTCTTTCTGATCATATCTCCAAGGTCAGTCTATCTAACAAGTGTTCTGTTTACTAACCAATCTCTTCGCAAGCAACTGACTGCTTCATTACTCTATAGTGAGAACAAATGACAAAAAGTTTACAAACCTCCAGCAAGTCAATCATCTTAGTCATCTGTGAGTAGATGAGAACCCTATGCCCCTCGTCCTTTAGTCGTTGTAACAGTATGTCAAGGACGTACAACTTGCCAGCATCTGTGATAATCTTCTCCTTTGCTGAAAGTAGATTGAACATACTGGTTAGATAATGGCCACAGAACTCATAATATCTGAAAATGTCCAAGCATTGCAGTGTGTTGTAGGAAAGTTTTAAGAACAAAATAATTGAAGGGCAGACATGTGGTTGGCCAGCCATTACTCAGATACATTAAATTTGTGCAGTCGGTAGTAATGCAACAGCACTTGTTGTATTGACAGTTACTGTCAATTTTGACAAAAATTTTAACTATTTCTACCTTGTTCTATCCTAACTAAACATTTATCATGTTGAATTTTGTAGTTTGCCGCAAGTATCTGTAATGCCCATTTTATAAATTTCATTTGAATTCAACTTGTATCTCTTAAACAAAATGCACTTGTAATCTTCAAATATCCTATAATGTCCTACAGTTTGCTAGCTTAAAATTTCATGCACACATGATTGTACAGATTCAGATTCTTTTTTTCTACAGTTTCAGAGGATAAGTAAACTTTTAAAATCTAAATTAAATGTCCCATTCAACAACTATGGAGATATCGGGACCGGCCCGACTGATCTGTTATCAAATTGGGATCTGCTGGTTAATCAAAGACTCGCTAACTATTCAAGACAAGCACATTATTGTGGGGTCTATATAAGCATTGCCTACTTTATGCATTTTTAACCTTCTTCCTAATATGAAATCTTCCTAAACCAATTATTTTAGTATGTTTTCTTTCATCATGCCCGGTCAGGCAATCTTAAATTTGTCTGCAATGGTGACACTTTATTAATTTTTTATTGGGCCAGTATTACACACAGGTGAAAAGGTCAAGTGTGAGGGAGTCATTTGATTCCTTACAGTCCCTGGAGTCAAGAAAAAGTCAATAGCTCTTCAAACAAGGAGATGCAAAAATAGTGGTGCTGGTAGCTCTTCAAACATGAAAGACACAAACAGTTGTACTGCTGTGTGGGTGGTTACCAAGGTTTTGTCAGGCACACTGAGTCCAGTGCAAATATTTGTGATGCTATTAAATATCTGAAAAATATCTCAATATGGTCAAAGGTAAATAACTCTGCTATTGTCAGAAGTTAGAAATATTAAAACATCTTTTTAGAGACTATAACAGGAAGTGCCAGAGAGATGATAAGTCACAAACAAAATATATATGAAATGGAACCAGATCTTCTGGCACTGGCTTGTTTACTATGATTTTGTACAGTATTTTAATTATCAAGACTAATAATTTACAACATCACCGAGTCTATTAAGTACCAACGCTGGAGACTTCTGTGTTTAAAAGAACATTAACTATTTGATCAAAGCTTTAGTAAACATTCTTCAACAATGACAGTATTCTATTCAACAACATATAATCACCTATTCCTACTGATCATCTGCTCCATCTGAATCTATTTCAAACAACATTACCACTATTAATAAATAAATTATAAGGCATTGATGTGTTCTATATTTATACTGTTTGAAAGGTTAATTTTACTACAAAAGCCAATTTTCCCCAGGCAAATAGACGCACTTTTACTACAAACACTGGAATGAATAAATAAATAGTATACATTACTCCACTAAAAGAAATATGTATCATTTTGTAACCCAATTAAGGGACAAAAGACAGCTGAAAATGCTTTTGTTACCTTTATTAATATGCCCTTGAAAAGATGAAAAACTTCACCATGATTTATTGTTATGGGGCTTCTAGTGCTTTGATTGTGTAAACA
Organism: Cyclina sinensis; assembly: GCA_012932295.1. NCBI lineage: Eukaryota > Metazoa > Mollusca > Bivalvia > Venerida > Veneridae > Cyclina > Cyclina sinensis. Next base: position 40,504,433 of record JAAONU010000011.1, read on the forward strand.
CAGCCAAATGGCTTTTACTAATGATAAACTTTTCCACTGCCGGGAGAGATTACCGAGCAATTACCAGGACAACTATTGATTATTCACAACTGTCATCCAGTGCGTTGTAGTATAGAAATAGTACAGAGAAACAGTCATCAAAGTGAAAAAAGTAAACCCAAGTTACTTGGCCAAGTTCATAAATAATACATCAACTAATCAGTATTAAATTTGAGACATTACCAATACTGTTGAGTATAAACAGATGTATTTTTCTTCAATATGAAAACAGTATCACATCAATGCTACATGTACTTAAACAGAACATTACGGTTCAATTCAAATATGAAAAACAAATAATGAATAAAATATTACACTCTGTGTAAACAGAAAACAATATGAAGATACAGCTACCGATGTTAATGTTCCTTTTCTATCAAACGGTCAATGGGTATTATGACTTGAGTACAAAAACCTGCTTTTACCTTGCCACACAAAAACAAAAATTGCAAATACAACATACATGAAGTATCACACCTGAAACTGGAAGTATTTAAGTATGTTCATACAATGCAGTCCAAAATATTTCCAAGTGAAAACTAGAGATGTGTCCATACGACACAGATGCCTCTTCATTCCGCTGTATTGTCACAAAGAATACTCTACAATTACAGGCATGTATAAACATTGTCCTTAAAATTAAGGAATCTAAAAATGCTATTTTTGCTTAATCAGGGAGCATAACTCTGCCAATCTCCAATAAATTTGCTTCAAAATACCCAGGTGCTTAGGTTCACATGCTGACAACTATTCTAAAAAAGTTTCATGGCTCTAGCAGTTATACATTTAGAGTAACACGCGACACAAGTCTAAAAATGGTATTTTTTGCTTAATCAGGGAGCATAACTCTGCCAATCTCCAATAAATTTGCTTCAAAATACCAAGGTGCTTAGGTTCACATGCTGACAACTATTCTTAGAAAGTTTCTTGGCTCTAGAACTTACATGTTTGGAGTTACATGCAACAAACGGACAAGGGCAAATCTTTATGCACCCCCCCCCCCCCCCACAAAGGTGTTGTTTTAAAGAAAATTTATTACTTTTTAAAAAAATTCTGGACACTAAAGTCATATAAATTATATGGTGAGCTACAAAGTAAGACCCAAAAACCAGTAAATCTACAGGATTTTCTTCCCCCGACTGGAAAGTGAGTTCAATATAATTTAAGCTTGACCTTCTCTGGTTGAAAATATCAAGAAACTGACTGAAGAATTTGTTCTCCTTCAAATATTATGGTCTAAATTTAAGACAATGAAAATACAACAGAATTTCCCAAACCAAAATGACCCCTGTTTTCAAAAATTGGTGAAAAAAGAAAGGGGAAGGGAAAAAAAAAAGGATACGTGTTAAGGTTTCTAGTTTGCTAAAAATGTGGATTGGTGATTCAGACAAGTTTTAGGGCTGAAATATAAAGCAAGGTAACAGATGTCACAACAAGTGAGGCTCCTTATGATTCAACCAGCAGGATCAATAAATAGAAAACCTGTTGGTAATCTGCCTGTCCTATTTTTTTATGCAAAAATCAACAGAAAGTGCACTGTGACCTGGATATTGTTTTTTTTTAGGTCCAGTGAGAATAATATATTTTATTCACAGTGAATGAATAATCAGCCATCTGACGCCCTTTGCCAACGGTATCAGATTAAAGCTCAGCCACAAGAAATAACTTAGCAATAAAAGCAATGCAATGGATGCAAATGGAAACTTAGGGCCTGGGCAAACACCTTTTTTGATTACACATGAAAGATCAAAAATACGACCTTGATCTTTGACATGTAAGTCCACAGGTATGGCACTGGCAGCTTTAGTCTAGACAAATGCAGATTTTAACAATGTATAAATGATCAAAGGTGTAATATTGATCTTTAAAGAACATGTCTATAAGAATCTGGTGACTTTTCTTAAAAACTATTTAAATGGATAGGAGAAAAAAATACAGCCGTTGCAGGATTTGACCTATAATGAGTGAAGATTTTCAATCACAAAATTGTTTTGGCTAATCATGTGGTTAAAAAAAGCAACATTTGACTTTACGTTCAAAGACTACTTTTCGAATGAAAAGAACATGTACCAGTTTTTTAGACTCATGAAAAATCAGAACATTAATTTGAAACATTTTAAAACCCATTTTCTGACAGTAAACTCTATATATTGCAAAGGTTTTCTAAAGACCTCAAGTTAAAAGATACTTCATTAGAAACAAACATGCTTTTGCATTCAACTGAAACACGTCCTTGCTGCAAATGTTTAACCCAAACAAGTTGCTTTCATTTTCATTTGTTTTCATTTTCAGAAAACACAAAATATTTTCCTATTTACTTCCTACCTGTTTCATCCTGTGTCTAACATGCAATCATTATCTTCATTATCCAACATTACATATAATGTCATGCTGACCTGTTGCATTTTCTGTTGATTCACATGCAATAGGACAATTTCGAAATGTTTACAATCAGACATCTGACAATTATACGGACCCCAAAAAAAGACACAAAGGAAAATCAATTTTTAATTAAAAGAAATTCATTATGAGAAAGACGACAATTATTTGGACCTGAAAGATGAAGCCGTGGACAAATTCTGGCAATTCTAAGTCAGATAACCCTTGTATATCAGCTGTATTTCTCCCAAATCAGGACTTAGCTTTGACCCTGACCCTAAAGGTCAAGTAAGTGTTAATCTCTCCTCTTCAACAATGGTCACAAGGTCAAGGGCCAGAACTTAATGTCAGTACTAGAAGATGCCACCACTTAATGTTATCTAAGGCAAGCTTAGAAACCTCAGCTGGACATCACATCTGAACTTCAACAGGGGATTAGGGTATATCTAAGATAAGAACAGCTATAATCTCATGACTTGCTATATTAACAAAACAAGGGAGTAGCTGGTACTTCACAATGTAGAAATGGTTGTCAACAATGACTTCTATTGACAGTCAGGCCAAAGGCCCTTACCAATAACAACATGACATTTAAACATTCAAAAGATCCGTAGAGAATCAAAGTTGGAACTTTCACAACTGTACCATACACCAAAAGCTCATACTTAATTCATCTTTACTGGTCAGTTATACATGTTGGTTGGTCATTTAGAGATATTCACAAAGAACTGGGCATCACCTAAAGCCACAATAAATTGATTCAAGAAACAAACAAAAAAATCATTAAACATAAACAAATAGTTACTGATACTGGGTAGAGACCTTATCAGTCCATTAGTAGCACGTCCATGCAGCTGCCCTGCGGTCAGTCTGTCTTGACCATAATTAATGACCTGTAGATAGCATCACTCAACTCCCTGGATATATAAAATGACCACTCAAAAATATTGCAATTACCGGTATCTACAAGATTGGAAACTGTGTATCTCTGAATGACAATGCACACAAGATAGTGCCTTCTTGAGCGATCTTGAATGTACGACTCTTATATTAAATCAGGGACTATGGTAAAAGGCACTCGATTAACAAGTGTTTTTATCATTAATCAGGGTGATTATCAATCCATTAAGACAACAGCCCCTTGAGACAAGCTACTGTACGTCTATACTAAAAACTTCTACTGACCACAGATGACCAAAGTGGACACAGAGATTAGAATGTAATTACTGGACGCTAATAGGGAAATGTTTAATGGAAAAGTTATTTAGAAAAGAAAATGCTCGAGATATGAAAAAGAGAACTTTTCACCGGTAATACACGGTTATATTTATCTAAGAAAAAGAGAGGGGAAAAGAACCAAGGGATATGACTCACTAATAGAAAAAACTTCAATAAGTACAGCCACATTTTTGCATGACATTTTCAGTCAACATAATGTTTTCTGCATATTTTGGCTTCAAATGTTTGACATGTGAGAAAGAATATTTTACAGATCAATATATGTATAACTTTGCATGATGCAGAAGCAGCCACAAATTCAATCCCTACCCTGCCAACTTGTATATTAAAATTTACCAAAAATGTCAGGTCGGTGTTCTGCAATGAGCACCAGCAAATGATGCAATTTCATGTCTACAACTCTAATACCTCATTTCATTTACCATCCTCGGTAACCCAAGGGTACTCTCTACGTATAAACTTCATTCATGTTGGCTGAATCAGTACCCGTGGGTTCCGACGATGTTCATTCACCTATCTGAACATCACTTGCAACTAGGCAACCCTTATTAAATGGTAAAAGTTTTCTTTATGATAGATGTTACTTTTATAAGCAATCACTGGTTTTCACTACCAGATTCTGATGGTATAAGGGAGATAACCACTTGATGCACTGGCTGACTTTTTAAGTCAATAAAGATAACAAGATTGAGGTGACATATGGTAAATGGTCAACTAACCAGACCGAGTCTAAGTGGACACCTGTAGGGCAAGGTAGACAGTGTGTATCAATAAACCACCCGATAATCACAAACTTGACAGGAAGTGTGCCTCAAACAGCTATAATCAGCACCCCTATAAGTCAATCTGTTCACCATTCTGGCTCCCTAAAATGACCCTGCATGACTATTTTGTATTCTAAATTCACTAGAATTCACACCCACTTTGACTTAATTATAAATTCATGAACATGGCTGGCTGGCTGCTATAGTCCCTATAAAAAAGGTACTCTATTTAACCTCTTCCAGAATATGAGTACATCCTTTTCACCAATTAAAAAAAAAGTTCCTACCTTATTTTTTACCAGTTACATTTTATGAACAATAATGACAACTCATTTCAAGGAAATGAAAACAGCTGGCAGTAAGTTACTGTTGATGGGTAACTTGAATTTTATAAGTAATATTTCATAGCCATTCAGATTTTAATTTAAATTAGAACATTGTTAGTTTGAACTACATTTTGTTGTAGTAAACACATGGTTAGCAGTCCAGCTGTTATTTAATTACACACTTCCAAGTGAGAAATAATTTACATTATCATAACTGACTCAAAACAAAACTTTACATATAGTCAGGCCTTGACTTTTGGGTCAGTGATTCAAATTCATAACTTTATAAATTTAATTTATTTGAGACCCAAGCTTCCATTTTGATTTATTTTCTGGAGAAAGATTCTTCGCAAAACAAAAAACGAAGTCTCTACCATTAATCTATTTTGGTTAGAAAGGGTCCAATTTCGACAGTCTATAAGTTTTTTCAAAGGCAAACAATTTCCCTGACTGTTGTTTCTGTAACGCCCAGTACTGCATTCCCATCAATTTTCTTTTGTTTTGCCTAAAGACATGCCTACTCTATTCAGGGCTCATGCTTACAACACACTCACCACTGACTGGTTATCTTAAGCCACAAACTTAATCACTGAATTACTGAGGTGTAAATGGTACTTAAGTGAGTCATGGCTTTGCCTAGTATCAAAACACAGATTCTGAAAATTCAAAGTTAAAATCAGCAAAGTTACTATTTATAGAAACTCATTTACTCGTAAAACAGCTCTTGAGATTATCATCAACAGTAACCTGAAACCAAACATCATTTCCACAACAAAACACATTAAAGATATACCAGAGTTCAGTAACTTAACTCAAGGACACATTCAATCAATGCCAATTAATTCAGTCAATAACAGACAATTAATTGTCAACAGTATAACAATTATGGTATAACATTGCTAGTACATAATTTATCCATTATCTGTTATCAGTGTTACTGGACTAGAGGACAGTGGTCAGATTGTCCTGACACGTCACCATTCTGGTCATTGTGATCTTCAAATGAGAGATAATAGACAGATAATAATTCAATTATAGCATAATTTACACCAGGCTGAAAAAAACTATTACAACCAGGAAGCATTTTCCTTCTCCTTGGATGAAACAGTAAATGTGAGGTGCGGAAAAGTACCACAGGTCCAGAGGTAATGCACAGGACCTGTGAACCAGGGCTAATATCTTCACACCCAACTCCTCTACTAACTTTCGGATGAGATGTTAGGAGTCCCATGTATTGGTGCTTTACAACGAGTCTGTTAACTCAAATGGAAGTACTTTTTTTCTATCTCACACTATTCTCAACAACCTAACACAACAAACTTTAGATGCATTTTTTTCTGAGAGTTTGTCATTTTTTCAAAATGTCAGTTCAAATATACAATTACAACTCTCTGCCTACACTTCCGACAAATATTTTTGATTTCTTATCGTTTTCAATTTTTCTGACTTTTAGTCTGACTTGTATGCTTAGCTATGCCCATTCTGAATTAGAATGACTTCTGTGCCAAATATAATTTAACAAAAATGCTTGTTAGTTAAAGAAGTTCGTTCAGGATTACATCAGTATTATTTTTATACTTTCATTTGAAATAACAGGTGAAATGCTCAAAACAAAAAGGAAGCATAGATAGATATCATAAGTACACCTTTAACACATAAGAAAAAAATGAACACCAAATCATTCAAATATATTTGGCACCTGTGTATCAAATTTCCAAAGGGTATCTATGTGACAAAAGCAGATTTAGGCTTTTCTTAAAACTTAATTTGCAAAATCCCTATTTTTCTTTATTTGGCTTTCATGTCATCTGAATGACACACGTATGACACAATCATGGCAATATATGATTAAATTATATCAATATATTATGAAAGAAACAAGTTTCGGGAAAAGTACACTTAACACATCATCCTCAATTCCGTCAAGTATCATTGATAATGATATAATCGTTATAATTATATGTTAACCTCATGACAATAAAAAAAAACTGCGCATAAATACCATCATAATGCAACTAATTTTCCCAATTTTCTAAACAGAGTAAAATAATTACGCAGTGTTTACTTGTACATCAGTTTTATTATGACCTCTGGTTTTCCATTTTTATGCCTGCCCCACCCCTCCTCTCTCTCAATTATTATGTTTATTTGCGCTCATGATAAACAGGTAGAAGAAGATTCAAAATTAAATCTATTTTTAGCTTCCCTTTTAACAGAACCTTTCCAGTTCAGAATGATATCATGTTCACCATTTTCTTAATCAAGTAACATGTTCCTTTAATTAGCCAACTGCCATCTTACACTTGTAAACCTATCACCTAAAATAATGGCATAATGAATTATAAAAGAACATTTCAGAAAGGAAAATTTCATTTAAGTGCCAGAATGACGATAGTTAAATCTAATTAACTTCCTAAGACCTTGATTTTTTCTTTTTGTCCAGGAAATGGGAAAAGTAAAACTTGTTTTAATTCAATATTTTCCTTTCTTGTTTTTGTTGTTTGCAACCTGTCAACATTTTTATTCAATGAAACAGGCGTTAGAACCAAGGAAACCTTGAATATGTATTACCATTAACTTCCTTCAATTCGGCTGAAACTGAAAATGCGTTTTTTCTCAGAACCAGGAATGACATAGAAACTAAAAATAACTCTTTGGTTAAAAACCTCTAAAATAGGGAAGTCTTAGAAAGTTAAATATATTTAACCTACTAACCCGTTAAAGAAACCAACAATATCTGGATAATAATAATATCAGGAAAAAATTTCAAAAACTCCTATTACGTGTATCATTTTTTAAATGTTTGTTTACATACAAAAAGGGATTCTACCATTTTAATTACTACTGCCTTGACTGCAGAACTGAACTACTTATCTTTCTGGCTATAACTGTAACTTACTGCAAGGGTGTGTTACATTTCTTTTGAATTTCCACTTTAAATAGCTAAAACTGTTTTAAAATAGTCCATTTCTTTAGGACGATGTCTCTAGAGGCTTTCTATGCTCCACTCATTCACTGCAAGTTCTAGTTTGAACATAAGGAACATTTGTCAAGCAGGAAGTTAGTAGAATTTATCTACAATCATTGTGAAATGAAAATGTTTTTTTTTTAACTGAAACTATGAAAATTAAAAATAAGTCATTGAACCAGACATATATATTAGTAGGACAAATATGTTTCTGAAGATATATTTTAGTACTAGTAATTTGCATTGCAAAGAAATTTCTTATTTACTTGTTCCAGAGGTGTACCATAAAATCTTGAGTGTACCATTTTCTTTAAAATCATGTTAATGCGAATGAAACTGAATGATATCAAGGTGGCATTTAAAATTTCTAAGTCCAACAGGTAAATTGAATAGTTGTTGTTTTTGAGGTTTAACGCCAATTTCAACATATGTTATATCTCGGCGGTCAGTCCACCTAACCGGTTTTCCTGGATAACTAACCAGTAATTGCCAATTTCTCCGCAAGTGACTGACTACTGTTCCCACATGATCTTCTCTGAATCAGCGGTGAGAGACAAATGAACATAAGACACAATGTCTGAGAACAATTGTCTCGGAGAAATTTTGCCCTGCCCAGGGGTAGAACCAACGACCGATGGATTACTAATCCAGTGCTCTACCTATTGAGCTAAGCGGGCGGGCTCAATTGAATACACTAATACTAGTCTTTATATAGAGATAACTACCGTATTTATTCCAAATGCCCACTTCCTGACAAAATCTGGGCTTTGTGTTCAAACCCAGCTTAGGGCAAGTGGATTTTTCCTGGTTACATTTGGCACCCAGTGTAAATAACTCATAAGTGAAAATGTGATGACATCCTTAGAAAGTCCCACAAGCATTCAGTACTCCAAGAATTCGAGGATGAATTCTGAGGAGGGGGCGTGTGAAGCAAAGCTATAATACAGCACTTCTACTCCCTTGCCTATCAGCTAGCTTTTATGGCAATGTGATAGTCAGTCTGCTTTGTGATCAAGAGTAACCTGAGTTCAAACCCAGCTTAGGGCAAGTGGATTTTTCCAGGTTACATAACTTGACTTGTTCGCAATCTGAGATTCCATGAACAATGACACAAAGAATTAATGTTTTGTAAATCATCAAACACATCAGTATCATATTTTACTCTTCTGTTCACTCCTGCTGAGAGGCATCACATTATGACACTGTGTAAACATTTGTTCCTTCCTGCATCTTGCTGCATTCAAAATTACTGGGTCTTTATTTTTATTTCGGTACTTAGCAACATGTAAACTTTATTCGTGGCACAATTAATCAAATTAATCATTTTAATTTGTAACTAAATAATGTATTCAGACACGGAAACTGTCCTTATTCTTTCTTAGTGATGCTCTGAAATAATTTATAATAACTGCTTGACAGGGACCATAAATTCTGTTTATACAAACTTTCGCCTGCCTATCAAAATATTTGTTCACAAACATTAGCTACCCTTTTCAGTTTCATGTAATTTAATACTGTGTCTATTGAGTAATATCATCATTCTGTTACGAGACTTTTGACAATAACTGAGCTCAATTTTCACATTATCATAATTACGGCTACCAATCATATTATGTCACTGCTGTCAGATTTTCATCTCACTAAAACATTGATGAAGAATGCACCATAAAATGCCACAAATTAAGAACCAATCAGTTGCTACCATTTGCAGGTAAACAAGCAAATTTCAGAATTCAGAGAAAATCTGGTGTCAATTTCTCTGTAAGCACTGCATTACCTTGCGGCCTTGCATAATACAGCAAAAATGCTATTTTGGTCCCTATATTTCTCCCAAGAAGTTTCAGGATGGTATCATAAATATAAAATCTACAAATAACTGCAGAAATACATGATATTCATATTGATGGTAAGTCTTCTACTGTTCAATTTTACCTTGAAATTTGGAATAATATATTTTTTAGGTCTGGGAAGTAGAATAAATTGAAGACCTGTTTTTTTGTACAAGTTGTAAATTATGGAGACAATTCCCAGGATCATTTGTAGCGTTAGTCCTAATAAACGACCATTAAATCCATTTAATTGCTTTAATTACCCTAGTACTGATTGGATAACCAAATTAAACATTCCAAGTAAAAAAAAACGTTAATTAAAAGAATGCCATAGTACGCGGGACAAAATCAATTCTGTTTTGTTCCGCCAATCACTCCCAAGAGACGGGCACGTCAATCTTAAGTTAAAACAAATTCATTATGGGTAATTAAAATTTGTACTGGAATACCAGTATAATTAGAAAACTACTATATTTTGTACGCAAACACACTTAATGAACTACATGTTGGCTCAATGTCAAAATTTCACTGTGGCAGTATATAATACAAGGGAAGTAACCATGATAACTCCTATATAGGAACTAATTCATAGTTGTTCTTGGCTTTTTAACAACAATTTATCAATTGATGACTAAGTCAAAGATACATAAAACAAGAACTGTCACTGTAAGATGACAATGCCACTGAAGTGGTGCTTTGACCTTTTAACTGAAGACCAGTCATTCAGGGGTCAAGGTCAAATAAATATATATCCACCTACTAATAAGGATGTTATGGCCAATGTTAAAGTTTTTGGACAATTGGATCTTCAATGTGGAGGTCATTCAGGGGTCAAGGTCAAATATATATAGGTCAGTGGGAAGGTCTTGTCAAAAGGGGTGTTGTGTCCAAGTATAAAGTAAATCCACTTATTAATAAGGAAGTTTTGGCAAATGTTAAAGTTTTCGGACAGAATGACGGAGGGACAGTTCAAAAACTATATGCCTCTCTTAGGGGGCATAAAAATAAATGAATTCTGCATTAATGAATGGCTCTATTTACATCTACAAATAACAACTGACATCTGCATGGTTTGTACAGGAACTGAAGCAAAAAAATTAAGGACTTTTTAACGACTTTTTTGGCCAGTCTAATGCTTTTAGGGTCCATAATACCTATGTACATGTATAACACTCACTTTAGCTTACCATGTAGACTAATAAGAGATTCCTACCTCCTTTATATCAAGCTTTGTATACATAGATTCAACAAGAGCCATGTTATATATGGTTAATCCCCCCGCCTGGAAGAAGTTACCTGAAGGTTGAACTTTCATACATTTTACCCGGTGAGAGGAAATCCTTAAAAAGCTGTATAGTTATGGTCATGCTGAGTACAGTTTTCAAGTAGAAAAAGAAAAAGGCTTCTGGAGTTATGCTCTGTAATTATTTTTTTCTCAAGTAAATCTGATAAAGGGAAATAACTCTAAAAGTAGGCAAGGTAGTGTAATTGTTCTTGCACAGTGCACTTCCTACCAATGTGCTATGTCAGTGTATTAAGTTTGAAGTAAATCCCTCAAGTACTTTTGGAGTTATGATCTGGACAAAACTTATAAAGTAAATCTGATTAAGGGAAATAACTCTAAAAGTAGGCAGGGTAGAGTTATTGTTCTTGCACATTAATTTCCTATCAATGTGCTTTGTCAGTGTATTAAGTTTGAAGAAAATCACTCAAGTACTTATGGAGTTATGCTTCGGACAAAGTTTTTCAAGTAAATCTGATAAAGGGGAATAACTCAAAAATAAGGCAAGGCAGAGTTATTGTTCTTTCAAACTGCACTTCCTCCGAATGTGCTCTGTCAGTGTATGAAGTTTGAAGAAAATTGCTCAAGTCCTTTTGGAGTTATGCTCCGAACAAAATTGGGACGGACACACAGACGGAGACCATTTCTAATATCTCCTTTGCATTTGGCGGGGGGATAAATAACATTTCAGAACACTGGTTTTAATCTGCAAGGAATAACTTACTTAAAATTGAAATAGTTAACTGTACTAAATGAAACTTCTTTAACACTTAAACAACTGTCCAATGAAATGACTGCACTGAGTTTCGGCATTAAAGGATCTATTCGTCATATTTAGATTTTAAGCGTAAGCTACAAGAATTGTATAATTAAGGGCCTCTGATCGCTATCCATGCTATTTTCAAGGACTTTTTAGGGTCTTATAAAGGCCAATGCTGAAATTTAGGGACTTTTTCAGGCCTGTACGAACCAGGATCTGGCATTTTGAGACAGAAAAAAAAACAACAACTGAAAATTCTCCAAAATGTCTAAATCCAAAGTTTGATGCAACTGACAATCCCCCTCACCCTTTTAAATTTTTTAAAATGAATGTCCATCTTTTTATTTTAATAGACAGTACCACTTTTCCCTTGTTAGAGTGTTTATAAAAAACTTCTGGACTTAAAAGCAAACAGTGCAGATAAAAATTCTGCAATTCTAGAGAAGAAACAAAATGGGATGTTTAGCTAATGAAAAAGCTTTCTATACATTATCCCTTCTCCAGTAGAATGTTTTTGCAGAGGAATTATAACAGGATGTTTCACTCACCAGGAACATATACACCAGAATATCCATATTTAGGATGTATCCCGAGCAGTCCCTGTGGCCGAGTGGGGAAGAAACGCCATCTAGTCCACCATCGTACTTCATCATAAATGTCAGGGTGTCCGTACAGGAGAGAATGCATGGCTGTCTGTGAACCACACCATTCGGCAGCAATATTATCCCACTGAGCACTACGATCAGAGCAGTAGGAAATGCGTTGTTTGATCAGCACCTACAGGAAGACAAAGGATTGGTTTACTGATATAATCTCCAGTACTTTAATGCACATATTACAATATTTCTATAATACTATTACATAATGAAAATGTATTTACTTAGTTCTTACAAACATTCTAACATTTCTTGAGAATAATGTTTTTAAAAAATAAAATATTTGCTTTTTTCTTTTTTTTAATGTGAGTGGGGTGAAAAGACAATTGTCATTTAAAACAGCTGAATCAAGTCTGAAATTTCTATTCAATTTTTACTTCAGTTATTCTGTTACTGCACTACAGGAGCATTTCTATTTAAGCTTTAAGCAAAAACGAAGGTCCAAATATATACCTTTGGAACAGTATGATAGAGGAATGCTGGGTATTCTGTGGGTTGGCACTCCAATGTAAATGATGGGCGGTCTTTATGGCACAATGGTGTCAAGACTGGCAACTCGGGGGATTTCGGGGACTGAAAGCGGAGCATGTACACAATAAAGTACAGAGAAATGGAATTAAGTGAATAAGAAGTTACCTAACTTAATAACCTTTGTATACCTTATAAACAAACCTACCGGAGACAGGTGAGACTAAAGCCGAAGTTGTATACAATTTAAATCAATCTTTTAATGCAGCATATACTGAAAATATTTCAAGTTAAACATGTAAATTATCTAAATAAATTTTCAACATATCCTTCTGAGGTGATTTATCAAAATACCATATTGATTCTTATTACTACAAGAGGGCCATGATGGCACTGGATCACTCACCTGAGTACTTTGGCTGTGGGTTGGCTGTTAAGCAAACATAAGAAGCAGTATCACATTTTTTAATTATCTAGAAACCAAATATCTAAAATATCAGTCAATAAATAAAGACTCTATGACAGAAAATAGAAATACCTATTATTTGCCATGGTGACCTTGACCCAGTGACCTCAAACCCCAACTAAGGGTAGAGATCCATGCAAGGAACCTACATACCAAATATCAAAGATATAGGTCTATAAATGAAGGCGCTAAAAGGTAAAGTAGATAAATCTATTTTAGCCTCTCTGACCTTTATCCCAATCTAACAGAATGGGTTCATGCAAGGTGTCTATATACCAGATATCTAAAATATCCTGAATGCCTCCTGAGCAAAGCTCTAAAGTTTCAGACAAGAAGATTTTCAAATATTGAATATTTTACAAAAATAGGACCAAAGCAGTGGGGCCAATTTTGACCCCCCAGACATAACTTGAATAAATTTGACAAAGGACCACTAGACAATGCAACAGCCAAAATATCTAACCTCTAAGGCATAGAGTTTCAGATAATATTTTTTTTTTAAAATCTTTCCTATATTAGCCTATGTAAAATCGTGTGACTCCGCGGCAGAGCCAATACAGACCAAAAGGGCATAATTTGAACTATCTTGTTAGAGGATCTCAAGATGACGCTCCAAGCAAAATATCTAAGGTCTATAGCTTACGGTTTTTCACAAGATGATTTTCAATGAAAAATACTTCACACAAATAGGACCCCCGGGATTGGGCCAATTTTGACCCCAGGGACATAATTTGAAAAAACTTGGTAGAGGTCTTCTAGACTATACAGCATGCAAAATATTTTAGGTCTTATGCATATGGTTTCAGACAAGAAGATATTTTAACTCTATCATATACAAGCTTATGTTAAGTCATGTGACCCCAGGGCAGGGCCATTAATGACCCCAGGGGCATAATTTAAACAACCTTGGTAGAGAACATTTAGATGATGCTCCATGCAATATATCTAGGGTCTATAGCTTATGATTTCTCACACAAAGATTTTCAAAGATTTTACATAGATAAGCCCTTGGGGCAGGACAAATCTTGACCCCAGGGACATAATTTGAACAAATTTGGTAGAGGTCCACTATTCAAAACTTCATGCCAAATTTCAGAACTCTAGATGGTTTGTTTTCAGACAAGAAGATTTTTATAGAATTTATTCTATATTTCTATATAAAACATATGACCGCTCGAGAGGGGCTCACAGTGACCCTATATAAATAATTTGGTAGAGGTAACAAATTTGGTAGAGGTCCACTAGACAATGCTACACACCAAATCTCCTCTGGGCTTAGCAGTTTTAGAGAAGAAGATTTTAAAAGACTTTTCCTTTATATTTCAATGTAAAACATGTTACCTGTCAGGTGGGGGCCAACAGTGACACTAGGAAAACAATTTGAACAAGCCTGGTAAAGGTCCACAAGACAATGCTTCATGCCAAATTCTAAAATTCTAGGCCTTGTGGTTTCAGACAAGAAGATTTTTAAAGATTTTCTTCTATATTGCTCTGTAAAACTTGTGAACCCTCAGGCCGGGCCAATCGTGACCCAAGGGACATTATTTGAAGAAACTTGGTAGAGGTCCACTAGACAATGCTACACACCAAATTTCAGACCTCTGGCTTAGTTGTTTCAAACAAGATTTTTAAAGTTTTTCATTCTTGTTGCCATGGCAACCAGAGTTCTTTATGGAATGGAATTCTTTGAACAACTTTGGTACAGCTGCACGGAACATCCCTGCAAAGTTTTATCATCTTTTACCTGGTTTAGGAGAAGAAGTTGTTTACAGTCAAAATTGATGGCACACAACGAACACAGGGCGATCACTAAAGCTCACCTTGAGTGCAAAGTGCTCATGTGAGCTAAAAAGCATACCTTTTGTGCCGAGTTACCTACCTTGGTTGGGGAAAGAGGTGGCGTTTTTGTGCCATGTTTCTTGGCATGAAGATTCCGTTGCTGAAGATTTTTCCGCCGCACACGTAAATGCCACTCTGTTTCCCGAACATAATGAATTGTGTGACTACTATGTGTGTAAACTGAACTGTTTGGCCCCGTGAACACAAGGGGTGACATAAGAGGACCTGACATGTTGGTAAAATGTGTTGTTTGAAGGGGCTCAAGCAGAAAACTGTCTTGCTGCAAATGATGACTTCTGAAAAATAAAGTATATTCAAATTTATATTTTCTGTGATACATAGAATATTCACAATTAATGACTGTTTGAAAAAAAGTCTTATTTTTAATCACCATAGGAAGTTAACAAGACCCAAGTAAGCAGGTCCCAAAATCACCCACTGGACAGATTAAAACAGAATCTGCAATGAAACAATGAGACAAAATAAAAAACAAAATAAAAATAAAAGAGAACTTGAGTAAATTTTATTTGTATGCATATAATTATGAAAGTATAATAAAGGATGTCAACAAATATTCGAATATTCACATACCTTACAAATATTCGAATCTGATTTTTGCATTCGAATATTTGCATAAAAAAGATTATCAAGATTTCCAGCTTCATTTTTCTTCAAATTACCAGGTTTAGGAAAATGTTATCAAGAGACAGCTTATCTGTTAGTCAGCAAATTTGTTTTCATAATGCACATCAGTTTGCAATCTGATTATAGTAATTTGCACTTAGTTGAAATGATTGTTGTTTTAACAGTTAACACTACTGGTAATCGCCACGTAACTTTATAAAGGTGCAAAACAAACTCTGTTTGATATATTGTTAATCCGCTAAAGACCCAAAATTTACATTAAATAAAATTTGAATAAAGACTTATTTTCACAATTACGTGAAAGGAGAACGTCAATCGCACGTTCTTCACTCAAATCATTTACCAAATCATTCACTCAGAATAAATTATTTAATTATGACAGTCTGTGACCTTCATATCTATTCTCAGATCAAATGTTTAATCAATTAATGTAAATTAGCAAAAAGTTAATGCAAAATGCCTCCTTTTCAAAAATATTCAAGACAGTGATGTCATCAACGAACCAGAAGTAAGTCATGAAAGACACAAAATTTAATTTAACTGTTTAATATAACTTGATTTATTGTGATAAAAGCTTCAACATATGAGATTGGTATGAAAACAAATTTCAAATATGACCTGATGAATGAAACAGTATAGTTTCAATAAAACAGGGGCAAGTATGTCTATATCGTAAGTGTAGGGGTGTTTGGATATCATAAGTTCGGACTTTCAGAAACAATTACATTTCCTATACAAATATTTGAATATATTCGAATATTCGATACAAATACTTGCATAACAAAAGCAGTATTCATTGACATCCCTAGAAAGTATTCACTGAAGATAACTTACTTTTTCTTATCAGTTCTATGCCAGGTATATCTCTGATATATTGAATAAGCTGCCTTGTACCACAGAAAAACTGCTAACCACCTGTCAGAAAACAATTATAAATCTTAGTAAGTGGTGCCATTAAATTTCCAGCCTTATCCCTCCATTCACAGCCTCTACATAAAAACAAGATTCCTATTTTTTTTATGTATTTCTGCTTTCAACTGAAAAAGCATCTAAATAGAACCTGACTCAAGTTTGCATGTCATTTATACATCTTTTATTCAACAAGCTCTGGAAAAATGTTGTTAAACAAGTCTTTGATGACCTTCACAACACTTTTTCTGAACATGAATGGAAGTTTATATGAAATGTTATCAGGAGTCAAACTGATTTTATCACATACACAATCTTATGTTTGATGTTAAATAACATCTCTGTAACATAAAGAAATATGGAATGTTTTTAGTACATTTGAAAAGTTTGTCAAGTAAACAAAATATTTACATTTCAGTTAAAAATCATCTTCTAGGTATGTCTGAAATACCTTACCTGATGAGCAGGCCACCTAACATATGTGCGTTGAGTTCACCAGGTGACATGCTGATGAAACGAAGGAATGAGAAACAACTATCAACAGAAGAACCTGAAAAAAGGATATTTATTTAATTATAAGCTTGCATCAACTGTGTCTTTTGATCAATACAGCAAATAAAATTTCTTCAAAAAAATATTTCTGACATCTGCATTTCAAATATGATAACATTAAATCAATCAGTTTAAAAGTAATCTTACTTTAAAATCATGCTATAATTATGGGAATATATATAAAAATATATGGACTCCTTTTGTTTACAGTCATGTAACGAACAATATTGTCATTTTACCCTATTAGACTGCTTCATATGAAACCTTCATGAAATGCGTTTGACACAAGTTAAGCAAATGCATGGCTTTAATTTTTTTTCTTTGCTAAAGGCAGCCCTTTATCAAAGAGACAGACACTGCCTGAAGTATTTGCCTTCATTCTGAAAATCTTACAAATCTTCACACGTTTATTCTCTGTTTCTCTTACCTAAAGCTACCCTTTATCTATTAAGGGGCAAAATCCTAGAGTCAAATTGACAGCCAAGTTTTACACCAATACTTCAAATTCATAGAAGCTTATATGTTTTCGACAGACTTACTAGGTTCTGTGTCTGGATGAAATATGGATGAATGGATATGATGAGTATTGTATATACACAGCAAGTTGTACAGTATCTTTCTTCTACTAGGGAAACTGCGGTCTACAAGACCTGGAAAAATAAAAAATAAACATTAAATTATTGCAGCCTTAAATAGTCTGTAATTTGCTGGACTTATGGTTTGTTCCATTGTCATTTCTTAACACGATAAAGTATGCAAAAGAACATGCTTTGAATTTCATAAAACAGTATCTTTGTTTCCTACATTTTTTGTAGGTGTGTTTATAAACTGAAACAAACCCGTATATTTACCTTAACAATGACCAAAACTCTGAGATGACTTGTGGCTTTAACTTACCATCCCTGTAGATCAGTTTTGGTATCAGATACTCTTCTTGCCTATGGTGAAACCCAGATCTAATTTCCTGTCGCTCAAACAGTTCCGGATGATTACACACCTTTCGGAACTGCATCACAAGGTTCATGAGAGAGTTTGCTGTGCTTTGAGCCTGTGACGTGTTCGACATGGCTGTATTCAGCAAGTCCTCGATAGATATCTTATTCTTTATGCCCTGGTACAGTAACCTCTGTCTGGTTGTCAGTGGGCAGTACACCAACACTTCAATCTGGAAGGTACAAGAACATATACATACAAACATTTTCTACATACCACACTGTGAAACAGGCCCTTCTCTTTTCTAGATACTATCTCTCAACCCAGTTTCAAAATTACAATGTCCTAAAGATTTTTTTTAATTGGGTAATATATTAAAATTAGATAAAACACATTAAGGATATTTTTCTTGACCAAAAACTTAAGAAAAAATAAATTGTAATTTCTACAAAACTGAATAGCCAGCAGTTTTAAACTTAAGATTATCACTATCTCTGACTGAAGGTTAAACAATAAAATGTTGAAGAGGTTTTATTTCTTTTAAGATATATTCTATCATTTTAGACACAGAAGTTTTGTTTTATGCTTGTTTATATGATGACTAGAAGTTGTCTTCTTTATAGGGTTTAATCATGCTTACAAAAATATCTTCTGTTGAACAAGAATAAATGACTGTGATGGTTTTAGCTATTTCCATCATTCTGATATACCAAAAAAAAAATACTTTTTCAGCATGAGATTCAGTTATTTCAGGGGAAACAATTTGCAACACACTGGTGTCAGCCATGTAAAATTACTGCCCTTTGAAGGTATATAGTCCTTACCTTGTCTCCAAGTTCATTTTCTACATCTTTTTTCACCCTTCTCAACATAAATGGCTTTAGTATCATGTGTAGTCTTGATAACTGATCTGTAACATACATGTAAACATGAAACCATAATGTAACATCATGCATGGCTTTACATGTATCTAGTGCAATACACCTTGTAATTAATGTGAACGACTTCCACATTGTTTTCAAATTTATATGTAAGATGTTTATACTTATAGAATTTCTAATTGCATTTGTTGTGAAGAACGCATCAAAACGTAGATAATGACTTACTTTCTGTCAACTGAAACACATCAGAATAAATAGTTTTCCCTATCTTTATCAGTACATGGTCTACCACTTTTATCATGGGATAAAGACTTTTTTACATTGTAAGAACGACAATAGGAAATGGTTCAGTGGCGCATTCGGTTACCTCAACACTCAACATTTCACTAAATGGACAGTCATGGGTCTAACCCCACTATTAAGATTTTTTCTTTCCGTTTTCAAGCCGTACACAAGCAAAAAGTTACGTTTTTGAATGGTATTTTGACATTTTTTTTTAATTACGAGGGAAAAAAATTTTCAGCTAAAATCTGGAGTTCAGTAGCTTTAAACATTAAGTTATTCCATTTTTCTTTTTCATTTGGCAACAATATATATCCCTTCACAATTCACTATTACTCCTGAATTGTAAGAAAATAATATGTTAATCATGGCAAATATATAGAGGTTTGCTAAAGAAAAAGATCTGAAAGTAGTTATATAAAGTGAACATATTTTAACAAGGTGACTGAATGATACAAATGTAGGAAACTGAATATCCTTTATGCTGCTGGTAATGTTTTGCCTTTAAGACCAGTGCAGACTATGACGAGACTGCAAACCTATGAATTCTGGTCATAGACTGCTCATCTTTGTAGTCCGATCATGGACTACCAATCCAGGCAGTCTGATCATGGGCTGCACATCCATGCACTCTGGTCATAGACTACAATGTTTGCCATAGTACTGATGTCATGTTAACTGGATACTGGATTGTTGCACCAAGAACTGCTTGTATTTCATTATAAAAAAAAAATATATAAAAATAAAAGGTTTACTAAAATTGTCATTTCAATTGTTTTATATTTTTTACCTTGATCAATGGTATGGTCAAAACTGAGAGACGGACAAATCTATTTTAGAATTAGCAGTGTAAGGGTTATTGAACTTGGATTGAATCAAGTACTTACTTTCATCAATTCCAGACTGCTTCTCCACATGACTTTCTATATCTTTTGAGAACCATTCATTGAACTCATCATGAGAATCAAATAATGTTGGCATGATAAAATGTAACAATGCCCACAGCTGAAAAAACACAAGAATGCAATTCACTAATGATATGTAAACTGATTCTAAAGTTGAATCGTTGATTCTTTATAAATCAGAAAACATGTTCAAATTCCAAAGACATATATATCTATTTCCAGTCTGTATAAATTTGTGTCCCTTTCACTGTACTGCATTAACGCTCAGCACTTAATTTGTTTCTGAAAACTTCCCAGAAGTACAGTTACGTTTTCACCACAAACAAGTATACAAAAGTCCACATGCTAATGTTAGTGATACTATTTTTATCAGGGTCATGCTGTGAATCAATGAATTTGTGTTTTTATTACTGATAAGCATGGAATAGTTACCTCAGCCATACTGTTCTGTATAGGAGTTCCCGTTAAAAGTAATCTATTCCTGCAGTTAAACCCAAGAAGTATCTTCCAACGTACACTGAAATATTCAATATAACCATACAACCTTCGCGGTATCATTTGAACAGTGAGGAAAGTGGACTTTTTTCTAACATATGTTATCTGTCGACATCAGATTCTGTACTATAAACTCTAAATTTCAAAAGAAAAATTACCAAAAGGAAATAGTACAGAGAATAAACTTAATATTTTAAATACAATGTCCTGATTACCATTTTAAGAACAAAACAAGGAAATTGAAAGAAAAACAGTATCGTTTTAAGATCAAACTTTAAAAATTGATAAAACAATATGTTAACTGGAATTACTTTCCTGTCCATTCAAGAATGAAATACATACCTGGAACTACTTTTCAATGCCTGGGCCTCATCCAGGACCATGTACTGCCATTTGATCCTCTGAAAGTACTTGACATCCTGAATGACTAACTGGTAACTTGTGATCACCACATGGAATGATGCCTCCTCCGTATGCAAACATTTCTGATCCCAAAACTGCCGCAACACTCGCCGATCCTGGGTGTTACCCCAATATGGCACAACCTGCGGTAAAAGTATTGTCTTTAAATCAATGAATGAAAACCTGTTAAAACTCTCTCCCACACTGTCCCTATGTACAGTTTATCATTATTATTTATAAAGTACTAATGTTTACAACATGTGACTTTTCTTATATGTGCATAAATTGTGAATATAATTTGGATACATGTTTGCAAATAAAATTTATATACCGCCCTTCCCACCAAGACCACTGCTTTTGAATCAATCAAAATGTATGCAACTCTTTCAGAAAATCCAGTAACAAAAGCAAAACATAAGAGATTTTTTCTGTTTTCATTTTTTTTTTTCTGTTTTACAGATTTCCTCTTTCTCTTTATCCTCTGTGTTTTCTTCTAATGGGACACTACAAGTTTTTTTTTATAAAATAATACTAACCTTGAACTTTGGAATAAACCTGGAGCACTCCTGCTGCCAGTTGTGTAGAGTGGAAGCCGGGGCCACAACCAGGAATGGACCCCAAATCCCATAGGCCTCAGCCAGGTGGGCCAAGCAGGCCAGGCTTTGTACAGTCTTTCCCAGACCCATTTCATCAGCCAGAATACCATTTATACCCTGATCATACAAGCTGGCCAACCAGTTCATACCCTGCAAACAGGAAGCCCAATGACAAGTTCCATACAACACTGTTACATATCCTTAGGATCAAAATTGTCAGAGTTTATCAGCAGGTAGAACATCAAATTTTACTTCTTGACAAGTAATTAGAGCCATATATCACACTACTATGTTTTGTTCTAAAAACCAAGATCTGTTATGTGGGAGAATATAAAATTTGTGCTATAACTGTAGAACTGACTTTTACATACCTTAAGCTGGTAACCTTTCAACTTGCCCTCAAACATACTGGGCTGGGGTCTCTCATCACCTACTGTTGCAGGATTGGCTAGAGAGTTTGCACCTAGCAGACAGAAGTGCTTCTCTTAGTTAACAGGTAGTAAAATGATCATACATGTAAATTAAACACAATTCAAACTTTACCTTCATAAGCTATGCTGTGAACCACAGTTAAAAACTCCTTTCTTTCCAATTTCAAGTATAAATAGTGAGAATTCTGGGGGGGGGGGGGGGGGGGGGGGAAACCAGCATTTAACCAGCTTTTTTTTCTCTGGAGAACTTCAATGACGGTCTCAAATTAATTGTCAGAGTATTGAAACATACAGCAAAACTAGGAATCTGTCCAGAGGACATGTGTGAACCCTGCAGGGTCAGTTTCCAAGACAAGGAGTGGGTTGGCAATGTATATGTAAATTAACTGAAAACTTCCAGGTGCGCAACCTTACTTGCTGGTATATATTCCTGTATAGTTTCAAGACCCTGGGTACCATAGTGTTGGCTGAGTACCAGTATGTGACAGGAAGCTTTTGGTAGCTATTTTCATTAAACCAAGGGCCATAACTCTGCTCCAACTAGAAGGATGGAAATGAAAAACCCCAGGTGCACAACTTCACTTGGTGATATATATCCCTTTAAAGTCTCAAGACCCTGGGTACAACAATGTTGACTGAGCACACGACATAGCTTTTTTTCCACTAAATCAAGGACCATAACTCTGCTCTCCCTGGGAGGAAGGAGATGAAAAACCCCACACAACTTCATTTGCTGATCTATATCCATGGGAAGTTTCTTACCATAAGTCTAATAGTGTTGGCTGAGTGCACGACCAAACTTTTTGGTAGCTACTCTGACTAAATTAGGGGTCATAACTCTGCTTTCCCTGGATGAAGGGAGAGGAAAAACCCCAGGTGTACAACTTCAGTTGCTGATCTATATCACTGTTAAGTTTCATGACCCCAAGTGTAAAAGTGTTAGCATGACACAAACTATCAGACAGATAGACAAGAGCAAATCTAAGTGCTCCCATCTGTTCTTTGAAAACTCAGTTGTATTACTGGGTTGGTCATAATTCAGGGTTGGCTGCTAGGCAAGTTTCTACAGATGAATAAACATTTTCTTTTTTATACATGAGCAAACTATGTCCTGGTCAGTAACTTTAACAATACAATGATATACATAACAACTTTAACCTTTGATCAACAAGTTAAAGTCCTAGTTATGGTCACCCTTGTTTTCTTTCAATTTTCACAAGATACGATGGAAGATAAATACAAAATTTCATTTTTAAATGAACAAATAAATAAAACAAGAGGGCCATGATGGCCCTGTATCGCTCACCTGAGTATGACTGCTTTTTACAAAAGTGGCTATGGACCTGGTTAACTGACCCCAGATGACCCATTTTCGAACTTGACCTAGAAATTATTGAAACAATCTTTCTGACAAATTTCCAGGTTGTTTGGACTGAAAATGTTACCACTAGAGTGTTAACAAGGTTTTTCCATATTTGGGCTCTATGACCTAGTTTTTGAACCTAGATAGCCCATATTCGAACTTGAGCTAGAAATTATCAAAACAATCTTTCTGACAAATTTTCAGGGTATCTGGACTGAAAATGTAGCCTCTAGAGTGTTAAAAAGGTTTTTCGATATTTGGGCTCTGTGACCTAGTTTTTGACCCTAGATGACCCATATCCAAACTTGAGCTACAAATAATCAAAACAACTTTTCAGACAAATTTCCAGGATATTTGGACTGAAAATGTATCCTCTAGAGTGTTAACAAGGTTTTTCGATATTTGAGCTCTGTGACCTAGTTTTTTACCACGGATGACCCATATTCGAACGTGAGCTAGAAATCATAGAAGCAACCTTTCTAACAAATTTCCAAGTTATTTGGAATTAAAATCTTACCTCTAGAGTGTTAACAGGTTTTTTTTTCATATTTTTGGCTCTGTGACCTTGTTTTTGACCAAAATGACCCAAACTCGAATTTGAACTAGAAATCATCAAACCAACCTGTCTGACAAATTCCCAGGACATTTGGACTGAAAATGTTACCTCTGTAGTGTTAAAAAGGTTTTTACATATTTGGGCTCTGTGACCTAGTTTTTGAACCCAGATGACCCATATCCAAATCAGAGCTAGAAATCATAGAAACAACCTTTCTGACAAAGTTCAAGGACATTTGGACTGAAAATGTAACCTCTAGAGCATTAACAAGGTTTTTCTACTTTTGGGCTCTGTAACCTAGTTTTTGACCCCAGATAACCTATATTCAAAATTGAGCTAGAAATCATTGAAACAATCTTTTTGATAAAATTCCAGGTTATTTAAACTGAAAATGTAGCCTCTAGAGTGTTAACAAGCTTTTTCTATATTTGGGCTCTGCGACCTAGTTTTTGAACCCAGATGACCCATATTCAAACTTGACTTAAAAATCATCAAAGCAACCTTTCTGACAAATTTCCATGATAATTGGACTGAAAATGTAACCTCTGGAGTGTTAATAAGATTTTTCTATTTTTGGGCTCTATGACCTAGTTTTTGAACCCAGATGACCCATATTCAAACTTGAGCTAGAAATCACAGAAGCAACCTTTCTGATAAATTTCCAGATTATTTGTGCTGAAAATGTTACCTCTAGAGTGTTAACAAGGTTTTTCAATATTTTTGGCTCTGTGACCTAGTTCTTGACCCTAGATGACCCATATTCGAACTTGAGCTAGAAATCATTGATACAACTTTTCTGACAATTTTTCAGGATATTTGGACTGAAAATGTAGCCTCTAGAGTGTTAACAAGCTTTTTCTATATTTGGGCTGTGTGACAGACATTAATCGATCCTATTATCTCACCATGAGCCTATGGCTCAGGTGAGCTAAAAAAATAAAATAATACAGCAACTGTACTGAATCCCAAAAATTTAAGTAAGTAGAAAATACTCACAAGTAATTGTTTCGAACTGAATTTTCTGAAATGAATGAGATATCTAAATCAGTATAAACTGTAACAATATGTCTTTTTAAGGAATTATCATTTTGTTTCTTCAAAGCAAATGAAAATAGTTACTGTATGTCACTATAGCATCTGTCAATCAATAAAATGAACAGGTGTAGAATTACAAATTACTTAATTGCATATGCAAATTCTTTTTTTTTTAATTTCATTTATAGAGGAGTCATTATTTTTCAATATACATGCATCTTATGCATATATACTATATTAATCTACTGGGAGAAAGTCTGCATGTCTCAATAAAAAATGAATAACTTACAAATATTACTTAGAATTTTCAAAGTCTGACAGCACAAGATTCATGTATATCAGATACAGGCCAAATTAAAATAAAGTGATACGACCAAAAAGCGATTATAAAATATATCAGGTCTGGTATGAAGACTTGGCATTTCTACTGTACATATAAATAGTGCTGTGTGTGCTATATACATGAGAATTTGAACTGTGGCTTTTGTCACCTTGACCTTATTTCAAATGTCATAACTCTATACATATTTGTAAAGAATTCTATATATATACAACAAATGTAAACTCTTTCTCTCAAATACAAACCTTTGCCTGATGAGCCTCATATGCACTGTTGGCATTCCTCAATGCTTCTTGCTTGGCCGCTTCAGCATCTAAAAACAGAAGAATCAAAACATCAGTGTTACAAAATAAGATCTACAATCTCTGCCTAGTAAGCATAAGTCAGTCAAACTTGTATAACACAATCTTAGAAAATATTGATTTTACCTTAGTGACTGCTAAGACATGTTTTGTTCAGCCTCTGATTAGCTTAAATTACAAAGAAAGACAGGCTCAAATTACCAAGCATGTCTGAATTCACCTACACATGTATTTGTCTGGCAGTGACAAGCAGGTTGGGGTATTGCCTTGGATGTCACAATATATATTTCAGAAACTGAAGTGAAGCACTATAATTCTGCAAGGTGTAAATATAAAACAGTTTACATACATTACACCTAAAACCTGGCTAACCTATCACAGTATTTTATCATTACCAAATCCTGAAATTAAACCCTCATTCAATGGCAGCATAACATAAAAAAATCTTTC
The DNA here is from genome assembly GCA_012932295.1 of Cyclina sinensis. Lineage (NCBI taxonomy): Eukaryota > Metazoa > Mollusca > Bivalvia > Venerida > Veneridae > Cyclina > Cyclina sinensis. Next base: position 40,530,525 of record JAAONU010000011.1, read on the forward strand.
TTTTTTTTCCAGATTAGGTCCTATTAAAAGTCCTTGTAAAGCAGTCACAAGTTTTTTCAGCCCTTTATCTCATGGTTTTGTGAATAGGTGGTTGCTCCTTTTAGACAATTTTTTTGTCACAAAATGACAATTTTTGAGAAGAGAATTTTTGTATTTATCACACAGGGTTGGCATTTGAAAAGTTACCATTTAAAGAGACAACTGTTTTTCAGGTATTCACACATTTCTGTAAAATATAGTTAACTTCTGGTTCGGAAAGGTAGTTGTTTCTTATTATGTAAATGCTTACTATTTACTGCAAGTTTAGAGTGACGTCTGGTCCACAAAAATAATTAAGTGGGAATTTAGACACTGTTAAAATATACATACTTTACAGCATGGGATTTTTTTTTTTTTTTTTTTGAATACTGGACCCGCTCCAAAAACTCAATAAATACAGAACTGAATTTAACAGAACACAAACTACATGAAGCCTGGTCTTGTATTATAAAACATATATCTTACCATACTCATCATTGACAGTGTCAATCAGAAATTCAGATTTCTGTTTGTCTGTCTTTTCTTCATCCAGTTTCCTTAAGATTTTATCTCTTGCTGACTCAGACTCTCCAGTAATTTTCCGTGCCATAAAATGGGCATATAACTCTGTCTGGGTTATCAGAAAGTTCAACTTCCGCTGCTGTCTTCTTGCCTACAATTAGGGAAATAATTTGGTACGTTAAACAGATTTCAGATCATTTTCATCATTTTTCTATATCTTTATACAATAATATTGACTAGTACCTAGAGCAAACATTAGTATTACTTTTTACCTTTTGTGAGTTCTATGTCAGTTTTTCAAACCACTGATCTCATTTCCAAATAACATCGGGCCTTCACCTCATTTTAATACATTATTTATTGCCATGAGATGCAATTATATTATTTTGCATCTGAACACTGTGTAAGTTATTCTATATGTTAATAAATAAGTGATTTGATATTGGCCCTGTTATTTGTCCGAGGGCAGTCGTATTGGCCCTCGGCCTATGGCTGACCCTCGGACAAATAACAGGGCCAATATCAAATCACTTATTTATTGACAATTTTATTAAATAACAACAAATACTTATACTTAATTATGCGTAATTCTCTCGACATATCCCCTGATCTTCGCCAGACGACATTTGTAATTGATCATAGTCAGAAAATGCTTGTTTGTGTTTATGTAAAATCAACACGTTGTAAACTTAAAAATATTGTCGGTTAAACACTACCAATTCATGCCGTGAATGTTTGAAATTACATTAATTTATGCAACTTGTCGGCGTCCACAGATAGAACAAAATGGCTGCCATTTTCAGAAGCTTTTTGCTGAAATCTATATCAATTTTGGCCCTGCATTATTAGCCAATCAAATTACTTCAAATGCAGGCTTTATATCTATATCACTTTTCGGCCCGGGGCCGAAAAGTGATATAGATATTGGCACTGTTATAAAGCAGGCCGTTGTGTTACTGAACGTGGCAGGTGCCTTTTTATAGGACTAATAACTTTTAGTTATTTAATAAAATACCGATTAAACTGACTCAACCTCAGATAATGGTATTAACAACTGAGTGCACTTCTTAATATAAGAACTGCACTTATCTAGTCTTGCAATTTTCTCCAGTATTAAAATATCTACTTCTTGATACCAAGAATACTGACCAAGCTGGTATGCATAACTGTAATGTAATTGAGCTTCAATAGCAGTGGTTAAGAGCATTTGCCTTTGATCAAGAGGGTTTTGCATTTGAATCCTCTCTGAAGCATGACATGTGCCCATGAGCAGAGACACGTCATTGTAATGTCTCAAACCACCTAGCTGTGAATGGGTACCAGTAATGAATAATGTTCCTAAATCTTCTCTCAATATATTTGATCGATCTGAGTTGGTGTCTCAAGAGTGATTCAAATAAGCCTGGTTAGCTAGCAATGTAATCTAGCCAAAGGATTTAACAAGAAAAATAAAATCAGTGCCTGAATTAAGTCTAAACCGCGTACCTACCTCACTCATCTCCAAATCCATTTTCCGTTTCTCCAGAGCTTCTTTCTCCACTCTCTTCCTATGGTCTTTCTCGACCTTCTCAAATCTCTTCCAGTAAACCATCATCTCTCGGGCAAGTCGGCGTGCCTTTGACTGCGAATCTTTCGTTTGCTTCTGAGACTGTATAGCTGCACGACGCACCTCTCGCATAGACTGCATAGATATCTGAAATCAAAATTACCAAAGTCAAACGGGTTTGTGTAGTCTATACTATTGCTTTGAATAAGATAATTTTACGCCAGAATTATTATTATCTAACACAGAGGGCATCCATAAAGGAATAAACACCAAATCATAAATGTCAATTTTTCTTGTGTCAAGCAGAGGTAACGCCATGTTTTAAAACATGATGACATAATCATGTGAATAGATTTTAATAGATATCAACACTATACAGCAAAGTGCAGAAAAAAAATCATGACCTATTTACCAGTTCAGCTGGTCAATGCATCTGTCCTGCTGCTTGTCAATCTTTACTTACCTTTTTCAGTGTTGCAAGCATTTCCTTCCTAGCAGATACTTTTTGTTTCTGTGCCTAAAAATACAGAGATATAGTAATGTTTGCTGGCTATAGTATATCACAACGACAAAACAAACAAAAATTTCAGAATTCATAAATTTTTAACATTATTACTTCAAGCCAGAGTAGGATAAAACGTATCAAATCAAAAGCATGGCAGGTAAATTACTGACTACAAGAGAACTTCTACGGTAAAATGCTTAAAATTGTATTCCTTTACAAATAACAATACATGAAAGCATCACCTTTCAGCTGAAAGCTCTATATTTTACTGAGCCTTAAACTTCAGAACCATGGCAAAAATTCGGTATTTATACAAGAGGGCCATGATGGCCCTGTATCGCTCACCTGAGTATGACAGCTTTTAACTAAGTTGCTATGGACCTGGTTAATTGGCCCCTGATGACCCATACTTGAACTTGACCTAGAAATTATTAAAACAATCTTTCTGACAAATTTCCAGGTTATTTGGACAGAAAATGTTACCTCTAGAGTGTTAACAAGGTTTTTCCATATTTGGGCTCTGTAACCTAGTTTTTGATCCCAGATGACCCATATCCAAACTTGAGCTACAAATCATCAAAACAACCTTTCTGACAAATTACCAGGACATTTGGACTGAAAATGTAGCCTCTAGAGTGTTTACAATGTTTTTCGATATTTGGGCTCTGTGATCTAGTTTTTGATTCAAGATGACCCATATTCGAACTTGAGCTACAAATCATCAAAACAACCTTTCTAACAAATTTCCAGGATATTTGGACTGAAAAAGTAGCCTCTAGAGTGTTAACAAGGTTTTTTCAATATTTGGGCTCGGTGACCTAGATTTTGATCCTAGATGACCCATATTAGAACTTGAGCTAGAAATCATCAATACAACCTTTCTGACAAACTTCCAAGATATTTGGACTGAAAAAGTAGCCTCCAGAGTGTTAACAAGGTTTTCTATATTTAGGCTCTGTGACCTATTTTTTCAACCCTGATAGCCCCTGTTCGAACTTGTCCGAGAAATCAATGAGATAAACATCCTGACCAATTTTCATGACAATTGAGGCAAAAATGTGACAAACTAATTGTGGACGAACGGACGGCGGACAAAATGCGATCACAAAAGCTCATTCTGTCACTACGTGACATGTGAGCTAAAAAAACATTACGCCCTCACTCTCTTCATGGCAATTTGTTTTGACCTTTATAAACAGTACAGATGACCGGTCTGATACTACATGGAATACAGTTCAGAAAGTTTTCAGTCAATGCCCCTATACAATATCAATGTGTTAGGTGAATGATGTCAAAACTTGCTAGTAATAAGGGTTAAACAATAAACAAAATGACTACATACTGTACGTCCTATCAGCGGCATGAAAATGACATTAACAACATTTGCATATACAAAAGATATCACCAAGAAAAATTACCTTTGGGATTTCCTTCTTTGCAATATTCACCCAGATCCTTCTTCTTTTAGCCTCCGCCTGCTCTGGTGTTAATTTCTTCTCCTTCAGATACCCCTTCTCACTCTTGTGCTGCTTATGAGCCATTATGGCTTGTAGAAGAACTGGGTCCATGTCCTCCCCAAACTGAAGAGTATTCACAGAATTATTCTTCATAGTATAACTAACAAATATTGGGTGAATGTCCCAAGGAAACTGTAACAGTTAAGAATATGCATTATTATGCATTGTATATACAAAAAATAATGTATACAGGAAGTTGGACATGTTGGTGTCTTTTTGTTTTGTTTTAATTCCTTGGAAAACCACTCTTAAAAAGACCACAAAAAACCTAAGGTTTATATGAAATTTGATTTCATATATGGTCTCAACAACTTAATTAAATCAATCAGCAATTACAGGATATGAGAAGAATTTTTTCAAAAGGTAGTTTGAAATAATTATCTCTGGTCCCCAAAAATGTGACACCAAAACTGACCTACTGAAAAACAATTAAATTCTGGTTTTGCCTGATGCTTTGCACAGTATTTTAGTGATGAATGTAAGCAGATCACCTTACTGTCTTCCCTGAGATGTAAAATTACTAACTGAACTCTGAAAGGCACTACCTGATTTCTCACAAAAAGCTTCAGATCAATAGAAGGGTTCAAACTTAAACCACTTAACCAGTAGATGGTATATTTACACCCATGAATGTTCACTTAAGTACCTTATCAAAAATCAGTTTTCAATAACAAAGCTCTGATAGTGCCTTCTCAAGCCCTCTTCTTATGTCTATACGTACCTCCTCATCATCTCCATTTTCTAAAATCTTCTCTTTCTTCAACTTCTTCAACTTGGCTAGAAACAAACAAACAAACAACAATAAACAAATGAATAATCAAAAATGTAGTGGTAGCTCTACAGTGACCATAGAAAAAGCAGATCATTTCAGACCTGTATAGTACAGGTAGAAGACTGATTGACACAGACTAGAATACTATATAACCCTACAAGTAAAAATCAAACTAGCAAAGACCAGAAGACTTCACAACCTTACAAGTAAGAGTTCAACTGACACAGACAAGACTACTTTACAACCCTATATGAGTCAAACTGACATAGACCAGAACTCTTTACAATATTGTATAAGTACAACTGACACAGACCAGAATATTTTACAACCCTACAGATAAGAGCCCAACTGATGTTGACCAGAAATTTGAATACACTACAAAAGTCCAACTGACATAGACCAGAAATCTTTACAATGCTACCAGTAAGACCCCAACTCACACAGACCGGAAGACTTTACAACTATTCAGGTGAATGAGTCTACGTGACAAAGGCCAGAATAATTTATAACCCTACAGATAAAAGAGTCTGAGTGACACACATGTAGACCAGATTACTTTACAACCCTACAAGTCTGAATGACTAAGAAGAATACTTGACAACCCTACATGTAAGAGTTCAACTGACACAGACCAGAATACTTTACAACACTAAAGGAAAAAACTTCTGATGAACTTAAACAAGCATTCTTTACAACCCTACAAGTAAGAATCTGACTGAAACTAGAACTGCCACTGTCATGGTGTGTATACCCAAGCATAGCGCTTTGTCAGAATCAACAGGGGTCATTTAGAGGTCATGGACAACCTCACTGCCAAATCTGAGGGTAGTACATTGCTTAGTTATGTATTCTACATGTTTTTTAGTGGCAAAGATCAAAGTAACCATTACCTTTGACCTATTACCTAAAATCTGAAACTGCAATTGCATGACCTGAACCCCCCTGTGGGCAAAAGGATTGTTAAGTTACAAGCGGACAAGGAAAATCTGTTGGACGGATGGACGGACGGACAAGTTGATTCCAGTATACTCCCCTTACAACTTCCTTGTGCGGAGGTACAACAAATTTTCTTTTTATTACATGTTTTTTAATGGATTTAAGTCATTTTTACTCATTTATGCCACGTAACTGGGAGGTCAAGTTTTTGAGTGAAAGCCACTGTAACCATGGCCTTTGACCTAGTGACCTCAAAATCACTACTGGTCATATACTAGTTATGACCAACTTCCATACCAAATAAGAAGACTGACGGTCAAAGAATTCTTCAATTATTGGGCGGAAGTTATTGGGGTGAAAAGGAAAATCTGACAGACGGACGGACAGATAGACAGGTTGATTCCTGTATACCCTCATTACAACTTCTTTGTGTGGGGTTATAACAAATTTTCTGTTTATTACATGGTTTTTAATGGATTTAAGTCATTTTTACTCATTTATCCCTTGTAACTGGGAGGTCAAGCTTTTGAGTGAAAGCCACTGTAACTATGACCTTTGACCCAGTGACCTCAAAATCAGTAGGGGCATGTACTAGTCATGACCAACCTCCATACCAAATATGAATTCTGAAGGTCAAAGGATTCTTAAATTATTGGGCGGACAAGCATTTTTTAGTCAAAGCTCCTGTGACCATGACCTTTGACCCAGTGAACTGAAAATAAATAGGGGTTATCTACTGGTCATGACCAACCTCCAAACCAAATATGAAGACTGTGGGTCAAAGGATTCTTAAGTTATTAGGTGGAAAAGCTTTTTTTAGTCAGGGCTCCTGTGACCTTGACCTTTGACCCAGTGACCTAAGACTGAGTGTCAAAGGATTCTTAAATTATTGGGCGGACAAACTCCTGTGACCATGACCTTTGACCCAGTGACCTCAAAATAAACAGGGGTCATCTACTGGTCATGACCAACCTCCAGACCAAATATGAAGACTGTGGGTCAAAGGATTCTTAAGTTATTGGGCGGACAAGTTTTTTGTAGTCAAGGCCCTTGTGATCTTGACCTTTGACCCAGTGACCTAAGACTGAGGGTCAAGGGATTCTTAAGTTATTGGGCAGACAACCTTTTTTTAGTCAAGGCTCCTATGACCTTGACCTTTGACCCAGTGACCTCAAAAGTAAATTGGGGTCATCTACTGGTCATGACCAACCTCCAGACCAAATATGAAGACTGTGGGTCAAAGGATTCTTAAGTTATTGGGCGGACAAGTTTTTTGTAGTCAAGGCCCTTGTGATCTTGACCTTTGACCCAGTGACCTAAGACTGAGGGTCAAGGGATTCTTAAGTTATTGGGCAGACAACCTTTTTTTAGTCAAGGCTCCTATGACCTTGACCTTTGACCCAGTGACCTCAAAAGTAAATTGGGGTCATCTACTGGTCATGACCAACCTCCAGACCAAATATGAAGACTGTGGGTCAAAGGATTCTTAAGTTATTGGGCGGACAAGGAAAAACCGATGGAAGGCCGGGGGGGGGGGGGGGGGGGGGGCAAACAACAGTAATTAATACCTTTAATTTTTCTTTCCATCTTTTTCTGATCCTTTGAAATTTTCTTCTTGGGACCAAGAATAGCCTTCTGCTGGTCTGGGAAATGGTCATAGTTCGAGAGTAATCCGGTGGAGTAATACTCATACTGATGGAGCTGCCAAAAGAAACATCATGATATTTGTAAAATAATACTAACACATATAAGGAAATATCTCCTTTGTAACCACCAGGAAACAAGGGTGAAAACAACCAGGTATCATTTGTGTGTAGGTCAACAGAGCATGACAAAAATAAGACCGACATCAGGCCTTTATCATTATTTACTTCTCTACTATTAAGGCTGCAATTTCAGCCCTCTTTTCATGGTTTCGGTTGAAGGTGTTCAGTTTTTCACTTAAAGGGAAATTTATATCTGAAATGACAATGGGGGAATTTTTCTGATTGAATAAGGTTTGATTTAAAAGAAACAAATTCATTGTACCTGAAGCATTCATTGTATTTTCTGCTGTTCACAGTATTTTTCTTATAAAAAGATAGGTTGTAGTTAATGAAGTGAGGAAGATAGCTGTATCTTGAAAATGTTGGTCAATTTATAAAAGGGCCTCCTCAAAAAATGATATTGCTTTTGGTTTGGAACTTTGGAACAAACATTTTGGGAAAACATATACTTTTCAGTTTGCAGGATTAGGACAAATAATGACTAGAAATGGGTGTATCGTTGGTTTGTTTCTTAGAAGGTCTAAAACTTCAAAGTAATTTAACTTGACACACTAAAAAGATAAACAATTCTAAGCTGATGTATTCTTATATCTACCAACTGAAAACAAAAATTAACATTTAAACAACAGTCTTTAAAGTTATGAATAATTTCTTTCCAAGAAAGTAAATGAAAATCTTAATATTATATATGACAAACAAGGGCAATCAGTGATCACATGTGTCGCCTGATGATAGCCAAATAAACAGTAGTATTGAGAGGTGATTGGACAGTTTGTAGGCTAAAAAGCATTTTTTATTCAAGGGTCATACCTCAGCCAAAAACCATTCAACTGAAAAACCTGTAAAACATGCACAAGTACTTGAGGTACAGAACAATCCTGTAACATTTCATTTTAATTGTTTTAGTAGTATAAGAGAAGTAGTCCGGACAAACTTTAAAAATAAAAATCATTAAAGGGCCATAACTCTCACAAAAATCATTGGACTGGAAAATGCCGATGATATGCACAACTAGACTTGGTACTGATCATTCCTGTAAAGTTTGGATGAAATCGCACCAGTAGTTTCTGAGGAGAAGTCCGGACAAGTTTTGTGATGGATGGACGGACAGACAGACGAAGGAGAAGTGATCCCTATATGTCACGGCTACTTCATAGCAGGCAACACAAAAAACCCCAAACTGTGTGAAAATGATGTTCCTACCTCAGGATCCTGATAGAACTGCATCTGATGTTTACGCTGATACTTATGCAGTTTGAGCATGTTCTGTAACTCTGCCTCTGTGATTGGCACTTCATCTTCCTCATCTGATGAACTGTCACTTAGTAAGATTGCCTGAAATAGAAATTTATTCCAAATATCTCATCAGGTACAAATTTCCTATTTTTCCAGGAAAAAGTGTATCTTTTAGTCAATATCAAGGGACGAATTGCAAGAAGGTTCTAAGAGTTATAAAATAAAGAAGGAGATAGCAGTTGTTTTTTTTTACATTAACCTCTAAATATGTACAAGAATCTTGTAAGGAAAGTATTTAATGTAAGCAAACAGTGTATGGGAACGGGAATGTCTGTATCTGTTAGTATACAGAACAAAATCTTTAACCCAAAAATAGCTGATAATGTTTCAGCCAGACACACTTGCATAATTTAGGCATGTGCTTCTAAGCTTGACATCAAACAATATAAACTTAATTATTTTATTCAAAGCACTTTCGCTTTTATCTTTCTTTTTCAATGCATGCACAAGCATATTCCTACTGAAGTACTGTGTTATAACACAAAGTTTAACAACTTTACCCTGTTATGGGTTCTTAAAACACACATCTCTCTCTTTCATTATAAAATAAAACTGTCTTCTAACTGTTACATAAGCTTACAATTTAATGGTAGCTTTCTACAGTAAACCTTACCTTTAACCATTTTCTGTTTTTCTTCACTTTACCGAAGTTATACAGTCTGTTTTTATCAGCCTTTCTCTCTGAAATAAACAATTCAATCTGAGATATGTAACTCCTCCTTTTATAAAATACTTTTCAAAATAGCTTCAAGCTTACAAGGTCAGTAGCCTGCTTGCAATACACATCACACTAACTAACTACATGTAGCTGAAATGAAACAAACCTGAAAAACAAGAGAGAAGAATTCTGGATCCAAATGACTACATGTATCAATTTTGGATCAACACTAAAAATTCAGTGCAATAACATTATTTGTTTATTTGTATCTGTAAGAATATCAGTTGTTATGCAACAACAAGATCCTTTAATACCTGAAAAAATTAAGTTCACTGGAAATCGACACACAACTCACCTCTTTGTTCTCCCAGTTTGAATTTCTCTTGCCAACAATCTTTAATTCTGAACAGTATTGAAAATTATGAGCAGCTACATTCATGGCAGGAATGCGGTGACATTTTTCAAAGCCTTAACAAAAATCTTCCATTTGATTAGTTGGTCAAGACAACATTTTCTTTGAAGCTAGTATGGCCAAGCTGTACCAGAGGGATAAAATGACATCTATTATGATTCTCTTTATTAAAGAATGGACTAACAGACACATGCAACGACAGACAAGGTGACTCCATTATACCCTCCCCTTCCAAATCCATTTTATGGGTGTATAATGATTCCAGTATACTCCCCACAACTTTGTTTTGTGGGGGTATAATGACAGAGTTATCGAAGGGACACAAAAAACAGCCCCCAATTTTGAACTCTCACCCCAAAGTCTGACCTTGACCTTGGAGGTCTTGCGCATGACAAATAGTCTCATGCTGGTGAACATTTCTGCTAAGTATTTCTAAAATCTATTCATAAATGACAGAGTTATGGAACAAACATGAAAAACAGACCAAACTTCTTGAGCTTTCACCTTTGTGACCTTGACCTCAGAACGATGCTAGTTATAAATCTAGGGGTGAATGCAAAAAAGTGATATCTGCCTCTGTATTTATAGCACTTGGAACTATTTTGTATTCAATGCTCGAAATGTTTTCAAGTAGCATAAAACACCTACTATCCTTACCTGCTTTAGTAATTGTAATTCCATTGAACAATTTATTCCCTTCTGCATCCTTCTTTGTACAAGGTTTCAGAATTTCTTTCTCGATGCTAAAGTCTTCCTCAGTTGGTTTTATTATTTCCTCCACATATGTCAAGAAAGGTTCAAGTCTTAAAGCATTTTCTATCTTCTGGATATGCGGTGGATTGGCTAGCTGTTGACCATAGTCATGGTCAAAGTGGAAATCCATTGCCGTCAACTAATTTCTTCGCTAATACATTTTTCTACAAAAACATATCAAAATCTTATAAATGGTGTCAGGTATTTCTGCAAGAATGTTTTTTGCATCAAAATTAGTTAGATATTTACTGAACTTATAGACAGCAACTCGGAAATTCATTCCATGAAAGTTGACAAGTCCAACAGGAATAAAACTCTTTAATAAGGTGTGAACCTTTCTTCTAAATCAAAGTTAGTGAATGACACTACTTTGTATAACAAGAGAGTACAATGTAAATGTTTGATGAACAGTGCAGTTAAAACAATCTATGTAAAACATGTGACCCCTGGGGCAGGGCCATTTTTGACCTAGGAGCCATGATTTGAACAAACTTGGTAAAGGTTCACTGGACAATGCTGCACACCAAATATCTAAACTCTAGGCCTTGCGGTTTCTGACAAGAAGATTTTTTAAAGTTTTTCCTACATAACTCTATGTAAAACATGTGACCCCTGGGGCGGGGCCATTTTTGACCCTGGAGCCATGATTTGAACAAACTTGGTAGAGGTCGACTAGATGATGCTTCATACCAAATATCTAAGCTCCAGGCCTTGAGGTTTCGGAGAAGAAGATTTTTAAAGATCCAACTTCTAAAATCTAATTTTAGCTCCAGTGAACCAGAAATGCAATGGACCAGAACCATTTGAACAATCTTGGTAGAGCTTCATGCAAGGAACATCCCAGGCAAGTTTCATTTAATTTGGCCCTTTGGTTTCAGAGGAGATGTCATTTGAATGAAAAGTTGACGACGGACGGACTGACGACAGACAAAGACTGATTAGGAAAGCTCATCCTGAGCACTTTGTGCTCAGGTAAGCTAAAAATATGTTTTATTTTATGAAATAAATATAAATCATTCAACAAATGATTAATATTAAATTTAGTAAATTTTGAAGTGATTTGGAAAAGTTTAGGTTTTAAAAAGCATTACCTTAATATTTAAGAAATATGATGAAATACAAGGATTAATTCGTAAATGAGTTACAGATAAATAATATACGATGTCTTTGCAAATTCTGTTGATTAAAACATCTAAGAAGGTGGTGCTTCCATATTTAAAGGTGAGAACATAACCAAGGAAACAATATGTCATAATACAATCCGGTTTGTTTTCAGTTATTTATCTGAACTATTTTAATCCCTTTGATGATGGCCTCTTTGAAATTTTTTTTGATTAACATTGCATAGAGGGTGGTGCCTCCATATTAAAAGGTGAGAACATAAACAATGAAAAAAATTGTCATTAATTTAATCATGTTTATAAATGGATGGATTATGAATTATATTAATCCTGTTGTCGTTTTATTTTCAAGAATTTGTAAAAATGGAATTAAATCATTACCTTGTATTAATTAGAGCTCATTTGCATAATTGTATTGACTCGAATAAATTATTTTGTTAATTGTCATCCTCAGTTATTTTTTTTAGACTGACAAATTAAAAGAATTAGATTGTTCATGATCAGTTATTTTTCTAGACAGACAAATGAATTGAAAAGAATCAGTTTTGACATACACTGTTATTTATTTATGATATATATTATATTAAGTAAAGAACAACTCATATACTAATCATATATTTATTGTTCTATTAATTATCTATTTGCAAAGACCTAAAATGTATTTTAAGTCTGTTTTTTTTTTAAAAGATATATTTGTATCGTCAGTCAATCATCTTTTTGCTTAATAAATAAATGAGTGAATAAAAGATTGATGAAAATTTTGAAATAACTACCTGATTAAGTTTTAATTATACCCCTATTTAATCAGCACCTCATCCTGAAATGTGTGAAGAATACGTATGTTGCCAATCATAGGCAAAATACAATAAACAATCCTTTCAATGCATGCCGCTTAAGGGTGTGAACTGTAAAAAGGTGTTGATAATGTGATTAATTCAGTCATTCAAAAGCCATTATCTTTTAAAAATTATGAAAATAACTTTCTGAACTCATTTATCTTTAAAAATAAACCGTTAATATAAATATAATTCACTATCTGAGTACTTCTTATATTTTGGGGGTGAAATATCTTGTACAATAAAAACTGGGAGAGGAAAAGTCTTGGGGTGAAACGTCTGGAAACCAAGTGAGCAAGGGTGAAACGTCCAGTAACCCTCCAGAATGAAATTTGGAAGAAATCATACAAGCTGTATGTCTTTTTATTTTCATTTAATCTAAACATTGGCTAGATATCTTCCAACTTCCCGAGTCCAGTTTGAACAAGTGGTACTTGCAAATGAAAAGACTATGTAAGCGTACAATTCAAAACCGAAAGTAGAATTTAGACTTAAGAACGGCAATTCGTTAGGGAAATGCGATGTTTTACATTTTTTCCCGATGAATTTCGCCGACCTATAATTCTCAAGGGCGTCTGGAAGGTTTGACATTGCTATCTCATTAGACTTCGCTTGTTGGCAACCTGCTCTGAGCGTTATATATATTGAAAATTTAGGACACCTTCGACTAAAGCAACAAAATACATGCTTTACACTAAATCACATTATTTTACCTCCAATACATGTTTTGCAGAACGGCTACGAAGTTTTTTAAATCTACAAGCAATATCATGATTACTGACAAAATGGCGGATAAAGTAATGCGGTCGCTGGATATGGCAGTTGCTCGCGGAAAACATAACCCCAGTCATGACTTCCCTCTTACTACGCTGGGGGTCCCCCGCCATTATACACAATGCTTCTCACACCCAAAATGATATTTAAATTCAGAGTATCTTATGCAAAAACTCTCACAAGAATATATTTCGAAAAGCACAAATGGACACACTATTGAAATGTTCTGCTAAAAAAGGCAAAATATTTTTGAATGAACGAAAAAATGTTTGTAATTTTCTTGGTTGGAGACTATAAATTACACAGTTTTCTATTTATAGAAATGGAAATTTGTATATGACGTCATAAGCAAGCAAATATTTTTTTTCAAAACGAATGAATATTTCATTTCATTTGATAAATAAAGTAAAGAAATATCTTTTAAATCTTTCTTTTTCTAGTCAATTTTGAAAAAAATGCTTCTTTTTGAAAAATTTTGTGCATGCAAATGTAAAACCCGCTTGTCATTAAAACGATTGCTATTAAGACTTTGAAAATAAAAACAAGCGTCTACATACGAGATGTATTTTCATTCAGCCAATCAAATTGCATTGTCCGTAGCGTGGCGATCAAGGAGCTGCAGAATTTTGAGTAGGTGAGAAAGCGTCAAACTATTTTACTTAATAAAGTTTGTTTGATGTAATTTTGTGTTTTCGTCAATATACTTAATCTCTACTTTGTTATTGATTCATCTCCGAAGTTTAAAATGACTGATGACGGGTGTTTTAAAGGTTATTTTTCGATTTTTTTCCCTGCCGTTGTGCAAACGTCGGATAGGCACACTCGCACTAGAGTCCTTAAATTCATAAAATGAACAAGATAATTCTCCTTTCACAAAAATCACCCAAAATATTATCAAGATTTTTTTTCTGACACATCCCCGCCCTCTCTATCATATATAATTCCAAAAATAAATCTTGATAATACTTTGGGTAATTTTTGTGAAAGGAGTATTATTTTGTTCATTTTATGAAATTAAGGACTCTGGTGCCAGTGGATATAGGCAATAAATCTTTACCTTTAAGCCATGCAGTTGACATCATCATCTAAAAGGATGGGATGTACAGATTTTCACAATTCGGTCTGTGTCACCACAGGTGCTCGGAGCGTCGCTTGGTCAGTAAACTGAAGTTTTTTCATCTAAAATAGGTTTAACTATTTATTATATGACTGTCATACAATTTTCGTCTCTTCCAAAAAAAAATTTGTATGGTACATAGATCTACTTAATACAGTAAAGGTATACAACTCATTTCACCAAAAACTTCAGTGAACATTATTAAATGGTCATTGTCACGTCAATTTTCCACCAATTTTACACTTGTATACACCAATATGTACAGAATTGACCACTCTATGAAAATCGAACTGTCATCCCAAGTGTTTTTACTGTCTGATAAATATTAAACGGCAAACAGGGCAAAAACGTTACTCGTCAGAGATTTGACCGCTGACACTCTTTGAAAAACACGGTATTTTCGTAAGGCGTTTTCTCATTGGTCGCGCTCTGGTTGAAAACCAATGAGAAAACGTCTCATAAAAATACCGGATCATGCGCGGAGATTTTACAAATGTCTTCCTGAATGAAACGAAAGTAAACATATCTGGAAATAAGGTTAGCTTCGCTTAGTTATGACTATTTCATTGATCAGGAGAGTGTAAAGTTGAAGTGTTTTATCAGACAGAAGGATATAATGCAGTAAATACTGCACGATTTACGTTTTTCTATGGTTTTACTCTTGAGGTTATCAGAGTGCCAGCACCTGTGTGTGTCACTAGACTAGACAACTAACATTTTGATTTTGCCAAATGAAAGTGTATGAAGAGTCATAAGACATAACATTATAAGCAAAATGAAAAGCATAGAACTTCATAAAAGTTTAATGTAAGAGGTGAATATTGCTTATTTATGGGACTAGGTGTCGTCCATCATTTGCTATAATTTATAAAAAAAACAATTTGAAAGTTCTCAGAACTAAAGTTTGAGTGAGCCATGAAACTTTAATTAGTTTGTGAAGTTACCTATGTATTTACCTGTGAAGTTATGCTATAGCAGCTTTTTGTCGATGATTTAGTGAAAATTTGGAACTTTAATCACAAGTTAATTTAAATATATACAGAACAATTTAGTCATGAAACAGTACAAGAATATCCAATCTTTTTGGCATTTGTATATCTTGTATGATGCCTAACAAGAATGTTTGTGGCCTTTTTTTGAGAAATTTGACTAGTGCAAAAGTATGTACAATACTTAAATTTGTTAAAAGTACCTAAGCTTACTTCTTGTCTGGATGTCCTAAGATGTATAAATATATTCATGTTATGTGTACATGCCCCATGATGAGATTTTGTGGATACTGATTTTTTTTCAAAATTTGAGCAGTACACGTTTTGCCTAATATGTATCAAAATAAAGGTCCTTCATTTTTACATTTAGAAGAATATTCTTGTAATTAGCCTTACAAATGTTAAGAAGTATGATAAAATTAATTTTATTGAGAAAATATTGACAAGTAAAAGTAAGTCTTTTCTTTTCTAGCAATGGGAACCAGGGTGTATATTGGAAGACTTCCTTACCATGTGAGGGAAAAGGATGTGGAAAGGTTCTTCAAAGGATATGGCAAGCTCAGAGATATAATGTTAAAAAATGGATATGGCTTTGTGGTAAGTTGTATATTTGTAAGAGAATTGTGTTACAAATAACTTTGAAACCATATTGACACTAGACAACTGCTCAGGAACACAGTTATTCTGATTTATTGGTTGAAGTGCTATGTACCAGGCACATAGTCTATGACCTTTCTTAGATAGGTGATGGCATACTCTACCCATCTTTGATGTCTAGTTCTAAGTTCAATTGACTCTGCCTTTGCAATCAGTGTAGACCAAGATCAGCCTGCACATCCGTACTGTCTGATCATGGTTAGCACTTTTCGCCAGTCAGTAAATTTTCAATCAACAGTTAATGGGTTGGTACAAACTGCAAGATGGACAAGTGCATTTTAGAAGGGTTAAAGACGGAACATGTAACTATCTCAGTATACAATTGTGAACAGCATTACAATCTGTATTACAGGAATTTGATGACTACAGAGATGCAGATGATGCAGTGTATGAATTGAATGGGAAAGACATGTGTGGAGAAAGGTACACATTTAAATTTGCCAGTTTTTCTTTAAAATTCTTGATTTACCCAAGAAACTTAGAATAATGCTTCACAGGGTAAATGTCGGAGATGCATGCATGAGTTATACTGCCCACTTGATAACCATCTTAAAAACACTTACTTTGAAAAATGCCATTGAAAAATTACACAAGCTATTCACATGCTTCAGAAAAGTTTGTTGCCAGATGATTCTGGTGAAGATGTAAATTGTCAGAATATTCTTAACTGTGCATGCAGCTGTATTTTTGTGGAAACTGAATGTAAACTAAGCATTTAATGAAATTATTTTTTGTCCAGAGTGAGTGTAGAGCATGCTAGGGGCACCCCTAGAGGATCAGACAGATATTACGACAATAATTATGACAGATACCCACCAAGACGCAGTGGAGGAGGTGCTAGAAGAAGTAGTGCCAGAGACAAGTAAGATTGCTTTGAAATAATAGTAGATTGGCAAATTAAGTTTCTGTTTTAAACGGGAACCAGACATCAAAATCAGTATGGCCTCATATTAAGAACAAGAGTACTTCCGTGAAACTGAAATTTATATGAAGAACTTGAATTGTATTTTTATGCCTTTCTAACCATGTCCTTAGATATTTTAATGAATAAATTAAAAAAATGCAACGCTTTTTTGCACTTCTAGCTCAGCTGTGCTCAAGACGAGCTTGTGATCACCATAATATGTGTGCTGATGTAAACTTCTTGCTTTAAAACTTTGCAGGATGTTCTTTGTATGAAGCTCTAACCAGGTTCTTCAGAAAAAAAAACAATCCATTTAGAACTCTAGTTGCTATGGCAACAAGAATGAAAAAAAAATGTCTTAAACCACTTAGCTGAGATCCTGCTGATAAATAAATAAATAAAGTGCACTACGGGCTAGTGGCTGTTCCAGATTTTTTCAGTATCTTGTTTGAAGCCACAATGCCAGAGTTATGATTCTTTGCACAAGGAAGGATTGACTTATTCATTTTGATGAGCAGGCGGTTTTCCTAGCAGTTTTACCCATATGAGTGCTTTAGAGTCATCATGTTTTCTTGTTTAAAATCAGGCTGTTTGAAATTTTGAAGTGCCATTTAGACATTTAGAAATATTCATGCAATGTTTCAGGTATGGCCCACCAACAAGGACAGATAACAGACTGATAGTGGAAAATTTATCCTCCAGAGTTAGTTGGCAGGTAGGTGAAGCCAAGTTGGATTTTCTCAGCTGTTTTGAACAATATCAAAGAATATATAAGCAAAACACAGTTTATTTGATCAAGTTAGTTAATATTGTACTAAAAATAAACAAACTCTAGCATTCTGAGAGTGATATTTAAAAAATGCAGACAAGACGTGTTGTGATTTCATATCTCTGTCTGTTTCTGGTAAAGCATAAATATTGTCTCCGAAATGGTTTCAGATCATTATGAATAAATACCAGGTTATTTTGTCGCATGGTAGGTCAAAAAGTAAATTTGTCTGTAGGCAAAGGTGAAAAAAACATGCAGGAAAAAACAACTAGGAAATGAGAAATTAAGTTCATAAATTGCTTTAAAGTAAACACATGTTTTAATGTTAAGTCTTGCTCTCTTATCATATAAGGACTCAATGATCAGTTGGAGCAAGCGAGAATCAGTCAGTCAGTCAATAGAGGCAATTTTATAGACGGGCCACATCACTCAGTAGGCTCAGGCTCAAACCTATCACTCCTCATGGCACAAGGGGCTAGCCCAGCAGTCGCGCCACACCCACACCCGTCCATGCCACCACATCCCCGCTGGGTTCAATGTCAGAAGATCAGATGCTTCCTCCGGAAGAAAATTAACTACCCTGTAAACAGAGTGTGGCTTGAGCGCTTCAGGTCTAGCTCTGTAGGGTGTCAGAAAAAAATTCCATGTCTTAAATTGACATTGGATATAAGTTTTTGGCATAAGACATCATTAAAGAACAAACAGATTGTTCTTGGACATACGTTTTGACTATGTTGCACATAAATGTGCATGGACAGACGTTTAGACATTGATGAATCCTTGCTTTGGTGTACCATGGTTGTTGGTCTAAGGTCAGAGGGGCGAGGCATTTTCTGGCTGATTCATTAAGGCACAATTGACAATGGACCACTTTGAGTCCACTGGCTGACACTAAAGCTGAGTGTACATCCCCCCACAACACACTGTTTCAGAGATAAACACTTGATGTAGAGGTAATTAGTTGTGAAGAGGGAACATACTGATGTTTTCAGAGTTATTTAGTGTAGAAACTTGGGGCTTGAAAAATTAATTAGCTTAAATGTATAGGTAGATCTTCCTGAAGTCTTGTTTTTTTTTTTGCTTGGCAATTTTATTATACACAACATAAAATATACATGTAGCAAAAGATTAGATTTTTCAAGCCCTGAAGTAATTTTGGTGTTTGCTTTTTAAGTTTGTAAGTGCTGACAAACATTTCATTGTTCAATCGCCAAAATGTTTATTATTTCGGAATACTTCAGCTTTAATAAAAACATCTGTGTGGGGGGAAAAAAATCAACAAATGCTTTTAGTTTCTTTAAAAAATAAAGTGCCAATTTTTTTTTACTGGAAAAAGTGTTGCTTAGCTACTTTTTCATGAAATTGTCAAGGAGGAATAAGATTGAACTGAGGAAAGATAATTTGATTTTTTTCTTTCTTTTTTTCTTTGGTTCATTCTAAGAAAAAAGTGTTCGGTGGGAGAGGAAAGGTAGGTTTTTTAAAGTTGCATGCTGAAGGGGCTTGTGGAAGTTAGAAAAATGTCTGTCATCAAATTGTATGTTATTTCATCCATCCCAATACGCCTTATCGATAATTTGACTAGGCAGTTGTTGTACACAGGTTTCTTCTCAATTCAGGACCTGAAAGATTACATGAGACAAGCTGGTGAAGTAACTTATGCTGATGCACATAGGGACAGAAAAAATGAAGGGTAAGTAAATATGATAATATAACAGTGAACATGCGATGTTTTGCCTGATAATAATATATCTTACTGCTTGACATTTAATAAAAGTTGTAAAATTGAAGTACTGCATTCAAGGAGTTATGATGTCCATCTTTCGGGTCAGATACTAACATGCTGACAAATCTCACTGAACAACAAACCTTGATGCAATGGTGTCGTCGCATTTTCTTTAAGTACTTAAGGCCAGTAGGATTGCTAAGTGGTGTCATCTAGGATGTTTTGCTAACTGATCACAAGTTCTTCAAGGCTGAGGTACTCAAACATTCTGGTGTGATGATGTCCATCTTTCGGGTCAGAAATACATTGTTGACAAAACTTTCTGAACACCAGTCTTACGATGTCCTATTCACTGGCCAGACAAGCTTTTAACTTGAGCTGTATTCAGCTCTTAGCATTAACTAATCTGCTTAATTAGGTCCTTGATATTGTATTCAGTAATTCATTGCGTGTTTACATGGAAGCACGAGAGCTGTCAGGCTTCAGAATTGCAATTTTGATTTTTTTATGCATTTCTTTACTGCTTTCATGCTTAAGATGAGTTAATTCTTTAGGAAAAATAAAGCAAGATACAAGAGTAAAAAGAACATTTAATATTGTTGGCTTGCTCAGAAGTAAAACATAATAGTATACTTGATAATGTAACTATATAAATAATGAATACAATATTCTGTGCACAAAATAGCTGTTTATTTTGGTAGATTAATAGTGCACTGTGAAGGTTAAAGAGTAGTGTGAATTGACTTAACAACTCGGCAAAAGATGGTTGGTGTGATGATGTCCATCTTTCGGGTCAGAAAACAAAATGTTGACAGAACTTACTGAACACCAATCTTTTACAATCTGTAAGATCTCATGGCCTGATTGGATCAGGGTTTTCTTAACTTGTTCTATTCTAAGTATATTTACAATGTAGCTTTGCAGTATTTATTTCTGGGATACACTTTTCAGGGTGGTGGAGTTTCAGTCTTACAGTGACATGAAGAGGGCTATAGATAAACTTGATGGAACGGAGATCAATGGAAGAAAAATCAAACTTATAGAAGACAGACCTAAAAAGCGAAGGAGGTATGTAAAGTGTTGTTTGGGAGTGCTGAAAATGCTGTATGCTCTTGCTATAAAAGTTAGTTTTAAAGGAGAGAAGATTAACATGATACATGTATTTGAATATTTACATATTTAGCAATGATGTTTGGTTCAAGACGGGTCTGATAATGATGACTACCTGAACTTCTGAGCTAAATTCTTGCATTAATTGAATGTTTCTGTTATTCTTTTCACTAGTTTTTTAGCCAAATGAAAATTAAAAGAAGCTGGGATATGTATTCAGACTTGATTGTATTTAAAATTGTATACTATATACAGCGAATGGTTAAATCATTCATACTAAGAAACCGTAAACTTTCTGAATAAGAATGTAATGCTTTGCTTGTGCGTGAAGGATGAGTGAAATTGATACATTGTACAGGATTGTTTAAACTTCATTTTGAACAGCCTTCTTTAAATAGAATTTGATTCCATTTTTGACTAGATAATACTAAAATAGTTGTTCTTTTTCTTCAGGTCAACAAGGTCACGATCTGACAGTAGAAGTCGTAGCAGGTCTAGGTCCAGACGGAGGAGAACTAGGTCAAGGTCAAGGAGCAAATCAAGGTCACAGTCAAAATCAAGATCAAGAAGCAAGAGCAGGAGTAAGAGCAGATCTAAAAGTAGATCAAAGAGTAAATCTAGGTCAAGATCAAAGAGTGCAGATCAGGAACCAGCAAAATCAAGGTCAAGGTCCAAATCCCCACCACCAGAAGATGATAAAAATGATGAATGATGATTGTGAATGCATGATTTTATGTCAGGGATTATGTCAATTTGTGAAAGTTTGTTGTCACATAATGTATATATTTCATAAATCATCAGAAATACCTATTCGTCAGTCATAATAAGTTTCAAAATCTAGTTGAGGTGTACTTTAGTGTCAGACTAATACCTTGCACATTAGTTCTACAGAAAAACATGAAAAATCAGTTGTATGAACCTACTACCGATTAATCTGAATGGACATCTTTGAAAATTGGCATATTGGCCGCTAAATTAATGATTTTTAATCGTATCCCTATTTTAAGGAAAGAAATACAGTTGTTTAGTATTGTAAATTAAGTGGCATTCCAAAGCCAGTTTCATTCATTCATGTTTACCATATACTGCCAGAGTAAACATGTATCAGCTGACCTGTATACATGTGTTATTAACCAGACTGTGAATAGATATTACTGGCATTATGGATATTGCAGTTAGATTGTTATACTGCAACAGAAGGTCAAAAGCTAGTCTTCTGACCATATTTTATTGTTTTTTACTGTATATATATGACTTGTGATATGCTGCTCTGTGTACAGAATTTCTGTCCATTTTTAATATTAAACATACATGTGGCATTTCTGAGCATTCCCATTTGATTTACAATTTCTTGTCAGAGGTAAGAAGTATACAACTTCCAACAACAAAAAAATGCTAAAAGGTTTTTTTTCCCCCTCTGTACACTATAGTAAGTATATTTCATTTCTGTGAACTGTTCACAATTTTTTTGATCATAATAAAATGTAGAAAACTAAAGATTAAATTATTCAACTGAAGAAGCTACAAAATTGCAGAATATATATTGTTACAAATATTTGGTGCTGGTCAAGTCAATAATTTCTTACTTTTGGTGGAAACATTACTACATGAGCTGTGGTAGGTAATGTTTGATGGTACATGTACATGTTTTATTTGTAAATTTTTGTACATATGTAAAAAGTTCATGAAGTTATGCTTGTGAGGTGTACACAAGAAATTTGATACATAAATGCAGAAATAAATCACTTTTAAGAAAATGTTGTTATTTCTTACTTAGTACATCCCCATCCCTGGAGATCTCGGTAATGTGTTGGACTCATGTGCACATCCATAGATAGAATTTGACTAGATTGTTTCTCAGCAGTTACTTGGATTTTAATAAAACATTACAAGAATCTTAGTACAAAGTCTAATTTATGTGCATGCTCCACTCCAAGGCTTTGAGTTAATAGCCTTTGATTTTTTTTAACATCAATTTTTATGCTCCCTGAAGGGGGAAACCATAGCCCCTGCCTTGTCCTGAGCATAACCTGAAAACCCGTGGATATTATTTGTTTAAACTGCACGCAGTGGTAGAAGGCATTGATGCGGAGTGCAGTGCCAGAGAACCATAACTAATTTGCCCCATTTTTGATTTATATAATCTCCCCTTTTAGAAAAATCTTGTCCAGAGCATAACCTGAAAACCGTTGGACATAATTTGTTTAAACTGCACGCAGTGGTAGAGGGCATTGAGGTGCAGTGCGGTGCCAAAGAACCATAACTCTAATTTGCCCCATTTTTGAAGTATCTCCTCTTTTAGAAAAATCTTGTCCAGAGCATAACCTGAAAACCCTTGGACATAATTTGTTTAAACTGCACACAGCGGTAGAGGGCATTGAGGCGGAGTGCAGTGCCAAAGAACCATTACTCTATTTTGCCCCGTTCTTGAATTATCACCCATTTAAAAAAACTTGTTTGGAGCATAACTAGAAAACTATATGAGATAATTACTTTGAACTTCACATACTGGTACATGGCATTGAGAGGGTAGAGCGTTTAAAGGTGCATTCATCTGTGCAGTGCGGAGGAACTGTAACCTTGTTTTGCCAGATTTTTTAATAACCTGCCTTTTACAAAATGTTGTCTTTACTTAGACACTATAGCTGATAATTAGTTTAAACTTAACATAGTGGTTGATGGCAGTGAGAATGAGTGCAGGGCACATAAAGCTTATCAAAATTTTCCCCCGATTTTGAATTATCTCCCTTGCAGACTGAAAAAGATATCGGTAAACATTCACTTTACATCTTTATTTGTTTATAAAAATAAAATGTGCCTACTTAATGACTTTGCCTGTATGTTCTTGCCTTGCACATGTCCATTTGGCTCCTACTTCGGGGAGCATATGTCGGTTTTACCGATCGCCTTGTTTTGGATTGTTTCGCAGCAACAATTACTCGGATTTTAATAATAAGTGTAGTTGCGCACGTAGCTGTGTTTCATTTCCATATTTCTATGAGATGTAAAAACTTTTTTGACACTTCTTGCAAACATGAAAGTAACAATGCAATGCATCTTGGATTACACAACCTATAGTGGGATTCAAACTCCGGTCATACCCGAGCATATCTCCTACATGCATGGAGGAATTTTAATGTTACTTTATAGAATTGTTCACCGCCATGAGACGTAGTGCCCTGCACATGAACCAGGTCTCTAGGTAAAAGGTAAAGGTCACACTTAGATCTCTTTGAAAAACGCTTGTCCGGAGCAAAACTTCTATATGCATTGAGGGATTTTAATATAACTTGGCACAAATGTGCATCATTTTGAGACTGATTTGTTTTAAGATTCATTTAACAACACAGTTCCAAGAATAGAAACTTGCTTGCCAGCTAACTCTTCTTATCCATAATGCCCTCATCTCCACCTGAAGCTTTTGTGACGGGCGTATTTTGTGACAATATCACCCTTGTTGCTGTATGGTAACCTTGACCTTTGACATAGAGGACGCATTAATGTGCATACAGATGTGAAGTTATAATGCTTTGGATGGAAGCATATTTCATTTTTTTGGCAAAAGTAAAATTTAGCTATTTTGGGTCACGGTGACCTTGACCCCGTGACGTCTATGTGACTTGTGGGTAGAGCGTTTAAAGGTGCATTCATCTGTGAAGTTTGAAGGCTGGATGCAATGACATCTGTTTTATGGCCATGGTTAATATTAGATATTTGGAGGTCAGGTTGACCTTGACCCATGACCTCTAAGTGGGTCTGGCATAGATCTAATCAAGTTGAAGTTTGGAAGCTGTATTTGAAGGACATCTCTGTTATGGTCAAGGTTAAAGTTTCCGTATCTTGCCCGAAAGAAACGTCCCTTGCAATTTTATCCTTGCTGTTTTTATTAAGAAAATTCACCTTTCAAAGAATGGAAGATATATTGTGCTTATGTCAATCACATACACATATCTTAATTATCAGAAAAAGCCATTTCTTTGCCATACGGACACACAGCAGTGTCCATGACATTATATAGCTGAATGAAAACAGTACCAATATTCAGATTCAAAAATTCAGTTAATGCTTTGAACTTCCAAAAATCGAATTTATTTGAATAGGGTTAACCGAATATTTGAATATTGATTTCGGTAATTGTTCCCATCTGTAATTTAAATGGTTAATTTCATGCATAGGCTTATGGTGGATTTAAGTTGCAATAAATGCTTCAATGTTGTTATCAGTCATCTAGGTGAAGTGATCACTATGAAAGTAACTAGCCTATAACTCACCGTGGTTTCCTTAATAATAGACAGGAGCAGGCATCATCTGATAGTCACTTTTTCTAACGGTTAACTGTTAGAAAGAATAAACAGTTAACTGGTTATCAAAAATCAGTAACTGTTGCCTTCCCTATTTACTTGGAATAATAAAATGTACTTTGTAAGCTTTGGCAAGACCTAGAGAAGAAAGCAAAATATTTATTTCAATGTTATTGAGGAAAATGCTACAATGATTGTTATTTCCTTAACAGTGTCATTTAAAACGTCAAGATTTCATTATTTTTAACAAAAAACCTTTCCAACATCCTAGCGTGCTTTTGTTATTTTCCCTGTCTTTTCTGTGTTGGCAACTATTTACACTGTAAATTTCCATTTGACTGAAGGTAGTGATCTACATGTCTCCAGAGATGATGATTATCTGACCCCAAAAAAATGCCGGCTTTCATGAAGATCAGGACGCTACTCATGTTCATAAAATCCGATGATCTTTGACCCCCACATAACCCATTTTCAAACTCAACTGATATAATGTACATTTTCATGAAGTCTCGGTCAAAGAAATGTTCACCATCTATTCAACAGTTTGTTACTTAGTTTTTGATCCCATCTGACCAAGCTTTTGACGAAATCCTTCAAAGTTTTGTAGAACTGGTAAAATATGTAGGGAAGTTAAGAGTGAAAAACAATGATTGTATAAATGTCAGTCTTTCAGAAGTCATGATGTTCATGCTGTGATGCATGGTTATCAAGTTATAGTGCAGAAATATTGATTAGTTGATTGTCACCTTGACCTTTTATGTACTTATCTCAAACAGTATAGGGGTCATGTAATCAGTGATGGCAATCATCCGAGTTTGTAGTCTGTATGGGAAGTAGTTGCCAAGTTATACAGCAGAAATGCTTTCCAGTGTTTAGGTCATTGTGACCTTGACATCTGACCTACTGATCTGGGGGTCATTTTCTCAATGTAATCAATCATCATATGAAGTTTGAAGCCTCTATGACAAATGGTTATAAAGTTTTACAGCAGAAATAGTTTTCATTGCTTAGGTCAGTGACATTGACCTTTGACCCCAAAATCAATAGGGGTCATTCATGCAATGTTTGCAACCATTATATGAATTTTGAAGTCTCTAATAAATGGTTGTCGAGTTACAGCGTGTAAATGTTTCTAAATTTTAGGTCATTGTGACCTTGACCTTTGACATACAGACCCCAAAATGTATAGGGGTCATCCACTCAATGTGTGCAATCATGATATAAAGTTTAAATTCTCTAAAACGAATGATTGTCAAGTTACAAGTTAAATGTTAAGGTCACTGTGACCTTGAACTTTGAGCTACTGACCCCAAAATCAGTAGGGGTCATGCACTCAATGGACATATGAAGTTAAAAGACTGCAGGCCAAACTGTTCTCAAATTATCCTCCGGAAACCAAATTTGCCGACGGGCAGATGCCCAGGACCATTACATAGTATGCCCCTTTGGGCATATAAAAACAAGGGCAAAAACAACTACAACAGAGTAACGTGAATTTTTATTTCACAATATCTGTTCATCACAGTATACACAATAAGGACACATTTCGAAAATATAAGACGAGAAAAGTTCATGCATTTAAAAAATGTATCTGTAATGAATATGATTTATGTATATAATTACATTAAATAATGAAAAAACTCTTTACCTGTTCATTGACATGTGCTTTATTTTGCAAAATCTTTGAAACATCATACTGTTCTACAAGATAGTATGACAACAGGTAAAAAACACGGCTTATTTCTGTCAGAGCCAACACTAAATAAACTGCTAACTTAAAGAACCTAGACTGGCTCAAAGGAAAGCACTGATATTACATAGTTAACATGTTAATAACCAGCTGACCAGCACCTTTAACCTGTAACTTAAAGCATTCCTAATTGGGCAAGGTCCTCCAGCAAAACCTTTCTAAAATAGGTGGAGCTTGGGGCACACTGAATGCTGTGTACCTGCAATTTCATTATTGTAAATCTTATGCCAAAATATTAAATTTTCCAAAACATGTTTATCAAGACAGACCTGTGTTGTAAATTTGCTAGACGTTGCCACAGCTTTGTGTCAAGACACCAGACCAAATCCTGTATACCATTCAAGGAATTCTGTTGAATTGATACAACGAAATGCTAACAAAATTGTGATAAAAAATTCAGCTAGGATGTTTAAGAGTAATGTCTATGACACATTGTGCTGTAATGCTTTCAATGAATTATGAGCAATTTCAAGACGGTATAAAAACATCCCTATTTAGGACCATGGGTATGATGTTAATGAAATTATGACAGAATAATATCAATAAAATTCTCAAAAATAATGTTACTTTTGGTGTAACACAATTGACAAATGTAAAAAAAAAAAAAAAAAAGACACAATATTCATGGAGATAAAATATTTTTTTGAACTTTTATAGATTTAACAAAAAAAAAAAAAAAATCGAACTTGCATGTTTATTTCCACCTTTTTTTTCCTAATAAAATGCTGTAAAATACAAAGAGTACAAAAATCTATTATTTTTACACATTAAACCGAAAACTGTTTTCCTTTTCAAAAAAAAAAAAAATGAAAGAAACTGTTACTAAGAATTATGACAAAGTCTGTTAAAGAAAACAGCCACCATATCATTCATCATTCATACACAATTTTCATTCAATTATGCTATACTGCTGCTAAGCTACCTTTGTGACAATGAGAAGATTTGTTCAAAGATAATTATGGTCCACACACAAACATGATCTTGGGATCACAAGCAGTCTCTATCTCTGCAGATCTTTGCTGTATGATATAATAAATGAAGTATTTTGCACAAGACTATCGATTGGTTTGTTCAATCATCTTCAGCATCATCACCAGATTTTGTCCGCGAACGTTTCTTTGGTGGTGAGCTTGATCGGGACCTACTTGACCGACTACGGCTCTCTGATCGGGATCTGCTGCGTGAAAAACTGAAGATAAGATGGTAGAACGGACATGCCATGACATAATGATCTATGATGACATAATGATCTATGTTGATGAATTGGAGACTTCTTATCTAATGCCTTGAGACACAAACCATTTGACAATAACCATATTAAGGTTCATTTAGAGTCTGTAACACTAAATGAACAGTAGGAAACACTTCTCTAGAAGACGAAGACCATGGTGGCTCTGCTTCGTCAACAGTTCAAATACCTGTGTTCTTTGGCCATCAGTCCTAACTGATGTTACCAGGAACCTACCTCAAACATGAGATGTTTGTGAAACATGTATGCCCACTAATGGCAACCAATTAATCAAGTAACAGGGACTTCTAAACGAGACCTTTACCTACTGACCTCAAAATCAATATGGGTCATCGACAGGATGACCAACCACACTACCAAATCTGAAGACTGTAGACCAGCTTTTGTGGTGAAATCTTAAAATCATTAGAGGTCATCCACCTTTCATGACCAACCTCCCCATCAAATCTGAATACGGTATGCCAAAACCTTCTCTAGATATTGATTGGACAAGCTTTTTGTGGTTAAGGTCACAGTGACCTATGACCTACTGACCTCAAAATCAAAAGTGGTCATCTATGAGTCATGACAAACCTCCCCACCAAATCTGAGGACTGTAGAGCATTCTTTGTCAATGCCACAGTGATGTTGACCTTTGACCTCAAAATCAGTAGAAGATCCACAGGTCATGAGCAAACTACTAATCAAATCTTAGGTCTATAAGCCAGAATGTTATTTGTCGGACAAGCTTTCCTTTGACCTACTGACATCAAAATCAATAAGGGTCATCTATCTGTCATCATCAATCTCCCTACCAAATCTGAGGACTGAAGGCCAAAGCTAGTTATTGATGGAAAATGATCTTGACCTTTGACCTACTGACCCCCAAAACAATAGGGATCTTTCACTCAATTATGGCAACCACCCTATGAAGTTTGAAGGCTGTAAGGTCAAATAGTACTCAAGTTACTGAGCAAACATGGTTTTCAAATTCAAGGTGACAGTGACTTGACCTTTCACCTACTGACCCCAAAAACTATAGGGTCTTCTACTCAGTAAGAGCAACCACCCTATGAAGTTTGACAGCTGTGGGCCAAATAGTATTCAAGTTATTGGTTGGACAAATTCTAGTCAACAGACCGACCTACCAACATGTGCCAAGCAATATATACCTCTGCTTCTTCGAAGGGTGGCAAAATTATGTTCAATCATAAGTGAAGTCCCCGAGTCATGGATCTGAGTTTGAATACATCATATCCTAAACATGATTTACAAATAAAAACACGTAAGAAAGACTGACCTTCTGCGACTTCCTCTACCGCCACCCCCTCCACCTTTCCTCTCAGGAACAAGACGAATTTTCTTCCCATTAATATCAGACTCATCCAACTTCTCTATCGCACGGTTCATGTCTGATTCACTTGAGAACTCAACAACTCTGCAAATGTTAAAAAAGCATGACTTTATAAAACACTTGCAAACAGGCTTTTGACTATGAATTCTATAACCTGAGAGGTTGAAAACTGTTAAAGTCCACGTTATGCTTCTGGTTTAAAGTTGTTTTACCAATGTATATCTTAGTTACACATGCAGTTTGCAGATCGATCATTCCTACAATTGACCCTAGTCTCTCTCCCAAGCACAGATAGTAGGGTTCAATCACAGTGCCAAAACCAAAATTACAGAAAGGCAACAGGTTTTACAAGCCAAATCCTTGAAAACAAAATCACAGAAGTATGATGAAGATTCAAAACTTTTAATTTTGTCTTCTCTTTTTCAATCGTAATGTTAATTGACTTAAAGATCAATAAAAATAATTCAAACATACATTTTTCCTTGACACAAACCTTTTTGTGTTACAATGATCAAAATGACAGTAGAATAACTAGATTCAATTACATACCCTTCTCCAGTTCTGTTTCTATGGGCATCAGCAAACGAAACTTCAACACCTGCTGATCTCATATGGTCCTTCAGATCCTTAAAAAGAAAAGCCAATCTTATGATAACAGTTAAACATTTATGGATGACATCCGCCCCAATGAACTCCCTCTTCTTTCTTCATATTGACGACTTGTCCATGATGCCTGTTGCTGGTAGCTATAAGCTTGAGGTGTAGGAAGCAGGAGAGAGATACATGTGCATAAGTCAAGAAATCTCAAAGAACAAGAACTCTCACTGTAAGATGAAAATGCCCCCAAAAGCAGTGCTTTAGGACCAGTCATTCAGGGGTCAAGGTCAAATAAATATAGGTCAATGGGAGGGTCTTGTCCAAAGGCCTGTTGTGTCCAAGTATGAAGTATATCCACTTACTAATATGGAAGTTATGGCCAAATGTTAGTTTTTGGACAATTGGATATTAAAAGGTCAAAGTGAAATAAATATAGGTAGGAAGGTCTTGTCCAAAGGAGCGTTGTGTCCAAGTATGAAGTAAATCCACTTACTAATTAGGAAGTTATGGCAAATGTTTAAGTTTTTGGACAATTGGATCTTCAAGGTGAAGGTCATTCAGGGGTCAGGGTCAAATAAACATAGGTCAGTGGGAAGGTCTTGTCCAAAGGGGTGTTGTGTCCAAGTATGAAGTATATCCACTTACTGATAAGGAAATTATGGTCAATTTTAAAGTTTTTGGACAATTCGATCTCCAAGGTGAAGGACATTCAGGGGTCGAGGTCAAATAAATATAGGTCAGTGGGAAGGTCTTGTCCTAAGGTGTGTTGTGTTCAAGTATGAAGTACATCCATGAGCTAATATGGAAGTTATGGCCAAATGTTAGTTTTTGGACATATGGCTGTTCAGGGGTCAAGGTCAAATAGATATGTCAGTGGGAAGGTCTTGATCAAAGGGGTTTATGTGCAGGTATGAAGTAAATCCACTTACTAATAAGGAAGTCATGGCCAATGTTAAAGTCTTTGGACAATTCGATCTTCAAGGTGAAGGTCATTCAGAGGTCAAGGTCAAATAAATATAGGTCAGTGGAAAGTTCTTGTCCAAAGGTGTGTTGTGTCCAAGTATGAAGTGAACCCACTTACTTATAAGGAAGTTATGACCAATGTTAAAGTTTTCAGACAGACTGACAGACAGACAGCTGCCTCCCTTTGGGGGCATAAAAATAAATTAATATTCACTATAGTCCACTCATTTTTTTTAGCTTACCTTTACCTTATATATCATTTTAAAAAAACAGAAAAGTGATAGTAAGAATACTTATCTCAGCATGACCTAATGCGATGTTATGTTTTACGATGACACTGTAGAATATGATAAACAAATTCTGTACAAGGGTAAAAGATTTCAGGTGCTAAAATTTTGTTATTTTATTACCTCACTTGTCCCAATCGTTCTACACCTGATTAAATTCCTTTGGGGATTTTCTCCTAAACGACCGACCCGAGCTTTACGGCTTAATCGACCCAAACCAAAACCCAAGTAAAGGTGAATGCCTGTAAGGGATTTTATTATCGATCGACCTGATGCAGATTACGCCCGACCTGGCCGTCTTTTGCACAAGATGCCGTCAAGGGATGAAACCAAGATGGCTGCCAGATACCCGGACTTCTATCTAACCAATATACGCCTGAACTTCTATCTGCCCAATACTCGACCTTATCTGGTC
Source organism: Cyclina sinensis (assembly GCA_012932295.1). NCBI lineage: Eukaryota > Metazoa > Mollusca > Bivalvia > Venerida > Veneridae > Cyclina > Cyclina sinensis. The sequence continues at coordinate 40,562,121 of JAAONU010000011.1, forward strand.
TTTTGCCGTAAAGACTTACTCGCACTCGCTCAAAACCGTGTGAGCTAATTTTAGGGGCCCAAACCTTAAGTGATTCTCATAATACGAAACTTATTCTCTGAAAAGTAAAAGAAACATTTAGTTATGTTATAAGATGTTCTTATGTAAATTTAGATTTTTACAAATTCAGTATTTTTTGGCTTATACAGCTCATTTAAAGAAGCGCCAAAATCATATTACTGTTAAGCCCTAAAAAGTTTCTGCAGCGTATGGTGAGTGAAAAGTTTTGAATTCACCTAAGCAAACTGTGAGCTTTATTTCCCCTTCACCTTTACACAGATTTCTCTTTTGATGAAAATCAGATTACAGTGATGATAATGACAATGAGCGATGTAATGTTTGAAAAATGTCCCATTTTCGCAGACTCAATAAGCATTTCATTTGTGGTTTAAAAAAATAATTCCTCTTTATCAATAATATAATTTAGTTTAACAGCCTGTTGCATGTCCTTAATCAGTCTCTTTAATATAGAATATATTTGACACGAAAGAATATAATAGTTCTTGTGCCATCTGTATGCATATTACTTTAAAATGAAAAAACCTGTATGTATGCCAAAAAAGAATCATTATCGGAGACTGCAAAATGGGCATTTCTTTACAAATCTTAAAACTGACAAAATATTCATAATGATATAGATATGTACCACAAATGACAGCACTCTTTAGATGATTCCTACACCATGGAGAGAGAAGTAATGATATGAATGAAAACAACTCTGCATGCAAAAATCTTCAAAGATATTCCAGAATAATATACCAGATTGTGTTATCCTCTCATAATGCTATTCTCTTTCACATGTTAAACAACAACAACAACAGACGAAGAAATCGGGAATCCCAGAAAATTATTTTTACATGCATTAAAATTACAATACTTGATCACTGATCACGCTCTAATTACTGACAAAAAGCATACTAACAACATAGCCATTAAAACATGTCATGTTCAATAAATTATCTTGTATGTAGAGTACCTACTTACATGGTGAACTGTAGTAAGAGTCAACTCTTACATTTGCACACATGTGTATATCATTAATAAATTTTAAAAAAAAATGTTAAATTTTTTTCATTTTTTAAAATATTTTCCCCCTGAAACTGCTCACTTTTGCTATAAAATACAAGTGTGAAGAGTATAACTTATCTTACTATAAACAAATTAAGCTCACCTGCCAACTAGCTCTTGAGGACAGATTTTCCACTCTAACTCTATAGTCAGTTCTCTGTGGGGCACCAAACCTGTAACAAGAACTAAAGTGTTACTCAAGACAAATCTGATCATTTCATAGTTATCTGAACATACTGATCATAGTATATGATGCCAAATAAAAAAATAATTGTGAATCTGGTGACCTGACTGATCCTAAGTTTCCCCCCTGACCACAAAACTTGTTTTTTTACAGTTTTACACACAAAAAACACTATCAATACTTATAATTAGAGTATAAATTGTTATGTGAATGAAGAGTGAGCACTGATATGAAAGAATAAATAATGCCAACTACAGGCATTTTACAGTGCTTGATACAATGGAAATGAAATTGGTTAAACAAAATCTTAAGCTTATTCAACAGATCAGCTGTTCATTATGTTTAATCATTCAGTTACAATCCATACATCAAGTTATTAGTCCTGCTAGCACACTTACCTTCCACCTCCTCCACTACGGCGACCATCACGCATGCTTCCACCACCATACCTATCTCTTCCTCCACCATATCTGTCCCTGCCGCCCCCACCCCCGTATCCACCTCCAAACCTTCCACCCCCACCTCTTCCACCACCACCTCCACCACGGCCTCGTCTGGATGCACGTGCATGTTCAATTATCAATCTGAAATGAAAATACACCAAGCTCAATCATCTGACACCTTTCTTATGAAAATTTACTTGTTAAATCCAAACGCATACAAGTCATGCGAAACATGTATGATTTGATTGGACTCCTGTGACATTAATTTTCCATTAAGAGTAACAAAAAATCTTTTGATGATGCTATATATGTCCTACAGTCTCATTAAAAAAATATGGTTTTTACACAGTCTCAAACCTAAGTTTTTCATCTTTTTTCAGAGAAAACATGTTAAATTACTGGTCTTAAAGAGTTCAATATAACTAAACAGTTCAGAAGTGTGTATTCCTTCAAGATTTATTGTTATTTAACAAGATAGAGGAGACAAAATTCAAATGAATTTCAAATTTCTCCACAGAAACATACATAAATTCTGATTTAAGTTTCCTTTACATCTTCATAAAAGGTCTTGAAAAATTCAGTTCTGAGTACACAGTACTTTTTAAACTCTAATATAACTTTCTTCACATAAGATTACCTTTCACCTAGCAAATCTTTTCCATTCAGTTCATAAACAGCATCATCAGCATCCCTTGGATCATCAAATTCCTGAAAACATCAGTAATAATCTTAAATGTTTTTACTGTGTTGATGTTACAATGATACATCATACTTACAATGCAAAAAATGTCACATATTAAGGCTGTTTGCTCTCAGACATGTCTGAATTGTGAATAAATGAATTTCTTTTTTCGCAGAGAAATATGACTGCCTTTGCCATTTAAAAATAAAGTTTTGTCTCTCTCAAAAAAAAAAAAAAAAATCCAACAGAAATTAAACTGACTGAAACATGAAAAAATATTTCCACCTTTAATACAAAAAATGTGATATTTATCCACTCTAGTCTCTACCTACAGTGATATTTTACAACACATACTTGCTAATAAGCTAGTTTTAAACAGAACATGGTTAACTTATCTATATAACACAAAGAAGGAACATTGTTCAGGAAGCATGTTTTTTTTCTTGTTTTTTTTTTCCAGAAAATATATTACTTTAAATTTAGTTTACACTTATTTAGTTTAAACTGACTGGTATACAAGTTCTTTATACCACTGAGATTAATCCTACATGACAAATCAGAACTCACTCCAAAAGTGTCTACATAATGTGGAAAGTGACTGGAGACTCTCACCGATGGTTGAATTCAAACCAGCAACCTCTGGATCGAGAGGAGCTCTAACCCTTTGACCACTGCCCTTTTATATATAAATTAATAAGGCATAGCTCAACATAAAATCTGTTCCTACCACAAAGCTGTAACCATTCTTCATGAGAACTTCCGTCAGTCTGCCATAGCCTTTGAAAAAGCGTTCCAGATCTTTCTCTCTTGCATCATTTGGCACTCTTCCAACATAAACTCTTGTCCCAGAAGACATCCTTGAAATAAAAAATACAACTTATATATACCTCTAACATTGATTACACAATCCTGAGTTATCTGTATAATTTCAAGATGTTTCACTACTTCTACATGTTTGCATTAGTTGTTTCTCTAACAAGTAGAAAGTCGAACATCTCATGACAGAATGAAATTGATCATCCGACGTCCATTCTTTCAGTTATTTAGTATACATGGTTTTGTTAAATCAGACATGTCTTTGAAATAGGTGTCATTTTTTAACATTCAGTACAATTTAATGATAATATAATCATTGTGTTTGTAAGCTTTTAATTAAATCCCTACCAGTCTGGTAATTATTCACAGTTAGCCAATGTGCTACAGAGATATAGCAATCAACTGAGTAGTGAATCCACAAGGTGTGAAACAGTATAGATGGGGATTATGTACAGATAGCAAATGTCCAGTAACCTCTGTTATATTTCGTGGATAATTATTTTTTTTAAAAATATTTTGGAGTTAAGTCTCGCAAATTTGAATATGGGACTTACAAATCTGATGGAATTTTTTTTGTGTGTGTGAAATATGCCCAGACTTGTTCCAGGTTCTGCGCCTTTAATTACCTGGATTTTTTAATGCGACAAATGTTGATGACGAAAGTTCGTACCAAGAAAATTATTTTCATTCTTTAACAAAATTTTACTATAATCAAAATTAAATTTGTTGTAGTAGGATTTTTTAATAAATAAAAAAAGTAATTCATGAGTCATAAGCCATTTGATGTACGATATTTACCTTAATTTCTGTTTTTGTATTGATTTGTTTTCTCTTCCTGGATTACGTGTTCCGACTTGAGTCACGTGACGTCAGGTCTTGGCTACAGTTCGGTATCCGGTAATACCGGCCCCATCTTGTTGGGCGGGTTCGTTGCATCAGGGTCTTTCAAATAGCATTTGCTATTTGAAAGACCCTGGTTGCATTTTGTATTTTAATTGCAAAATCAAATAGAAATATTCTAATTTCAGGTTGTGTATAAATTCTGCTTACAATGCACTGATATTTGTTTATAATATATGGTCTTTCTCACATATTTCTTTATATAATCTGGTCTTTTTCACATAGTAGTATAGCTATTTCGTACTAATAGTTATACTGTGACGAATCGTTATATGGTGAATCGTTAAGTAAGTAAGACAGTTAGTAAGTGAGTGAGTGAGTTAATGAGAGGGTGAATGAGTGAGAGAGTGATTGAGGCAGCAAGTAAGTGGGCAAGAATGTAAGCAACAATACAGTAAGTAAGCATGTAAGTCAGTAAGTAGATATTAAGTGAGTAAGTCAAAAAAAGACAGTTAGTAAAGGAAGTAAGTAAGAAAGTAAGTAAGTGACTGAGTGAATGAGTAGAAAAATAAGTTATAAGTGAGTGAGTGAGTGAGTAAGTCAGTCGGTAAGTAAGACAGTAGATCAGCAAGTAGGTCAGTAAGTAGGTAGAGATGTAGGTCAATAAAGACAGGCAGTAAGTTAAGTAAGCAAAAAATGAGGGAGTAAGTGAGTGAATGGATGAGTAAAAAAGCAAGTAAGAGAGTGAGGCAGCATGTAAGCAAGCAAATAAGTAAGCAAGAATACAGTTAGTCATGAAATAAGTAAGGCAGTAAGTAATTAAGGCAGTCAGTCTGACAGTAAATAAAAAGTAGATAAGTAAGTAGAGACAGCAAGTAAATAAATAGAGACAGTAAGTCGAAACAGTAAGTAATGACAGTAAGTAGAGAAAGTACGTAAGTAAGTAAGTAGGTAGGTAGAATTAAACAATAAGTAAGTAAGAATAGACAGTAAGTAAGTTAGTTAGTATAGACAGTAAGTATAGACAGTAAGTAAGTAGAGCCAGTAAATAAGTAGAGACAGTAAGTAAGAAGAGACAGTAAAATGACAGTAAGTAAGTCTGTCAGCAGGTCAGTTAGTCAGTCAGTAAGTAAGTAGGTAAGTAAGTTAGTAAGTAAGTAAGTGGAGACAGTAGGTAAGAAGAGACAGTAAGAAGAGACATTAAGTAAGTTAGTAAGTAGAGACAGTAAGTAAGTAGAGACAGTAAGTAAGAAGAGACAGTAAGATGACAGTAAGTCAGTAAGTAAGTAAGTCAGTCAGGGAGTAAGTAGGTAAGTAAGTAAGTAATTAAGTAGAGACAGTGAGTAAGAAAAGACAGTAAGAAGAGACAGTAAGTAGGTAAGTAAGTATGAAAGTAGAGACATTAAGTAAGTAAGGACAGTAAGTAAGAAGAGACAGTAAGTAGTAAGTAAGTATGAAAGTAGAGGCAGTAAGTAAGAAAAGACAGTAAGAAGAGACAGTAAGTGAGTTAGTAAGTATAAACAGTAAGTAAGTAAGTAGACAGTAAGCGAGTAGAGACAGTAAGTAAGTAGAGACAATAAGTAAGAAGAGACAGTAAGATGACAGTAAGTAAGTAAGTAGACAGTAAGTAAGAAGAGACAGTAAGAAGAGACAGTAAGTAAGTAGAGACAGTAAGTAAGTAAGTAGAGACAGTAAGAAAGAAGTGACAGTAAGTAATTAAGTAAGTAAGTAAGTAATTAAGTAAGTAAGACAGAAAAGACAGTAAGTAGGTAAGTAAGTTAGAAAGAAAGTAAGTAGAGACAGTAAGTAAGAAAAGACATTAGAGACAGTAAGTTAGTAAGTATAAGCAGTATGTAAGTAAGTATAGACAGTAAGTGAGTAAAGACAGTAAGTAAGTAAAGACAGTAAGTAAGAAAAGACAGAAAGAAGAGACAGTAAGTAAGTAAGTATAGACAGTAAGTAAGTAAGTAAGTATAGACAGGAGGTGAGTAAAGACAGTAAGTTAGTAGAGACAGTAACTAAGTAGAGACAGTAAGTGAGTAAAGACAGTAAGTAAGTAAGTAAAGATAGTAAGTAAGTAAGTACATAAGTAAGTAAGTAGAGACAGTAAGTAAGTAAAGACAGTAAGTAAGTAAGTAAGTAAGTAAGTAAGTAAGTAAGTAAGCAAGTAAAGACAGTAAGTAAGTAAAGACAGTAAGTAAGTAGAGACAGTAAGTTAGTAAGTAGAGACAGTAAGTAAGAAGAGACAGTAAGTAAGTAAGAAAGAAAGAAGAGACAGTAAGAAGGTAAGTAAGTAGAGACAGTAAGTAAGAAGAGACAGTAAGTAGAGACAGTAAGTAAGAAAAGACAGTAAGAAGACACAGTAAGTTAGTAAGTATAAGCAGTATGTAAGTAAGTTGAGACAGTAAGAGAGTAAAGACAGTAAGAAAGTAAAGACAGTAAGTAAGAAAAGACAGTAAGAAGAGACAGTAAGTATGGAATTATAGACAGTCAGTAAGTAAGTATAGACAGTAGGTTAGTAAAGACAGTAAGTAAGTAGAGACAGTAAGTGAGTAAAGACAGTAAGTAAGTAGAGACACTAAGTAAGTTAGTAGAGACAGTAAGTAAGTAAGTTCATAAGTAAGTAAGTAGAGACAGTAAGTAAGTACGTCAGTAAAGACAGTAAGTAAGTAAGTAAAGACAGTAAGTAAGTGAGTGAGTGAGTGAGTGAGTAAGTAAGTAAGTAAGTAAGTAAGTAAGTAAGTAAGTAAGTAAGTAAGTAAGTAGAGACAGTAAGTAAAAAGAGACAGTAAGAAGAGACAGTAAGTAAGTAAGTAGAGACAGTAAGTAAGAAGAGACAGTAAGTAAGTAAGTAGAGACACTAAGTAAGTTAGTAGAGACAGTAAGTAAGTAAGTTCATAAGTAAGTAAGTAGAGACAGTAAGTAAGTACGTCAGTAAAGACAGTAAGTAAGTAAGTAAAGACAGTAAGTAAGTAAGTGAGTGAGTGAGTGAGTGAGTGAGTGAGTGAGTAAGTAAGTAAGTAAGTAAGTAAGTAGAGACAGTAAGTAAAAAGAGACAGTAAGAAGAGACAGTCAGTAAGTAAGTATAGACAGTAAGTAAGTAAGTATAGACAGGAGGTGAGTAAAGACAGTAAGTTAGTAGAGACAGTAACTAAGTAGAGACAGTAAGTGAGTAAAGACAGTAAGTAAGTAAGTAAAGATAGTAAGTAAGTAAGTACATAAGTAAGTAAGTAGAGACAGTAAGTAAGTAAAGACAGTAAGTAAGTAAGTAAGTAAGTAAGCAAGTAAAGACAGTAAGTAAGTAAAGACAGTAAGTAAGTAGAGACAGTAAGTTAGTAAGTAGAGACAGTAAGTAAGAAGAGACAGTAAGTAAGTAAGAAAGAAAGAAAGAAGAGACAGTAAGAAGGTAAGTAAGTAGAGACAGTAAGTAAGAAGAGACAGTAAGTAGAGACAGTAAGTAAGAAAAGACAGTAAGAAGACACAGTAAGTTAGTAAGTATAAGCAGTATGTAAGTAAGTTGAGACAGTAAGAGAGTAAAGACAGTAAGAAAGTAAAGACAGTAAGTAAGAAAAGACAGTAAGAAGAGACAGTAAGTATGGAAGTATAGACAGTAAGTAAGTAAGTATAGACAGTAGGTTAGTAAAGACAGTAAGTAAGTAAGTAAGTGAGTGAGTGAGTGAGTGAGTAAGTAAGTAAGTAAGTAAGTAAGTAGAGACAGTAAGTAAAAAGAGACAGTAAGAAGAGACAGTAAGTAAGTAAGTAGAGACAGTAAGTAAGAAGAGACAGTAAGTAAGTAAGTAGAGACACTAAGTAAGTAAGAAAAGACAGTAAGAAGAGACAGTAAGTATAGACAGTAAGTAAGTAAGTAGAGACAGTAAGTACAATCATGAGACGTAGTGTCATGCGCACGATCCAGGTCTCTAGGACAAATGTCAATGTTCACCATCAGGCTGAGCGTTACATGCATAATCCATTGTCCAGATGACACAAATTTACAAAAATGTCATAATACTGTTGGTGTACATATATTCAAGTGATCATACATTTCACATATTTATCAAAAGTGTATGTAATAATTACACTAGCAAATATATGTACATTGTACTTTTCTTTAATTCCTTCTGGTACTAATTAAAGCGTTACTTCCTTTGGTTGCAGAGTTTCACTTATGCTTGTAACATCTCAGTACTGAAGCTCAATTTACACCAGTCTGAAACAAGAATAAATGTCCACATTTTGTGGAATTGTAATTACAGTAAGATTTGCACAAAAGTTCATCATTATCAGACAGAGTGCCATGTGCAAAATTCAAGCCCATGTATACTTTCATGTACATCAGACCTGGTATAAATTCACACTTAGTTTTGTCCAAATGTCAATTTTTCATTGCAGTTATTCCCTTTCTTGGACTTATAGATGTACTAACTTACTTTCAGGTTCATTTAAAATGTATGTTTCACTATCCAGCACTAGGTAGAGTCAAACTTGCTTCCCTACTAACACCTCTTTTTATCCATTATGCCCACACCTTCACCGAAAGCTTTTGTGATGGGTGTATTTTGTGACAGTGGCACCCTAGTTATATACGAGATAATGAGAAGGGATTTAAAGATTTTAACCATTTTCGTGTTGACCGTTTGCACATAATGCTAGAAGTAATGTTAATGGAGTAATGTTAGATATCATGAAGAGGTTTAGATGCTGATGAATCTTCCTTTCATGGAAATGACATCTGTACTATTAAATCAACAAATCTTAGTTTTCAGCTACATATTTCTGTTACCGGTAAGTGAAATGTTGATTATTGCACAAAAAGTGATGCTGACTACTCTTTTTCTTTGTTCTTGTCTTTTTAATGTTTTAGTGTAGTAAAGATGAAAAATGGCTTAATTCACCTACTGATTTGCTTTTCACGGATTTCGTTTGACTGGAATAACATTTACAGTACGTAATGGACCGACTGTGGGTACCGGTATCTGTTACAGTATCTTATTCCAAATCTCCTCTGAATCTGTTGGTGTCAGTTGCGACGTATTGTTTACGGCAGTAAATTCATTTTTGAAGTTTTTTGATGACCAATTGGGCAGTCAAGTTTTAAGACAGGCACCAAGGTTGAGAATTTTATAGGTTTCAGTCATTCTGAAAACAGTTTACCATTTTCGCTTAATCCAGAAGTCTGTACATTTGATTGGTCCACCAAAATGACAGGTCAGTTCATTTTTAGAGAGAGAACCAACCATGCTTAGGTGTTCATTTTTTGAGAGAACAAACAAACCATACTTTTCCAGTTACGATTACTGCAGTGTGTCATGCCCCCCCCCCCCCCCCCCCCCCCCCGAGACATTACTTACCATATCCACGTTTTGTCTGCATTTTGTTAACAACTAGTCTAATATCAAGGTGCTGTTAGCACAGCATACTTATTTGTATGCTACTCAAAACAATACTCAAATTATTCTGTTGTACTTAATTATTCCTGTATTTGAGGTCATTTTACAATACGAGTTAAGTAAGTAAATCCTAGAAAGAGGGACCGTGCAACATGGGCAATTGTCCATTGAGCCATTTCCTTTCTGAAGCAGTGACGTTCTATTTTGTCCATTGAGCCATTTCCTTTCTGAAGCAGTGACGTTCTATCGCAGTAGGTGTCTTGTGCGTAATGCAACAAGATCATATTAGAATGTGTAACATCTGTACTTACATGTAAATAAAGACAGATCTCACCCATTTTAGCAAGTACAGAATCTAGGTAAAATAAATGTTTTGCAGGTAAGAAATAAATAAAACAGCTGTTAATCTTGCTAATCTTTTATTTCATCACAGTTTACAAAATTGACAGATTTGGATGAAAAATGAGAGAAAAAAAGACATGCAGTTGTTACTTTTATGATAATGACCATTGGCATAGAAAAATGACATGTACAATATTTACTGAGTGAGAAAGCTGTTGTAAACGAGCAATATAAATATGTTGTTTGTTTCTGGTTTTAATCTTTACAGTTTTGCTAATTAAGTTTTACTAACATTAAGAGATGAATGCTTGAGCTATAAACAGGAGACAAGTACAAAACCTGATGACTAACAGCACTTACTTGAGTATAAGTAAAAATTTGATGGAACAAATCTGATTCATTGTGCTTACAGTTTTTAAATACTTTTTAGGCAGTTCTATTAAAAAACAATACAGTTTAAAAGAGTACTTACATTTCTATAAAATTAAATAATTCTAACATGAGCTGTCACCTACATTAAGCAATGTACTTTATTGAAATTATACTGACATTTTAACCAGTTTGTATCAGTTTCCAGTACAATTATACTGACATTTTAACCAGTTTGTAACAGTTTCCAGTACCATTGTTACATACACTGCTTTAACAATACTGTATGATTGCTATGGTACACTCAAATGCCGAGTCACTGTAATAAAAATTCTGTTTGTATTTTTAGACTTAAGTTTATGAAGACTTCACCTGTTGGGACTGTTATTTATACATCAAGTCTCCATAAAGTGGACATCAGTATAACAACTATACCTTGTCAAAAACTAAAGATAACTTTATAAATCTCATCAAATCTTTTATTAAAAATTTAAAAAAAGGAGCATGTAACCATGAGACCAGATCTGACGATAAACTTAGAAATTATACTTATGAAAAGAAAACCTGACATTCAGTCCAAAATTATGCCTGGGAAAACATCAAACATTCAAGTATCTGACAAAATGCCAAAAAGAGACTTCATCCAAACTCTTACAGGAAAATTTTAAATTTACAATTCATTGTATCTATTACCTTCAAGGAACTGGCTCTTTCACGTATTCTGAGATTAAATTTACACATCAAAAATTAATATTTGCTACAATAACATTTGTTCAATTATTACAAGAAGAATCATTTAAAACATGTGACCTATCAAATAGGTCCTTCCCTTGCCTGTTACCCGCTAACACCAGTCTCTCACATATTAAGACAGAAATCTTCTGAGACCGATTGTTTGTTCAATCGTCTTCGGCATCATCTCCAGATTTTGTTCGTGATCGTTTCTTTGGTGGGGAGCTTGATCGGGACCTACTTGACCGACTACGGCTCTCTGATCGGGATCTGCTGCGTGAAAAACTGAAGATAAGATAGGAGAACGGACATGCCATGATATACTGATCTACAAAATCTGCATTTTCTCACCACTGACACAGCCTTTGCAGTAAGTTAAACTAGTCCCTACCTAGATGCTTTTTTTAAAAATCATTTTAAGGCTACTGCATAAACTTCTAAATAAAACAAACATAACATTTCATCTCTGCAGGATGCCTGTCAATACATTCTTTAATGGTTACAGACAGCTACTGCTACACTATCCTTACTTTTATGTAATAGTGAAGGTACAATGCCAAAACAACTACAATCAGACAAACTCTCTTACTTACAAGAAACAACAGTCATCAGAGGTCAATTTACATAAGCCGTTAATACCTAAGCATTACATCTAGGAAGAACTGCTTTTCCTTTAAAGGGGCTGTGCTCCAGATGACAAAAAAAAAAGTTTTCTTGTATTATGAATTTCTTGTAATATTTATGACTTATGCTTAAAAATAACTTACTGACAAGAAATAAGTCAAATAATTACATTATAAATTGATTTTTTTCCCTTTCAAAGTGCTATACCGTAACGCAACGGTATAACTATATCGTATAAGATTTAAAGTAAATATCTGTAATATCACATGCGGCGATGGTGGTGACAGTAAAAGCGTTGGAAATATTTTGTTAACATGAGGGTCAGGAGTTCAAATCAGGCTGGAGCAAAAATATCTTTTTTATTCTATTTTGACTTTTATAATCAGTTTTGAAGTAAAATATTATGTTGTTATAATCTCACGGCATCTAAATATATAATTTATGAAAAAAAAAAAATTATGTCAAATCTGGAGTACAGCCTCTTTAAAATTACAGCGTTATCATCCTCGGCAAGAAACTACAACCTTCTCAAATTATGTTCCAAGTTGAGCAGGGTTTGAACCAAACAGACAAACTACTTCACAACAGTAGATACTACAAAACAAATGTAGTTCAAGTCACCTTTATCACTGGTCCCTAACTGTTGACATAATACACTAAACATAAACTAACCTCCTTCTGCCTCGACCTCCACCGCCACGTCTCTCCTCAACAAGACGTATTTTCTTCCCATTAATGTCTGTACCATCAAGCTTCTCGAGGGCACGATTCATGTCTGATTTACTTGTGAACTCAACAACTCTGAAATAGCAAGATAATGGGTAAGTAAAGGATCTTGCAATAGGAAAAATAGATTGATCAAACTCTTAGAGCCTCCCAAAAATTAATTCATTTCAAATTAATCACTGAAAATTCTTCATATGGAATCCAGAGCTTTCTCTCTATTAGTTTATACAGTTGAAATACAATTCTCCCAATTGGCAACAGACCTGAAATATTTTTGCAGAATGGAATTTTTTCACATCTTCTGTTTCTAGCAAAAGGTACAGAAGGGCCTGCATAATGATTTCATAGAAATTCATGTAATATGTTTGCATTTAGACCATTACTACAGACCTTAGTGTGTGTCAAGGTCATCAGAAGCTTAACAACGAATGAGGTGCAAAGCTCATTAACAACATACCCTTCTCCAGTTCTTTGTTTGTGGGCATCAGCAAATGTGACTTCAACATCAGCAGATCGCATGTGGTCCTTCAGGTCCTAGAAATAACAATACGCTCCATTACCTAAGAGAACTAACGAAAATATAAAATTTACTTCCTGCTAAAACTCATCTTTCTTCAACAGTGGTTTGTCCATGATGTGTGTTGTTGCCATCTATAAGCTGCATTTATGAAGGAAGCAGGAGAGATATACATGTAGTGTTAAGAAAAATCTCAACAAAAATAAATAAATATACAGCAAAATCGGCCATCTGTTTACCTTAATTTGGTAAGCAAGAGGAGACTATTGAAAACAAGACAAGATCACATTATAGGAATTTTACATGCTTTTTTAACACAATGAAAATGTACAAAGTATAAAATCACCATATAATGAGGAAAGAAATACACACAATCTTGGCGTGAATATCCATTTAATGTAGTTACCTCGCTCTTCGAATATCGATCTAGACCTGACTTAATCCCTTTGCGGACTTTCTCCTAACCGGTCGACCCTGGGGTATTTGGACAAATCATTACCGAACGAAAGGTGCACTATCAAAAGCGATTAAAGAATTGATCGACTCCAGACTACTGCTGATTTGGCTGTCATTTGCGCAAGGAGGCCTTCAAGGGTGAAACCAAGATGGCTGCCATGTGCCCAAGATCCTATCTGCCCTATATGGCCCCTATTCCTGCCTTGTACTGCAAGGCATTACTCGCACTCTTTCTCAAAACCTTGCTTGCTATTTTAAGAAGCCCAAACCTTAATGGATTCTGATTAAACCAACCTTATACTCTGAAAAGTAAAACAAACATTAAACAATGATTTAACTGTCTTTTGAGTTTTTCCTGAGAAAATATTCACAATCTTTTTTCATTCCTAACATCTTTTAAGTCTGTATAGTTTATTTCAAATTCTTGCAAAATTGTTGTTTTAGAATTTCATTATCTAGCCAAACTTCCTACTAATGTTTGTAGTGTGGGCTAGGTAGCACCAAGGCATTGCAGGGTACTAAAAAACACCACCTTCACCTTTCAATGTCAAGATCTAAGCTACTGAACAGCGACACTTAACAACCTTGTGAGTCTGCACCTTATATTTTGCCTACAGCTGTTCCTTATACAGTTTTCCATTGTGAATTAGCATGTAAAACCTTTCCTGATTAATCCTGTTGTTTAATTGTCAACCCTAGTCAGTGTAAACTTACCACCCTATTGTTGAATGGTACCACTGAAAAACCTAGCCAGAAAGTTCGGATATTACTATTTCTACATTTACAACTCTATCTTCTGAAATGTTACAATCATAACAGTTTGGTTTAATTGAGATTATGTCCTCTAACAGTCAAAGTCATATCAAACTGAATGTTTACCTAACCATGGGAAGGACCAACATTACACTCCTATTCTCTGTAAGAAAGTGCAATCTTTCTTCCATAAGTGGTAATGTCTGGTACCCAGGCTTGGACTCATCACCATCCATCAGTTAGAGGTTAAGTGATCTAAAGACTTGACCACAGGATCAAGTACCAACAGTTCACATTTGGTCACCATTTGAAGGAAACACTGTTTTGTGTTTAAACTTACTCTGCCTGTCTTTTGTTACAAAGACACTCATTTTAAATCCATGACATCATCACTAAGTTAACATCAGAAGTATGGAGGGGCAGAAAATGGAGACATTACAAACTATAACATACTAAGCCAGTGACAATAGCATAGAATCTTTGTTTTTTTTTCACACCCGACACAAATACAAAGAAATCTTGCCTCTGATAGCATAACTCTTTCACCTCATTCTCAAAAAGGGACTTTGGACAAAAAATCATTTACATTTTAGTAACTGAAATATGAAATTTACACAGTATCCAAGACAAAATTATAAACATAACAGAGAAGGAAATTCAGTCAAATCAAAGAATTTCATGTATATTTACCTTTTTGTTTCAACAGAAAAAAAGTATGAGTTTATGTTTCATGATGTATGCATAAAAAGGAACAATGCAAACAGGTGCCACTTTCATTAAAATAAATGGCATGAAATATGCAACAGCTAAACTATGGTAAAAGTAACGTAAACACAGTCAGGAAAAATCTAAGCTATCAAAGAAGGCTTTTCAGAAAATGATAAGCAATGAAATGTAACATGCAAAATAGGTCGAGACAATGTTTGCACTGGAAGCCTGATTCCAAAGATATGTTGCAGATTTGAACAATAAAAAAAATCTCTGGGAACTAATTACCACATTTTGCAGGAACATGCAATAAAGTGAAAAAAATCTTTCCCTTGTAAAGAATGATTAAATTATCAGCATAATGTATTGCCTTCGGTATAACATCCTAAAGGTCCCCAAATCATATCTAAATTCATATTTTTTCCATTTTTTTTGCCAGAATAACTTCTTTATTAAATACTTTGTTAATATTTTCAAAGTACCATTAAAACAGGCTGATATATTTTTAGCTGTCGAAAATATAACCATACAGCTGTTATCAGCTGTGACCAGTTTTTACCAAACATAGTATAATAAGTATGACCACAGTTATAAACAAATTAAGCTCACCTGCCAACTAGCTCTTGAGGACAGATTTTCCACTCTAACTCTGTAGTCAGTTCTCTGTGGGGCACCAAATCTGTAAAGATGACCATATTGTTCCTTTTAAAAAACACAAGAAGTAAAGTGACTTTTTTCCTAGACAGGTAGTATATTCAAACTTAAATCCTAGGCAGCGGTAGTCCACCTTTGTTCGGTAAGAAACTGTGAGCTTTGATTCATAAAGCATTGATCAGCAGCAACACTTGATCCCATTGCCTTAAAAATAGTTTTGACTTCAAAACCTCCTTAAAAATACTTGCAAGTAGAATTAGTAATTTTCTGTTTCATTTTCTGGTTGTAGGTTATTTTATGGTTTTCTGGTAAAACACATATAGAATCATTTATAAAGTTTTTAATATTTAAAGAGTCTTTAAAAGTTCTCTGTTTAGTTAGCAATTGTGAGAACTTGATTCTACACATGTGAACATGTAGTCAGCAGAAATCCAAAACTGCTAACATTTACATGCATTCATTAACGCATTAATCAAAGTTTCTTACCTTCCACCACCACCGCCGCCACCACTGCGCCTGTTATCTCTCATGCCACCACCACCACCACCATACCGGTCTCTTCCACCACCACCTCCGTATCTTCCACCACCACCCCCATATCCACTGCCACCACCAAATCCACCACGGTATCCCCCGCCTCCAAACCTTCCACCTCTACCACCACCCCGTCCTCCTCGGGATGCACGAGCATGCTCAACAATAAGCCTGAAATGATAAGCATAGGAAAGTCAACGTTCTGCCTTTTGTTTGCCAACTGTCCTTAGAAAAAGTCCAAATTCAAGCCTTTGCATTTTGTCTGCTGACTTTCATACATCTTCATTTGTTCGGAAAAATTTTGCTTTCTGTTCTCAGATTGTCCTTTGCATATTAAATCATGCTAAAAACTGAAAAAGCTGTTTCATTATCAGGTCACCTCACTGCTTTATCTCCTTTCTTTTTTAACATGTTTTTTATTTACTCCTTTGACACCAGAATACATGTAGTTCCTATGAGGCATGGTAAGCCAGGGTCTATACTACATTCCCAAAAATGAAACATCTAAATCTGCAAAAAACTGAAGTGATGAGTAGAGGAATACAATTTAAATATTATGGTGAACTTATAAACTCCAGATATGTGCCAAAATGCATCATTTACATATGTTACAATAAGAAGAAAACAAATTTTTATATAAGCCAAGCTATGCCCCTGGTTGGTAAGTAGTATATTTTTTTTTTTTTTTTTTCTGTATCCTTTGTATTTGTGGTACATCTTTCAAGTTCAGTACCTCCAGACTGAAGATTACTCAGAACCATTAATAAGTTTTTATAAGAGACTTTCTCACTAAAGCTAAGGGTTAGATCCCCAGTTCGAGTCGATTTTCTTTTCTTCAATTTTTGCTTGTTTGTATTTGATTTGGTTTTTAAACTTTGCCTTTTGATTTTTTTTTTTTCACAGATAAGCGGTTTTGAAATGTTTGCCTCTCTTTGCTCGATCGAAGTCTTAAGTCTGGTAATCATGTCTGAGGTTAATACTTGCCTTACCTTCTAAATCTCTAAGTAAAAATGTCATGTTATCATATTGTTTATATTTTTTCATTAGATAATATGTTTCTTAAAACAGATCAAGGTACTGAAGGTTGAAATTTGTCTATTACACCTCTCTATCTTAAAGCACTTACTTTTCACCTAGTAGCTCTTTACCATTCAATTCATACACAGCATCATCGGCATCTCTTGGGTCATCAAACTCCTGAAAGGATTATTTTATAACAGATGCAATTAAGGTTTGCAAAACTGAAGGATGGTAAAAAATATAAATAAATAAGCCAATAAACTGCTACATTACGGCCTTTCACTTGATACTTTTCTTCATCCATTTTGTTTTGGTTAAGTGTGAATCACCGATTACGTGTCGGTTACAAGATCAGTAATACTTAGTTATGTTAACGTGGAAACACTGATTTCACCTGTCAACTGCTTACACAATACATATATTTTAAGTAGCCCTTCCCCAAACAAATGACTGAAAATCACAACCAACAACAGAATGAGATTATCAAACATGTTTGGATTTGCTTATCTGACTGACAGGGAGAGCTGTGAAAAGCATCATGGTCTTTGATATTGTAGAATGTATATTTCTGAAAACGAAATGATGCGCTTTAATTTTGCAAGGCATCATATATATTTATCAAAAACCTACATCCATAATCATGTTACGTGCTATTGCACTATCTAGTGATAATGTTTCCTTTTTAATTTATGTATGTTACATCTGACCAGTTATCTGGGCTAAATCTTCAAAATAAATTTGTATGTGTTCTAGTCCAAGAGTCGACTTCTAAGCAAATAGTATCATATTTAAGTGTGTAACTGAGTTTTATAATCTTACCACAAAGCTGTAACCATCTTTCATGAGAATCTCTCGCAGCTGGCCATAACCTTTGAAGAATCTTTCAAGATCTTTCTCTCTTGTGTCACCTGCCAACCTTCCAATGTAAACTCTTGTTCCTGATGACATCCTGAGTATTAAAAAATAATAACTGTCTCAATGTATGCTTTATGAAAGTACCGGTAGTTACTGTCATACATGAAGCAGTGAATTGGAGTTGTAAAAATTCGTATGTTATTTCATGTGGTACCGGTATTACAGTGTTTATTAATCATTTCCTTCAAATTTGATAAGTGCAAAGTCTTATCCAAATTGTTTATCAAGATGAGATGAATAACAAAGACTTTTCCTACACTGAAAAGATGTGATTAACTGATCTCTAAATCTGTGGGCTTAGAAGTTTATTTTAATATTTTGATTAGGTGAAACATTCCAACAACACAGTTTTCGGACAGTCCTGATTTCTCAAATGCATTTTTTGACTTTTTTTACATACAGTGTAGTCAGTGAGTGTTTTTCTACTACCTAAGTTTAAAGCAACTGACTCACAGACGATGATAAAAAGAAAATGTTTATACATCTTGAAATTCTTGCTGTAATCGTGAAGAAGATATCTAAACTAAGTTACTGACTCAGTTTTTGTGACAGAAAAACATCAAAATATAAAGTTTTACACACTTTTATCAGTAAAAAATTTACCCCGTTCGTCACAGGGTAGATACTTTAGTTATAAGATTAATTTTGAGGCAATCTAATAACTAGACGTCGTGGCTCAGTGGACTAAGTTGTCGCTATATATTTTACAGATCAAAAGGTCGTGGGTTTTTCAGTTTTTATGGTGTATAGAAGCATAATATTACATTTTTTCCATAGTATATTAAATCCTCTTAAATTTGAAAGAATAAAAAATTTCAGCAAAATTTTGTGAGTCAGTTGCTTTAAAAACAAAAGGAATAATTTTCAATTCTTCACTGAGATTCTTATATGCCCTTGAAAAATAAACAATTCCTCTTTAGATCCATACATGTTTTATCAAGTTCTCTTCATCAGTTCTGAAATAATCATCACATAAAAGTAGCAACAAAAATCCTGTCCCTACAGTCTATTATATATATTTAGCCTTTGGAATGTGTGACACACATGTGTGGAGATACTGCCAACACAAAATTAACTCATGAATCAGCATTTTTTCCCTCCTTATGCAAGTCTGGTAAACAGACCTGTTCTCAATCTCCTATTCCAAATTTCTCATGGTTGGAGTTTTCCACTACCAGTACTTCTGCATCACTTGGAATCAACATGGTAAGGCTTAAAACCATGCTGTAACTATTGCACATGATCCATCTACATCATTTTCTTTTCCCCAAGTTATCAAGTGCAATACTTAATCAGTAACAAACTTTTACTTAAAGATTAATATTGATTCCTTTTGAACTAAATGTATTTTCCTTGTTAACATGGATTATTATACCGATAAAAAGTCATTTAGAATGAGGTTAAAATATGAAATAAGTTTATTTATTATTGCAACTGAGGTTAATTATTTTAGGTTGTAAGGTTCAAGATACAGAAAGCATTCAATTCGAGTGACACCCCTGGTTCTTTTCCATGCTCAATTTATAACTGATAATGGGACCTTGGTTAACATGTCATCTGAAAGACAATGAGGAGCAGGGATCAAACACATGACCCCTGGATTACCAGTCCAGGGCATTACAACTGGACCACTGATCTGCTCCTTGGAGGTTTTAGTAAAATGGATTTTTAACTCAGGTTAAGTGATGACTGGATGATTATTGCGACTAACTATGTAATACTACCATTGCCTAATTATCATATTTGAAATGTGTTAATTAAAAGTAATGTTGTATTGACTTTTATTATACTTTATTGCCAGTTCATGCATAGACATTTTCATAAAAAATGAAACAATTATAATTTTTCCTAAAGTTTAATGAAAACAATTTTATGGTAATTTACAAAATAAATTATACAAAGACCCAGTTTCATTATTAACACTGGAGTTCCTTTTAGAGTAAGTTGCATAGAAATATTTTCACTGATAGATTTCTGGAAAAAAAAATTGTGATAAGTTAAGGTTAGTTTTAAAAGCTTCCTTCTTTTTTTGCTTTCATTTAATGTCCTTGCATTATTCTTTCAATAATGGAATTCAGAGTAATGTTGATCATTAGATTTATAGCAATATAATAATATTCAAATTTATAAAAGAAGAAAAACATTTAAAAGACATTAACTGTCTACATTTAGCAATACATAGTCCTATTAATATGCTTTGAGACATTTTGACTTCATTGCAAAGCAATGTTGCACTTGCCCTATCAATAAAACTATCACAAGCGCTATACGTCTAAAGATTTGGACTTATAGTATCAATTACACAGGTTTTTTTCCTCAGTATTTTGGGAACACGACCGATACCCTTGGGATTGGGAATTTCCGCAATGATTTCCTAAAAATTGGGAAAAATGCATGACTTCACTTTTTCAAGTTTAAATGAACACTAACAATTACTGTCTATGATGGAAACTTTCAATCCTTACAGAGAAAGATCTCTTGTTTTTGTCAGATTGTAGTTTTTATTTTTATTTTTTTTGTCTTTTAAAGTTTTAACTGGGATTTTTTTTCTGATTTTTTTGGAAAAAGATACTATTTTCAATTGGGAATATTACCCAATATCGGCTATAAAATAAGCCTAAAAAACCTGCAATAAACCAGGGATCATGTTTCAAGGCAACTTGGGCAAAAACAATCGCCTTATCTCAAAGTTGCCCCCATTTGGTTAAACGCTGTAATTGTTTTCGAAGTGTCATAATCATCCAAGCTCCGCCTACTTCAAAACGGTCTGTTAAACCTATTTTCATTGTTCAGTAAAATTGGTCAACCAATGAAACGAGGCAAGACAATTTTGCTAGTGACGGATGTTAACAGACGACATGATGGGATATATGCTAACTACTGATCAATAAACTACAATTTAACAGATTAGCCTTGATTCATTTCAGTTAGGACCAGTTACAGGCATACTTTTTCATTTTAAAATAGCGTTTTGCCAACTGTTGATCACGTTTTGATGTTTACAATTGTCTTGATAACAGGCGAATAAAATTGATAGGTAAATGACTTTCTATAAACAATGTTAGTGGTGATATATCCCCAACCACTCGTTAACTGAAATTTACTGAGAGCAGTTGCATACGAAAAAGAGAATAAAAATCACTACGATGTCTCTTGCTAGCTGGTTAACGGGAGGGGGCGAGATGCCCGGATATAAGCGTAATCGAGGAAAAAAATTTGTAAGGAAATATCACAAGATAGTTTTTATTGGTACATGCAAGATGAGTCATGGAAATGGCATTGCACCCTGTGCAGAAGTACTACTGCCGCCGATATAAACATGATAAATACTTCTTACAAGTGAATTAAATTTTGCTTAGTTTAGGGTGATAAAACATCTTATGATATCAATTTATAGAACATAATCTCTGTTTAAAGATACTTAAAGCAGAAGCAGCAAAATACAACGACTGTATATAGGTACTGTTTGATATAATTCGAGGAGCGATAATTTTAAGCACGAAAGTTTCAAACCAAAATAAGGACGAAAGTTGGTCGTTGAAATCCATACAATTTCCAGTCAAAGGAGAACATAGGCCAATATTAAAGCTAAGAGTATGATATATCGATTTATATTGTGAACCTCTGATTAGAAAATGGAGTCATCGAATGGCAAAAAATACCTGATAATCACGAAAAATTATTTCTTCTCCGATTCTTTCTTGTCACGTGATCTTGCGTGATCTTGTCGCTACCGTGATAAAAGTCGGTTTCCGGTCGTTTCCGTATCCCACGTGTACAGCCACTTTTGCATGCTGCAAATCAGGAACGGTTGCGGAGCTGCAATAACAAGATATATATTTTTAAAAACTGGTTGAAACTTTTCAAACAATAAAATTCTAAATACGTACGAATTATATATATATTGTTGAACAACGATGCAGAACAACAACAAGAGGTTATGTAATTGGTGTTCTTTGTTGAAATCTAGATTGTTATGTTCTCTAGGTTTCACAGCTGCATAGAAAAACCACGGTGTCGGGAATACAGAATTATTTTTATATCTAGACAAACAAACGCTACATTTATCCAGAACTGAAACTCGAGGTTAAATAATTTAACTAGAGCTCTATATAATTAATAGACGCTTTTCGTCCTTCCGATTTCATAATGATCTTGATATTTTTAAATACGAGTTTAATCTCTCACTCAGACGACTAAGAGTGTCTTCACATAAATTAAAAATCGGGACTGGTTAGCGGGAAAGACCCGTGAGTGTATCTTTAGGAGAAAGGAAATGTCACGAGTGCCTAAAATTAGGTGGGTATCATTTTGTTCTGATATGTCAAATATACAACGATTTACGAAAACATACCGAGGGTCAATTGGGTAAAGCCATATGTTATAAATTTGTGGAACTTCTGGATACGAGTAGTAAACACTTTGTAAGAAATTTAGGTACTTATATTGTCAAGCTTATAAACTGAGAGATACCCTTGTTGAAGTTGGCATTCTAAAACATATAAGTTGTATTTTAGAAGTTTATATTTATAGTGACAAGCTGATATATTAACGTTCCCATCATATTTACTATTTAAACCGTATTTTGTCCTCTGACCATCTCGGTTCGTTTGTTTGAGTGTTTGTTTGTATCGTTTTTTAATGACTATCATCATACTTGTCTTTTAATTATACTTGAATGGTACCATGAGTCAGATATTGTATACTTGAATGGTACCATGAGTCAGATATTGTATACTTGAATGGTACCATGTGTCAGATATTGTATACTTGAATGGTACCATGAGTCAGATATTGTATACTTGAATGGTACCATGAGTCATATATTGTATACTTGAATGGTACCATGAGTCAGATATTGTATACTTGAATGGTACCATGAGTCAGATATTGTATACTTGAATGGTACTATGAGTCATATATTGTATACTTGAATGGTACTATGAGTCATATATTGTATACTTGAATGGTACTATGAGTCAGATATTGTATACTTGAATGGTACCATGAGTCAGATATTGTATACTTGAATGTTACCACGTGTCAGATATTGTGTTGATTATATTGTGTTAAAATTATGTACTGTTGTTCGTCGAACGTCTTGTATTATATGTTTTTTAATGTCATCATATCCTTTAAAGCCTTAATACTGTACAGTGAAATCTGTTCTGAAACGTAGAGGTATATTGTCTGCTTTGCATGTTTTTCTTTTCTTAACTCTGTAACTTTGTTACGGATTTAATACAAAAATAAATCATCATATTTGCTTTTAATTAAATCCCTACCCCGTTCAAGTCGGCCAGTTACACTGGCAATTATTTATATTAGCATGTGTGCCATAAACCACTTAGCGAATGTACGGTGTGGCGAATCGACTAGGTGCGCAATAGTATAAGCAGCAAAATGTTCTGGTAGGGAAATGGCGGCTAGAAGGTATCCGTTCGAAATGCTACTTGCGAAAGATGGACGTTTACCTTGGAAGATTTCGAGAAGAAATCTCAAATTTCTGCTCAAAGTACTTGAAAGTAGAATTTCAAAAGGAATGTTCAATTAACATTTTCATCACATTTTATCCTCAGAGAGAGAGAGAGTGAGAGAGAGAGAGAGACAGACAGACAGACAGAGAGAGGGAGAGAGAGAGAGAGAGAAACAGTTGTGTAACCGATTGTAAAACTTCTTGATTTACCCTGAAAACAACTGATCTGTGTAACAAGAATGTTTTAACACAGAGTAAGTTTAAAGGAGGATCTTTCTGTTTGTTTGTTAAATTGGGGTTAAACGCCTGTCTAACAGTTGTGGTTCTATCCTGGCGGTCCGAGTCCACCTAACAAGTTTTCCTGGGTATCCAACCAGTTTTCTTACCAATCTCTCGGTAAGAGCCTGACTACTTCCACACTTGATTCAGAGGTGAGATAGGATCTTTCTAGATACAAATGTACGAATTCTAATGTGATAACTGAGAAAGCAAAAGATCATTTGGCATAGGACAAACACCAGTAGCATGTGAATCACGTACCATTAAGCGTTTTAAACGAACTTAATTTTCTTGTAATCTTTTTCGATTTGGTAAAACACAGTTATTATTTTATAAGGATTTCAACTGACTGGATAGCATACGATGCAGATTATCATTTTACTGTATCAATGAACATGAAAATGAAATGAAAAGGCAAAAACTGCGCATACCAGTTACGTCACGCTGCGGCACCGAAATGGTACAGGAAAATAACTGTGCGTAATTGGGCAATTTCCAACAGCAGTATGAAGTTTTGCTAAGAAATTTGCTGAATTCTGATCTTTTTTACATGGAATGTTTCAGCCCACTCTGCGTTCACTTGTAGAGTCTTATTTATCTCTGATTCTAACACAGGTAAAAACTAGATTTGATATACCACTGCCGTAGACGGTGTTTTCTCGTAAGGTAAACTTCTCCTCTCTGAGCGAGGGAATTCAAAAGAATACACTGTACCGTGGCGTCAAAATAAAGGGTGTTTATTGAGGATTACAATTGAATCTATTAAAACAGAACATTCACTGACCTTCTGTGGCATGCTAAATAGATTTACTTGAATACTACGAGAGAGCGTAAAGAAAATTTTATTCTGCTTGTTTTTTTCAGTTGCAAAGATATCTGAATTTAGCTCAAAATTAAGAAACAATACAGCTACGTAAAAAGCACACCCATACATATCCTTGTTTTAAAGTCAATTAAGTCTGAAGTAATTGTAATGCATAACTTTGAAGTTAATTGGGAAGATAATTAAAGAAGACAGGAAGAGGAAACACAGAGATCAACACATTCTTGTGTAATCATTTGTCCTACCATTCTTTCAGCAATGTCAAAACAGAAACACTAAATAGATCAGATATTAAATGCCTCTCAAGCCTAAAAGATTTATTACAAAATTCCAGCGTTTTCAACATCTGCAACGATCTTCTATAAAATTAATGAACACCCCTCGTTAGTGTATTACGCAGAATCAGCGGAATTTCTAGTTTCTCTTTCATATATGGTAAGATATCTTATTTCGTTTCCAAAATATTGTCTCAAACACTTTGATCATGTGTACATTTATGTACTGAATGCTGTCACGTAAATGCCTATAACGTTTGAAGTAATTCCAACGTATAATTACGAGGAAATGCTTCAATCAAAAAAAAAAAGAAAAGTAAAATGGGGCTAATATAAATTCTCACAAAAATATCTTGTATAATGCATTTACTCTCAAGGTCTTTCACAAATACTTAAAGTTTGGAGTCAGCCCAACCCCTACCAACCGGCACACGGGCGGCACACTCAAGCATACGTAAAACTTTCTTATATTATGCTAAGGTCAAGGAAAGGTTATTCACTTTCAATTTCTTTCAGTAGTAGGATACATCATTTTTGAAATAAAATCTCCCCCATCCCAACCAAAAGATTAGAAAATGATTGCCTCATTTCAAATCAGAGATGAGGATCGTGAGTGAAACTAAACATAAAATCCACTTTCAAGGGGAGAGCTGTTTTACCATTTTTTTCACTGTTCAGAATTGAAACTCTTTAAACAAATTATAAACACAGGCTAATTAAACACATCTCAAGCCTAAAAGACATATAAATCACAGGGTTTTAAAATGTTGCTTTAAGATATTAAAAATTGTGTGCTCTTGCTTTCAACAATTGTTTACTGATCTCTTATGAACTTAATGAACACCCCTCGCAAGATAAAACGCAATGACATGCATATTAACGGGATTCCAAGTTTTTAGTCCAGTCAGGTAAATAATCTTACTTAACTGCCAAAAAGATTCTTTAAGAACATGTTGATAATTATTTTTAGGTTATGATAATGTCTTCACTGTGTCACAAACTTTAAACTCTACCGCAAAACATACTGTATTTAATTGCACATTCTAATTTGATTTCGTAAAACTGAAAGTAAATAGCGGATGTATAGCCAAGTGTGACGGATATGAGTAAATAAGGGTGCTCTATTATTGTTGTTGTTGGAAAGTAAATAACATATAGGTTTGTATACATAGGTTTTTACAACAACTGAAAACTTACGTGGGATCATTTATTTGTGGATCTCTTAATGTGCACGATTCAGTAACAAATTTCTGTTAAAATATAGGTTTATATACATAGGTTTTTACAACAACTGCAGACTCTTACGTGTGATCATTTCACCGTATTTGTGGATCTCTTAATGTGCACGATGCAGTAACAATTTTTTGTTAAAATATTTAGTTGTTTAGTTAAAGGTGGGTTCACAATCTGTCGAAAACCTCTGCCCCTTCCACGCTTTTCAAAACCTATGTACATAAACCTTCTACCGTAAAATTAGTGAGTTAAAATGAATAAAAGGCCTGTGAAGTGTTCCTATTGTAGTGTGTCCTTGTAGTGTGTCCTTTCAATTAATGTAAATATAACTCGAACAAAATGTTGACTTTTTCAGAAATGGAAGAAAAAGAACGTAACGACAGCGAAGATGAACGTGATTCAGAAGCAGACGACAGAGACGATGACCTTGACCGACAAGATCGGTTTGTTGAAACTGGAGAAAATCCAGAAATGTTTAAAAGCAAGTCATTGAATACTTTGAAACCGTTTTACAACGGCTCAATATTAGATAATCGGATGGCAGAAATTCGGAAGTCGATATACTATATACGGCAACACTGGGACGAATTTGAAAGCTTTATGACGTCATTGAAACAACTGCTGCTTGAAAATGGTTCCATAGAATTTAAAGACCAGATTACAAGAGAACACGCCGAAAGGTTATTTTCGTCAAAACGAAACTGGATGACACACGAAACGGTTCAGCATCAGGAAGTAACGTTTGAAGCTGTAAAACTTTACACATCGAAAGAGGGGCATTCTAGAATATATCGTGTCAGTAACAATATATTTAGACAAGAAGATTCGGTGGTTTCCGTGGAGATGATAAGAAGTGTCGTATTTCTGGTAGAATTGATCAATATTGACTTGTATAACTACTGCTTAAAATGTCCGGAGAATACCAATTTTCAGGGCGTAGTTTACAGAGGTCTTTGTGTTACAGGGGAGGATTTGGAAGCCTTTAAGAAGCTCAGAAAGGAACCAATTAGTAAACGAAACATAGCTGTTCCACTTGGTAAGATTTCCATTAAACGTAGATCAAATAGCCAATCGCACTAACTCGACCATCTCCGGAATTTTCCGCGAGCGTAACGCCATTTTGCTTTCATGAAAAGAGATTGAACAAAATAAATGTTTTTAAGCTTTTTTAATTGAACAATTTTGAAGAGAATAGTCTATATCGTTTTTCATGTTAAACAAGATAAGTTTAATTACTTGCTGTTGCAGTCAAATGATTAGGTTGATGAGAAAAGCAAGAGTCTTTGCTCTGAAGTCATCTGCAAGTTGTAGATACTAAGATAGCCGAGGTTTGCAATTCAGTGTGTACGTGCTCCATACGCTCAATTTTCGTCTGCTCTCTTATACAACGGAAACACGTCCTTTTACTTCTGTAATTAGTTTTAGATGACGGGGATGTTAAAAACTTTTTCTGTTTTAGTTATATTATTGATTCTGTTCGTTTATAAAGATTGTCGAAACATATAGTCTTTAATCACAATGTATCATGACTATTTAACTCATGTTTATATCAAACAAAGTAAAAGGAAATCCCGGATTAAATACTGTATAATTAAATAAAAAATGGAGAAAAAGATTTATTTCGAAGTTTTAATCTTGATGGAAGAATTAAACATAAAATCTTCAACATGTGCAGTGATATTATTAGCTCCTACATACTCGTTACTTATTCTTAAATGGATTTAAGTTTTTTTGCGTGAAACACTTAAATAATATTGGTATGGTTTTGTTGTTGATGATGTTAAAAAACGTTTGTGTCTAGATGTTCTATTATCTAATTCAAAAACAGCAACCTCATCTGCACCCATGTGTTAACATGTGGTTGTCTCACTAAAATAAGAATTATTGCCCTCTGAGAAGTAATTGTACTTAAATTCATTTTACAGGACTTTTCTCTGCAAGTTCAAGCCTTAAAGTTGCCAGAAAGTTTATAAAACACCAACTGAAGCAACAGAAGGATGACAAAAATGACGTCACCCCTCTCGTCATTAAAATCCATGTCATAGGACTGAAACCGGAATACGTACAACACTATACGTCAAAGTTTCCGTCTACGGTCCTGACGACAATCTGCGCAGTCGACATTCACAAACTATCGAGACATCCGAGTGAAAAGGAAGTGCTTCTTCGAGGACCGTTTATGCTTATTTTAGACATGTATGAAGACGAAAATACCATTCTGGGCCAACCTTGTCATGTTCTGGAAGCAGTTATGCTAAATGCTAACAGGGATCATATCTCTACGTCATTTCTTGGGGACCTTGACGCTTTGGCGCGTGACATGTTTGCTGCCATGGTAACGGTTACTAGGAGTGAGTTTGCAGCAAGATACTGCGAAGAGAAAGGACTTGAGCGGGACGAAAATGAATACAGAAATATATTACAAGAGAGCTGTGAAAAACTACACGATTTGTTGAAACTTTAGATCTCTTTTTGAATCTCAGAATTAATGCATGCCTTTATCATTTTAGCAAATCAGCTTTGCCAAGTCTTGTCACCGGCTTCTGGAATAAAGACGCTTGTATCCGTATTATGAGCTTTACCGGACACTTTGACAATTAGCACGTCATGGGAACCAAACTTTACTTACGAAACTGGTTGTGTCCTCAGAACAACACTTAGTCCAAATATTTAGTTGTAGACGGTGGATTGCATGATACTTTTGTTATTGGATCAGATCCACACTAATAAATGTCAATAAAAACAAAACGTCAAAAAAAGAACAGTATGAACTTAAAATGTGAACTGTGCATATGTGACGTCTTTCTATGAAGGACTGAACAACACAGAGATCTGTCAACTAGCGACAGAAAGTACATTCAGTTACAAATTTATATATTCAGCAGTATATAAGACATTCAGGCTTCTAAAGTTGTTTGTTAACTGTAAGAGTATGCGAGCAAAATTATGTTGGGCAGAACTATGAAGTGCATTGTGCTTTGTAGAGATGATTTTGTACAATGCCTAAATAAACTCCTACAGAGGAGCAATCGATTCGTATGGCAATATATTGCAATAACTCATGACAAAAGCGTCGTTCATATAGTGTTTTTTTCCATATAGATGTAAATGAAAAATAAAACATATTTAACCTTCTAAAATTGCTACCTGTTCTTTTTCGGAAAGGACTTTGTACTTGTAATTCCTGAGAAATAAGGAAAGTCATTAAACAACATGAATCAACAAACCAAACAAACAAATTTCATTAAAACAACATCCATTTCTGCAAAAGAAACAGGAGTCTTTTGTTTGAATCTCATTACATTCGTTCATGCAGGGACCGTATATTAATAGTACGTCCCAGATTCGCCTGACCTGTTAGTATTGTAATATACAGGAAGGCGAGGTCTGGGTTATCAAAGTGACACAATATCAGTGTTGTCCTTCCAAGTCTAGAGATATATGAAATAAAAATCAAATCATCAGCGATGGAATATGTTGAGTTTGTAAAAGACTAAGATCTGGAAGATATAATGGGTCTAAGCACCTCTGCTTGAAATGTATACATGGCCATTTCAAATATTTATCAGCAAGATCTGGACTAATTAACCACGAAGAAACTAAGAGCCAAGCCCTGGCAACAGTAATTTTTCAAGTAGAGAAAAGGCTAGATGAAACTTTGGGAAATCTGTAATGAAAATGTATTTTTTGACCGTGAAAATGAAATCTTTATTATAGGAAAACGAGTAAAGGCATGAAGGAATTTTCCTGTAAATGTGCTAGTCGCCATCGCAGATGAAGATAAATTCAGCTGACACAAAGGTTGGATGGTGTGAGAGTAAACGCCACCACCGTAGCCTATCGACCAAGGTAACTTTACCGTTAAAAAACCTTTTTTTCTACTGAAATGGTCACTTTATAATACTAGTATGCTATTGACTTCTAGTTAGGACTTTTACAGGTCATTTAGTTTTCGGACAAAATGTTGACTTGTCGCGTGATTAAACAGTGTATACCTTTGGCTTATAAAGGAGTTTCGAATCTGTAGTATTTTAGGACTTTGGCAAAAATGTGCTAAATGTTTTAACTACTAAGTCGGTTATTGATTATTGTTGTTGATGTTGTTGTTTATTGAGTCGTATGAATACACTGGCCAAGCTCTGCGTTGCGCATATCAATGGTCATTAATATGCAGAAGTCTACTTAGTTGTTTTGAACTTGCGATTTTTTTTGTGGTAGGTTGACAGTAGTGTTTTGTTTTGGCTCTGGTTTGGGGGGCTTTTGAATTTGTTTCCGCAGGTGGACAGACGTGTTTTCTTTTTGCTCTGATTTAGGCACTAGAAAGGCGTGTTTTGCATTGGCTCTGGATTTAGATACTTTGTACTACTTACCAATGTGTTGACATATATAGATATGTTTTATTTTGGCACTGGGTTTAGGCGATTTAGAACTTGTGTCAGTAGGTAGACAAGCGTGTTTTTTTCTGTCCTTGATTTTAAGGCGCCTTTGACTTTGTTTCCTTAGATTGACAGGCGTTTCTGCTCTTTGGCCGTTTTACCTATGATACATGTATATTAAAGAGGCTGAACTCCAGATTTGATATAAATTTTTTTTTTTACTTAAATTAAATATCTAGATGCCGTGAGATTATAACAACATGATATTTTACTTCAAAACTGATTATAAAAGTCAAAATAGAACAAAAAAATATATTCGCTTCAGCCGGATTTGAACTCTGGACCCCTCATGTTAACAAAATATAAACAACGCTTTAACTGTCACCACTATCGCCGCATGTGAAATAACTATTGTTTACTTAAAATCTTATACAATATAGTTATACCGTCGCGTTACGGTATAGCACTATGAAAGGAAAAAAATCAATTTATAATGTGATTGCCTGACTTATTTTTTGTCAGTTAGTCAGTTTTTAAGCATTAATCATAAATATCACAAGAAATTTATAATACAAGAAAACTTTCTTTTTTGTGTCATCTGGAGCACAGCCCTTTTAAAGCCTGTTTTAGGGCTCGTGATACACAGGTTGTTTTGGGTCTGGTTTTAGGCACTTTTGATTTTGATTTGTCCCAGGTGGACAGGCGTGTTTTTTGTTTGCTCAGATTTTGAACGCTCCTGAATTAGTAGTCTCAGATGAAGAGGTGTGTATTGCACTGTCTCTGGATTTAGGTACTTAACAATGTGTTGCCTTATATGGACAGGCATGTTTTATTTTGGCACTGGGTTTAGGCGCTTTAGAACTTGTTTCCGTAGGTGGACAGGGGTGTTTTGTTTTGGCACTGGGTTTAGGCGCTTTAGAACTTGTTTCCGTAGGTGGACAGGGGTGTTTTATTTTGGCACTGGGTTTAGGCGCTTTAGAACTTGTTTCCGTAGGTGGACAGGGGTGTTTTGTTTTGGCACTGGGTTTAGGCGCTTTAGAACTTGTTTCCGTAGGTGGACAGGGGTGTTTTGTTTTGGCTTTGGTTTCAGGCGCTTTTGAGTTTGTTGCCTTAAACTGCCAGTAGTTTTTGGTCTTTGATAATTATATATTTGTAAGATATCATGATCTGTCTAGGTCTCGTGACTACCAATGTGATTGTTGCTTATTTGCGGCATCATCAGATTAGTGATTAGCTTCCTGCAGATTTGTTTGTATTTAGTAGTGATGGAAAAATTCGTTCATTTTAGGATTGGAATGTTCAGATCTTTTTGCATTCGAAACTTTGAAATTTCGAATAACACATACTCAAAAAATTACACAAAGTTTTCACTGAACTTCTCGACATAGGAATATTAAGGTCGTTTACCTCGATAAGATCTGATTGTTTCCATTTCATCGACACAAAATGTATTTCTGGTATACGTAGTGGGTAATTCCCTATTCGATTTAAATGTATGCTTGGTAGGTGGAAAAGAAAAAAGAGACCAAGTTAAAAATATGGCTAGTATTATTCACTTATCGCATTTTATTGCATAATTAATGAATAGGGTGGCTTCTAAGAGGGTGATTGCGTAAGTTATTGGTTGTTCCAGAGTACGAAAAATGTGCAGGTGTTGCTCTTCCAGACAACCCAACGTTAGCAATGCTTCTAAACGTTTGGAGAAACTGCAGCTAGTATGATTATTAGCGTTATATGTGTGAATTGTTGAAGAATTTCTGCCTATGTATAAATCAAACCGAAAATTGGGCAAATATACAGTAAAATCGGGGTTACTGCCAATAAATGACCGACACGTTCTTGTAGTGGGTGTCTTCCTGTGACACAACCATTTTCTCTCCAAGTTTGAATAGACACTCTCTGACACGAACATATCAGCATCTTCTAGTCTTACCCATTGTAGTTGAAATGAATGTAAGACAATCTGGCCAACGGACAATTTAGCCAGGACAATTTGCTCTGGGACAATCTGGCCATCCAAAAATATTGGGTAGGATCAGTGGTCCAGTGGTAACGCACTGGACTGGTAACCCAGGGGTCGCGAGTTCGATCCTCCGTTCCTCCACTAACATTATTAATTGCCTTTCGGATGAGACGTTAAACCGAGGTCCTGTACACTGAGCATGCAAAAAACAAAACAAAAAACAACAACAACAACATCAACAAAACAAACAAAAACAGTGGTGTCTCTTGAATGCGATCCTTTCTGTATCTTGCACTATCCCCCACAACATTAAATAACTGAACTCTGCAGCGGAAGTCGGTCATATGGGCAATTAGCACCGACGATAAATAAACTCTGATAGAGATGTGTATCTTCTGCTAATAGAATTTTCAAAACAAATAAAATTTCTAAATAATTGACTCCTTCTTCTTCATTTTCCTTCAATCATGTATATTAGAAACTAACTCAAAAACATTATTTCTTCTCTATCATATTTTTGGCTGGCCAAATTATCCTAGCCAATATTTTTGGTTGGCCAAATTGCCCTAGGCAAAATTAACCTAGGCCTAATCGTCCAGGCCAAATCGTCCGCTGGCCAAATTGTCACTGCACCAGGTGACACTTGCTAAAAACACAGGCCACCAACATTAGACGACGCATTTTTACGGTTGTCTGAAGATGCTAGTTTAAGTAACAATAGGTGTGAATTCATTTCTTCAACTCTTTATGATTCCACTTTTTTATGTAAACAAAATAAGTAAAAGTTTCAAAATGTTACTGTTATCCCCCCGCCACACACACATACACCCCGAATATTTGAATGCCTAAAATACATTCGAACGTTCGACATCAGGTCCAAACGTTCGAACGTTGACTTAAAACCTATAAAATGGCATTTTAAAGCTGAAAGACGTCAATATTCTTAAGTGATATACGGCTTGAAATGCACTTTCAGTTTTTGCATGGCAAGAAATTTCAGAAAACTAACTTTTTTTACCTTTGGGCACAAAAAGGCGGTATCACTTTTGAATGTTACATTCTGCTCCCTCATACCATTAAAAACTTCGACATGCCCACAGAAACATTGGATTCAGAAGACAAAGGTTGGCAACATTATGGTCAAATTTAGAATTATTTCTAACATCTCTAAAATTCTAAAAGGTTGAAATTCTAATTTTCATCTATCAAAACTAGAAATAGAAGTAATTTTTGTTTCATAGTAATAAAAATAAAAACCCTCTTCCTATTCCATCATCGGCTTCGAGAGTGAAGACGCTAGTACCCGCGTAATGTCCTTTACCGGACACTTCGACTGTCCTTTACCGGACACTTCGACTATTACTGCATCGTGGGAACCAAACTTTACTTCAGAAACAGGTTTTGCAGTGAACTTTGACCCGGTTGGTCCCTTGAATTGGCGTGTTTGAGTTTGATCAAGCCTCTATGGAATTGCTGTACAATACGTGCCGTTACCCCTGAACCACATGGTGACCTGTCAACCTTAGATAAAATGTTAAAAATGGCGCTGAATTATACCTGTACATAAAAAATGTTTTAAAAGTTTTACTCATTTCTCTCCCCTTTAACTTCGTGGCGCCTTATTATTCCAAACAAATGTAAATTAACTGAAACAACCCATAAGAAATAGATAAAAGAAAAGCCCTGTCTGAAAGGGCACAGGCGGTGCCAGAGAGCGCACAATGAACGTTGCACGGTGCTGCATCCTGCTATTATGTACTAGCCAGAGAACTTCCATATTTGCTTAAATCAATGGCATCTTCACTCGACAGGTCTTGTTTTTCTTCTGAATTAATCTGTCTTACACATTCAATTCGTAAAATATACTGTATGATGTATCTTTTTCCACATAAAGGTAAAGGATCAGTTAAATATGTTACACAACAGGGCCACGATTGTCCTATATCGTTCACCTGAATTACCTTTAATGTGAAACTTATTCGTGATTATCTTGATGACTGAAACCAGAACTGTCACTTAAGGTAACAAATGTTTGACAGCACTCACTTCTGCAGCTTATCTCTTGGTAATGCCTGGACCGATTTCAATGCCATTGCTTTCATTGAAAAGTTGACGATTTGAGGTGGAGATGTGGGTGTTGCACGCAACACATTGTCTCGATGTGCTGAATATTCGTGCCATATTATATCAGAATCCTTTCATGCATGCCAAAGTTACTGCCCAGACTTAAAAAAGATGGACGCACGGACGGACAGTCAGACGGACGGTGCAATTTTGTATGCCCGCCTTCGGCTGCATAAAAATACATTTTATACACAAGGTTTTGTATCTTACAAATTGGTACTTCTATAGGATGTGTTGTCGAAGACCCAAGTAAAGGTCATGTAAAGGTCAGCTGGTTTTATAGTACTGAAGAAAACAAATGTACGAACACATTATATGAACGATATAAATTCTTTTAAACAAATGCCTGTTGTTTCAAAACATGTACATTTAAACAGTTTCAAGAAAATATATTACAGAAAAAGTCAGCATATTAAATTTGAAATAACCGTGGTTTGATTTACAAATAATTGTACTGTACGCGTGGAAGGCACCGGTTTGACCAGAGTAATAAGATTTATTGTTGTATTTATTTTTAATATCTAATGTAAGGTTATGCACTGTCATTTACCAATGAAATTCTTCCAGCAGATAGTAAAAGCAACGACCGAAATGTCAAGTTTGGATCTACATCAATATTTATAATTCTAAGCTTTCCTCTCGTTTTTTAAATTTTTCATCCTCTTTGACTTTTTTCTTTACAATAACTTTATTGTTAATTAAAATGTTTACATCGTATCAATCAATGGGAATACGAGCTAACAAAGAATTAAAAAGTAGAAGGAAGAAACGATGTAATTTTATACTAAGGCCAGTTTTGTGTTAAATGGTGTAAATTCTTTCAGCTGTCCACAGCTGAACACTCTTCTGAAGACTTATTTTATTTCTGAAATATATACTTATTCATTTTAGTCGAATGATTTTTGAAATTATTTTTTTGGCTCATGAATAGCAATTACTCTAAAATGGAATTTGAAAGACGACACTTTAGTGACCTTTTGGGGGCCTTCGCATTTTAGAAGAACGCAACAGTTAAACAAAAGCTGTCAGTGGAGACAGCAAGCTCGACTATTTAAGTACTGGATAGTTAAGAAAGGGGTAACTATTAAAAAATCAATTTAATTCACGATTTATAGATATACGAACAAGAATCCTCTCCATGGTAGATGAAATAAATTCCTCTTGAAATAAAGAAGTTATAGTAAAATATTAACATTTCGAAGGAAAATTCTAATCTTAAATAATAGATAATTCTGGAAATATAGGTACTAGAGTCATGAACCTTACCACATATGATGTGTTGATGATAAGGAAAATATATTTGAAGTTTATAGTCACCCTTTAAGAAATAAAGAAGTTACAATAAAAGATATTTTACTGCAAGAAACTTTAATCAGAAATGTGGACGTCGACAACGGGTAAGTAGGACAGCTCTCCATATACTTTATATAGTCGACCTAAAAACAATGTTTTCTTTAATTTCTTAAATTCTTAAAAGTTGAAATTCCTTTTTTATTTTAACAAAAATCCTCTTCCTATTTCGTCATCGGCTTCGACAGTGAAGACGCTAGTACCTGCATAATGTCCTTTACCGGACACTTCGACTATTACTGCATCGTAGGAACCAAACTTTACTTCAGAAACAGCTTTTCCAGTGAACTTTGACCCGGCTGGTCCCTTGAATTGGCGTGTTTGGTTGAGTTTGATCAAGCCTCTGTGGAATTGCTGTGCAATACGTGCCGTGACCCCTGAACCAGTTGGTGACCTGTCAACCTTAGATAAAATGTTCGAAAATGGCACTAAATTACCAGTATATATACAAAATTTACTTCACCTCGGTAAGTTCACAAAACTGAACATGACCTATTTAATTTGCAGTATTTTGTATGTAATGTTCAGTTAAGTCAAAACTTGAAGTTGGTAACGGCTTTTGAAGCAACACATACACAGATTTACTCATTTCTCTCCCATTCAACTGCTTTGTGAATTTTTATTCCAAACCAATGAAAATTAACTAAAACAACACATAGGAAATAGATAAAAACAAAGTCCTGGCTGAAAGGGTACAGCAGGTGTAACATATCCATATTTACTTAAATCAACTGCATCTTCAACGACAGGTCTTCTCTTCTTCATGAATCTAATTTGCCTACACATTTAAGTCGTAAAATACAATTTAGGATATACTTTTTTTCCACAAGGTTAAGGTTTTACTAGTAAAATATGTTACCCTGCAGGGTCACGATGGCCCTATATCGCTCACCTGAGTACTCTTTCATCTGAAACTTTTTTTTCACGATTTTTATGTTCCAACTATAGCACGCTCACCTACTTTTGACTCAAAATGACCCACGTTTCAAAATGATCTACAGATTATTAAGACCGACAGCCTTCAAACTTCATTCGATGACTGCCCTTATTAAAATAAAGAACCTCATAGTTTTTGGAGTCAGTTGGTTAAAGGTCAAGGTCACGGTGAGCTTGAAAAGTGGATACAGTTTCACCTCGATAACTGGAGTACTATTTGACCCAGGGCCTTTAAACTCCATGGAATAATTGCGGTTACTATATACAAGACCCCTATTGTTTTTAGGATCAGGTCGAAGTCACAGTGACCTTGAATGTGAAAACGGTTTTCCGCAGTAATTGGAGTATCATTTGACACAGAGCCTTCGTTCTTCAAAAGATGGTTGTCCTGATTGAGTAAAAGGCCCATATTGTTTTCTATTCTAACAGATCGAAGGTAAAGGTCGCATCCATCTTGAAGACGGGTTTCGCTCAAAAATGGAGTACCATCTTACCCGGAGTCTTCAAGCGTTATGATTGCTCTTATTGGGTACACCTATTGTGTCTTGGGTAAGTGGTCAAAAGTCAAGATGAGGGTCAGTTAATCAAAGGCGAAGGTCAACATGACTTGAAGATACATTTTATTTCAGTCCAGTGTTATCATGGCACTCTTCACCCCATCTTAAAACACAAAAAGATGACTGACCTTGCTTTGAAAGACCACTAGCATATTTTTGGGTTTTGGGGAGATCTGTGGGTACAGGTCACGTACATAAATATCGTGGTCATTTCGTATGCTACACATGTCTTTTTTTATCTGCTTCCTGCCATGTCGAATCAGTCGCTGTTTGCTGCTGTATCGGGAAACATTTTCTTAAAACTTTAGGTATAGGTTAGTCTCATTCGGTATATGTTCCCTTTAATATTCTAGGTACAGCTTTGCAGCGGGGTAATGGGGGGGGGGGGAGGGGTATGGGGGTAGGGGCGGGGGAGACATCAGAGTTTTTTTTTTTACAAATAAACATCTAGTTTTCACAATATGGCCAAAAGGATGATAGCCTTCTTTTACAATACAACATGACAAAATTTAAAACATGATCTAGAAATCATCAAGAAAATAATTCTAAGGGATTTTCATGATAACCTGGCTGAAAGTATATCCTTTCTACAGTTGACCTATTTCTTGATTCCAGGTGACTTACTGAGAGGATGACCTAGATTTTATCAAGTCAATCATTCTGACTAATTTCGTTATGGAAATATGGCTCCATGACCTATTTTTCACACCGTACAAGGCCCATTTTTGAAAATGACCTAATGATATCAAGGCAATCATTCTGCCTAAAAACTGGATTACTGGATGCGCAATGTGGCGTCTAGAGTTTCTAAATTTATTAAGGCAGACACCTACTTTTTGAACCAATGAAACTCGTATTCGAACTTCACCTATAAATAATCAACACAACAAGAAATCAGGGTGTGTAAATCAAAATACGGCCTCTAGAGCGTTAACGTATTTTCCTTTGATTTAAGCATGCGACCTTGGTTTTGAACTCGTGTGACTCGTATTCGAACTTGACCTAGAAATCATCAACGCTAACAAGATTTTCTATGTTTTAAGCCAGTGACTTAGTTCTTAACTCAAAATTATATATGCAATCTAGACGTAGAAATCATCAACAAAAACATTTTGATAAAAAACCAGGAATGGATGAATTCAAAGTCTTTGCGTTTACAAAGTTTCTCTTTGATTTACGGAAGCGACCTAATTTTGAACCTTTTGGGTCCGTATTCGAAAAAAGATCTAGAAACCATCAACACAAACATTTTGACCAAAATTTATGATGCCCGAGTACAAAATGTGGCCTCTTGAGCGTAAGCAAGTTTTGATCCAAGATGGTCTATATTTTAGGTTGCCCTAGAAATCAGCAAGGTAAACATCCTTACCAACTTTCAAGTTCATTATATATAAAGTGTGGACATAAAAATAGACGACAGACACATGGCGGACATCCATCGAACACTTCGCGCTCAGGTGAGCTAAAATAAAAAAAAAAAGCCTTATTAGCCGGCCAACTGTTGGGCACAGGTCCTTAGTGTACCCCCGGTAAATTATTAGAGGCAGAACTTAAAGCACGCAGACGCTGTTCGTATTATCTGATGAAGTTGAGAACTGTGTTGTTGTAACACTGTAATGTCTTACCAGGGCTGATTCAGAAAAATCTTCTATCAAAATGCGTACAGAATTTAATTTCATAATTTGTGTCAGGTTCGAGTTTTCTTGACTGTTCCGTATTCAGTGTAAAGTGGTCATTACGTCAGGAGAATAGAAATGGTAATGTTTCTGAATGATGATCAGGAAATCTGTCTCTCTGACGTCACTAACAATTTTCACTGAAAATCACCTGTAGAGCAATGCGAGAATTTACGGTGATGATTGAGTTGTTGCGATTGGAAATCTGTACGTCTAAGTCAATTAATAAATATTGTAAGCACTTTTTAAACTACAGCGACAATAAAGAACTATTAGAAATAAAACGAACCTCCTTATCTGCAAAGACACAGATGTTTGAGGTTTCCTTTTCGCTGTATTCGTCCTGACCATCTGTAAGTATGGTACCATACAAGAAGGCTAGGTCAACACTGTCCGGGTGGCTTAGTTGCAATGTTTTCTTGAGTGTTTCTTCAGGTGTATGAAAACAAAACGAAATAAAACAGTCTGAGAATAAAGGTGACTGGACGTATGATTACTTGGTGAATACGAATGTTGGCATACACGATTATCAAAATGCAGTGCTTTCAGTGAAAGTACCATGATAAACAGCCGGTTGGATGACTTATATATGAAATTTTGTTTATGGGCAGAACATTTCTTCATTCTGTCAAACAAAAATAAAATAAGTAACTTAGGACGAACCATTTCTCTATTCAGTGACAATGGCTATTGTCATTTGAAAAACACAAAGTATGTACAAAAAACAGAACTCTAGATATTTAGACATAAATAATAAAGTCAATAAGACATTTTCTAATTCGACACGGCACATATCAGTTTTCACAGAATAGGTAGTAAAAAGGTGAGAACTATGCAAAAAAAAAGCAGACGAAGAATTTTACCCGTTACTGTGCTTGCCGCCTTGACTAGTTGATCGACAGGAGTTGAGGATAAATCTAGTCCTAATCGTTCCGCTGGGACAAGGGCGTAAAAAGCACCACCGTAGCTTACGTCTAGTGTGACGTTACCGTAGCCCGGAACATCAACTTTTATATCTGCAGAAAATTTAATCATATTGTTAGTTTGATATTTAATATAATATTCAACAACTGGATTATAGAACATGCGGTAGCGCTTTAAGTTTCACGGCTTTATTAAAAGACTGTTAAGCAATTCCCTTAACATGTATATGATCTAAGAAGTTCTTGGGAACTTACCTGTTTGGAACACGAAAGCTGGAACACTTTTAAATCTAACGTTTCCGGTCACCCCATTTTTGTACTGGACGAAAGCCTCGACGGGGCCACATGGACATTGCAACACTACCCTGGTTTCGGGGGACACTGGTTTCTTTACAATTCCATGATCAATCAGGTATCTTCCCAGTGCTATCACTGCATGACCACACATAGTGCTGTATCCCTCATTGTGAATGAAAATACAGCCTACGTCCGCCCCTGTAACATCGGGTTCGACAAGATACACACCGTACATGTCATAGTGACCACGTGGCTCGAATATCAGAAGCTTTCTCAGGTAATCAAGTTTATCTTTAAGGTATCTCCGCTTGTCTAATATAGTCGTCCCATGAACATCCGGTAATCCAGATTTAACGACCCTCAGTGGTTCGCCCCCTGTATGCATTTCAACCGTTTCAATGCGTATATTATCCATCTTGTGTACAAACTGCTGTATTTAACGTACGATCTATAACCGGTTTATCAACGATGTTAATCAGATATAAAATTTAACTTTTCACATGTAAATAATATCATGTAAACCTGTATCTAATACTACACCAGCGTTGCTAGCATTTACTTGAGTGTATCTAATTCATACAAATGTTTTAGCGCAATTACAGTGGAGGCTAATCAGCGGTTCGTTGATTAACCGTTCAGGCTTAGTCTAGCCTCAAAAATGAAAATAAATAGGTGAGCAGGTTTATTAATCAATCGATGAGTTTCTGTGTGCTGGATTTCTAAGTCAGAGTGCATATGTACATTTCTAACGAACCCCCGCCCCCACCCATGAGTTTAACGAATTAAAGTGCAAAGTTTCGATAAGTGGCACATCGCACTCTCGTCAGCTCATACACAGAGACTTGGGGTAACTAGGTTCACACATGCGAATCGCATGTGTGAAACAAGTACAATTTCTTTACCCCAAGTGTCTGTGAATTTATATAAACGGCAATGTTTTCCTTTTAAAATATCCAGAATAAGTTGCTTTATCTACTTATATGTTTAAATAGAAAAACAATGATGATAAAAAGGGGTCCCGAATTCGATCCTCCGCTCCTCCAATTACGTTACTAATAGTCTTTCGGATGAGAGTGCTATACACTGAACATGCAAAAGAACCAGGTGTGTCTCAGGAATGGAATGCTTTCTGTATCTTGCACTACCTCCACAACATAAAATAACTAACCTCTTCAGGGGGCGTCGGTGATATGGGCAACCGGTACCGACGATAAATAAGCTCAAATAGATAGATAAAAAAAGAAAAAGTCAGCGGCAAACCCAGCAGGACGAAATTAAACGGACAGAATGGTTCTATCAAACACTTGCATAAAATAATACAAAGTTTATAGAAGAAAAAAGTTTTCAAGAAATCATTACTTTGTTATTACGAAATATTATTTCGTAAAAATGAAATATTATTTCGTAAGAATGAAATTGAATTTCATAAAAAAGCGAAATATAATCGTAAAATCAAAATCTCGTTATTACGAAACAGAATAAATATTTCTACTAAAAAGAATGTCACTTGAGGGGGCTTCGTACCATTTTCGTGCTTTATGTAAATAAACATTAAAAAATCTTCTTGCTAAAGGTAATCAATAAAAAAAGAATTTCGTCGAATACCCAAGTTGTATGTATGAAGAGCAACAACCATGAGAATCTGGCGATTTAAAAATAATCAACAACCATGAGAATCTGGCGATATAAAAAGAATCAACAACCATGAGAATCTGGCGATATAAAAAGAATCAACAACCAAGAGAATCTGGCGATAAAAAAGAATAAACATTTTGTAAGGGATAGCCAAATGAATACGCTATGGTCGAAATCACAACTATAACCAGAAAGATTTAACGATGTGAACATTTGTACTACATTTTAGATGACTTTATTCCATTTTTATCATTTCTGAATTCATCTGAAAACATAGAGAAGCCCTTCGTACGCCCGTGATAAAAAACATAAATAGCTGTAACGAGAACTTAAAACCCAACTGATGCAAGAAGTCTCGTGTTCAATGTTGTTTTTGTTTTTTTGCACACACACAAATTAACTTTTATGAAAAGATTCCCTGATAAACACGAATTCATTCAAATTTATTAGCATATTGCAATTTTAAAGGTGATTTTAAAGTGATGATGATTCATCTAGTTGAACGAAAAAAGCGTAAATAAAATGAAATAT
Source organism: Cyclina sinensis (assembly GCA_012932295.1). Classification (NCBI taxonomy): domain Eukaryota; kingdom Metazoa; phylum Mollusca; class Bivalvia; order Venerida; family Veneridae; genus Cyclina; species Cyclina sinensis. The sequence continues at coordinate 40,604,387 of JAAONU010000011.1, forward strand.
ATACATAAACAAAACACTCCATCCCACGTATTTTTTTCTAAAGTGTTTGTTTAATGCAGAGAATATAATTACGTTCCTGAAACTAATAGTTAGACAGAAGATACACACTTTTTATTCTAGATTAACAAAGTAGGAAAGAAAATAATTACTATCAATTTATTTTATTTATTACAATAAAAGCTGTTTTGGATAATATCGTTTTGATCATTTAAGAAGGAATCCTTTTCCTATTTCATCGTCAGCTTCCAGTGTGAATGTGCTGGTCCCAGTATAAAATCCCTTCCCGGACACTTCTACAACAACTGCGTCATGAGGCCCGTATTTCACTTCTTTTACAGGCTTTGCACTAAACACAGCACCTGTTAGACTCTTGAATTTTCGACTTTGCCCTAAACTTAGCAAACCCCTGTTGAACATCCGGGCTATTCTAGAAGTCACACCGGAACCACATGGCGATCTGTCGACCTGTTAAAATTATAGGACTTAATTTTTTAGCATATTAAAATAAACAGTTCAATTTACTTATACAAAATTTATGCACTTTTCACGGTCATTTTGAGGCAAATTATTTAAAACCTTTTTACTTCATACATAGGGTCTTTTTTCGCAGATTTATACAGCAATCATTTATTATTACCTGTCTGTCAGCGAAGACGCAGACGTTCGAAGTGGGCAAATCATTGAAAATGTCGTTACCATCTGTAAGAATAGTCCCATATACGAACGCCAGGGCTGGACTCTCCGGATGGGTCAAGGTCACCGTCTTCCGAAGAGTTTCTGAATAATTTTAGACAACATTCATACGAAGACACTATTTTAAAGCTGGAAAAGGCAGTATGAAGAAGAAATGTGACATATTATGTTGAAAGGTGGAGAAATCAAAACGACACGCACGTATAAATGATGTTTTACTCAAATATGGCAAAAAGGCAAACCGTTATATGAAGACTGAAAGTTCCTTCTTACCAACGCGCGATACTTATCATCATACATGTACCTATAACTAGCCATGCCGCAATCCGAATTTGTGAGACGTTTAAAGCTTTCAACAGTACATGTTGAGAGCAAATCAAACCGGAAAGATAATGCATGTACTTGCATATTCTCAAATCACATCAAACTCTTAAAGCGTTGACCAATACGGTAATTGGGTTAAGTACAGTCTTAAGAATTCGTCCCTACATTTGTAAGTAACATACTTGCAACAATTCTTTGACACTTACCCGTGACTGCTCCAGCGACAGACCTCATTTCATGTGCAGAAGACTTTTCCAAATCAACGCCTACATCGCGCGCAGGAACAAGAGCATAGAATGCCCCACCATAACTGATATCCACTGTCACTTTACCAATCCCAGGCACATTAACTTTAAGATCTGCAGAAATAAGGACATTAAGAAAATGAATAATAAAACGCCATTTTATGCTTGTTCGTTAAATCAATCTACACATGCAATAAAGTTCCGCTGTTAAGAAGAAAAAAAATTATATCGAATTGGTCTTAATGGCCGATCATTTTTAATCTCAATCGAAGACTACTGCTGATTTTCGCGTGATTTTGAAATCACTAAAGTGGTCCTAATAGCGAACCTGTTTTTGTTCGAAACTTTAGAATTTGGTTCTTGAAAATTGCTTATTTTCGAGTGATTGAGACATAGCTAAAGTGGTCTTAATGTAATTTAATTCTTAATTTAGTTTGAAGACAATAACTATAAGATTTATTACAGTTACTGACCACCATGTAAGCTTGAGTGACCGGTATCGCTATATTTCAATTATTGAATAGCAATCTAATAAAGTTTTCCATCTTTTGTCTGAAGATTTAAAACACATACAAACCAAAAAAGAACGGAAGAAAAAGAGAAGAGAGAAAAAAGTTCGAAACCAAACCTTTATGATACAAAAAGGCGGGAACACTGTTGAATCTTACAGCTCCGCTTCTTCCGGCTTCATATTGGACGAAGGCTTCAACAGGTCCACAGGGACATTGAATCAACACCCTAGTCTCTGGTGACGTAGGATTTCTGACAATGCCGTAATCTACTAGGTATCTACCAAGGGCAATAATTCCGTGACCGCACATTATACTGTAACCCTCGTTGTGGATGAAAATACACCCTACTGCCGCACCTGGAACGTCTGCTTCCACGAGGTAGACGCCAAACATATCGAAATGACCACGGGGCTCAGCCATTAACATTTTACGTAAATGATCTATATTGCTTTGCATAAAAGCCATTTTCTCTAGAATGCTATCACCACGTATCTCTGGTAATCCTGACGTCACAATTCGAAAAGGTCCGCCGCCTGTGTGCATCTCGACAGATTCAATTTTTACACCCGACATCTTTTCTCAATCTGTATTATTTAAGCTTGTTCCTCTATACGAGATGCCTGACTGTAACTGACAGTATAAACTGACTATACTGACAGTATATAAGTAGTACAAGAAAGTCATCCACCTGTAGCTGAGGTAGACGGAAAAGGTGAACACGTGAGTGTACACTTAGCATATTTAGATCTCCGCCTACTAATATGCAAACGTATCGTTGTCAGCTACCTTTACGGTTGATGTTGAATAAGAAGGAAACAAGATTGTACGTAATATGGGAACAACATCAGCGGTTTAGTTTTAGACAAAGATCCGGAGCTGACTCGAATACAAAATCAAGGACGTTGTGGCGGATATAAGGGGTCAGTTCCTCGGCCCTAAACGGGGAGTACTGTTGTTAAATTGTAGGCACTTAGAAGCCAGCACTTAGAAGCCAGCTGAATCCCCTAACAAGAAGACATTGTTTCATGAAGAAACAAACCTTCGAAACTGTAATATTACTTCACATTGTCAAAGCCAGTATTTTAGGTCTTTGACAAGGTTTAGTGGAAACAAGTGCCGTCACTTTAAGAGATAAATAACCTTTAGTTTACAGGAAGTCTACAGAAACAGTTGGTCTTAAAGAAATGCCATTCAAGTGAAATGTTCAATTAAATGCCTTATTTGTGTCAAGTTATCTCAATATGCAAATTATATTAAAATCCTATTAAAAAGACCACGGTACAAAGCAGTCATAACCTGTTCTTTTTATACTTGGACTGTATTTCCCGAACGTAGGACAAAAACCCACCGGACAAAAACCCACCCATTGATTTTTAAATAGGAAGACAAAAACCCACCTTTATTATTTTCAAGGTGGACAAAAGCCCACCTTAAGTATTTCCAAGGTGGACAAAAACCCACTTTGTTCTTTTATATAGGTTGATAAAAACCCGCCTATTGAAAAGTCATATTATGAAAGTTATAATATTTCTGAATATGTTTTTTTTGGGCACAAGAAAAAATTGATCACTCAAAGCCAAATTAAAGAATCATTTAGCTGTCTTTTGGAGAACAATGTTATATACAGTTTGCAATCCGTTCTATTGATTGTAATAGAAAATATATTTAATTAGATAATTTCCTCTTTTTAAATTAAAGTTCAATCAATCTTTTAACTTTTTGTCAAAATATACAAATTATTTTCAGTTTGGTGATATTTATAGTTGAAATGTTTGCAATCAATTGTATTGTTAATACATTTTCAATTTACCTTTTAATTTGTATTGAAATCAGTTAAAAAAATAAAAGATAGTACATATGTTATATTGAGTTGTTATAAATAGGTGGTTTTCTTTCCACCTAAAAAAAAACCAAGTGGGTGTTTGTCCGCCTTGGAAATATCAAAGGTGGGTTTTTGTCCACCTTGAAAGTAAAAAGGGTGGGGTTTTGTCCTCCTATTTAAAAATCAATTGGTGGGTTTTTGTCCGGTGGGTTTTTGTCCGTCATACAGACATATAAGGAATATACGTAAGTCCTGCCCCTGGTGTACATGTTCTTTTCACTGATCACAATTAATTATAGAAGTTATATAGAGGATCACCAAGTCAGCTGTGTTTTTCACTACCACACTATATCTTCAAACTGGTCGAGGGGTTGCTGATGAGAAAGTGTTTTTGGCTGTCATAGCAACCAGAGTTCTATTATGGATTCAATAAATTTCACAAATCTGAAAGAGGGTCATGTAAGGAATATTCTGGTACCTGTAGGTTGAAAGAGTGTATATCAAAACCCCTTAGTGAAGACCCCCTTGGTCAAAAAATGGCATAGTGGTCAAAACCCCCTCAACAAAAAATAACAAGGTGTTCAAAACCCCTTGGTAAAAATTAAAGGGCGGTCAAAACCCCCTCAATGGATACATTCCAAAACCACTTGGTGATATGAATTATGTGTTTTATTTCAAAAGTAAAGTAAATGTGTTGCAAATATAGATAATGTGTTATGTTGTTTGTTCAATCTAAATATTGATAATTAAAAGCTCTTTTTCCTTTCTCAATATAACTTATGTCTTCTAATGAGTCCCCTTTCCTAATATTTCCCTGCTCAACACAGAAGAGACTGAAGATCAAAGAGATATCAGCTAAACTGAGTTATAATAATTATCACAAATTGAGGGGAATTTGCCAGAAATGACAAAGATCAAAGAGACATCAAACAACTTGATAATTATCACAAACTGAGGGGGTTTTGACTGCCCTTTCATTTTTGTCAAGAGGGTTTTGACCAACTAGTCATTTGTGTCGATGGGGTTTTGACCACTCAATCATTTTTAGACCAAGGGGGTTTTGACTGAGGGTGTTTTGAGTGTCTCCCAGGTTGAAAGAGGCCCCGTGGTTTAAAAAGAAATGTCCTTTGAATGTATTTGTTGAGAGGGACACTCAAAACCCCCTTAGTCAAAACTCCCTTTGTCTAAAAATGAGCTTGTGGTCAAAACCCCCTCAACAAAGATAACAAGATTGTCAAAATCCCCCCAAAAGGTGGTCGAAACCCCCTTGGCAAAAATGAAAGGGCATTCAAATCCCTCTCAATTGGTGATAATAAACCAGTTACTCAAATTGCCTCATATCTCTTTGATCTTTGTCATTTCTGTCAAATTTCACCCAGTTCGTGATTTTTGCATTAAGTTACTCAAATTTGCTGAATACTCTTTTATCTACTGGGAAATAGAAGGAGATATCGTTTATATTGAGTTATATTGCGAAGGAAATACAGACCCCCTCAATTTCTAATTATTATTATATTAAGTTACTCAAATTTAATGAGTTCTCTTTGATCTTTTGTCACTTTTGTGTTGTGCAGGGAAATATTAAGAAAGGGGGCTCATTAGGAGACATTAGTTATATTGAGTAAGTAAAAAGATCTTTTTAACTTACAACAACAAAAAAAAGTTTTATCTTAAAATCAAAATTTTCTTTTTTTGTGCTTACTTTTCTTCAAACAGAAAAAATAAGGGAAAAAGTGTTATTCTATAATCTGTATCTTTCAAAATTCATGATTTTCTGTTAAAAGAATAAAACAAGATAGTATAGATAAAGGATATAATTTCAATCAGAAAGTAAAGCATATACACTCTAATATAAATTTCTATACTTATAGTATATTAATCTTCACGCATAATATTGTCGGTTCCTTTCTTTCCGCATCACTTAATGGTTCACGTTTTTTTATTTTATTCTTATAACCTCTCCAAGATCATTCAAAAAGTCTTCAAGGAACTTGGCTCCACTATCATACTGTAAACACAGTGATTTAAGTCTCAGCTAATCAGCTCTAGTGCCTTTCTTCACTTGTTTCTGTAGAGGTTCACAACCTTCACAACGAATATTGTCAGCTTCCACCATGGTTGCATCTTTCCCAACACACTTCACTACAGTCGAAAATGAAGGATTGGAATGCCCAACAAGATGTGTCTCATATCACCAAAGGGATTTATGCATACCCATTGAGGGTGTACTGACTACCCTTTTATTTTTACCAAGGGGGTTTTGACCATCTTGTTATTTTTGTTGAGGAAGTTTTGACCACTAGGTCATTTTTAGACCCAGTGGGTTTTGACTGAGGGGGTTTTGAGGCATACTCAGTTGTTGACGGACGGATGAACTACTGACAGCCTATTGGCTCAGGTGAGCTAAAAAGAAAAACTTCATTTTGGAGGTGTCTAAGCCATCTCAATTTTTTAATCACTGGTTCTACATTGTACATGTTCTGCTCTTAAACCAGTCTTCATTGCAGGACTACCATTACTCTAAGTATCTGTATCGAAACATATAATAATTACTTTTTCATTTCATTGATTTGCTAGAACTGCCTATGTAACATCCTTTTTTCAAAGTTGGACAGAAATAAGACGGACAAAAGCCACGGGCAAATCATAGCTACATCCTGCTGAGTTGTGACATGTCAATAGATGGATGACAAAAAAAACCAAGGCGACTTACCGCAATGTAATCTGCGAAAGACTGAGTAGGTGAACAGACTAGGAAACAAACCAAACTGGAAATATCGAACCAACAGTTGGTTAAAGAGTTTTCTGTATAACGAAATATTTCAATATTAAACATAAGTCACATTTTAAACAGAATGAAATGAAGTCAGTACCCTGCACATAAAAACACATAAGGCCTTTAACAACTATACGTAACTTTCAGGTAACCTTGGTTTACTTAACTCAATCTGCAGCGTAAAACAAGCATATCGTTGCGGTATTTATGCCCGTGAAATAGTTTTCAACGTAACATAAGTAACATTTTGTAACATTAGAAAATGAAAACAGTATCATTTTCAGAGTTATACCTAATCCCTGACTTTAATGGCGCCTCAGCGTAAGTCAATCTATAGCGTGTTAAGTATATATTTGTATTATATGCAAAGAAAGAGTTTTCAGCGTTACATAAGTAACTTTGTGTAACATTAAGAAATGAAAACAATTCCATGTTCAGAGATATGTTATGTAATGCTATCTCAAATAATGTGACATTAAGAGTTATCAAATTTTATATGTCAGAAAAAGAGCATTAAAAAGCTACCTAAAACCTGCAACTGCTGCTTATAACTTATTCTATACAAGTAGTACAGGTATATCTAGTATGACTGTGTACTTTACTTAGTGTTTCGCAAGGAGTGACCCAATTTCTGATTAAACAAGAAAATCAAACTGAAATTTCGAAAATAAACGACTGTATCTTTTAGACAGTTCCATTGACATAATTGGATAGTTATCTAACACACCAACTCCTATTTCATTTTCGTGTTGTCCTCTCGTCTTAGACACGGCTGTTGATTATGCTCCTGTCCATGCTAACAAAGATTCACAATCACAGACAATCAGGTTAGTTTTCTTTTAGAGTATGTGTATTCTTTCTGTCAAACTGTACACAATCTCTCGGGGAAAATGTGAAGATAAATCAAGAACCATTATATTCACCGTTAATTTTCCATAGTAACTATATACACTCGAAATGACTCAACTTTCACAGAATAAAAAGAGCAAATTGCTTTAAAGAAGTGTCTTTTTCGCTCTTTTCGTCTACATTCTACTATTTTTAACCACATCATTAATCTATTTTCACTAAATTGGTATTTGGTGGTTATGGTGGCCAATATATCAAATTTCATCTTGGTTGACAATTATACTGCATAAATAAAAGACAGCAGACTACTGAATTAAAATGCAAAATGCAAAAAAAGGAAAACACACACACACACACACACACACACACACCAACAAACCACTTGATCATCATTAAGTGTTACAGACTGGCATTAATCAAACAACCTAAACATTTATGAAGGACTGACCTATTTATTTTTTCTATGTACCGTTTTCAGGCCTAAACTAGAATTTACATTAGAAAAATTCTTCACGTAAATACAAAGTACACCAGCCAATTTTCGGTGCACAATATGACTTTTTGCAACTCTACAGATTTCTTATTGAAAAAGACCATTTTACCTTTCAAACGACGGATTGTTGACCAAAAAAAAAAGTTCCGCGAGAGAGCATAAAACAGGTGCGATGACGTAGTATCCTACCATTGAAGATATGCATGAATTTTAAATCAAAGTCTTTAATGATTTGTGTGAAACAGTTTGTTATATATGTTATATATTCTAGACAATACATACGTTCATTAGAATTTTAAAAATTGATTAAACAATGTGACTGTCTATTTTGTCACTACCAATACATTGATTTAGAATACGGATTGCATACTTAGTAATAGTTTTTAAAAAATGCCTAAAAATCTGTGGGACCAAACTCGTGTTAAATAATAGCTCTGAGTACGGTAGGTCAATATACACCCAAACAAAGCTATTTACGAAATATGTATTTTCCGAAATGTTGTAAGTTAAGAGCACTAGACATTGTTAGTTTTACACTTCGCATCAATGAGATAAACATGTGACCAAAGTTTCATAATTATCCTGAAAGGGGTTTAGGAAATATGGAGTGGACAGGAATTCTATTGCCCAGAACTTTGACATTTAATTGTAACCTTGTGCTTCTTAAATGTGGATTCTGGCATCTTCTCTATAAAATAAACATTTGACCAATTTTTCATGATTATCTTTCAAGCGGTTCAAGATAAAGAGAGTAGACAAAGAATTTGTCCGAAACTGTATTATCTAAAATTGTTCAACGTCAGCGTGCCTGAAATGTTGGTTTTGCAGATAAACATCTGACCAAACTTTCATGCATATCCTGCAAGTGATTTAGATGATATGGAACAGACAGGAATTCTTTGACCTTAAATTGTGACCTTGACCTTTAAGTGGTGGGCCTGAACGGTTGGTTTTGCATGTCGTATCAATGAGATAAACATTTAACAAAGGACTCGTGAACATCTTTCAAGCGGTTCAAGAGATTTAGCAAACTCCGCGCACCGGTTACGCTACGCTCTAATCCTGTAAAGGGAGATCACTGCGTGGGAGATTGGAGATTTAGACAAAATTGCTAAAGAAGGGACGGACTGAAAACTAAGGACATACATGTTGGACATGTAAAAAGAGGGAAATAGTACTTATATGCACAAAAATCACTGCAAACAATGACTTTTCATTCTGGATAAACAGTAAGTACTAGAAGGTAAGAACATAATTACTATCAATTTATTTTATTTATTACAATAAAAGCTGTTTTGGATAATATCGTTTTGATCATTTAAGAAGGAATCCTTTTCCTATTTCATCGTCTGCTTCCAGTGTGAATGTGCTGGCCCCAGTATAAAATCCCTTCCCGGAAACTTCTACAACAACTGCGTCATGAGGCCCGTATTTCACTTCTTTTACCGGCTTTGCACTAAACATGGCACCTGTTAGACTCTTGAATTTACGACTTTCTCCTAAGCTTAGCAAACCCCTGTGGAACATCCGGGCTATTCTAGAAGTCACACCGGAACCACATGGCGATCTGTCGACCTGTTAAAGTTATAGGCGTGTTAGAACAAGTAAGCTTCTTTAAAAAGAAATATTAGAGAGGTTCATCAGCGTGCTCGTGCTCTGAAAACTTATGTCAATCTTAATCAGTATATCAGCTATTATTTGTCCCTACCAAAAATGAAAACGCGGCAATAATTCAAGTAGTCATGTCATGCCTCCAAAGTATTTGCACTGGTTTGCTCCAATTGCAGCTACTTTAATATGCAGATTAAACAGGTTAAACAGCTAGGTGAAAGGCGTAAAGACGAAAATTTTGACAACATGTAATGACAATTTTTCGATTTCTTGAAGTCGTATTTTCAAGCAGAGCATGCATAAAAAATTATTGTAGTCTGGTTCTTAAGATATCGGCTTCATATCTTGAGGTTTAACTCCAATTCGATACGCCAAAAATAGATGGCGCCAGCAACCATACCCAATCTCTCCAATAAACTTTAGGCACTTTTCACAATCACTTTGTTGCAATTACTTAAAACATCTTTACAGGATACATACGTTCCCTTTATTTTCAGAGATTTATACAGCAATCATTCATTATTACCTGTCTGTCAGCGAAGACGCAGACGTTCGAAGTGGGCAAATCATTGACACTGTCATTACCGTCTGTAAGAATAGTCCCATATACGAACGCCAGGGCTGGACTCTCCGGATGGGTCAAGGTGACCGTCTTCCGAAGGGTTTCTGAAAAAAAATAGACGACACATTCATATAAAAACAATTCACAAAGTTTAACAATATATTATGAAAAGGGAATGTGACCTGCTCTGCTGAAAGGTGGAGAAATCAAAGCGACATGCACGTACAAAATGATGTCTGTCAGATTTACATACAAAAAGCAACCTGAAGGTTCGGTACAACCTACAAGTTGTAATTATCATCATATCTTCATGTACAGTCATATCTACCTAGCCACAGTCCGAAACTGAGAGGTTTAAAGCTTCGACAGTTTTGAAATGTCCACATCACGTTCAATGCAAAGCAAACAGGAAGTTACTTGGAGATTTTCAAATTACATCTCTAGAACCGTAGACTAATACGATAAATTAAGAACAGTTGTAAGAAGTTGTTCTTGCAGTTAAAATTTAATGCATTTTTAATACTAACCCGTGACTGCTCCAGCGGCAGACATCATTTCATATGCAGACGACTTTTCCAAATCAATGCCAAGATCTCGCGCAGGAATAAGAGCGAAGAATGCACCACCATAACTTATATCTACTGTCACTTTACCAAATCCGGGTACATCAGCTTCAAGATCTGAAGAAAACAAGGACACATAATGTCCGACATTTTCGAAAAATATATGTTTTTTTAATTAATCACTATAAGATGAAACTTTTAAAAGAAACCAGTTCTATGCTTCATTTAATATAGTTACTGACCTTGTTGGCACCACAGCACGGTACATCGGTGTATATATAAGAAGGCTTTCTATATCACTTAAGATCTAAATAAGTTATGTTTATAGAGAATAACAGGTTACTGTCTTTTGAGAAAGGGTTTCTCAGACGAGGTTAGATATGGTCCTGGAAGGGGCGAGGCTTGCCGAGCCCCTTCCGGACCATATCTAGCCGAGTCTGAGAAATCCCTTTCTCAAAAGACAGTAACCTGTTATTCTTTTTATCATGCCACAATTATGATATTGCATCTCATTATTTTAATTCGGGGCGCTGATTTCTGAAAGTACGGTAACCACTTTGTACAAGAGGGTTATACGCCAAAAAAGTAGTCCGAGGGTTTTTTACCAATAATTTTATAACACAACACAATTTTTGGTACAATTTGCTTTAACAATTTATTTGCTGTGTGTTATCATAAATATTCAGCAAAGTCAATTAAACAATACCAACAATAAATATCATCAGTGCTGATCTGGCGTAGGAACATATTACCATTTCAAACAAATTTAGCAAATGGCCGCCGGCTGAAACAGACATCAACTGGAAAATTTAATACAACAAGTGTGATTTTTAAAGCTATTAAGGAGATTAATACAAAAAGAACAATGTTTTACAAACTGTTAGCCAGATATATACAGTTTAACAGTTAACATAACGGATTTGGACGAAAGAGTATGGAAATTTAAGGAGTTTAAGCATGGAAAAGTGTTCTCAAGTCACTGACTGAGAAAGGTTGCTGTTCTCAGACAGGCTTTATCAGGCAGTTGTCATAGTAATGGCATGATAAAATACAAGAAAGCTTGTTTGCCTTTAGTTGACTGAATACAACAAGAAATATCTTCAAAAAAAGATGATCAGCGCAGATACAGTACAAAATTAATGCCCTATGTGTACAGCTTTTGGACAATGGCAAATATAGTAATCGAATCTCCAATTTCCATATAGCAGTTAGGCTTTAAACAAAAAATGCTGAGTTCAATGCTTAACGTGTCAGTATCATTTTAGATAAAAGGAATGAAATATTTCACCATATTCATTACATTTTTATTCAATTTATTATCATGTTTCATGTTTAAAACGTTTTGATATTTAATTTACGGCTGTATTAATGTCCTTATCATTGCATTATTTTCAGACGCAATTTAACTAACAATTACGAGTCTGGCCTAAAAATTCATAACGGCAACACTTTAAACCAATGATAAACTTCCTTCTGCAGTTGAAGATTTTGTATCTAACAATTTCATTCGTTACAAATGTAGGTCACAATCGATTTTAATTCAGCTACACAGAAAAACGCGAGAAACTTAACCTTTATGATACAAAAAGGCGGGAACACTGTTGAATCTTACAGCTCCGCTTCTTCCGGCTTCAAATTGGACGAAGGCTTCAACAGGTCCACAGGGACATTGAATCAACACCCTTGTCCCTTGCGACGTAGGATTTTTGACAATGCCATTATCTACTAGGTATCGACCAAGGGCAATAATTCCGTGACCGCACATTATACTGTAACCCTCGTTGTGGAGGAATATACACCCTACAGCCGCACCTGGAACGTCTGCTTCCACGAGGTAGACGCCAAACATATCGAAATGACCACGGGGCTCAGCCATTAACATTTTACGTATATGATCTATATTGCTTTGCATAAAAGCCATTTTCTCTAGAATGCTATCACCACGTATCTCTGGTAATCCTGACGTCACAATTCGAAAAGGTCCGCCGCATGTGTGCATCTCCACTGTTTTAATTTTTAAATCCGACATCTTTCTTTCAGTCTGTGTTTATGCTTGTAGCTCGGCCTTGCGAGATCTTAAAAATACAGAAAATACATTTTCTATACACTCAGTCAATGATGTGTGTCTACTTAATCATACAGGTAAGGGCAGATAAGTCAACATTGTGGGCCATTTTATTTTATTACCACAATCAAAATTTGATTCATATTAACATGTATTTTAGATAACTTAAAATCTGAATTAGCGAACACATTCATTTATCTATTTATATTGTTAAAAAGCAGTCCACTGTATTAGCTTTGTTGAAGAAAATCGAACATAATTAGATGCATAGCAACGGTTTTATAAAGCGAAAAATGATGTACAAGCAAAGTGATGAATAGCCAGAAATGTATTTAATACATTTTCAGTAAATATTTGCAAAACAGTGTTGACCTGAATTTTCACCATCTTTGTTTATTTGTCTTTTTAATACACTGTTACAAATCCTAGCACCATACTCAAGCTATTGAGGCAGACGCAGAGAAGGGCTGTGATGGCATAAACATTAATAATATTATTATGAAGGCTCATTGCAAAACAAGTGTAACTACAGGCGATACAATGATTTTGCAGTGAGCCCTAAATGTGTAGCTAATGTTTGCTGGAGCACAGAGGGAGTCGAGCAAAAGAGCAAGCGCTGGGGAAATGCCCGTGCTTTATAGAAAACGCCAGAAAAAAAAAAGATTATTCAACAAACGATCTGGATATAGTTCAGAGCTTTGCTAGATTGGCCATCCGTTTAAGTTTTCCTTAAGTGAGTAAAACTCAGGCTGGTTCCTTTTACAGAAAGCACTGTAAGAATTATCATTATGACATGCCTACATATTTCTGTTCTTTTATCTTTTCTAAAAGCAGGTGACAATCTAAAACATGACACTATTAATCTCTAGATAATATCACCTTTCGTCTTTTGGACCAATGTTCATTAGTAATATACAAGATAAGACACAATTTTGTAATACGTTGATGTAGGACGCACTTATCGAATGACTGAAAAATATATCTAACTAAAAAATGTACAAGACATAAAAAGCGGAAATACAAATTGTCAATACGTGGCTTGTAAGGCAACTGTTTAACAACATTTCCCACACAATCAGCCGCTCACTGGATGAAACTCAAGTTTTAAAGAAACTAACAATACTATGCAATACTATGATTTTGATACAAGCCAATGAAGTTTGCGCAAAAGCTAAAACAAAAACGAAAAAAAAAGGTTGATTTAGTGATTTAGTTTTACTGTTGTCGCAAATACTTCAAATTGAATTGACCTTCCTTTCTGAACCTTGAGAAGAATATTTACAAATACATTATATTTAGATGCGAATAAATCCCGTATTAGTTACGGCCCTTGATGTAATAAAATTAATGCTTTTTTGACAGAGTATAATTTATACTGAACTTGGCTCTTTCAGTTACATACTTGAGTTTCAGTTTGATATTAAGAAATCCTAATATGTTATTCATCTACAATTAATTTTTGATGAACATTTGCAGACTGCGATGACTTCAACGAATCTATCCTAAGCCCACAAGAACACATACAGTAGTGTATAGATAACGGTTGCGGTGAGACGTCATAATTGGTTTCGTTCCAGAAACATATCTCTAGTTTCTTTCAGATTTTCATCGCAAACTTCATTGGCACATAGACTGGAAACTGATAAAAGCTCTATATGTGGAATTATAATTGACGATATTAAAACAGAACGCCCTTTCCATATACACAATTAAGGCTGGGAGTTCATCAATTCGTTTGCCTGACCTCGCGACTTTTAGATAACACTGGGACCACAAAAATACGTGACTTTCAAAAAGACAGGGTCATTTATTGGAAGCAGACGACAATGTTAGTACGAATTTTCTGCGCCCTTCTGATCGTAAACCAGGCATACAGCTTTGCCATCGGTAAGTTAATAAATAATTCTGATACATATAGCATAGAAAGGCGAATTCTTAATTCATATCTAAAGTTTTAATTTAGCATTTTTAAGCCAGACCAAATGAAATACATATACTTCTGTCTTTCTTAATTACGAGGTCGAACAGTTAAGAAGACTCACCATAATATATTCAATATTCATATATATCACTGTAGATATATTTCGATCATTTTAAAATGAATTATAGAACTGTGTAGTCGGTTACTTTGTTGATTATTATTATAAATTTTAATTTCTTTTTCATCAAACATTTTGATGTGAAGATAGCTTTGTGTGTTTTTGTCACTTTGTCAAATTTAAATATTAGTTTCATAAGCTCGGGATCGCGGACTTACTTTATCAAAGGACTGGTCCTTTACTTCTTTACAAGCACGATAATCTCCTCCAAATACCACGAACCTTTGACTGTACAAGGAAAATGTGACTTTCTTTGTAGCGAGTGTGATATACATGCACATGTGTTTCTTAAAGGTACGGGTATTTATGGTTTCAGAACGTACCTACTGAATGAATAACACAACAACAACAACAACAACAACAGTAGCAACAACACTAAAGTACTCTGTTGCAACACTGTTGTAATATCAGTTTCTATCTTGGCCTTGTTAGTATAAGTTGTACTTAATTTGTTTGAAATGAACAATGCCATGATTAAAAAAGCTTTTGGGTATTCACTGCTTTTCGAAATCAATCCCCAAGGCAATGCCTAACCGTGTTACATCGTAAAGACAGATCTGCAACAATCTTTAACCGGAATAGTTCAAAATTTATCAAAAAGAAAGGCGTCTACCTATCAGTGCTTTGATTAAAGTCCGCTCTGTTGATAACCAGGCACTGGCGTGATAAAGGAAAAAAAAAAAAAAAAACACCAGGTACTTCAGTCGCTGATCTATATCCCTGTGAAGTTTCATTACCTTAAATGTAAGTGTTGGCTGAGCGCGCAACAAAAACTTTCAGACAGACGGACAGACAGATGTATAGACAGACGAACAAGAGCAAATGTAAATGTCCCCTTATAGGGGCATAAAATTCAATTTTTAAAATTCGTTCTTTAACATTGTTCTAGATGGACGTCTTCGCCGCCAAACCCAGACCGGAAGCAGCGGAGGGGGTGGAGGTGGTAGCAGTGGAAGCGGAAGTGAGGGTCAGGCCCTGAGTTTTGACCCAAACAGCGTGAACCAGCTACAGGCCAACATGCTTGACCCTTCTTCGTCGAAGCTAGGTGCCAGTAACGGTGCTGGGTCCGTAAACGGTGCATCTTTTGATCCGGACAAGTTCAACACGATGCAGTTTAACTTTTTCAACCCTCAGGCACAGAATGGCGGCGGCGGAAGTGGTAGCGGCAGCAGTAGCGGAAATGCTCCTAAGTTCGATCCTAACAGTGTCAATCAAATGCAGGTAAACATGTTGGATCCTTCGTCGTCAAAGCTTGGAGCGAGTAACGGTGCCGGATCCGTCGGCGGTGCTTCTTTTGATCCAGATCAATACAATACACAATTCAACTTCTTCAATCCACAGGCACAAGTGGGCCGATAGCAAGGTTGAGTTTTTGCTGTCTTTCATAGTTCAAAAATATCATTTACCTATCCTTTTAACAATACTTAAGCATTGTTTGCTACAATTATTCGTGTTTTAGATGATTTTATATCAAACTTAATAATATCAAAGCATTCCCAGTTAAAAAACGTGGGCAACTCAAAAGTGTGCATTTATTCATAAACTGTATGTAAAAAAAATGTCAGTCCTTCTGAGCTTTTTTATGCTATTGTAATATTGCCCATTCAAAATAAGTTTTATGTGCTGGTATCACGCGTGTAAATATTCTTATGGAAGAGAAGCATATAAGAAACATCCTGAGTTAATCATTGTGAGCGTAACCCGACTGCAACTTTCTTCGACAAGAGTGCCAGTCATCCTGCTTCTCCAGCAAATGGTAATTAATAAAAAGATGCCTGAAGTCAAAAGCGGATCAGTGGTCCAGTGGTAACGCGCTGGACGGGTAGCTCAGGGGTCGCGAGTTCGATCTTCTGCTCCTACACTGATATTAATAATTGTCTTTCGGACGAGACACTGAGCATGGAAAAGAACCAGGAGTGTCGCTGAAATGGAATGCTTTCTGTTTCTTGCACTATCCCTCACAACCTTAAATAAATAATCTTTGCAGGGGGCGTAGATCATATGGGCAACCGGTACAGATGATAAATAAACTCAGAGCATTGAAGTATACTTCAATTACTTGAATTCTGGACCTTCGATGTGTATTCGCCCTTAACGTATTGATATAACAAGCACTTTTACGTTTCCATTTCAGTGAGCACGGTGGAGCTGTTACGTCAATAATATGTTGCGTTAGTGAGAACGTGGACAAATAAACCAGACAAAAATATACATGTACTTTGTTTTGCTTTAAGTCACTCAATCGGAAATCCTCAGGTAATTCTGAAGTGTGGAGTAGCCTTCAATGCTGATGTGTTCCGAACATGAGCAATTCTCACTGATTTCTTCTCTGCTGGTAAAAGTTTGAAAATCAACAAACAAAAAAATTTCATCGACTTTTTTATCAGTTATTTCATGTACATCTATACATAAATCAAGTAACGGAGAATGTATATTGGCAAATAACTTACAAGGTAATAAGTGAAATTACATACAGCCAGGTAAATATACAATTTTAATACGAAAAATAACAAAGTATCAGTAACAGAAACTGCCATAGAAACCTATAAAATGATTACTTACAGTGACAACATGTCAAATCAATTCTGCTATAATACATGCTTTAAAATGAGCATAACTTCTTTTTCTTGGTCACTATCTTTTTTCAACAGCAGCTAAGTATAAGCTGTGAAACTGTTACAAACCTGAACCTTAGCTTGCAATTGGCTTGCCAGATATTATCAGACAGACTCAACTATTTCTCCCTATAGGGGAGATAAAAAGAGTTAGGTTGGCAGTGACAACAGAACGTTTTTCTAGACTTGACCCCCAGTTTTTAGTCTTTCATGCTTCATTCATTTTGTGCTTACTGAGAATATATATGATTGTTTCACTCTCAGTAAATAGGTGCAATTCTTTCACTTCTACCAGACACAGGCTGCATATTTTCCCCTTTTCTTTTTTGTCAGATTTCAAAATTTATATATTTGTGACATTTAACAATTGCCCACAATTCAAACATGTCTACAACTGAAGATGAGCAATTCCCCTACCGGCATGTGCTCTAGGGCATATAACTCTGCAAATCCTAAATAGCAAAGATTTCAGCATAAGAACTTATTATGTAAGTTTCCTTCTGACCTGTCTAAATGTTTGAAATAGTTCTTACTAATCATTTTCCAAACACTAGCTAACAAATCACATGTTACTCCTACATATATGATACCAAATTCCCTTCAAACTTAGTTTGCTGAGGTAATAAAAAGGACAAATATATGCAAAAAGAACACATTAAAAAATGTAGAAAATTAAAACAGTCCTTAAGTATGCAAGTAAATTCTGGCAGTCTGACTCGAGTAATTATACGACAGAAAATAAATGAAAGCCTCAATGCACAAACAATCCAATTAGTATATTTCATAAGAATATTACTACAAATGGCACTTTCACGCAAATAAAATTAATTACCCGGTGATAGCAGCTTAAGACAATGACAAAAATAGCTAATGCACAGAAAACTTACACAACCAGAACAATTGTCTTGTTTCTTTTCGTTTAGTTTAAACATATTTATTTTAGCTTGTGAAGAAAGCTTGAAGCTTATATGAACCACTTGAGTCCGCTTCCTGGAACTAACCAGTACTGGTGTCATATGAGGAAACTTGGTTGTGACCCCAAAGGGGCTCAAACCTAAGGTTCCTGGGTTGAGAAGCAGACAACTTAACCACTAGACCACTTCTCACCTTTTCAATTTATTATTAAATGTTCATTAATTTTCGAAAAATAAATCTAATTTTACATACAGTCTAAATACAAATCAATTGAACAGGGATAGAAAAAGTTGAAATGTAATTATGCATTAGTTATACCTAGGCTAAAAACATTTGTTAGATTTTTTTCTAGAGTATGCAAAAACTGTATGTTTGCACATCTATACATATTTAGAATCTAAAACATTTTACAGACTTACAAGTAGTTACACAAAGAATGAATATGAAATGGTGTATTTAAGTTAAACTTCTGTGTGCGACATAAAAATACCAATGATAGAAACAGCATGTGATGCAATGGACATAGTGAAATATTTTCTACTGAAACAACCATTTATTGTTTTAGCAGGGTACTCAAATGGTCCGGATGAATATAGCTGAAAGTGTTGCCTAATTCACAGTTCACAACAACTGTCTGTACTGAGATAAAAAATTTTCATTCACTTAACCATTTTTTCGTCTGAATTACAATATAAGGTATTATGACAGTCTGAAGACAAACACAGTCACATTCTTTTTTAAGAAAGTCTATATGAAAAATCTGTTACATGTTATTTCATTGTAAAACATGGGGAATACTCTGTTGTCATTTCTCAAACCACATCAAAATATCTATAGAAAATGCTAACTGTTATAATGTACTTTTACTCTGCATCTATGAGTAATTAACCCAGAACCTGCTGAATTTTTGTAATGGATTTGTCCAGCTTTGAATTTGGAACAGTCCATTCAAAGTTTAAGGGATTTCAATATCAAAATACAAAAATTGAGCTACCAACAGTATTGAGCCTGGTCAGACTGCACGGATGTGCAGGCTGGCCTGGCTCTATACTGGTGGCAAAGGCTAATCAATTTCGGTTCCAGCAGGTTAAGGGTTAAGTACCCCATCTCATATGCTAAACTGAAAATGACATTTGATGGAAACAATTGTTGCAAATATTCAGCTTTCAGGAAATCAGCTTCTTTTAAGTGAATGAGTGGGTGAACTCAGGTTTAAAATCCCTTTGAACAACCAAGATCATATCATGACAGTCCTGACCAGAGACTGAACCACAATTTTCTAATTCATAGTCAAAAGTGCCTACCTGGAGGCCACCGAGGATAGGTAGGCTGTGTTTCAGATCCATATTATGAATGGAAAGAATTATTTATACTCAGAGGCATAAAAGATAAGTGATGAATCTCAGCTCTGTTGCAAAACAAACCAGACAACACTGAGCATATAGTGTACATACATACAAACATTCTTAACACAATGTAAAATTGCTTGATCCATCTCATTCCAAACAACTACGGAAGTTAGAAATTTTGACAATTTTTGTTATTGTCTATAATTCAAGTAAACTCTGATACCTTAGGTTACAGCAAACTGTCTTGTTATTTCCCAAGTGTATTTGACTGTCACAAGGTTTTAAATTGAACTATCTTGATTTCCCTGACAATTGCCTGACTACAATATCTTGTACAAGTATCAAGTATTTAGAACATATCATTTAATGCAGGAGTGTCACCTGGACCTTTAAAAAGGTAAAAAGTCATATAATGAAACATGTATCTGTAAATCATCCATGCTTCAAGCATCTTGATTACCCCTGCTGGACTATCCTGTACTATCTTGTACAAATATTAAGCACTTAAAACATTTTATTTAATGCAGGCATGTTACCATGACCTTATAAAAGGTAAAATGCGGTAAATTAATTATTTGTAAGTTACCAGAGCTTCATTCATCCAAATAAGTTCAAAACTGTCAAGACAATCTTACTAAAAATACCAGACAGACCATTCTTTAATGTTTGTGACAGTTCAGTAATGTGAACACTTTAAAAAAAAAAAGCCTACACAATTCAGCTGAGTTTTTTTTTTTGCATCCATTTACATGTATTTACATACACAACTATTTCTTGGAACTAAAAATGATCCTGGAGATTTTGTTTCTTTCGCATGGACTGGGCATTAATTGCAAGTTTCGAATGAATAGAGAACATCTGTTTATTTGAGTGAAAGTTAAATATCTATTTCAACAAATGAACATTATGTGTAATAAGTTTATCTGAATGATGTTAAATCCAAGATTTCGTAAGTAATGTGAAATTCATACTTATATGATGTGTAATAAATATGTAAAAATGGGGCTACAAGAACTCTAGCACAGAAAAATTAATAATCTTATAAACAATGACAGTAAGTATCAGAGTGTAAATCATCATAATAGTTCATTAATTTAGACAAATGAATATAAATAATTTTCATTTGACATCCAAAGCACTTTCACACAAAACTGGCAACATGCCAAATGTATCTTTAAAACACAAGCTTTTTCATTGGCTGTAATCCAACCAAATAGTCCACACAAAAATCCTATGACATTTACCATCATAGATGTTGCCAATCAATAGTAAGAAGTGTTGCATTTGATTCAAGGTTATGAGCAATAGTCTCTGGTATAGCATGTGTCATCCATAACTTCTGTAGATGGTCATAACTGTCCTTACACAGGTGTAGAGGATTACCCCTCCTACAAATAAACACAATTTGTAAACTGCCAGTACTGTTACAATCTCACTTGCCTAAACAGTAATATTCAATATTTCAATTATACATAAGTCCTGACTCCTGACTTTTATCAATCTGGCAAACTACTTTTAAAATTATAAAACAGTAGCCCATTTGTCAGGATAAAACCAAACAGAAGTTGGCATTATTAATTACTTGTAAGAGGCTGGTTGGACTGAGGCACAAATAGCTCAAAATCATGTCAAAGTCTTACCAGGTTTCCATTAAAAGACCTGCTGGGTCTTTCAACACTATGATATAAATTTACCTAATTCTAAATAAGCTTTACAGTTATTTCTTAGTTTTATATTGGTTCATAACATACTGTAAATAATATCATTAGATAATAGAAGAATGAAAATACCTAAGTCCCTGATCTGTTTCCCCATATGCATCTATATATGGTGGAGGTACAAAGCATCCCTTGGTTCTGCCTGCGAGTAGTAATATCTGACATTCTCGAACTCTGTAAACAAAACAACTCTGATTAACTAATATGACTACTCCAAAATCCATTCTCCGCATGTTGACAATGAGGGACATTCCTGATAACAAATTATCTCCCTTACTCAGATAACATCAAAGGTAGACCAGATAGCACATTGGTCCTTCCAGTTGGAATCCTCTGACTCTATCCTTGTATCTAATTGTGATGATCTTGACTTTTAGTTGTGAAAATTGCCATTTATATATTAAATAAAAAGTTAGGATTATCAAAAACAAAGAAAATAGTGTTAACAAAACATGTTGCTAAATTTAATGTATAATCTCACTACCACTGCTGCAAATAATTAGGCTTAATTATCACCATACCAGAAGAGAAAATAGCAATAAAAGCAGAGGAAACCAAATGGAAGGACCAATGTAATATCAGGGAGTATTCAGGTAGATAATCCACTAATGTCCCCCATACTCACCAAAGACAGAGGTGCTCTAAACATCATCCACAGAGTTCACTTATATTATTTATCATATAACTAATACTTAAAAAACATTTTCCCTTCCGTAACTAGGGAAGTAGGAACTAGGAAGTTCTATATTGCCATCAACTTACTGTCCGTTACCGATTTGTTCATTTTTAAGTTTAAATGATAGACCTGAAATTCAATATCAAAGCTTTTACAACTAGACTTATTAAACAGTAAATTCATTTCTGTATTTCTGCTATATAGCATACCTGAGGAAAATCCCAGCCCCAGCTCCACACTTATAAGCATGTTCTGTGGCAGCCCCAACAGTGACCCCTTCAAACTCTGTCTGACAACAGTAACTCTGGGAGCAAAGCATCTGACCACATACCAAACACATGGTTGGGGCCCTACTGTCATCTCCATCAGATTTCGGACAGCTGAAATTCAAACCAAATTAACACTGTGAGCTGTATATAAACAGCACGATCATTTGAAGAAAGTCTTTTGTTGGGTTTTGTTTTAGAAAAGATATATATGAAATTTTAATAATTTGTTAATATTTTTTATTATTATATACCAATAAGTAATTTCAATGAAATACTGGAAAAAATCTGATATTAAAAATAACTCTCCAGATTGCAAATGTAGTACCTGTAACAAAATGTGCCAAGTTGCGCAACAGCAAATTTCAAAATGATGAAAGTTAACTTACAACAAATGATCAAAAGATAAGACGCATTATCATAAAGAAATAAAAGACTTCTCTACACATATTTTTGACATACATTAAAACTTCACTTACGTGAATGCAGACACTTTATTGATGAGTTCACTGTAGTCCTCTGGTAGAGATATAAGTTTGTTGATCTTAAGCGGGTACTGTACTAAAGGCTTACTAGAAGCGGATAATGTGTCCTTCAATACACTGTTCTTACACCACCTGAAAAGAAACAACATATACAGACTTTTGTTCCAAGACAAATTGGTAGGGTTGTTTTAAAGTGTATTTATGTAAGATAGTGACACAGATGATGCCATAAAATTAACAGCAAAATCCTTTACATCAACCATCAAAAAATCCACTATAACTGTATGGATTAAAGAACTCTTTAAAAAAATCATGATTTTGCTTTTAACATAACTTTTTAAATATAAACTTATCTAATATACATAGATTTGTCTCTAATATAAAGGCTACTACAAATACACATGAAGGTCTGTTTTAAACAAGAGGGCCATGATGGCCCTGGATCGCTCACCTGAGTACTTCGGCTGTAGGTTTGCTGTTAAGCAGTATTTCATTTTTTAATTGAAAATACGTAAGTGCCTACAAACCAAATATGTAAAATATCAGTCAATAAATAAAGGCTCTATGACAGAAAGTAGAAATATCTATTATAAGCTATGGTGACCTTGACCTTGACCCAGTGACCTCATACCCTACCCATGGGTCCATGCAAAGAACCTCTATACTGAATATCAAAGATATTGGTCTATAAATGAAGGCTCTATGAGGTACAGTAGATAAATCTACTTTTAGCCACCGTGACCTTTAACCTAATCTAATAATTTGAAAAAGCTTGATAAAGCTTGCTTCATGCCAAATTTTAAAACTCTAGGCCTTGTGGTTTCAGACAAGAAGATTTTTAAAGATTTTCTTCTATATTGTTATTTAAAACTTGTGACCCATCGGGCGGGGCTAATATTGACCCCAGGGACATTTTTCTAAAATACTTGGTAGAGGTCCACTAGACAATGCTGCATACCAAATATCTTAACTCTAGGCCTTGTTGTTTATGACAAGAAGATTTTTAAAGTTTTTCCTATAAAACTCTCTGTAAAACATGTGACCCCTGGGGCCATTTTTGACCTAGGGTCCATGACTTAAACAAACTTGGTAGAGGTCCTCTAGACAATGCTTCATACAAAATATCTTAACTCTAAGCCTTACGGTTTCTTCTGTGTAGATTTTTAAAACCTTTTCCTATATAACTCTATGTAAAACAAGTGACCCCTTGGACGAGGCCATTTTTGACCCAGAGGCCATGATTTGAACAAACTTTGTAGAGGTCCACTAGACAATGCTACACACCAAATATCTAAGCTTTATAACTTACGGTTTCTGACAAGAAGATTTTTTAAGATTTTCCTATATAACTCTATGTAAAACAAGTGACCCCTGGGGCGGGGCCATTTTTGACCCAGAGGCAAAGATCTGAACAAACTTGGTAGAGGTCCACTAGACAATGCTACACACCAAATATCTAAGCTCTATGCCTTACGGTTTCTGACAAGAAGATTTTTAAAATTTTTCCTATATAACTCTATGTAAAACAAGTGACCCCCAGGGTGGGGCCATTTTTGACCCAGAGGCCATTATTTGAACAAACTTGGTAGAGGTCCACTAGACAATGCTGCATACCAAATATCTTAACTCTAGGCCTTCTTGTTTCTGACAAGAAGATTTTCAAGTTTTCCCTGTATAACTCTATGTAAAATCAACTGACCCCTGGGATGGGGTCAGTTTTGACCCCAGGGACATAATTTGAACAAACTTGGTAGAGGTCCACTAGATGATGCTTCATACCAAATATCAAAGCTCCAGGCCTTGTGGTTTCGGAGAAGAAGATTTTTAAAGATCCAACTTTTAAAATCTATTTTTAGCTCCAGTGAACCAGAAATGCAATGGACCAAAACCATTTGAACAATCTTGGTAGAGCTTCATGCAAGGAATATCCCAGGCAAGTTTCATTAAATTTGCCCCTTTGGTTTCAGAGGAGATGTCGTTTGAATGAAAAGTTGGTGACAGACGGACAGACGACGGCTGACGGACAAAGACCGATCAGAAAAACTCACCCTGAGCACTTTGTGCTCAGATGAGCTAAAAAGGCAAAGTTGAAATTAACCAGAAAATTACATTTTGAAAACAAATTCTTTTTGTACAAACCTTGTAACCAAGCTATCCATCAGCTCTCCCTGGTCATCCACCAGCCTTGACATGTGTGTATTCAGACCCAAGAATCTACATAAACTGTCAAACTCTTTTGTTGGTGAATCTGTGTTGACTTCTGAATAAAAGATAGCTCATTTGTTATTATGCCTTGCAAAATAAAAGCATGTCGAATAAATTTCTCAATTATACACTCTGTGACATCAAAGGCAAGACAACATGATGCTTGTCTCAGCTCTAACTGTAATTTAAATAAGCAAGTTAAGACCCTTGGTTTCTGCATCCTGTCATTGTGATTCAAGCCAACAAGAGGCTGCCTAAAACATACAGCAGTTGCAAAGTTACATTCAGTATTTCCTAGGATCTCTCAAATAAATCTAAGTATTGGATTTAAAATCAAGTGATATATTTTGTAATCAACTGACTAGGTAATCACTGATTTACAGGTAACCAACACAAAAAATGGGCAGAGAAAAGTCTAGCAAAATGTTAGTAATACTGTATGAGTGCAATATAATGTTTTTTGTTTTGTTTGATGTGTGTTTGCCTTGCACTGAAGCAGACAAGACTACAGCAATTTAATTTTGCATAGCATAATAAATGAACATGTATAATCAAATTCACAGTGGTTTGGACTTTTATTTTCAACACAGCAGCTTTACTACAACTGCCCTTGTCTTTAGAGATATCACTGAACAACTGTAAATTAATGTTGGTGTAGGGTGAATGTGATAACAGGCTGTAAAGCTACTGTACACATCTAACAGTGTACAGGTACCTATAACACAACACTGTTTTTTACTGAAGCTTATCTTTACCTTTATTCTTCAACAATATCTAAGAAATTTGCAGTATAAAATGTCATAACATGCTGTAGTACAGGTTTATGTGGAGGTTAAGAGCTGAAAATGTATATACCTGTTAACTCTACAGGGGCAGCAACTCCTGTCAGATTATGGAACAATATGGCTGCACATCTCAAAAATGGTAGCATTGCTTTCCTCACATGCACAGACAGTTGCCATGGTAATGGTGGATTATCCTTCTGAATGCTATAAATAGAAAATGTATTGCCTTTCAAATATAATGACTTTAAGTGAAATGGCAAGTATACTTAAAGTGTATATAAAGTTAGATCTTTTGGTATAACATCATTTCACAGTATGTAACTTCTGTTCAAACAGTGTAAATGATAGCAAAAAACTCAAACCAGTGATATACCATTAAAGAAATGAATATTATAAATATCCCTACAGAGGCTTAAGAAGGAGACTTCTACTGACTGAAAATAGCAGTTTAATAATCATATAAGAAAACAAACAGATTTCACTACTGATTTCAGAAACAAAACAAATTTCAGTTTGTAACACTTCTCTTTGAGATAACTCTAATCTAGCTAAAGACTTCTAATCAGATTTGGCAGTTTAATATGTAGGTACAACTACATACAAATAAATTTCAAACAATCAGCTTACACAAAGACCTAAGTTATTACAGATTTGAAAGTCCTGTCTGAGAAAATGGAATACACCTTTTTATCACATGGCAAGTCAATATTTTCTTAAAATACTAAATAACCAATAGAATCACAAATCATTATCTTATTACATAATGATCATTTCTGTAAAAAAGGTTTTACTAAGAAGATTCTGAATGTGTTAAAGAAATTCTGATTTTAATTTAGTCAGCTTGCAAATATAAATGTACTGACAAAGGTTCAAACATTCTTTATCACACAGTGCTGTTTCTAATTTGCATAAAATATTACCATTTCTGGTATGATTTTGATAAGGTTTCATTTTGTAGAAAAATGCACTCTCTTTGGCATGATGCAATTTGTTTTAATCAGGCTTAAATAATGTAGGAGAAATCTGAGATACATGTACTATACAAACAAGTATTAGTGAGATCTTATCTACCTGTCGTGAGATTTTGGGAGATTTTTGCAAATAGCCAGTCTTACGTATTTTAGGTCATTGGCTTTCACATTAAAATCTATGTAAACAAGAAAAAATTCTTCAAGTCAGCAAAAGACCTGCTTTTTTCTAAACCACATTCTTTTTATTAAAACATACCAAAGGGAGTGAAGAATGGTCTAGCGGTACACTTATTTTGTTCAGTCAAGATCTGCTTAAGCATGTTTACACTTCATTACTTAAAACGATGGAACAAAAACTTACTTGGCAAGTGAATGTATTTTGTTATAGATGATCAGAAGTGCTTCCCCTTCATAATCTCCATCAACTTCCATTCCTATACAGATAGAAAAGACAGTGTTTACAATTTATTTGACAAATCCATACAAAAACACTAATACGATCTTTGAACAATCTTTTAACAGTGTCATCTGTACATTATCGTACATAATATCTAAAATAATAACTTAAAATTTGGAAAATTGTCAACTAAATGTACATGTCCTGAGTGCACAGAAGAAATTACCTATCTCTCAGCCTATCAGACAGGCACTGGATATCTCTAGGCAAGTATCTATGAATTTTATTTAAGTCACACTAAACTGTTTTACCTCAATCAAGATGAAAGCTACAGAAGCTTATTCAAATCCTTCTGGAAAGACCAAGTAACATTTATTACTGATATATGCATTAATAGCTGGGTGAACTGAAGCATATACAGCTTAAACATCTTAGTTATAGAAACAACTACCTTCCCAGACAGAGAATAATGTCCTAACCACTGAGCTATCAACTCTGCCTTCCTATTATTCTGTATTTTTCCATTAAATCGGTTGTTTACTATGTAACTGTGTAAAATCTAAATCTTGGAAACATTAATATCTGAGTCAATGTTTAAGAAGCATTAAATGGAATGTCTAAAACACATACCACAGTTTTCCTGGTCAAACAGCAGCAGTATCTGTATCAGGTGTACAGCCAGCACCAACTGTAAGGCATGTAACTCATTCTCACCACCAGAGGGCAGTTGCAGGAAGTTAGATGGCACCACTGAGGTATCCAGGTGCAGGCTGGGTAATGACATCACCAAGGCCACAAGGTAATGGAACATGTCCACATCAAGAAGGCAAAGATCTGTCTTCTTGTGTTTGAATGCATCTGGGAACAGGACTGTAGTAAAGAAAGATGAATATTAAATTCATCATATCAAATTTTTGTTGCTGAATGAAACTTTTCAGCTGTAAAATTATTTCTTCTTAACAGAAATTTATAGTTTTTTTGCTTTCTCTCAACATGCAATTGTTGTACCTTATTTTAATATCTTTCTTGCACAGTTCAACGATCCTGAAAAGGGTTTTGCCATACAACTATCATCAACGAAGTGTATGTATAGAAAACATTCGGCATGCAAAAGCTTGGACAAAGGTGCACTGAAATATATCATTCAAGCAGTTTGATTCCTGAATGCAATTAACATTTCTTACTCACATATATGTATCTTTCAAGAAAAATAATGAAAACTTATTAAAGCAATGAATGAAAATGTTTTGTGAGAATAGTTACTAATTTTTGTAATGGTTCCAATGGACAATCATGGTACATGTAGTTGCTCCCAATGAACATGGTTCGAAAGGTGTTATACTAATGTCCAGTTTAACATAACTCACATGAGAGAATTTTGACACACAGTTGTTTGACCAGATCTGTGTTCAGGGCAGGACTGTAAGCAGCAGCCACCTTGACCACTGACCGCAGACAATCACTCTGTCTACTGGACATCTGACCAAACAATGGCTTACCCTCATCACGAAGTATTTGTTCTGAAAGAAAAAACAAGAAATGAATTCAAGACATTTATTAAAGGCTATTCTCAAGCATCTTAAGGCATATAAAATTTCACCATAAAACTCACACATTATTTGAAACAGGTGAAGTCTTACCAATGCTCTGAATGGAGAAGGCACATGTGTTCCACACCAAGCTTGGCACTCGAGTATTGTCATCATCTGGATCTACTCCTAAACCAAACTGCAACAAACAAAAAATTGTCTTAATGTTCTTTAAAAATGTTTATATATTTATTTTAAAAATGACTTCTTATTTCAACAGTAATTTAAACAGACTAAGATAAATGTGTTCTGTCACAAAAAAAGAAGATAGTGTTTGGTCATTTTATTACTGATTCTGCTAATCAAGAATTTTTCTCTAATTGTGTTAAACATCAATTTTTAATATTCTCTTATGACTTTTATTCTACTAACAACTGACTAACAATACTTTTTTCTGTGTTTCAATGTCTTATTGGAATAAAAAAAACAATGGCAAGCAGAAATAATGTTATGACCTAAACAGGACCTGTATAAAAATAGTACTAGTTATCCAAGATTTTTTTCACTTGGTTTACCCCCCCCACCCCAAAAAATAATCAAATGCTGAATGACTCACAGAGTAAGCATCCCTTGAATACTTCCTCAGCATTTCCTTCAGTTCAAGAGAAAGGCCTGCTGTAGCCCCTTCATCTGGAGGGCAGGTCCAGAGAGCTTTGAACTTCTGGGCCACCCTTTCATGCATATGTTTGGTGACCCTGCTTAATGGACATACCTGATACTCTGTGAATTACAAAAATACATAGGTAACAAGACTATCACTTGAGATAAACACTAAATTTGAAATGGGAATTGTATAACAAATATCTGATGTTGACAATATAATTTGAGGGATGTTGAATTAGTATCTGAGGAAAGATTATGTACATAAACTTTTGCAAATAATATTTGATATTTTTCATTAGCAGTTAGCACACAAGCAGTGAGAAAAAAACTATTTTAAAAGATGTGTTTGACAGTAAGGTGGAGGTTTATGGGGAATTGGGGAGGTATCCGTTATTAATTACAAGATAATATTCATGTAATTAAATACTGGTATAAATTACTTAATACAGATAATATTATACATAAATACATATATGATAATGCCTATAATAAATGTGAAAATGGCATAGATAACTGGCCATGTAAAGTAAAAAAAAGCTGCTAACAGTACTTGGTTTAGACGAAATTTGGAATTTTCCCAAGAGTGTACTGGTAAAACAGTTTTTACTTATTTTTACGCAGATACTTATCGACTGTCATTTAAAGGAATGGCGTGCAGATATATCTAATAATGGCGTGCTTAGACATCTATATTCATCCATAAAAGATCAGTTTTGTTTTGAACTATATTTAGACAAAATACAATATAAATCTTTTAGGAGCGTGCTTACACATCTCCAAGTGTCTTCTCACAGGCTAAGAATTGAGGCTGAAAGATATGGTCGAAGCCGTGTAGAACGCCACGAAAGAACTTGTCAGTGATGCTAATGATCTCAAAGATGAGTATCATTTTGTTTTGAAATGCAGTGCTTACGAAAATGCTCGAGCCCAATATAGTTATTTTTATATTCGCCCTAGTATGGTCAAATTTGTAGAAATACTATAATCTACAAGTCAGAATTCAACGGTACTTAAAAACTTCTGTTATTATTTAACAAAGGCAAACAACAGTCAAAATGATATCTCTCATAACCTTCAGTAACAATGTGACGTTCTCTGCACTATATATAATGTCACAAGAACTCGGTTGATAGCGAAGTTATAGTTCGTTCTCCGTTTAATCTTACGGTATTTTATTTTTTGCAGAAGTAATTTATAAAATGAATATTCCGCATTTCCAACAATGAAGTTTTGTCAGTGGTGTGATGTATTGCATAGTATGTATAGGATATCCCACTACTCTTTTCTGTATTGTATTTATTTTTTCTTAACTGCACATTATGTGACCTATAACTTGTATTTCAATTTGTTTGTTATAACAATGTACTTATATGACTGTACAAGTTATGAAAATAAACTCTGTTCTGTTCTGATATCATTATGATACATGAAAAATGTAATTCAACCTACTTGTTCTTATTTTACAAGCACAATGAAGTGGGTCAGATCTAACAACCTTTATACCCAAAGAAGTAAAAAGATTTCATTTTAATCCCATGAAAACTGTTAAAAGTCAACAGCACAAAAAATTGCTAACTATATTGAAGGGCAGTTTACTTTGAAATTCGTAAGCTGACACTCAACGAACAAAGTGTCATGCACATCTATTTGTCATTCTGACAATAGTACAGCGTATTACTGACCAAATTCACAGACAGACTGAAGCAACAACACATATTTACCACATGAAGTTTCACCTCCATCAGTGAATTCATCCGGCTCTTTTACGCTCATCACGACTGTTTTATGTATACCATCTAACCAGTCACGGAAATGTAGGTGATTAACTATTTGCTGGGGACTGAAAGAACATTTCACCAGGTTGTAAATATATTGCAGAAATTTTTAATAAAAAGCTTTAATGATCATTTTGTAGTAAATACAAACAACATCTTACCTGTAGTGATACCGAAATCTTTTACATCAATGTTCTCACTATGTTTTCTTGATTCATTCTTTTTAGTGCCTTTTATTCAATTATGACAGTAGTTTATGTAACCATTTTTTCTGAGAAGTCCCAAAGCTAGACACATAGAAGGTATATGTTTGGGCTCTGGTGCATTAGCCTCAATCAAATGATAGGCTGCATATGCTTACAATTCAACCTTTACTTCCTGATCACAGAGGCAGACATGATTTGACAGTTTGTTTGTTTGTTTTGGGGTTTAACGCCGATTTCAACATTTGTTATATCTCGGCGGTCAGTCCACCTAACCAGTTTTCCTGGATAACTAACCAGTAATTGCCAATTTCTCCGCAAGTGACTGACTACTGTTCCCACATGATCTACTCTGAATCAGCGGTGAGAGACAAATGAACATAAGACACAATGTCTGAGAACAATTGTCACGGAGAAATTTTGCCCTGCCCAGGGGTCGAACCAACGACCGATGGATTACTAATCCAGTGCTCTACCTATTGAGCTAAGCGGGCGGGCACAGTGATAATACACAACATTTTTATCTGGGCCAATTTATGAACATGACCAATTACATGAGCCAACTCAAAAAGTGACAATTTACCACATTCTTACTTTGAGTTTACTTTGTTTTTATTAGTAAAATTGATAATTTCTTACCTAGAGGGATTAGGATAAATGACATTTTTACTCTGACTGATGTATAAAGGTGACTATTTAGCACAGTCTTACCTGTACTGACAAAGGTAAGTGACTATTTAGCACAGTCTTACCTGTATTGACAAAGGTAAGTGACAATTTAGCACATTCTTACATGTACTGACAAAGGTAAGTGACAATTTAGCACAGTCTTACCTGTATTTACAAAGGTCAGTGACTATTTACCACAGTCTTACCTGTTTTTACAAAGGTAAGTGACTATTTACCACAGTCTTACCTGTATTTACAAAGGTAAGTGACTATTTACAAAGGTAAGTGACAATTTAGCACAGTCTTACCTGTATTGACAAAGGTAAGTGACTATTTACCACATTCTTACCTGTATTTACAAAGGTAAGTGACTATTCACCACAGTCTTACCTGTATTTACAAAGGTAAGTGACAATTTACCACAGTCTTACCTGTATTTACAAAGGTAAGTGACTATTTACCACATTCTTACTTGTATTAACAAAGGTAAGTGACTATTTACCACAGTCTTACATGTATTTAAGGGGTAAGTGACTATTTACCACAGTCTTACCTGTATTTACAAAGGTAAATGACAATTTACCACAGTCTTACCTGTATTTACAAAGGTAAGTGACAATTTACCACATTCTTACCTGTATTTACAAAGGTAAGTGACATTTTACCACAGTCTTACCTGTATTTACAAAGGTAAGTGACAATTTGGCACATTCTTACCTGTATTTACAAAGGTAAGTAACAATTTAGCACATTCTTACCTCGGTTGATTTGTAGGAAGTAGAAAAGGAAGGACAGGTATCACAGAGTTGCTTATACATTCACACAGTGGACATAGGAACTCCATCTTGTCTATATCATAACTAAAATTGTGCCGAAATCTCAATGGACGTCTTCTCTCACGTGCTAATATTGCATCGAAAAAGCTGAAATAAGACAAAATTGCAGAAATAATCATCAAAAACACTCGTCTTAATTACCATGATCTAACTAACTACTCAACACCTAATGGCTATGCGATGCATTCCTGTGTAGTGTAGTAGAGAAAGAAAATTCTTTCATGCATAACCACTGCCAAGGAAAGTTTGTTTTAGTAAGAGTTTTATGCCTATTTGATTTATAAAGTAAATTTTCCACACCTATTAAAGTAACAAATTTCCAGGGTATAATACAAACTGACCTTCTTTCATTTCTTTTTACTTCATGTAGAGAGACAGGCTAGTGTAACTCATTACCTATATGCATTCTAAGCAATCATTTTCTATCTAACGTCTTAACATACACTCACTTTATACCACTACGTAAGTCTGAACAGTATTACAACTTAAGAAATTACTCACGTTTGCCAGCAGTCTGCATGCATCATGTGACCACAAGAGCTTGTATGCGAGCCTGTACTCAGATCTGAGCTCATCAACAATGGATCATGCTCATCTCCGTTAAGCAAGGCATTGCCTCGGTTCAGCGCCAGCACTGTCGACCTGTCAGGGATTGAAAAATTATTAATTGTAACATTTTCTGCCACTGCTGTCTTTCAACATTTTAATCCAGAAACTGTGAACGCAAATCATTACAAAAACAGGACAACACATCAATTTCAGAAGAAGAAATGTTCAATGTGTTTTCCAACATAATAATAATACTACACTTAAAGATTTATCTTTTTCTTCATATAATGGCTTCTAATAGATATTTACTAGAATAAAATTTATATGTGATCTTATACATGATGCCTTAACAGTGCTTTAAAGGAAAATCAGATTCAACTGTTGCAATGAAGAGGGGATATATAAAACAAATTTCGAGTCAGGCCGACCTGTCGAGTCATTCCATGTGGACTCATCGCAAAACCACTGTACTATCAATCTACCAAGTCTTCAACAATGACCCTTTTCAACAAGAACTTTTGACATTGTGTCATTTAAAAATTGGCACCTTTAAGTTAATGCTAAGTAATTTACATTGTGTAAGTGGTTATCTTGTTCCTACCCTAACATCCTAATTTCAATTCTAGATATTCCCATATTTCTTGTGTCATTTGGTCAAAACTGCATACTTCAATACTTACTTCTGAATGAATGCTGTAAGGACCATGGCCCTGTTGGAGAGAGTAATTTCCTGCTCCTCCTGACACAGTATACATGTACCACATAGGGAACCAGCCTGTACTGCTGATGTGCGATGATGGCCAACAGCTATCGGGAATGAACTTGTATCAACATCACTGAAAATAAATATTGATATATATATATGCAGTAAAAAGAAATGCGAGTTTTCTCAAGGTGTTGAATATCAAATTTTTAATAGGGTTCCTCTTATTTCTTTTGTTATCTTAAATAATCGATTTTTTTTTTGTACTTATCACAAAAGTTAAGACTTTCCTTCACTGTAAGCAGAAATAGTTCACATCCCAGAAATGTACACAAATTTATCAAAATTAGGTGTAATCCTACCTGAGATCCATATCAGAACCAATTCTTGGAAACAGGTCTGTACTAGTGTTTTCAAAGAGCTCAGCATTGTCTTTAATAAAATTCTTCTGCATCTGCGACATCTGAGCCATGATCTTTTGCCGGCGTTTCTCAGCAGCGGCTCGTTTCTTCTCTCGTGCCGCCTTCGCTTTCTCATCCCTGGGAGAAGACACTTTCTCTACTGTATCCATGGAAACTGGCTCATTCATCTGTCTGACTTCAGCCAATGTCTGTAAAGTTATACATGAAAAGGCTTATTTATAAACAAAGTTAGGTTAGATCACTCTTTTAGAATTATCATATTAATGCAGACAGGCATTTCACCATACACTGACTAATAAATTCTTCAATTCTTATGTATCAATATAACGGCACTATCCCCAAGTTACAAAATTCCTCACTTTCTCAAGTTGCTTTAAGTTAGTAGTGGCCCTTGCAATTTAGCACATTGCTTAAAGTATGTTAATATGCATGTAGGTATGATTTCTATATTAAGCTTGGTGCATTTGTCTTTAGATAAAAAACACATACTGGACAGGAACAACCTGTCTGCTGTATTTCAGTAAGCACAGCATATGACACACAAAGTTCTATTAATATGAAGTATTACTAGTAAGAAATTTCATCATAAAGTGGGTATCATACATGTACGTAAGCTCTGTCACTGATACATAGAACTATTATTTCCACTGAAGCTAATGTTTACTACCTACCCTAATTGTCCAGGTGACTAAATCTCTGATGCTGTCATGAGTGAAACTGTGACTGTGCACTGCATTTTCTAACAGTGACTGTATACATCTCCCATCTGTACAACAAACAAGATTACTCATACAAACACAGAATAGTTTCAAAGAACAAGAAAGGTCTCAGTCCTAAAAATACAAGTCTCACAGGATAATATGAACCAATCAGATCTGTGATTCAAATTCTCAGAGTAGTATGCCACTAAAAATTAGAAAATATGGATCAAAGACATATTTCACAGAAATGCTTTATGTCCATTTGTTTACCAAACTGCAATTATAGACTGGGTCATAGTTTTTATGTGCATCAGGAAAAATTCACTAGTGTGGGACTGAAACTGACCATTGCACAACCTTGTGCTATAGATCAGCTTTTATTACCACATGTTTCATGTTTCTTCTTCAATAAAATAGATCTGTATGTTTATGATTACTCCAGGTCAAGCTGTAATGCTGTATGGTTAAAGAATTACTTGTTTCTTTATGGTGTTACCATACAGCATAACCAAATTTCACTTAAAAAAAAACCGATAATGTTTAAAAAAATAGAAATATAAATGAACACCTTTTCTGAGTGAGTCTTTGTTCTGACCACAAGCCTTGGACAGGAAGTCAAAATCAGTATTGCCAGCACTGATTGCACATCTTTGCTCATGTAGGGCCAGCCCAATCAAATGAAGTATCTAAAATATGAAAAGAAACATATGGTGAAAAATGCTTCTTTTAAACAGCCACTATTTTTTTTTCTCCTCAAAACCAACTACTTTCACAAAACTGAATGGTGTTCACATTACTGCTTGAATCACCATCCTTGCAGGAGTTTTACACTGTATTTTCAAAGTAAGTTTTGATATAACAAAAGATGGCTTAGACAACTTTCCAAAAAAAAATTATTTTAGTTGAAATCTAAAATGTGTAAAAAATTCCCTTTCAAGACAGATCATTGGGATGTCTGGTGTTGCAGCCAGGGTGTACATGTATGTCAGAGAGACAGATCATTACATTCCTCGAAAGCTTGTTTGTTAATAAAGTGATCTTACTGGATCAACATTTTCTCTATAAACTTCTTATACTGTTTGTAACTGGAGGGTTCAATCGAAACCTAAAATGAAGACAAAAAAAAATATATATATAAAAAATACTGATTAACTGGAAACTTACCCTCTCAAGCTGTGTTTCTGACAGTGACCTTGACCTTGAAGCAGCTGCTCGAGAGAGAACAAGTTCCATGAGGTAGATCATGACATCACACTGTAGGAGGTTCACAATAGGGGCAAACTGAGGGTTGAACTTGGGAGGCACTGGAGGGGGCAGGGCCTGACTTTCACTGTTCTCTTTCTTTCTTTTCACCTGGGCTTCCTCTGACTGAAAATGATGAGAAAAATATGGAAATTTGATAAAGCTTTCAATAATTCCCCTCTCCCTAATGTTTCAAAGCTGGTAATCCAGTTTCTCTTGCAAAGATAAATACTAAAGTAACAGGATTACCATACATGTATGTGTTACAACCTTTCTTCTAACAAACATCTAAATTTATAATCACAATGGAAATTCCTCCAGTTTGTGTTCTCTGCAGATTTGTAGACACAGGATTGCATTTAGCTGTTTGAATGATTGGAATGTTTGCAGAGTTGTAATGTATAAGTAAATCCTGTCATTTTAGTATACATGTAATTTATCGTAATAAGTGAAACTTGGCCTTTTAAACATAATTTTACTACTGTCTTATTCTTTCTTTATTATGTAACATGTGAAGAGAACAAACTGTCTTGAATGTTCTCTTAACCTGAAAGATATGTCATAATCACATAATATTTACATACCTTGGATTTGTCTGTTTTAGTATAATGATAGAAGTATGGATTATAGCTGGACAGGAACTCTGGTTTCAGATCATACTTTCCCTTCCCACCCTGAGCTCCCTTGGCAGCAGAGGCCTTCCTGAAATAACACAAATAAACGTTAATACCTAAGTTATATCATAAGTCATAAACCCAGTATATAAACAGTAACCAGTTTGCAAGAGGAAATATATGACGTGTTATATCATCAATCAGAACCCTCATTTTCAAATTTCTTCACATTCATTCCATACTTCGGTTAAGCAGGCAGATACTTTCTATCAACCCTGATTGAGTGAACTCTGCTTTACCGGCTTTTCAATGAGTATGGTCATATTGGGACAGCCCTGACCTGGGACCAAATTGCAATCTCATAATCTGCCTGACATGCTAACCTGGAGGCCACAGAGCATGGTACAATCAATGCCATGAAAGACAAATACTACCCAATAATAACCAAATTTCTATCAATATAAAAATTAAGATCAAATCCCTGATCTTCAGTCAGTGGGAGGTAAGAGTGGCTTACAAATTTACATCTATACAGATTTACTGGTGAACAGTTTTTTATCAAAATATTTCTTACTTGAAATCTGCCACATCTTTCACTACTTCCTCTAGACCAGTTTCATGATTTGTCTGAAAATTGCATAAATACAAGTTCTTTAAATGATGAATAACTTGAACAGTAACTACTACTGCAGATAGTATAACACTGTATCCTTTTGTATGAAACTGTATTTTGTACTGTATTGAATAATTCTAATCAATTTAACCTTCATGACAAGGATCTTTTTGATCTTCTCTTAATTAAGTTCTATTTACAATAATGCCATTGAACAATACTTTAGTTGCAAAAAACATACATACTACGAAATTATCATGCATGTATTGCCAGACCGGTACACAACTGGAATCACACCCATGACAAACTAATGCCGAAAGGCTGTAGTCATGTGCAATTCAGCATACAAAGGCATTTTTAACATATATGCAGATTCTGTAACAGTATATGCTAAGAAAACACCAAAGGCAGGAAAGTTAGAATACTGTGAAAGTTTTTACTGTTGAGGCAATAGAATATAGAAACAATCTGTGTACTATTGGTTAACAGATAAAAAATGAAAACTTGAACAAAGCCTGAAAAAAACAACTTACATCTTCTGGCAGTGCTTTTGCTAATTCACTATGAGCCAAGGGAGATATACACAGCTGATGGATTACCTCCCTTTTCACAATGTCTGCTCTAGTTACCTCCCCTACACCTAGCATGTATCTCTCACCTATAAAAAAATAAGTTGTATGCATCCCATATACACAACAATTAGGTCGTACTAGAGTTAGTGACAAGATCTTTGTCACTGCTATGCATGTTTTATTATACAATTTATGTCCTGGTGCAAAATTGCATTCATATTGAAATGAAACTTTTTTCATACTTTCTAACATAAACTCAC
This sequence comes from Cyclina sinensis, assembly GCA_012932295.1. Taxonomy (NCBI): domain Eukaryota; kingdom Metazoa; phylum Mollusca; class Bivalvia; order Venerida; family Veneridae; genus Cyclina; species Cyclina sinensis. The sequence goes on from JAAONU010000011.1 coordinate 40,642,734, forward strand.
CAAAAAGCTTGTTAAATAAACTACTGGAAAGAAAACCTTTGGAAGTTCAAATCAAGAGCTTTCAATATATTATTTTTGACAATTAATTCTTTGTATGTTACAGTCACTCAGCATAAAATAAATATTCCAATGGTAAAATTACTACTTTTATTTACATCTTTTAGAATCTTAAAATATCAAGAGCTCAAGATAGTTCAACCCATCATTAACACTAATAAACAGATGTCAGTGATGATGATGATGATAATGATAGTTAACTTACTTAAGATGATGACAACAAGGTTAAGGAATTCCTCTGCCAGTAGCACAGTTTGTCTAAGAGAATCTTCCTGACCACTTGGTACGTCATATTCCTCCCTGAATGAAATAAATCTTACATTACTGAATGTAACTATACTTCACATTCTGAATCATTTTCCTCAATGCTGACACTTCATACTAAAATGATGACAAATATCTTTTTTTTCAGATATAAAGCCACAGAACCTTAAGAATCTGATCGTAGTATATTTGGTTGTAGTAATTGGGAAAAAAACACCCAAGCCCTTCTAACAGCTAAAATCTCATGTTGCTCTGGGAGTGATATATCATTCCTGCTTTTCTAAGACATCAAACCGATAGTCATTTTTCCTTAACTTAGTACAAATAATCTACAGTAAGTGAATATGAATTTGAAGCAAGCTTAAGATGTCAAAGTTACATACTTTGCCCAATTTGTCAGACCAAACTTGTACAGCAAATGTAACAAGAACTCACTGCCATTGGTCATTGAGGCTCCAATCTGTAAACAAACATGAGATGTTACAATACACTAGCATCTTGTGATATTAACTTTATGTTGCAACATACAATGCACAAGTCCTGCAGACCTTTTCACAAAAAATCTTACGATTTTGACTTACAATAATCATAAGTGAAATCTTAAGTTATTTTCACAAAACCTATCGTAAGTTAAATTTTTCATCTTCTGATAATTCTTATTCAAGATAAAAGCTTATGATACATTTTACTTGTAAATGTAACATTTTACACTTACGAATGGGTAACATCAATCGTTAAGACAGATTTTACACTTAAGATTTTCTTACGATTTTTTGTGAAAAGGATATTTATCGTAAGATTTCTCTAACGAAAAAAAAATTGTTGTAAGATTTTTTGTGAAAAGGTCTGCTGGTTTCCAAAATTTTCTATGTTGGTTAGAAAAACTGAGTAGAAAAGAATTTTAAATTTTCCAAAACATAATCTTATCCAACACACAGCTCACTTCTAAAAAATGGATTTGTCCATCAGTCATATTTGGACAAACCAGATTATCATTTACATACTAACAGAAAGAATACTGGCTAAGTAGCCAAAAAGTTGGACCATAGTCTACTGTATGGCTTTCAATGATGGTCAATGTTTTTACTCTTTTCAAAAGGTAAAACCTATGTCGATTATAATACATATCTAATGTGTAAACAGTCAATGAAACATATTAAGTTTTTGCTTCATTCTGATCCTGTTGAAAATATGCAAAAGACTTGTCCTTCATTAAATTTATACAGACCAAATGAATCATTTGAGGGCGTAACTGAAAAAACGATGAAAGAAAAGAAACCAGTGCAGACCATGATCAGACTATACAGATTATCATTTACATACTAACAGAAAGAATACTGGCTAAGTAGCCAAAAAGTTGGACCATAGTCTACTGTATGGCTTTCAATGATGGTCAATGTTTTTACTCTTTTCAAAAGGTAAAACCTATGTCGATTATAATACATATCTAATGTGTAAACAGTCAATGAAACATATTAAGTTTTTGCTTCATTCTGATCCTGTTGAAAATATGCAAAAGACTTGTCCTTCATTAAATTTATACAGACCAAATGAATCATTTGAGGGCGTAACTGAAAAAACGATGAAAGAAAAGAAACCAGTGCAGACCATGATCAGACTATACAGATGTGTAGACTGACCATGATGCATAGTGCTCACATAGGCGAAAACAATTGCTGCTAGAAAGGTAACTCCAAAAAGCCTCTATCCTTGAACCAAGTAGAGTACTCACCTGTAACATGACAATATCTCTGTCATACATCTCAGTTCTACACTTCACATTATGGTAGAAAAATATCTGAAATAAAAAAAGAAAAAAATGAAACAACTTTACAAAAAAGAAATAATATCATTAAATTGTTATATCAAAGAAGAGAAACACTACATCCTGACATAGCTTCAAACAGGAAGCTAAACTAAAGTGTGTCTAAATGAAACAACTTTATAAGTAACTAATGTTGGAAACATACATTTAATCCATTTCAATGTTCTCTTTATCTTTACTTTATAAAATAACTTACTAGAATTTCTGCCATTTAAACATCTCAACCATATTTTACCTGAGGTATCAAAAACGATCAAACTTTTTCTTTATCAAGTATTCCAAGGATGAAAACTTGATATGAGAGTAAATTACCTGGTTAATTAGAGCATACCCATTCCTTCTCCACATGTTAGCATTAGACTGTGCAACCATCACCTGTACTCTCAATGGTAACTCTATCAGCTCTACTGGGTCTGGCCTCTGTAATATAACAATTAACCATGTACATGTAAAGTAATCATCTTATATTAAAAATGACAGAAAACATTTTATCAACACGTCTAATGTGTTTAATACATGATGCTCCTGCTACACCTTGTATGGGCTGGACAGATAAACACATAATACAATATTGGAATGACTTGATTTGTTGCCTGCTTATCTGGCACAACATAAAGAAACCTAACAACATGTACTACTGCAGACTTCTGATTAAGGTGTTCAATTAGTTAGATTTGTTTTTACAATTTTCAATAAATCAATTTAACTACAACATTTAAAATCAAGTCTAAATTTGACAAGAAGGATATCATTAAATTAAGTAATTACACACTTAGTACATCAAAGTAAAATGAATCAATCATACTTACAACAACAGAACAGTCTGGTGATTCAAAATACAGTCCATGTTGACCTAAGTAGGTGTGAAGACCTGAAAATATGATTCTTTTATAAGTTTCCTATTTTTTGAAAAAGACATTTCAGTCAACAGAAACATTTGTAAATGCTTTCTGGCAGGTTTTTAATCCTAGGACATATACATCAGGTTAAACAATTACAGCTGACTATAAAACTGTTGTTGTTGTTGTTTTTTTAATGTGAGTAAGTAAATGAACTGTTAATGGAAAGTCCATGGACTATATAGAATTAATTATTTTTGTCCTGGGTTATCTACCTTCTAAATAATGAAACAGATAGTATCAACTTGAAAAGTGTAAGCTCTGTGAGAAACTTGCCCCTTTTACAGGTCCTGGTAAAGCAATAGAATTCTCATCATGCAACATTTTAGAATCATACTGACTGACCTGTCTTCACAACTTGTAATGCTAAGGTATTTCATTAAGAGTTGCACTAACTTAACTGTGCATAACTGGAGTTGAGTGGTAGAATGTTGGCCTCCCTATCCAGCAGATGTTGATTCGAACACAGAGTTAAGAGACTGGTGACTTTCAGCATTTCATAACTTCTGAGCAGATAACAGACTGGATTAAGGAAGGTATCAGATTTAGTTTAACTGAGTTTCGTTCCCTATCACAGTCTCAGTCATACTGGGTGGGTAGTACCAGACTCCCATCCTCTGTAAGAAACAGCCACATTCTCACGTAAAATGTCAAGGTCAGTAGTGGGCCTTGAACCCTTCACCTTCAATCAGGGACAGGTTAAGTGATTACAAGTCAACAACTGTAACCATATGAATGTGGAGGTTGACAAAGAAACAACTTGTTTCCCAATCGTTTTACAGTAATTTCAAACCTAAACTTACCAGCTAGAAGCCTTGTGACAGGTAGATGTATTGAGATAGGCTGACTGCTTACATCATATTTAATACAGGTTGCAGTCTGACCGCCAACTGAAAGAATAATCAGAATATGGCTTAACACTAATTTTCTCATATAACAGTACGCCTTTATTTCATTTGGTACTATATTGAGAGACTGTTAGAATAAGAGTTATATGTCCATTTAAAACTTGGTAGAAAGCAATGGGTATTTATACTTTACTGAGATAGATCTATGTACTGAGATTGTTCTATATAAATGGCCATCCTTTATTTCACAGCAGTATCACAAAATATCATTTTTTTTTTAGAATGAGAAAAAAGCTTTAACTAGTGCTAAAGGAATATTACTTGAAACATTAGTTTTCTTTGAACTATCAACATCCTTGCAGTTTTTGAAGGCCTCAACAGCTCTGTTGTAGGTTTCAATCAACACTTGTCTCTGAAAAAAACAACAGGTGAACAATAAATCAATGTTGTGGCATACAGCATTACATTGGAACATTGAAACATGATTAAGTATTCATGCTACATTTCTATATTGTAATCTGTGCAGATAACATCAACAGGATTTTTATGATAAACAGTAATTTCACTGCATTATCTACACTGCAAGAGCTTTCTCATTTCAAACATTTGAAAACTGGGAGTTATTTAAACTGAATTTTACTTTCTATAAGGGACAGTAACAAACAAATGGCATGTCATACCCTGCCATCAAAACCATCTATTTCAAATATTTCAGTCTTATAAACAACCTGTTTTTTTTCCCACATCTTGAAGTCTGAGTAAAATACTACATAAATACTATATCAGATAACATATATCAATATTTAACATATACTAACATTAAGCACACTATGGGCTAGGTACTATCAATACTAACTTGCTGAAGACATTAAAAGAAGAAATTCAGAGGAGAAGCTGACTCAAGAACTATTTATTCTGAAAACACTGTTAACTTACATCACTTCCACACCATTCTAGAAACAACACAATATTGTCTTCTAACTTCAACTGTAGATTAAAGGCTCCCTCCCACTCTGGTTCAAACTCTAGATGTTGTCCTGTTTGTCTTTTAACTGGATCCATTCCCTGCAAGGTAAAAATGCTTCCCCTTTAAGATAATAAAATGGTGAGAACAAGAGCTGAAACAGGATGTGACAAATGCCCCTTAAAGGTAATGTAACAAACAGAACAGGGATTGTCTGAAACAGCTTGTCTGGTATTTAAGTAGATTTTTGGGTATGAATCAACATAATACATATGCAATGTCATACAAACGTACATGAAAGTCTACTGAATAGTGGCACAAAACAATTAACAAATGAACTGGGAAATAATCAGATGGGTAAAATGAAAAGTATAATTTAAACTTTATAAAAATTCATGCTGCAATACAATTGTTGTTCATCCTTTTTTAACAAACTCCTTTCTGTATTGAGGATTCTGTAAGGAAAGCAACAATAACAAACAAAATGACAATGAGTACATGTATTTATGTTTTATCTATGTTGACTTGAGATCTATTGACATTTATGGCCTTCAGCTTGAGATAGGAACTTTTGACACGAGCAGAAACGAGCAAGACGCAAATTCAGAGCAAGTCTAAATGAAGACCAATCAACCATAAAGGTTCCTGTACAAATACAAGCAGTATACAAATACAGTAACACTTATACACCTTACCTCAATTAGTTTAAGCAGCTCAAGAAAGTAAGAGAAACCATCTATAAAACGTTTCCTGAGCTGGTCATTCCATTCACCAGGCCCTGGCTTGCATATCAAAGCATATCTAAAATGACATCAAAGTAGTGCAAATACATGTATATATATATACTTTTTTCATATTCATCAGTTTCAATTATACTGCGTTACCATGTTATTATGACTGCAAAGGGATCCATGGGGCAAACACAACAATGCAAGTGTGTTGATACTTTTGGAAACTGCTAAGTGAAAGGTACTCTTGCCGAAACAAGAAATTTACCAACCCAAGCCCTGTTACATTACACTGATTCTCGTTTTCAGTAAAAAATGTCATTTATAAATGTCAGGAATTAAATCAGGAAAAGCAAGTATTTAGACAATGCATTCAAAAGCCTACAAAAGATTTGGTTTGGTTTTATTGGGGTTTAATGCCAGTTTAACATCTAAGGTCATATCCCAGCAGTCAGTCCACCTAACCAGTGTTCCAGTTTACTAACCAATTTCTTCGAAAGTGACTGACTACTGCTTACAAAAGAACATTGCCAGACAACTTTAATTTTGGACTCCTTTATTTGTGTGTCCATATTAATTTGGGAGTATGAACACTTTCTTTCACCTATTCAATTTAGAACTGTATTATTGACAATAATAACAAAAACATGAATATAAATTACTAGTAAGTATTACTGAAACTAGACCACAATTTTTTTTTTTTATTCTTTAGTCATCTGAATTCTTTTCTAATGGTATCAAACACCTCTAACTGGCTTAAAAACATTAACAACCTTACATTCTGTTTTCTTACTTTTAAATTTCTTAATCTTTATTTTGTTAGAACTCTTAAGTAAAATTACAATAAACCCGAGTAAACATACTTGAGATCATGCAGTGAGAAACAGGCCCGTTTAAATGTCTGTGTCCCTCCACGCTCAAATGTCAGCTTGCCATCTTCTAAAAACACAAGTACATGTATAACTTTATTGACACAGTTTTTCAGTAGTAAACGTCTATCTTGGAAAATTCAAATCAGTAGAAGTTTTTGTATAAGAATCTGTTTTACCTAACTTTTAATCAGTTTGGAAGTCTTATATGTAGCAAGCATTCAAAGACAGTTTATATAAAAATACTATATTCCACTTATCCCAGTTCTCTTAAAATATCATATTTTATGCTGAGCAAAATAAACTTGGACATTTTTTTTTTCAAAGTGTGCAGCATGACCAAAATCACTGTCCCTAAATCAATGAGATATGGTCAAAATACCAACAAGCCAATCATGATACAACAGAATTTAAGTTGTTCTTTGAAACCATTCTTTGGCCCATTTGGATTGTATTACTAGAAACAAGCTGTGTCATATATTCTACCTCTACAGAAAAAAAAAAAAATGCTGTACTTCAAAAACATTCTTCAGAACCTTCAGAACATTTAGTAGGACCAAATGATGTGATACAATGAAAAAAATACTAGATCAGTTACCAATTCAAGTCAACTTACTATTTTTCTTCTCCTCACAAGCCTGTAAGAAGGTACGTAATATCACAGATAGTAGGTCATGCTCTGCTACCAGAAGTCGAGCCTAAAAAAAGAAGAAATGGGTCATTATGCCCTACATCACATTATCAAGTCCTGAGAAAAATTAGTAAAGACTGTACATGTAATTCACAGTTGGTCAGTAGGTAATGATGAAATTAACTGAAGACAATTTTAGAAACTTCTTCGCAAAATTAAATGAACACTCCAATTTCCATCTCAATAACAGTAAAAAAGGAAGTAAAATCATACATGTGAACTTTTCCCGGTGCCAAGTAGGGAGATCTAGCTCAGAAAGTAGGGAGATCGGGTCTGTCAAGTGGGAGATTTACCGACACAACATTATTTCGGGCATGGTCCAAGTACAGATGCTAAAAAATGTATTGATAACAGAAAGAAACTGTTATCAGTTTAATATGTATCAAAAATAAACAGTAAACATTCATTATTTACACTGAATAGTCACTCTACCTTTATCAATTAACAGTCAAATTTGTCCTATTTACACTCAAGTTGAACATTGGTACCTTTTCTCTTTACTCTTCACACTCTCCCTTTTGACACATGACTTTTTCACTACATCACACAGTTCCTTGGTCACATGGAAGTCATAACAGTTGGCAACAGAATTTCATGCACAACAATACATTCAGAACCCTATTCGACAGGCTATGGTTCGTTTGACTTTTGACAGTTTTGATATAACAGTACAGTACAATCTTTCGAGGTCTGTATTGCTTTGTGGCAATGGAAGTACAGTAATTACCAGTTTCTAGTCTGTCTTTTGTGTCTTTGATGTGTGCCCTATCTGCCTGGCAATTAACAACTTCATAACTGCAGGCGCTTAAAGTGTCAAACTGACAATATACAAACAATAAAACTTACCAATACTAAGGTCAAGGTGTAATTAGACTGGGTCTCATTTTCCAATACAGCAGCGTGGTACTTGTAGCGTTATCGGTAAACCAGTCAAAATTTTGTTAACATTCATCAACATCACTCAGATGTTTGTAATTTAATTTTTTTTTTTTTTTGGATGTTATGAAAAAAGTCGGTAGAATGTAAGCCCCGAGCGGGAGGGGGATTTTGATTGCCCAAAATTGGTAGTCTACCGCCAGAATCGGGAGAGTTCACATGTATGAGTAAAATGTTAACGGATGACTGCTTTTCCCTGAATTTCAAGTTTTGAGTTTTATCCCTTTATATTCTATATATAGGTTAAAATTGATAAAACTATGCTCCACTTTGGCAAGCAATAAAACAAAACCAAAGATGGATTATTTAAACAAACAACAGGTACAGCATAGGTACCACTTATCCCATTATGTTTTGAATAACATGTGAAGCACAGGTACCACTAATCCCATTATGCTTTGAATTTCATGTAATGCAAAGGTACCACTTATCCCATTAGGCTCCATTACATGTATGGCACAAGTACCAATTATCCCATTATGCTTTGAACTACAGGTACATGTAGGGCACAGACACCACTTATTCCATTATGCTTTGATCTGCATGTATGGCACAAGTACCACTTATCCCATTATGCTTTGAATTTCATGTGTGGCACAGGTACCACTTATCCCATTATTCTTTGAATTTCATGTATGGCACAGGTACCACCAATCCCATTATGCTTTGAATTACATGTATGGCACAGGTACCACTTATACTATTATGCTTTGAATTTTTGTATGACACCGGAACCATTTATCCCACTATGCTCTGAATAAATGTACATCAAATGTATCACTGCTTCTTCAAAGGTATCACTTAACCCATTATGCTTTGAATTTCATGTATGGCACAGATACCACTTTTTCCATTATGCTTTGAATTACATGTATGGCACAGGTGCCACTAATCCCATTATGCTTTGAATTACACGTACAGCAAAGATATCATTTATCCCATTATGCTTTGACTTTCATGTATGGCATAGGTACCACTGATTTTATGTGCAACTATAATCCCACAGTGAACACCACAAAAAGTTAATTTTTGCCCCCTGTCAAAGTGCTTGTAATGAGCTAGTCCTAGGATATTTTGGCTGCAAGCAAAGTGAACATGTTCAATACTGCTTAAAAAAGAATCTTTAACAAACAAGCACACTACTGACTGATCAACTCTATAACAATAAAATTATAATGTTTTTGTAACAATAAATCTTACAGCAAAATTACAAGTTATGCCTTCTTCCACTGCAAATGGAAGCTTATTCATCAGAAGCTTACTAAGTCTAAGGAAAAGTAAAGCAAAAGCAAAGCTTCTAAATACTGTGTATCTATTTCAATTTATCCAAACGTAGAGAACAGCTCATACATAGTACATCTCATCCAGTACGTACAAAAAAAAACAAAGGAAAACCACTGAACAAATGGGAGCATACACTTTGACCTAGTGCACTTAAAGTAGCATGCACTATTACTTTATTCCTTCTTCCAGTTTTAATAAATAAGAAATTTGAATTGAAAAAAAAAAACAAGTTTTGTCTTAAAATGTTCTATTGACTGTTAAAAAAAAATCTTCCACATATTTATCTGACCTTCATTCCCTTAGGTAAAATTATAAATGCTTTTTAATCTGCTTGATTTTAGTACTGTGTTTTCTTCAGTTCATTTTAAGCAAGCAGTGTTAATCAACCAGTATCTCCCCTGCATTACATATATGCCTTAACCTAGCATAAAAACTAACTGAAAAGCTTCTTCATTAACCAGTATGACCAAATGATAATGAGAAATGAGTTTCAAGTAAAATGGGAGAGAAAACATGACAAGGCATTTTTAGCAAACACATCACGTTTAAAGCTGCCTTGAAATACATGATTACTATATATAAATTCACTTTCAACTTGGGCTATAACAAGGAGGAATGTTTCAAAAAGATTAACAAAGAAATGGAAACTAAAATAACAGTCACTGGGTGGGGTTTAAAAATGCACAGTCAAATGAAAACTTAGAAAAGAAAAAATGTCTATCAATTAGGGAGCACAAAACTTTTGGACGGTTTTATGTTAACAAACTAAGACCAACTCATAATATGACCATTACACACTTCTTAAAGAAACCAAATTTGACATGTTCAGAATTCATTTAGACATTTCCTAGAAATTGAATCAGTTATAAATAGAATACTCCAAGTTTTTCTTCTCATTTCATAATTATGTTAAAAGTACTGATCTTGGAACCACTTCCTAATGGGATTGAAAATTAACATATTTAGTCCTCTGAAGTTACTATCATGACACTATGAAATATACATAATTTTAAAGGGAAACCTATAAATGACGTACCAAAGTGGGTACTGTGAAAATTTGTACAGACATTTTCGTGACAGAGACTGCCCGATAATGGTCATCCAGTATAAACTCCTTCGTTAGTGAATTATAGCACTAGAAATAAAAAATAATTAAAATTACTACATATAGACGCATTTAAAAGACATAAGCTGACTGTCGCCATAGCAACCATTTTCTTGTGGAATCTTCATGATAAAAAAATATTACAGCATCGTAACAGTACATAAGAAAGAGAGAAGGAATTCCAGTAAGCACACCAGTGAGAACTAAAGTATCAAGTGAAAGAACCAATGCTGTAATATTTAAGTTCATGTATGTGATCTTGTACAATTCCACAAAAAAAGTTATAGTGTTAAGGCGACAGTCCCTCACCAGAATGAAACATGTGTATTTCAGTGTACACCTAACAAGTCTGCTAAGAAGTTGTGTGTGGCTTTTTAAATTTTTTTTTCCAGAATGGTCAAAACAACATGGCTGCTACAACTAGATGGGTGTTCAGTGGAACACTTGTGTCGCCCTTGGGTACTCTGTTAGAATAACTAAAAAGGTAAACAAGAGCCTGCTGAGGTTGAGGGTGGATGGGGAGTCAAGTACCTATGTATTAAAATTTAAAAAAAAAAAAAGGGGGGGGGGGTAAAAAAAATGGGGGGGGTTTGAGGGTGGATGGGGAGTCACGTACCTATGTATTAAAAAAAAAAAAAAATATTGGGCCAGGGTGGGTGGTGGGGGGGGGGGGGGGGGTGACTGGTTGGGTGAGGGGGGTTGAGGTAGGATGGGAAGTAAAGTACCTATGTTTTAAAATTTAAAAAAAAAAATTGGGCCCAGGGGGGGTGGGGGCAGTGACTGGTGGGGGGGGGATTCCCATGCAGAGGGCACAGTGGGGGGGGGGGAGGGGGGAGTACTTACCCATCTCATGTCAGTTAATATTTTATTTCTAGGCTTAAGAAGTTTTTTTTCCTATATATAAGTTTAAGCAAAATCAAGTGACCCCGGGGGTGGGGCTAACTGTGACCCCAGGGACATGGGTACCAACAATCTTTGCAGGGGTCTTGCTGGTGATCCTTGACACTTTTTGAGACATGGACATAAAGAAAAAGGTTAACCAAGAAATTTTAACTTGAAAAAGGGGCATAACATTGCAAAAAAAAATGTGAGGGTTATCTGCCCTTGAGAAATAGTGTTGTCTTAAGTGATACAATTGTAAGCATTACAAATGGAAAGTTTGATGAAGAAACATTAAGAAATGGCATAGTTATAGCCAATGTTAAGTTTTCATGACAAAATCTAAGTACAAAAAGGGGCATAACTCTGTCAATTGTGACCTTGACCTATACATTTTGGCATCATCACGACCCTGTTGTCGTAAGCAATATAATTTGGAAGTTTGATGTTGAAATGTTAAAAAATGGCAAAGTTATTCCCAACGTTAAGTTTTCATGACAAAATCCATGTATAAAAAGGGGCATAACTCTGTCAAATGTGACCTTGACCTAGAAATTTTGGCATCAACCTGACCCTGTTGTCCTAAGCAATATAATTTGAAAGTTTGATAAGATAATGTTTAGAAATGGCAAAGTTATAGCCAACGTTAAGTTTTCGTGACGGACCGACGGACAAAGCGATCCCTATGTATCACCTTTTCTTCGAAAGGGCGACACAAAAATGTAACAGTCCTCTTAAAAAATAAACAGAGCAAAAAAAAGACAATAAATAATAAAACCCCTCTGAAACACACATATTTCTTTCTAGATCTTGACAATTTCACATCAGCCAAAATCTGTTTAAAGATATAAAACATACCAGAGATATTACAGTAAATATTTGTACGGAGAGCGAGGCAATAGATACGTCATGATCATGGTCATCCATACAAAACGCCTTCATCAGATTGGAATAGTGCTGTAGAAAACAACATGTATTTTGAGGGTGTATTATATAACATCATGTTAAGACCTTCTGTAAGTGATGCAGGTTGCATTCCTCTAATGTACAACAAATGTTCACACTGTTAATCAATGGTTCTGATTCAGTGTATATATTGACTGAAGATTCCCATAGCCAAAAGCAACTGGGGAACCACAGTCAAATCCTGCTGCAGCCAAAAATAATAATGAAGATAAAGAAGCGACAATGAAGTTTCAAAGTTATTGTTTAGTAATGTTATGGCATAACTTAACTTATATATGATGTATCATCACAAGTTATTGTAACAGTTTCGAAACAAATTTTTGGTTTAGTGTATACTGATATACTACAGCAGAGGACCATTTAAGCAAGGCCTTTTGTTACAGACCTGATGTCATCAGCTTCAGTCATTCCTAATGCTGTGAAAATGCTTACTGTATTCTAGAACTTGTTGCAACACGGAACTTTTTTTGAAAGAGCAATTTTGAAGAGCAATTTCTATCTCTTTAAAGAACTTTACAACTTAGGAAAGAATTGACTGTGAATGAGAACCTTTTACTTTTGTGCCTTTTAAGACAACCCCTTAACTTAATGGTCATAAAATAAAGCGACTTTTACACTGATGATAATTGAAAGTTTCCATAAAAACCTTAATGTTTAATATGCTTCAAAATTGTCTACTTACCTTGGTGAATATTACAGAAAATTTCTTCTTACATTCCTGATCCATTAATACTCTACAACACATAAAAAACAACTTATTCCAAACCTGAAACTGCTCAACTTGATATCTAATATTCAAATATAACCAAGTTCTCCTCAACATTAAAGTCACTAAGAAACACAATTTACATCATGGTAGCCTTAGACATGCAACACTGAATAACATACTTCCTATGTCTTATCATAAATAATCATACTGGAATTACATATATTATATATATATATATTATCTTTATTTTTATAACATTACATGCTACTATGAAATGCAGATCTTACCCTGCCATCATCAGCTGATGACTCTGTACTCTTGCAGCTGAAAAGAAAACAGACAGGCATTAACCCTGAAAATGCTAAAATCTTGTAATGGAGTTGCCCAGCTTTAAATTTGGAACAGTCCATTCAAAGTTTAAGGGATTTCAATATCAAAATACAAAAATGGAGTTACAAACAGTTTAGAGCCTGGTCAGACTGCACGGAAGTTTAGGCTGGCCTGGCTCTATACTGGTGGCAAAGGCTAATCACTTTCGGTTCCAGCAGGTTAAGGGTTAAGAGTCACAGAAAACAACTTGTAAATCTACACCTACCATTTCATCAGAAACAATGTTTGCTATTTGTCACTGTTTTATCAAAATATCACAGATCTTCATTAAACACTCAAAAATGTGTTTTCCCTGCCTGTTAGTAATTAAATGTAAAGATTGAAGTATACATCATGCTTTCTATCTCAAAAAGGTCTTTCTACAACAGTTCTCTCTCAAAAATGTTTACTTTGGTTTGAAAAGTCTTTAAAACTATATTGTTTTTATGTGATTTTCAATGCAAATAAAAGGTTTCTTTTTTAATAGTTAGACATCCAAAGTAGAACCTTGCAGTTCTGCCTTGTATAAAGCACAGCTCAGAGTAATGCTTTATCTCTGAGCCTTTCATGAAATATGACAAATTCTCCAACATTTTCACAGTAACATAACTGAATCAGTAATTTCTACACCTGACTTACTTTTCCACAACTGCGTATCAGCCAAAAGAAGTATTTCCATCAGTGACTGTTCGTTTTCTTGTTGCTGCATACTAAGAAGACAGAAAAGACGTCGCAAACCATCTGTAATAAAATGAGATGGTCTGATGGACAGGTAAAAACTACATATAAGAATGATAGATATAGAAAGACTCTGATGAATCAAAGGTCACGAGAATGTACTGGTAAGAATGACCCTAGTGGTATGATCTGAATGATCTTGGAAGAGGTACACAAGCAATACTACATATTTCAGAAGTATCAGCCTTATGGTTTCCGACAAGATTATTTAAGTGTTTGACTTTTACAAGGAGTGAAGCCAAAAATGATCCCAATGGCAAAGTCTGAACAATCTTGGTAGAGGTCCATTTAACAATGCTTTGTGCAAATTTTAGAACTTTTGGCCATACTGTTTCATACAAGATGAGTTTTAAAGAGTTTCTTCCATATTTCTACGTAAAAGATCTGATCCCATAGGTGTTTTATGTACAAATATAGAGTTGGGGTGAGATGTTTTACATAGAAATATTGAGGAAAATCTTTAAAATTTATCTAGTATGAAACAAAAAAGCCAAGAGTTCTAAAACTGGCCAATAATGATCCTAGGGACGTAATTGGAACAACCTTGACAGAAGACCAGTAGATAATGTTACAAACCAAATTTCAAAGGCTCACCTTTACGGTTTCTGACAAAAAGAATTTTAAAAAAAGATGCCTATATAAAGCAATAAAACATATCTAACCCTTTGGAGAATTCCAAAAATGACACAAGGGGCAAAGTTTGAATTTACTTAGAGGCCAACCAGACAAAGCTTCATGTTGAATTTCAAAACTGTGTACCTTGAGGTTTCAGCAATATGTTTGTCAATAGTTGAATTTACCTGATTTTGCAATAATATTTTGTAGCCATTGAATCATGCGGAGAGCAAACTGTTGATGTGCAACCACAGCTGTGTGCATCACTTGTACCTTCAGTGCCTTAGCTCCATGCCGAGATGTGTACCTCTGAAATAGAAGTTAAATGCATTGGGTAATAACCCACTTCTTTATCAAATAAGGATGTGGTGTGTTCATCTATAACAAAATACAAGTTAAGTGCAGTGAATGGAGGTGTCTGATTAGATACATATAATTTTACAGTATTGGGCAAATGGAGGAATCTATATAGGTGATAATATATGCTGTGGTGTAGGCATGTCTTGTTTACAAGGATTGCTGTTCTGACCAAAAGCAGTTCCATAAGCAACATGAACAGGCAGCTGTTCTCTTTGTTCCATCAGATAAAACAATTGTCACATAATATTGGTATGATGATACAGATGTCACAGCTCAAATGGTGATTTGATTTAATATGGAACTTTTTTGTTGTTGTAAATTTGGACTTACACTCTTTAGCATGATCAATGCCCCAGTGCAGAAAGGATGTAATACATTAATGAATCACTTGCAAATTACAACTCATATGCACCTGGGCTACACATTTTTTTTGGTTATTAATTTGACTTTTGACCCTACTGGAAATTTTGATATTGCTCAATGACTTTAAGTAAGGCTAACTACTGGCAATTACAAACACATGAACTTAAAAATGTACAACTTGCAACAAAATAAAATGAAAAAAATGAAGAAAATATAAGGAATTGAAAAGCATAAATAAAGACTTGTTTCTATGAGCAGTCTATAATAATCAGTCTGTTTTGATGTTGTTAAAAAAAACATGCTTTTTATAATTCATAGTATTCTTCTATAGTATTGTCCTATCTCATTCAATTAAAATTTCATTAAATTTTGGTAAAAAGGCTGGTTTTGAAGGCAGATAGTTTCACTGTTTATCTAATAGCTGAAGAAATATCAATAGCCCCTTTCCTCAGGCATGGAAAAGTTGCTAATAAAAATTAAGGTCAGGAGTTTGGTTCAAACCCTTGACCCATAATCACTGAAATATCATGCTTTATTATATTTTTAGAGAATATATCCTTTAGATTTGATGATCAAATAAAATTGATCAGTTTTATTACATATGTTATAAAACTGATTAATATAACTTTTCTGCCCTCTCATCTGATGCTGATACCAAAGATTCTCACCACTCTTTTTTTTCGAAGATAAATTTTACATTCTTTCATGAATATTCTGATTGCATAGTGAAATTCTAGTGCAACAAATCATATGTCTATGTTGACTCGACATAGTATTGTGGTGAACCATCAATATGTGTACAAGTATTGCATGCAATATTAAAGTGTGTTGAGTCTAGTTTTAACTTTATTATGAACTTCAAACCCAATTCAGACTGACATTTTCACAAACAACACCAGAACTCTATCATAATATGGGTTTTCTTTCGAGACAGGTAAAGAATTCTGACAAACAAGAAATGTTTGTAAAACATAAATGCCCCCCGGCAGCACCTAATTGTTTGTGGTTGGGCCAAAGCGTTCTCTAGTTATTGATCAGAAACCGTTTTTAGGATCAAGGTCCCTGTGGCCTTGACCTTTGACCTAATGACCTCAAAATCAATAGGGGTCATTTACTGGTCATGACCAACCAGCACACCAAGTTTGGTGAACCTAGGTCAGAGCATTCTCTAGTTATTGATCGGAAACCGTTTTTAGAGTCAAAGTCTCTGTGAGCTTGACCTTTGACCTAATGACCTCAAAATCAATAGAGGGTCATCTACTGGTGATGACCAACCAGCATACCAAGTTTGGTGAACCTAGGTCAAAGCGTTCTCTAGTTATTGATTGGAAACCGTTTTTAAGATGAAAGTCTCTGTGATCTTGACCTTTGACCTAATGACCCAAAATCAATAGGGGTCATCTACTGGTGATGACCAACCAGTATACCAAGTTTGGTGAACCTAGGTCAAAGCATTCTCTAGTTATTGATCAGAAACCGTTTTTAGGATGAAGGTCCCTGTGAGCTTGACCTTTGACCCAATGACCTCAAAATCAATAGAGGGTCATCTACTGGTGATGACCAACCAGCATACCAAGTTCGGTGAACCTAGGTCAAAGCGTTCTCTAGTTATTGATCAGAAACCGTTTTTAGGATGAAGGTCCCTGTGATCTTGACCTTTGACCTAATGACCTCAAAATCAATAGAGGGTCATCTACTGGTGATGACCAACCAGCATACCAAGTTCGGTGAACCTAGGTCAAAGCGTTCTCTAGTTATTGATCAGAAACGGTTTTAAGGATGAAAGTCTCTGTGATCTTGACCTTTGACCTTATGACCTCAAAGTCAATAGGGGTCATCTACTGGTGATGACCAACCAGCATACCAAGTTTGGTGAACCTAGGTTAAAGTGTTCTCTAGATATTGATCAGAAACCGTTTTTAGGATGAAGGTCCCTGTGATCTTGACCTTTGACCTAATGACCTCAAAATCAATAGTGGTCATCTACTGGTGATGACCAACCAGCACACCAAGTTTGGTGAACCTAGGTCAAAGCGTTCTCTAGTTATTGGTCGGAAATCGTTTCTACCTACAAGGTCAATGTGAACTTGACCTTTGACCCCTTGACCCCAAAATCAATAGGGGTCATCTACTGGTGATGGACAATCATCCTACCAAGTTTGAAGTTCCTAGGCCTAAGCGTTCTTTAGTTATTGGTCGGAAACCGTTTCTACCTTCAAGGTCAATGTGACCTTGAACTTTGACCCCTTGACCCCAAAATCAATAGGGGTCATCTACTGGTGATGGACAATCATCCTACCAAGTTTGAAATTCCTAGGCCTAAGCATTCTTTAGTTATTGGTTGGAAACCATTTGGTCTACGGACCGACGGACCGTCCGACAGACAGACAAATGCAAAGCAATATACCCCCACTTCTTTGAAGAGGGGGCATAATAAGAAATACAACTGCTTTTGTCTATGATGACACAGTTCTCAACATAAAATTCTTGTATTTGATGACACATTTTAACTCAAAGTTCTTGTATGAGATCACTCAGTTTTCAACCCAAAATTCTTGTCTATGAAGACACAATTAAGTCTATGATGATACAGTTTTTAACATAAATTCTTGTCTAAGATGACACTGTTTTCAACACAGTTTTTTTTTCTTCTATGACAAATTTTTCAATACAACACAAAATTCTTGTATAAGATGACACAGTTTCCAATACAAAATTCTTAGCTACCAAGACACATTTTTAAACATAAATTTCTTGCCTATGACGACACAATTTTCAAAACCATTATTTTCTCTATTATGACTAGGTTTTCAACATAAAATTCTTGTGTTTATTGTTGTTGTTTTCTCTGAAAGTATTTTTCTTTCACAAGTGAAAAATTACCTATCTCTCACTCTGAGACTTGCTTATAATGTACAGAAACAGAATCAACATATAAAACCTGAATTTCTAAAATTAAGCCTTACTAACTCTAGCAAGCAAAACTTTAATTCCCAAAAATACGATATGCAATAACACATCAACACTGTTCATAGATTTAAAAAGCCTCTAGGAATGCATTTATGAAACCGGGGAACCCCTCCAAAGGACATTTTTGATGCTTGTGTAGCAGGTGCCTGTATGAAACTGAATTTTCTAAAACTGGAATGCCACTCAAATTTAAGTATTACCTTTGTTACTAAGATCAAGCAAATTACACTGATTATATTACTAAGCTGTGAATAATATTAAATCTAACAAAAAAAAGGAAAGAAAAATGAAAGAACAGTAAAAGCAGTAACAGTAATATTTTACCCTTATGTTGCCTGTTTCTAAGCTCTGTTTCTGAAAATGCATATGGGGTTTTATTTATTATATATTATCTTGAAACAGAAATAAAACAAACAGCTTATAATGGTGAAACATTATTTGCACACATTGACTCTGTATCAAAGGGCAGAGTGGAAACCAGCACTTTGAAAACACAATATGTAATGTAAGTTCTTCTTGCTGTACATGTAAGTCCCGTCTTCAACCCCGCATTAGGGGACAAGTAACTACCACTACAAACCTGACCATAATGAAGTAGGAATACATCTTATCTTTAATCTAATGAATAACATTAAAACTCAAGGTTGTCGGTATATGGGTGACTTTCATGCTGTACAACAAAAAACACAGTCACACTGTTTACTGGGGTAGAACAAGCATAAAAATCCCTACCTCAATTACATTTCTTGCTTTTTCACAGTCAGAGAACGATCCTGAGGTCACTGAGCTTCTTCCCTGAAAAGTTGATACAACAAATGCTTTCAAACTGAACTATTACGTTTATACATAGCATTTCATCCCTCAAGCACTCCTGATCTTTACCTTAATTTTATATTCATTCTTCTTTCAAGGTGGTGGGTGGTTGGGGGACTTTTCCCTAATTTCTCACACTTCTTTTGGGCTCGGTGCTTAACTTCTGTATCTTCTTATTTCATACATGTATATTGTTAGTTTTGTACCCACCCCTTGTTTTGGACAATTATAAACATTTTTTTAGCTGTCAACAAGTCGCTGATAACATCAGAGTGACTGTAAACAATGTGACATCACAGGGGACAGATGACTCACCTAACATGGGTGAAATACATTCTCTGTATCTTATATAGGTAACAAGAGGACCAGATGGTCCTGGGTCGCTCACCTGAAAAGAAACTACAAAACAACTAGTAGAGCGATGGGGGTGGCACCTAAGGGATGTGTCAAATGGCAAACAGTTCCAATACCACATTAGATATTAAAAAATATTTTTAAACCGAAAACAGAGGATCAATAGTTCAAGGTAAACCGAGTTTAAATTTGATGTCTGTATGCAAACATTTACATAGACAATATATATCCATATATATATATAGTCCATATACAAGATTTCAAACATATATCTTCAAAAACAAGAAAGTAGGTCAGTAGGTCAAGGTCAGCCAAGGTCAAAATTGAAGTCTGCATGCAAACTTGTACAAATAGTTAAAATTTCATTGATTTAGCTTCAATAAACAAGGAAGTGGTTCAGTAAGTCATATGAAGGTCAAGGACAAAGATGGATGAAGGTTAATTACTTTCCTACCCCATCCAATGATTTTGTAATTTTTTTACTTGGAAGGCGGGAGTAGGGGAGGGGGGGGGGGGGTGAGGTGGATGGGGGCTTGGTACCCTAGGGAATTGGCCAATTTTGATCCTGGGGCCAGAATTTGTATAAACTATGCACAGGTCCACTTGGTACAAACAAAATATCTAAATCCTAGGCCTCACTGTTTCTGACAAGAAGATGTTTTAATGTTCTTCCTATATAAGTCTATGTAATGTCAAGTGACCCCTAGGCTTAGGCCAATTCTGACTCCATAACCATGATTTATGTAACTTTGGAGGATGTCCACTAGATGATGCTATCAACCAAATACATAAGCTGTAGGCCTTTTGGTTTCAGACAAGAAGATTTTTTAAAACTTTGTGCCTATCTAACTCTATGTAAGATCAAGTGACCTCTGGGGCAGGGCCAATTTTGATCCAGGGGCTGTGATTTGTATAAACTTGGTAGAGGTCCACTTGATAATCATACACACCAAACATCTTATCTCTAGGCCTTATGGCTTCTGACAGAAAGATTGTTTAAGTTCTTCCTATATAAGTCATGTAAAATAAAGTGACCCCTGGGGTGGGGCCAAATT
The DNA here is from genome assembly GCA_012932295.1 of Cyclina sinensis. NCBI lineage: Eukaryota > Metazoa > Mollusca > Bivalvia > Venerida > Veneridae > Cyclina > Cyclina sinensis. Next base: position 40,663,395 of record JAAONU010000011.1, read on the forward strand.
CGACCCCAGGGCCATGATTTGTATAACTTTGGAGGTCCACTAAATGATGCTATCAACCAAGTATGTAGCTCTAGGTCTTGAGACAAAAGGATTTTTCAAGCTTTTGCTTTGTGTTTCCATAGCAACCAGAGTTCTGCATGGAATTTCATTTTTTACAAAAGTTGGAATGAGGACCATACAAACATTATTTCTGTGAAGTTTAATTGCAATCGACCCAGTGGTATAGGAGATGATGTTGTTTAAAATCCATTGTAGACAACAGACAAAATAGCTTACTAAAAGCTACACCTGACCTTTGGTCAGGCGAGCTAAAAATGCCATAAAGCCCGATCCACTATGCAAGCGTATAAATGAGAAAAATAGTCACAATGGCAGAATAAAGCAAGAGAAACTACAAATACAATAAATTCAGAACTCAGAATAATAAAATTATTACTGGTTTTTTTCTGCTTTCTGATTTAGAATGACCAATCTTTTTACATTTATAAGAATGAATGTCACTGTGTATTTACCTCTCTATCAACTGTTGTAGCAAAATCTATGGCCTCCTTATGGGTACAACTGACTGCCCTCTGTAATGTGTTAATCACCTGAAATATATAGAACTCATTCATTGCTGAAGGTGCATACTGTTCATATACAGCTAAATATCTTTCTTCACTTAGAGGAAACATGCTACTTTTAATGATTTCTGTCAAATGTACTGACAACTTTATTCCTCTAATGTCACACAATACTGAAGCAAAAAGAGGAAAACTCTATGAAAGATACCAAACTCAACTCATGTAGAACTCTTGTTTCAACAACTGTATAAATATATTGCATTATATTATTTCTAAATGTTGAGTTGAAAGTTAGTCTCAATATACATGCATAAGAAGACAGGCTACATGTACATTACCACTCCTGACTTACAGTACCTGTTCATAAGTGTGAACTTCATCATTAAACAGCATGCAAACATAATTGTCAGTGAGTTCTCCATCCGGCTGTAAGCTGTCTGGAAGGCGATCGCTGTGTTCCCAAGTCAACATTTCAACCGTGTAACGTAACGTTGCCATGAATAATGAAGATGCTCTATCTATCAGGTCATCTGGTAACAGCTCCATGGGATTCTATTGAGCATGGTGAATGTTGAAATGAAATATAGTATTGTTTAGTTTATACAGATTATACTAAGTGGATTAACCCTGAACCTGCTGAATTTTTGTAATGGATTTGTCCAGCTTTGAATTTGGAACGGTCCACTCAAAATTTAAGGGATTTCAATATCAAAATACAAAAATGGAGCTACCAACAGTATAGAGCCTGGTTAGACTGCACGGATGTGCAGGCTGGCCTGGCTCTATACTGGTGGCAAAGGTTAATCAATTACTGTTCCAGCCGGTTAAGGGTTAATGTACTGTACACTGTAGTATGTACTTACAAAATAAAAATTTTAGTAAGACTGGGACTGTTTCAAATGTTTTAAACTGATAAACCATTGTTAAAAAATTGAACAGATAAATCGTTTGAAAGACTAGCAGAATATGTTGAGTTAACAACAGCAATTCCTGGATATAAACAGATGCTTCCGCTAAATGGCCACGAAAAAAATTCATCGAGTTTGCCTGGTAATTGTACAATACAGCAAAGCTAAACATGATATAAAATTCACCGAATTTCCACTGTCTAAGCTGCTGCATTATATACATCTTGCATCCTGTGTAATAATAATTACAGTGACTGACGCACTCCACATGAGGGATTTTACATAACTCTTCCAAAACAATTTCATTGCCAATTGTTTGGAATGGATACCTTTTCCAGTACTGATGTACTGATTTTCAACAAAGCATACAAACCAACATATCTTGAAAACATGTAAACTGTTCTGTTACTGATCACAATCCAAATGGTGAATTCAAAGACAGTAGAACAACTGAATATATTCTTCTAAGAGAAAAACTGCAAATGTACACAAGATTCTGAATAGTTAAATGAAATTATTTGAACAGTCATTGCCTTCTTACCTTACTTTCTTCCATTTCATCACTCTTGGGCTGGTGTTTACCACAAAACACACCTTGGCTCCATGCTTCTGTGTCCCCACAATCACAGTAGCCCCCACCCCCTGATGTACTCATCTGAAATAAGCAGATGTATCGTACAACTAGGATATATATCATTTTTTAATTACAAAAAAGACCAAATTCTTAAAAGGTTAAACATCACTGTGAGCATTTCAGTGCTTTGGTAATGAAAACTGATAATGAAAATCAAAAAATAAATTTATACTTTGTATATCTTCATATTTTGAAATCCCATACATTGAAGTTCCCTATTTTCTGATCTACGTACCCTGTATCTGTGTTTCTTATGTACTGATGTCTGGAAACACTCCATACACAACACACAGGTTGGATCTGTAGCACATTCTCTGAAACAAACAGTAAAACTTTTAATTCAATCAAAAAGAATTATATTTAAATCATACTTTAAGTAACAATATGTCATGTAAAGGGTAGGGGTGTATTGATACAAACACCTCATGATAGGTACAGCCATTCATAGGGTGTGATGCCCTATGTATTACAATGTCAAAGCATTTATTTTTTGCAAGCAGACCACCATTTGATTAAACACCAACAAACTGAACTGTTTATAGATTTCAAATTACTTAAGAATTTAAAAAGCTTTTACTTTAAATTCTGCAGGTGGTGACTGGAATTTGAAGCAGTTTCTAATTTGATAAGAAAATCAGGTATAGCACTTCAATTTTTTGATGGGGATAATTTAGTGCCATTTTGCTGCCAGATCATTAGCTATGTGAAGTGTATCATGAATCCAACTGAGTCCCGAATGCTGCCATAAACTGTCCCTTGGTTTATAATTTCACTATTTTTAAAAACAAGTTGGTTGCTTAAAAAACCATCCAATGGGTTATGCCCAATAATTGATTGTACATATGATCACATCTTGATGCAATATCATGTTATGTTCTTGCTTTAATGTTTCTGTCCATATAAGTTAACACTGTCAGAGTGTAAACAAAGTGAGCAAATATTTTTTTTTTTTTTTTTTTTTTTTTTTTTTTTTTTTTTTTGAGGCCCCTAACTGGGTAACCCCGTTTATTCTCCCCGTCCATGGGCTATGCAGGGGTCGGGGAACCATCCCCTACTAGCCTTACAAAGTTGTTTCAAGTCAAACTATACAAACTTTTATACAGTACACACTCTCTTTGGACATGCAACTTTTCTAATATAATATTTCTATAACATAGTGTTTTCTTATAATAATATTGTCTATGGCCAGATGGAAGAGAACAAACTAACATAATACTGTGATATTGTCTATAGCCAGACGGGAGCGAACAAACTAACATAGTACTGATAATGAGAATTAGTACATGGATACAGTAAGCGACCTCAAGGTCACATTTACAGACAGATCTTACCCTCACTTATTAATGACATGTAGAACATATACAATTTATCAACCACCAGTATACTTTTTTGTTTTCTATTCTGCTAGTTTTATCAATAATTGAAGAGGCAAATTTTAAACTGGCCTTAAGACCTTGAATAGATGGTATAATTTCTTTCCTTTTACACAGGAATATATATTTCTTTATTTCTAAACACAATATATTATAATGTCCCAAATTTTTACTATTGTAACCCAATATAAATGTTTTGCTGTTAATGTAGAATTCTTTATCGTAGCGTTTTACCATATTTTTAATTTCTGTTATTAAACTCTGGACAAAAATACATTCCCAAAATAAATGTAGAAGAGTTTCATTATCATTTTTACAAAAATTACACAATTCAGTCAAGCTTTTATTCATTTTATACAACAGTACATTTGTACCTAATATTCTGTGGACAATTCTTGTTTGAAACCACTGTAAATATGTATCGTTGCTAACTAAAAAGACACAGCTGTATATATACATCCAATCATTGGCTTCAATCTCAAAAATATTACACCATTTTTCATTGCATGAAGGTTTTTCTGTATTTCTTATAAATAAACTATAGATATGTCGTACACCTTTACTATCCTTAAGAATATGCTTTAGGTAAATTGGTATTATAGGGAAGATATACTCTATGCTAAGGGAATCATCTTTAAAATGTAATTTGTTAAAATATTTTTTCACCGCATTTTTGACACCTAGATATGTTAAAAAATTTATAGTTAAACCCGTTTTCCTTTCTAATTCATGCTTGTCAAGAAATGTACCATTTTCTTTAAGGATATCTTTAACGTATCTTATACCTGTATCATTCCATGATTTTATAAATATACCTTTATTACCAATTAGAAAATTATGGTTATAAAAAAGGGGCATTTCTGAAAAGCCTTGCATTGTTGAAATCTGTATATTGTCAATCAACTTAGAATATGCGTATAAAACATCTTTCCAAAAATTATTTTTAATTTGCTTTACCACTTCATTTACGTAAAGTTTACCATAGTTGTAAATTTTTTCAAAATTTATTATGTTCTTAACAAAACCATAACACGTATTATTTCTTGCCATAACTGTTCTTCTTAACCACGTTAATTTTAGACTTTCCATGTAATAAAAAACATCTATCATATTAAGACCACCTTCAGTTATATCTTTTATTATAACAGACCTCTTAATTTTTGGAGTACCTTGCCATATGAAATCAAAAAACAGTTTATCTATCTCCTTTATCATTTCACTATCAGGATTAGGTAAGGATGTAAAAAGATGAGTCAAAAGTGGTAAAAGAAATGTTTTCACCACTGTTATTCTACCGATAGGCGTAAGTTCTCTTCTCTTCCAGTGGAGAATGCTATTTTTTATTTTTTCTATTTTTTCCCTAAAATTTAGCTCTGTCATTTTATCAAGATCAATGTGAAAAATCAAACCCAACAATTTAAAAGAAGTAGTACCCCAATTTAATTTCCATTTTGTTTTTATTGACCGTGTGCTATATTTTGAAGCGCCTATCCATACAATATTTGTTTTTTCAAAATTAACCTTTAAACCTGAATAAAAAGCAAATTCCTGTAAAATATTCAGAGTACAATTTAAAGAGTTTTCAGAGCCATCTAACAGTAATGAAGTGTCGTCTGCAAATTGAGATATTTTGTATTCTACACCATCGATTGTAATACCCTTAATATCTTTAGTATTTCGTATCTTAATAGCAAGTATTTCTGCACAGAGAATAAATATATAAGGGCTGACTGGATCACCCTGACGACACCCTCGCCCTATTGTAAAGAAATCTGATAGATATCCATTCAGTTGAACAGATGCAGTGATGTCAGTATAAAATAACGATATCCATTTTTTAAACATGGGACCAAAGTTAAAAAAATTAAAAGTTTCTTTAATAAATTCAGTTGACAGTGTATCAAAAGCTTTTTCGAAATCAATCATCATCAAGAGTCCCGGAATTTTGTTATGTTCAGTGTAATTCATTATATCATACAAAAGACGTGTATTTTCTCCAATAAATCTACCTTTTATGAACCCCGTCTGGTCATTATTTATTAGTATATCTAGTACCAGCTTTAACCTTTTGGCTATTGAACCCGACGCTAATTTATAGACGGTATTTAACAATGTAATTGGGCGCCAATTTTTTAAAAACTGTCTTGGTTTTTTCTCTTTTGGTATACAAATAATAATGCCTTGCCTTTGTGTAACAGATAGTTCACCTTTAAGATATGAAAAATTTAATGCTCTCACAACAAAATGTCCAAGTTGTTTCCAGAACATTTTAAAAAAATTTGCAGAAAATCCATCAGAGCCTGGGCTCTTATCATTCTTCATATCTTTTAATGTGTCAGTGACTTCTGAATATGTTAATAGTCCTTCTAATTTGTTTGCCTGTTTATCAGTTAATTTTGTTGCCATAATATTACCTAAGAAATCGTTATGGTTGAAAGACGTGCTAGAAATTTTTGTATACAACGATTTGTAAAACAATTCTGCTTCTTTTAGAATTTCATTTTGCCTGTGTATTACATTTCCGTTATCTTTCTCTAAGAAAGAAACAGTTTTACTTACATAATGATTTTTCTCGAGATTACAAAAATAGTTTGTAGGTTTTTTCCCATTATCAATCCAATTTGCTCTAGACCTAATCATATGACCTCTCATTTTTTCCTGTCTCAAGTTTTGTAGCTCAGATTTTAAATTTACTAACAATTCCTTAACATTTTCTGCAAAATTTTCTTCAAGATCTTTAATTTGCGTAAGTAGACGCCCTTCTCTTTCATTTTTACTTTTATTTTTATAACTAGAGTATGAAATAGTTTTCCCTCTTATTTCCATCAACAAAGTGTCTAAAAAGAGTTGATCATTAACAGTAAATTGTATTTCTTCATCTTTGATTTCTGTGATGTTTTCTATGTTATAAACAGGCAAACAATACTGAGTTTTAACTTCTAAAATTTTTTCATTAATACATTTTAAATATTCATTATCATATAATAAAGAATTATTAAATTTCCATAATCCTTTTCCATGTGAAATATTTTCAAAATTTAAATTAAGAACCACCAACGAATGATCTGATCTATAACCAGTATTTATACTACAGCTTCTGATTGTTGGAAGAAAATCTTCTGTGATTAAAAAGAAATCAAGTCTAGCTTGTTGAACAGGTGTTGCTTTTCTCCAGGAGTAATTTCTTAAATTACCATTGAGTTCTCGAAATGGATCGTATAAATGTCTTTCTTTTATAGCATTTAACAAAAAAGTTCTTGCTCTTTTATTATTATTAACTGACTTATAGTTATAATAATCCAAATCCACATTCAAGACTAAATTAAAATCTCCGCACCATACTAAAGATTCATTTCCTATGTCATCTATAATTTGAAATATTTTTTCATAAAATATTGGTCTATCTATATTTGGTCCATATATATTCACAAGTGTAAACCGTTTTGAATGAAGTGTTAAATCTAATATAAGGTAATTACCATCTTTATCAGTATATTGTGTATGTATTTTAAAATCTGTGGAACGTTTAAAAAAGTACCTACTCCTCTCGAGTTAGCTGTACCAAAACTAAAGAAACATTCACCGTTCCATTCATTATACAACTTTTTACTCATTTCAGGCGTAAAATGTACATCTTGAACACAGTAAACATCTGCATTTCTTTCTTTTAAGAAATGGAAAACATCAGTTCTTTTATTAAGATCATGTAAGCCTCTACAATTACAAGAAATAATTTTAACATTAGCCATTTAGATAGGCTGTATTTTTGTGGACTTGTGTCCACATAACAAAAGTAGTATACATGTAATATATAAACATTACGAGGGTTAGTTTCATGCATGTAAACGTGATTGTATAAGAACTAATAAACAAAAATAAACAAAAAGAACAAAAAAAGTAATGGAACTTGACATATATTCCATACTTTATAAACATTGTATATATACAAAGTTTGACAAACATAGAAAGAATAAGCACCTTCTTCATACGCACTATAACGAACGCAGAAGCAAGGGTATAAAGTGAAAAAAATAACGAAACATTATTGCTCATTATAATAAATCTAAGGCACAAGTACTAAATTATAAATCATGATAATAAATCTAAGGCACAAGTACTAAATTATAAATCATGATAATAAATCTAAGGCACAAGTACTAAATTATAAATCATGATAATAAATCTAAGGCACAAGTACTAAATTATAAATCATGATAATTTAACACAACTTTTTACATTATTAATGTTCAGTGATAACTAATAGTAATACACTGTACAGTGGTGCTAGCCTCAATATATGCCAGTGTGTAAAAACTACGGTACCAGGTCTGAATTATATACTGGTCCGTAACAAAAAAAAAGTTTAACATAGAGTATGTCAAATTATACATAGTCTGTTGACGCTTACAAAATACTTATAGCATCAGTACGATATGCAAATGTACTTTTAATTTCGTATCCAGTTCTCAACTACATCATGACACATATCACTATTTTATGAGTCATCCATTAGACACGTTCAATACTAATTCTTTTCAATACTGTTGTTATAACAAACTGTCACCGGTAGCTGTTTTTTTTTTGTTTTTTTTTGTTTTTTTTTTGATAATCCTACTTATCGAGATGATTTTTTGTACATTCAATTTAGTTTGTAGTGATAATAATAATAAAAATAATAAACAACAACATGGAGGAATAACAATCCAGGCGACACAACGAGTACAGCACACCTGTAAATTGTAAGTTTGTACCTTTCGTTAAAAATATAATCATATATTCGCGTTTATTTCACCTGTTTTTAATCTATCTAAACATTCATTGTATAAAAACAACAACAACTTTAAGAATACGCGGTATAAAAATCGGCACGGAAATTACGTGCTCCCATTCATAAAAAAGTCCAAGCAAAACACAAGCAATAGTAAGATAATGTTTACATATCTTGTTTAATAAATACTATTACGGCAAACGGATGTAAACTGATATGTGTATTTGAATTGTTTATTAATTTATATATATATATAAAAAAAAAATAAAAAAAAAATATAAAAAAAAAACAATCATGTTATAATTTCCCTTACTAAGGCTTGTTAGAATAGATATTTGTATATGTTTTATTGAGATTTAAATTTTCATTTTGATTTACATTTCTATTGTCTTCGTTCCCAGGGGTCTAATTTTGTTTTCCTGGCTTCCAAATAAACAGAGAGGCCCTTTTCTATGATTCTTGTTTTGAAACCCTCCTCCTTTCTTAGTTTGTATGCCTCTTTGGCTAATTTTGATCTTTTGATTTTCATTTCAACTGGCAAGTCTGACAAAATTCTCATTTTTTTATTTCTCAATACTTGCATAAATGACTTTGAATATATAAGTTCCCTATCTTCATATGACACAAATCTTAATATCACTGGTTTTGGACCTTCCCCTTCATATGGAGTTCTATGACAGTTCACAAAATGCATAGCTTTCACTCTATCCTCTTCTATTTCAAGTTGGTCTTTAAAAAAGGTTCTCATTTTGGAGTTCAAGTCTTCATTTTCTTCTTCTGCCATGCCATAAAAGAGGAGGTTATATTTTCTGTCATGCTTTTCCATAAACATAAGTTTTTTTTTCATCTCTTCCAGCTCATAATTAACTTTGTTGATTTTGTCATCTTGTCTCTCTTGAATTGTATCTTGCATTTCAGCCTGGAAGCTGACACTTTTTTCTATTTCACATACTTTTGAGTTTAGTTCTTTGACATCTTCTTTTGTACCAGTGACTTCTAATCTTACAATTTCAATTTCTCTTTTCACTTCATCCAGAACAGATGTAAATTTTTTCTCAAATTTGTCAAGCTTCTTATCCATTTTCTCATCAAACTGCTTAAATAATTCTTTTATTTCTGATCTAAACTGACTAAACTCCTTGTCTAACTGATTTGGACTTTTGTCTTTGTCTGTTTTCTGTTTTTGTTTCTCATTCTCTATCTGAGCACTTGGCTTTTCTCTTAATTTTTGTTTCTCTTCTAGAGAACTACAAACTGAATCTCTTCTAGCAGCACCCCTTTGTGACATCTTCACTAAGATTGAGTTAGGTTTTATATTTTATATTTGAAATCGGTCAACACGTTTCTTTTTCCAGTCCAGAACAGCAACACCAAAATATATATCTTATTATATATATCTTATAGCTAAAGGTTCACTAAACCGTTGGGTGGGGTATTCACCTTCGTTCACCTTGTTGCTCAGCAGGTTACTGGTCGGGTGGTGGGGTATTTCAGTTATCAAATTTTCTCCTTTTTTTACCTTTTACCGATATTTCACCGTCCTATTAGCTTAACACTATCAAAACTACAAACAGATGTACTAAGACATGCTCACATTTTTCAAATTTGTTAGATATATTTACAAAAAAAGTTCACTTTTCCCCCCTTTTCTTTTATTTATGTTTTCATGGCTGTGCTTGATTCTAGTTTTTCTCCGCAAATATTTTTTATTATCAGTCTTTACAAGGCTTTTAGCACAGGATATAATGAATACACTATAAAATAATTATAATCTTTGAGAACTAAACTACTATCATCTAATTTTAGAAAATAATTAAAGTATTGTAGATAGTGCTAAAAAGGAGAACAACATAACAATTCTAAATTTTACAAGACTTAGATCTCCAGTGTACATTATATTCACTTATCAGTGCTATGTTGTTCTTGTTAGAATTCATGATAAAATTCATGATAATTATTTGATTATCATTAGTATTTTGAAGGTCTAGTTAGAATTCATGATAATTATTTGATTATCATTAACATTTTGAAGGTCTAGTTAGAATTCATGATAATTATTTGATTATCATTAGCATTTTGAAGGTCTAGTTAGAATTCATGATAATTATTTGATTATCATTAGCATTTTGAAGGTCTAGTTAGAATTCAGGATAATTGTTTGATTATCATTAACATTTTGAAGGTCTAGTTAGAATTCATGATAATTATTTGATTATCATTAGCATTTTGAAGGTCTAGTTAGAATTCAGGATAAGCAGCATTTACACACTGCTTTCACAGTCCCACATTATAGCTGAAACAACTGATAGCAACATCAATTTCAAATAATTTGAAAATGACACCTATTTTTTACAACTCCTTTCAAAAATTATTACTTTACAACAACATATATTTTTGATGAAATAGAAAAGTTGGCCAATATCTTAATGCCAATCAGAAAATTACAGGTTCAAACTACAACTACATGAAATTTTCCCAAAACTGACAAACAGTTCAAATCAGCTTCATCTATTTGGTGAATGAGTCAAATGAATATTTATGACCAGGTAACTTCTCTTTTTCATTTCAGATGGAGTTTCACAACTGCTTATGTTATCAAACTGGGATCACTACTGATTTTATATACACACTATATATGCTTCCTGCACAAGCCACAGATACACCCCTGGGGAACATCTATGCTGTTTGGCTATAATTAGGTGCTGCAGTCAATGAAGGTGTCAGTGGATGATGTATTTTGTATATTTAACTTAACCACATCATGCAATGCAAAATGTACATGTATAGAGCCTCAGATCAATTTAGCTTATGAAGAATATGAATTATGATAAATGCCATTTATTCACCATAACTGGTCTAAATATGAGTTAGAATAGTCAGGGAAATTCACAATTCATCATACCTCGAGTACTACAGTATTGTTCAAGAAAATATTTACATTTGTATTTATTATTATTATAATGACAACTGTTATGGTTGAGTTCACACCTACCAGCGTTTTTGTAAATTAAACGTTTGACAACTGTGTAAGGGAATTAGTTAATTTGCTCAGTGGTCTAGAGCACTGGCTTTTCTTCCTGCTCTTGAGTTCAAATCCCACACAAGAGCAGCCTTTTTTTATGCACTGCATCTTTCTGTTACAGAGGAGCACTGCGACATCTGATTACAATTATCCCATGTCTGCTTTAATCATTATAATTTTTGGTAAGCAGTAACTTTGAAAAGTACTGTCACCTCTATTTAAATTATGTTTAAAAACATTTTCTCTCGTATCACAAGAAGCAGTGAAGTGACCAAAAAAACAAAACAAGAGGGCCATGATGGCCCTATATTGCTCACCTGAATATGACTGCTTTTAACAAAGTTGCTATAGACCTGGTCAATTGAACCCATATTCAAACTTGGCCTAGAAATTATTGAAACAATCTTTCTGACAAATTTCAAGGTTATTTGGACTGAAAGTGTAGCCTCTAGAGTGTTAACAAGGTTTTTTCCATATTTGGGCTCTGTGACCTAGTTTTTGACCGCAGTTGATCAATATCCAAACCTGAGCTAGTAATCATCAAATCAACCTTTCTGACAAATTTCCAGGACATTTGGACTGAAAATGTAGCCTCAAGAGTGTTTACAAAGTTTTTCGATATTTAGGCTCTGTGACCTAGTTTTTTAACCCAGATGACCCATATTCAAAGTTGAGCTGGAAATCATAGAAGCAACCTTTCTGACAAATTTTCAGGTTATTTGGAATTAAAATCTTAACTCAGAGTGTTCCGTATTTGGTCTCTGTGACCTAGTTTTTGACCAAAGATGACCCATATTAGTACTTGAGCTAAAAATCATCAAAACAACCTGTCTGACAAATTTCCAGGATATTTGGACTGAAAATGTAACCTGTGGAGTGTTAAAATGGTTTTTACATTTTAGGGCTCTGTGTTCTAGTTTTTGATCCCAGATGACCCATATCCTAATATGGGCTAGAAATCATTGAAGCAACCTTTCTGACAAATTTCAAGGACATTTGGAGTGAAAATGTAACCTCTAGAGCATTAACAAGGATTTTCTACTTTTTGGCCCTGTGTCCTAGTTTTTGACCCCACATAACCCATATTCAAAACTGAGTTAGAAATCATTAAAATAATCTTTCTGACAAATTTCAAGGTTATTTGAACTGAAAATGTTACCTCAATGCGTGTTTACAAGGTTTTTCCATATTTGGGGTTTGTGACCTATTTTTGACCCCAGATGACCTTTATTCGAATCTGAGCTAGAAATCATTAAAACATTTTTTTCTGACAAATTTCGAGAATATTTGGACTGAAAAGTAGCTTCTAGAGTGTTAACAAGTTTTTTTCTATTTTTGGGCTCTGTGACCTAGTTTTTGATTTCAAATGACACATATTCAAATTTAACCTAGAAATCATTGAAACAACCTTTCTGACAGATTCCAGGTTATTTGGACTGAAAATGTTACCTCTAGAGTGTTAACAAGGTTTTTCCATATTTGGGCTCTGTGACCTAGTTTTTGACCCCAGATGACCCAATTTTGAACTTGAGCTATAAATCATCAAAACAACCTTCCTGACAAATTTCCAGGATATTTGGACTGAAAATGTAACCTCTAGAGTGTTAACAAGGTTTTTCTATTTTTGGGCTCTGTGACCTAGTTTTTGAACCCAGATGACCCATATTCGAACTTGAGCTAGAAATCATAGAAACAACCTTTCTGACAAATTTCCAGATTATTTGGACTGAAAATGTTACTTCTCCTTCTACAAGAAGATTTTCAAAGTTTTCACTATATAAGCCTATGTAAAACCAATGACCCCGGGGTGGGGCCAAATTTGACTCCAGGGGTATAATTGGAACAAACTTGGTAGAGGTCCACTAGACAAAGCTACATACTAAATCTTAAGGCTCAGGGCCTTGTGGTTTCAGACAAGAAGATTTTCGAAGTTTTTCCTATATAAGCCTTTGTAAAACCAATGACCCCAGGGTGGGGCCAAATTTGACCCCAGAGGTATAATTTGAACAAATTTGGTAGAAGTCCACTAGACAATGCTACATACCAAATATCTAAGCTCTATGCCTTACGGTTTCTGACAAGAAGATTTTTAAAGTTTTTCCTATATAACTCTATGTGAAACAAGTTACCCCTAAGGCGGGGCCATTTTTGACCCAGAGGCCATGATTTGAACAAACTTGGTAGAGGTCCACTAGAAAATGCTGCACGCCAAATATCTTAGCTCTATGCCTTACGGTTTCTGACAAAAAGATTTTTTAAGATTTTCCCTATATAACTCTGTGTAAAATGGGCAACCCCTGGGGCGGGGCCGTTTTTGACCCAAGGGCCATAATTTGAACAATCTTGGTAGAGGACCACTAGGTGATGCTACATACCAAATATCAAAGCTCTAGGCCTTATGGTTTTAGACAAGAAGATTTTTAAAGATTTTCTTTTTGGTTGCCATGGCAACCAGAGTTCTGCATGGAATCAAATTCTTTGAACAATTTTGGCAGAGCTTCATGCAAGGAACATTTCTGTGAAGTTTTGTTGAAATTGGCCCAGTGGTTTAGGAGGAGATGTTCTTTAAAACAAAAGTTTACGGACGCACGCACCGACTACGGACATTGACTGATCACAATACCTCACCTTGTGCACTACGTGCACAGGTGAGCTAAAAACATACAATTCACAAAACAACCAAGTAACAAGCCAGGCAAATAGCTACTACAAACACTGCTACATTATTAGTACATTAATATCTCCATACCACATCACCCACCTGCACGAGTATGTTGGCTCTCCATTTTTGAATACATGACCACAGAGCTGTGATGGCTGATCTTTCTCTTTCAGTTGCTGAAACACAACCTCTGGTTCCCCGTTACAAAGGAAATGTTCAAGTGGAGTAAACAGGTATTTATTTGTCAACCTTTCTTCCTTTGCAGGGTCATCAAATGATTGGAATGCCAACAATACATACTCTCTCCAGTGGTTCTTTAACAATGTGACGAAATCCCCTGTCTGGTAGTTCATAAGCCATTGCTGAAAAAATGTATTTCATATAAATCATACTTGCATCTACTCTGAACCGTTAACAGAGAAAACAGATTTTCTAAAACTGAATTGTACCAGATAATCACTTATAGCGACTGACTCACAGACGATGATAAAAAGAAAATGTTTATACATCTTGAAATTCTTGCTGTAATCGTGAAGAACATATCTAAACTAAGTTATTGATTCAGTTTTGTGACAGAAAAACATCAAAATATAAAGTTTTACACACTTTTATCGGTAAAAAATTTACCCCGTTAGTCACAGGGTAAATACTTTAGTTATAACATTAATTTTGAGGCAATCTAATAACTAGATGCCATGGCTCAGTGGTCTAAGTCGTTGTTCTCTATTTTACTGACCGAAAGGTCGTGGATTCGATTCCTGGTAAAGTCAAAACTTTTTTTTTTTCAGTTTTCATGGTGTATAGAAGCATAAAATTATATTTTTTCCATAGTATATTAAATCCTCTTAAATTTAAAAGAATAAAAAATTTCAGCAAAATTTTGTGAGTCAGTCGCTTTAATTCAAACTCAAAAATAAAACATTTCCTATTACTCTCTTTGAGCAGGACATGTGCTGATAGAACTAAATCCTGGATCATTGAATGATGGTGAATGAAAATGTTAAGTTTAAATGGATAAACTGTAAAAAGTATAATCACCATCAATGTAAAGTTACCACCCTAGATACCCATTCATTATTTACCCCTAATTCTTTAGATTATGTCTGCTTTTTTTTTTAAACATTTCATTTGTTTGATTATCTCCATAACTGTGTCCGGTATATCGGATTTATTCAGTTACAAATGTAAAGCATTGTCTAGAAGATGCACATGCAAAATGGGGATTTTGCAGCCAGTTCTCATTTACATGTACCTTATATTACTCAGTCTGGACCTTTTGAATCGAAGCTGAATGATCAGCAATGGGACATCTTAATAACACTGATCATCACAAAACTGTCAGCATGATAACCAGCTGAATGTTGTATTACCAAGTACCTTGTCATTTTCGGAGTTCATATCAAACGGTAATGAAACTTACGTGAAGAGGTGAAAAAGCAATGTCTGTTGCCAAGAGGCAACACCCTGTATGCCTGAGAGTAATGTCTCATCAACAGAAATGCCATACAGTCCTCATGCATCTCGGTGATCACTTCTACACAGAATTAACAAGGGTGCCATTGTCACAAAAAAGCCCGTCACAAAAGCTTTGCAGAAGATGTGGGCATAATGGATAAACAAGAGGGCCATGATGGCCCTAGATCACTCACCTGAATACTTTGCCTTAGGGTCTGCTATTGAGCTAACATCAAAAGCTTTTTTAAGAATCTCCCTATATAAATCTATATGAATACAAGTGACCCCCAGGGCAGGGCCAAATTTCACTCAAGGGGTATAATTTGAACAAACTTGGTAGATGACCTCTAACTGATGCTCTATTAAAAATATTTAAATTCTAGGCTCTGTGGCTTCAGACAAGAGGTTTTTTTAAAGTTTTGCCTAAAGATATAAGCCTTGGTAACATCAACTGACCCCTGGGGCAGGGCCAAATGTTACCCTAGGGACACAATTTGAACAAATTTGGTAGAGGTCCACTAGACAATGCTACATACCAAATCTTACTGCTCAGGGCCTTGTGGTTTCAGACAAGAAGATTGTCAAAGTTTTCCCTATATATAAGCATATATAAAATCAACTGACCCTTGGGGCAGGGCCAAACTTTACCCTAGGGGCATAATTTGAATAAATTTGGTAGAGGTCCACTAGACAATGCTACATACCAAATCTTATGGCTCAGGGCCTTGTGGTTTCAGACAAAAAGATTTTCAAAGTTTTTCCTTTCAATGGCAATAGCAACCAATAGAATCCCTCAATTCATGATGACTGAATGGTTCATACACACATTCTCCTATTTTAATCTGACCTTTGACCTCTATGTGTGACCCTTACCTTGGCCACAGGGACCTGAATTTTGCGTACAACACACTGCCTTACAATGGTCAACATTTGTGCCAAGTTATATTAAAATCTCTCAATACATGTAGAAGTTTTGCTCTGGACAAGCGTTTTCCACTGAACTTTGAGCTAGAGACCTGATTAATGCGTGCAACACTACATTTTATGATGGTGAACTTTAGTATCAAGTAATACTAAAATCCCTCCATGCATGTAGAAGATATGCTCCGTACAAAATCTGGACATTTCATCATCTCTAGTGACCTTGACCTTAAATATATGGACCTGGCTTATGTGTGTAATGCTCAGTCTCATGATGGTGAACATTTTTGATAGAATACCTCAATTCATGATGACTAAATGGTCCATACTCACATTTTCATACATTTTATCTGACTTTTGACCTCTTTGTGTGACCTTGACCTTGGCCATAGGGACCTGAATTTTGCATGTAGCTCTCCGCCTCACAATGGTGAACATTTATGCCAAGATATATTAAAATCCCTTAATGCAGGTAGAAGTTTTGCTCTGGAAAAGCATTTTTCTCTAACTTCAAAGTGTGACCTTGACCTGTGACCTAGAGACCTGGTTCATGCTTCTATACATCATGAAAACTGAAGAAAAAAGAATTTGGCTTCAACTGGTTTTAAAGAAATACCCTTCCAGTCAGTAAAACTGAAAGCTGTAAGTTGACCCATTGAGCCACAGAGACTTTTTTCTAGCATGCTTCAAAATTAACAATATAAAATAAGTATCTATCTCGTGACTAACAGGGTAAATTTTTTAATGATTAAATTGGTTAAAACTTCATTTTTAAATTTGTTTCTGTAAGAAAAAATGAGAGAGTAACCCAGTTTAGATATGTTCTTCACAATTACAACAAAAATTTCTACATGTATAAAATTTCTCTTTTTTATGCACCCATCTGTGAGTCAGTCGCTTTAAGTTACATTTGCTATGCATAAAAGAATGAAAAGAAATAAAACTTTTTGTACACTTATATGAAAAAACACTTAAAATATATACAACTACAATTATGTCTGACGATATTCAACTTATTTTTTATTTTTCAACTTTTTTTACAATGTTCAAATAACTGAATTATATTTTGTAATACTTTTTAATTCTTTTGAATGAATTCAGCAATTTATTGTTTGTTATACCACCAATTATGCACCTATCAATGTTTTGCCCCAGGCAGGGAGGTGGGCGGTTGAGCCAGGGGAATGGAGTGATGGAAATTTGTCAAAATCCTTAATGTCAATTAGATAATTATTTCTTTAATTATTTAGTAGTCATAGCCTTTTCTTTGTCAAGGTGAGAAAAATCTGCCTATTAAAACAATAACAAAATGTTGTGGACAGTATAAAACATCAAAGAGAATATGTTTCATTACTTATCACCAGATTAATGTCAATTATTGAATATATTTTGTAACAGTAACATTTTTTGTCACTTTGTGAATAACCCACCTATTACGTGTATGTTTGTTTTTATACAATGTGGGCCCTTCTGGTCCAGGCCGTTTTGGTCCAGACCTTTTTGGTACTGGGCCGTTTTGACTCGATACCAACACAATGACAGGACTACAACACTTGAAATTGCAATGAAATCCTCACAAAAATATTTGTCAAAAAGTCAAATTGCAAAATGAGAACATCATTAATTCGACTAAACAGAACAATCACGATGGTACCTGCACTAAGTTTTTCTGGCTAAACTCTGCGGCTTGCAAGGAACTTCTTAGAGCCATTTTATCCAGATGGAAAGAAATTACGTTCTGTTGCCATTTTCTTAGACATTAAGTTTTGTTTCGAATCTTCCTTTACATGTAACATTTATCTTCAATTATAAGATTTTTAAAAAGCAAAATTCTTTTTTATGTTCTTTGATGGAAAACTATTGAGAAAATAAAGAAAAATATGTTTTTTTCACATTTAGGGAAAATTCGACACTAAGGTTTCACGTTGATATTGGATAATTCTAATTGCACGTTAAACGGAAGTGAGTCTATCTTTACGATTGCCGATATCACCGAAGAATCATATTATTGTTCACATTTCTCAGTATGTTTGCTTCTATTGACTTTCTTGATTTTCCGCTTATATTCGGCTCTACCGAGTAACCATCCCGAAGGCTAAACTTCCGGTATAAACCGAACATCTTCTCTTATCTATTTAAGCTTATTTACCGTCGGTACCGGGTGCCTATATGACCGACGCCCCCCTGAAGAGATTAGTTATTTTATGTTGTGGGGGTAGTGCAAGATACTGAAAGCATCCCATTCCAGAGACACTCCTGGTCCTTTTGCATGCTCAGTGTATAGCACTGATACCTCGGTTTAACGTCTCATCCGAAAGACTATTAGTAATGTTAGTGGAGGAGCGGGGGATCGAACTCGGGACCCCTGGTATACCAGTCCAGCGCGTTACCACTAGACCACATCCGCTCCGAACATCTTTCTGTTCAAAACTATTTTAATACTCTACTTAATTCAGTCCAGATTACCTGCACCTCTTCCAAGAGGGCTGCTCTCAGTTGGGCCAGAGTAACAGGGGGAGGCTGGTGTCGTCGAACCTCTCTATCCCGTTGGTCCCACAAATTCTAAGTAGAAGATAGGTCGGGGCTGTATGGCAGCCAATCCTGTAGGTGGATATTTTTGTTACTGAGAAAGTCGCGACAGATCCGAGCCTTATCCTGTTCAGTGGAATGCGAGGTTGTTTTGCTGCAATCATGGGACAACATAGGGTCGGAAGATCTCATCTTTATACCTAGCGCCAGTTAAATTACCCGCTACCACAATCAGTGGTGATTTAACTCCATGTGAGATTCCTCCCCACACCATAACCGATCCACCCTCAGTAAACAAGACCCGCCTCCACTGCATGAATACGAATATTCTTGGGGCATGTGCCGCAACCCAAGCCATACGACGCTGGCGATGAGCAGCGGTAAGGGGCAGACCTACGTACGTGTGACGTGCCCGCAAACCAAAGTCCCGCAATCGTTTCCTTACAGATTGAGAATGGATAGGACGGTTATGAGTACCTATGGTATAAAGGGCAGATGCAGTGGCAGTGAGGTGACGATTGCTCAAATGCGCGAGACGAATAAACATGTCCTGACGTTGCGACGTCACGCGCGGACGCCAAACCTAGGTCTGTCAGCGACCCGCCAAGTTTCCCTTAGACGTCTAACATGACGTTCTATAGTGCAAACATGGACACCGAAATGTCTGGCAACCTTTTGCCTT
Organism: Cyclina sinensis; assembly: GCA_012932295.1. Taxonomy (NCBI): domain Eukaryota; kingdom Metazoa; phylum Mollusca; class Bivalvia; order Venerida; family Veneridae; genus Cyclina; species Cyclina sinensis. The sequence goes on from JAAONU010000011.1 coordinate 40,682,912, forward strand.
TGACCATTTGCCTTTGACTTTGGATAATCATCGCAACGGTCTGACCCCTCCGAACGTCAGCCATGCTATTGTTTAATGCTATCAAAAATAATCAAAATATCGGAAAATGAGTGTCTCTATGAAGACTACCTAGTGGTATGACGAGCCGTGTAACTCAATGTCACAACACTGCTGTGCACGAGTTTTTCCCGTTCGATGCTTTTCCCGGAAGACATCGTTACGCAATCTTCTTATGGGACATTCGATACAGGGCCACGTGCACTGTAACATAGATAGTTGCTTGACCGATTTTCATTGTTTTTGAACAACGCGTTCGCAAGATGTCACCCTGCGTTTCTTTATCCCTTGAGTATAGTAATACACATGACACAAACGCAAGAACTCAGTTAATACATTTATGTACATAAAATCCTTGAATAAAATCAAGCTTGTTCTAGAAAATTATTACCCTATGACAGAATCTTTTATCCAATAACGTAAAAAAGGCATTTTCAAGTAATCTACAGTATGTATCAAAACTTAAGTCCTGTGTGTATTACAATGGGTAACACTCGGCCTTCTCCACATGTGACACTGGAGTTACATAAGCGGAAAAATTGCCCACGTCTTTAATTGCAATTTTCCTTAATGCTGTGCAAACCAACATCCAGGCAAACAGGGATAAGGGCATAGTGTTTAGATAAAAATATATATCTTAAAAATATATGGCTTAATCTATAAGTACTGTGCTATGCAATCGATATCGTTATTTTGTCGGATTTTCAATCCGATCTTAAAGCTTGCTTTCTTGCTTTTAATGAATATTGTAAAGTTGACACCTGAAAGGTTAAAATCAATAAGACGAAAATTATTCATGAGTTTTGAAGCTAGAAATTTTCACAACTTTTTTCAACTTGGTGATTTTCCATCGAAACAAGTGACAACTACCATTACCTGGACGAGTTTAATATGCTACACGCACCCACATCTTCTGATCTGCAGAAAAATATAAGTCAATTTATTTGAGCAATAAAGTTAACATTTATGTAATCTGTTTTTGTTTTTTGTTTTTGTTGATAAGATTTTCTCCAGTTTATGCTGCTTATCACTCCATAGCGACACTTTTGTTCATAATTTAATAACCATTTACAACATTAACAATAGTTTCTGAATAAAACATTTTACAAATGTACTATATTTCCACGCGAAACACGTTAGAAAAGTTTATCTCTGTGTTAAACATATCTAGGTGAACTAATCGCATTGTTTAATCGTCTCATGATAATTAACAATAAACAAAATATAGATTATTATTATTATTATTATTATTATTAAAACAATTTTACAAAATAACTAACAATAAGAATGTGAATGCAAATGTTTTATGTATTATAGAGAAATAATGACAATAAGAAAAGCTTGTACAAAAAAATTAACTAGTTAGAAAACAACAACAACAAAAAAGAACAATCTTCACATATTTTAACTAACAAATGTTTCAGCAAGTTTACAGAGTCATTGTCAGATCTCAGTTAAAATGTGTGTCTCTTATCAGAGATATGTTGTACAAATATTGTCAGTGATTATCAAAGACATAAAATACCGTTTTATACCATTAAGAAATCAATAAGATAAGATAAGATAAGACAAGAAAAGACGAGACGAGACGAGACGAGACGAGACCAGACCAGACCAGATCAGATCAGATCAGACCAGACCAGACCAGACCAGACCAGACCAGACAAGACAAGACAAGATAAGATTTATTTAACGTCGGGAAGACTACAACAACAAACATAATCTCTCAACAGCTTTTGAGCCGACAACTAACATAAGCAATAAGGAAAAGCATATACATGTATAAAAAGCTAGGGGGAAAAGGCACACACATTATACATCTAGCACAGATATTTGCATAGCACATAAAACCTATTTAAAGTCTGCTGATCTTGACTGTGTAAGTCTAAAAGCTGCTCTAAAAAGAAAACGAATAAAACCCTGACAGGAACAACACGAGGTGTAAACTTGAAAAAGAAAAAAAAAAAAGAGCATCAATCCAAATCAAATTTGGATTGAACTGATCAGCAGCCTCCAGATAGTTGAAAAATAAAAGCAAGCACAAAACAAATTAAACTAAAATGACAAAGAGCATGACATAGTAAGACACGTGTAAATTATAATATGGTAAGAATGCATATGAAAAAAGGCATGACCCAGCAGCCGTCTAAAGGAAGCAAGCCCTTTTCTATACACATATAATGGTACAAACATCTAAGAAGTATCAGCAAAATAAATCACAGAATAGCAAACTAAAACACAAAGAAGCAAACTGAAATGCAGCAGAAAATTAAACAAAAGACAGGTAGAAAAATAAGAATTCCTACAAGCATGCACCACCTGCAACAGTCGAACTAAGTCAAACAAGCTAAGAATTTACATATATTGCCATTCCAATGTGACATTAGAGTTCAACTTCAACTTATTACTGCCAAAAGTCAATACTGACTATACTAGGCAGGTGCGTGTCAGGAACATTAAAAATATAAAAGATAATAACAAAGAAAACAGGATTTAACTGAAGATCTTACTTAAACATTTATTTTAAATACTTAAAATCTATAAGACATGTTTAGTCCACTGATAAAACCTGGCACAGTTGGGGTAGCCTTAATCTCGGTCGGTAATTCGTTCCAGAGTCGTATAGTTCTTGGGAAGAATGAGTTCATGTGATGTTGTGTTTTTGATTGTGGGATGAGGAATTTGTTGTTTCTTGTGTTTGTAAGGTGATTGTGATCGACATTGACCTGTTTGTTTTTTATTTTTTGTAGCATGACCAGGCTGGCGTGGTTTCGCATTTGTTCTAAAGTTGACCATTTTAGTTCCTTGATCATGTTTGTTACACTGCTTGTATAATGGTAATCATTATGGGCGTACTTTGCAGCTGACCTCTGGACCATTTCTATTCTGTGAATCAGATATTTCTGCCATGGATGCCATATGGTTGAGCAGTATTTAACCTGTGGTCTTACATATGTTTTGTATGCTGCTCCTTTGAGTTGTTTGTTTTGTGTTTTCACATTTCGTCTGATGAACCTTAAGCTGTTTTTTGCTTTGTTTGTGATATTGTTTATTTGGGATGACCAGTTTAGGTTACTACTTATCGTAACTCATAAGTATTTTGCATTTTCTGTGGTTTTCAGTATAGTGTTATGTAGGGTGTAGGGAAAGATGACCGGTTTCTTTTTCCCGTGTATTCTGAGTACTTCACACTTGTCAGGGTTGAATTCTATTGACCATTCTTTTTCCCATATTTCAAGGTTGTGCAAATCATTTTGTAAGGTTTGTGCAGATGCTTGTGATTTAATTGTTAAATAAACTATGGTGTCGTCGGCAAATAGACGCACCCGGCTCCTGACACTTCCTGGTAGGTCATTGATGTATGCGAGAAAGAGACATGGACCTAAGACCGATCCCTGCGGGACACCAGAAAGCACAGGGAGCCTGTCAGAGATCTTGTTTTCCACTAATACTTGTGATCTGTTTTTGAGAAAGTTTTGTATCCATGAACTGATATGTGGATGAACTCCCATGTGTTTCAGCTTGTGTATGAGTTTGTAGTGGTCTACTTTGTCAAAACGCTTTACTGAAGTCCATGACTATGACATCAGTTTGTTGACATTGATCTAGTTTATAACTGGGCAAAATTTGTAGCCACTCGATATGACTCCGGCAGCGAGTTCCAGAGAGCAGGAGCTGCATGGATGAATGGGTTCTTATCAGCTGTTGTTGTATTCACATGTAGAACCTGTATAATATTTGAGTAAAGAAAGTTATATTTGTTATTTTGTTTCTGCATCAAATCAGATAGAACTGGTGGTGAAAGGGCATAAAAAATCTTAAAGGTTTCCAACGCCATATGGTTCTCATACGCCTTATATAGAAGAGTATGTAGTTTTGCCATTGGTTGAAGATCATTATAAGAAGTATTATATTATTCATACACAAATCTGAGAGCCTTTTCTAGTATTTTTCCATTTTATGTCAATATGAGTATTGCTTTCGAAACAGAAATGCCAAGCAAGAGGGTAAAAATTGAAATTTGATAGAATAAAAGTATGAAAAGGTATTAATCTGTTAAGTTTACTGCCTATACGTTTTAGATTATTCAACTGATGGGCTGAGTTTTACATAGATTTGCAATGTGATCATCAAATGTAAGTTTAACATCTATGTCTTTTCCATGTAACTTTACCACTTCTTCACATGAGTTGCGAAGACGCTTGCTGGAATTACCCAAAGAAAAAACAGGAGATAATGATTTGATGTAAGTTTTCTTACCAATTGCAATTGACTGGAATTTATCAGGATTTGCCTGCATACAGTTAAATCTAAACCACTCAATTAATATTTGACTTTCATTCTGCAATACATCAGTTAGTTTGTTAAAGTTTGGAGAATTAAAATACAGTGTGTTATCGTCTGCATAGCTGTATAATTTTCCCTTTTTTATGAAGAAGATGTCGTTAATAAACACATTAAAAAGAAGATCGGGGCAGAATTAGGTTGTTGTCCGAATATTCCCCGGCTTTAGCGGAACCCTTGTTTGAAAGCTGTATTAAGGTTGTAAAATGAAAAAAATGTTACATTGAAAGAAGTTGACATTAGTTTATTTGCTTGCAGCTCAATTAAACCCAGCAAGTAAAAAGTGCACACAATACGGGACTCGACCCCAGGACACTGTCCTGAGCTTTACCGCCTGAGCTAGCCACTAGCTGTCGTGGTTCTTCCAAACGTCGCCACCGATATAGTCATCATAACGTGATGTGTACGTCAGCAGTAATTATTAGGGGAAGTAACCGTTGCGTGAGGGAGAATAGAGTTACATTTTACGTATTGTTAGCCGGCACGGGTCAGGGATGCATGACCTCATCTGCATATCATTTCCGGTGAATTCATGAATGAAAATGCCAAAGGGTTACTTGTAAATGAAGTTCTGTCTGTTGGTCCTACAGTGGCTTTAGGAAGGTTCGACGGCACCAGGTAATTACTATTAAATTATGGTTTTTTTTTCATGAAAATGATTAGGAGACAGATTTAATAGATTTTGCTGAAAATATACAAATATAGATCTAATAAAAACAGAACAAGTCATGGGAAATTCCGTCCATTCAACCCGTGGGAATTTTTGGTTGAATGAAGATTGTGCTTGTTCAAAGAGAAATTAGCATCATGCACGCCATTAATTAAAGATTCAGGTTTTAGCTTCTACAATAAGACCAGTTTGGCATGGCTTAATAAAACTGTTACCAATGTGTCAACTCAGCACTATTTATTGTGAAACTCGGATGCTTGGAGTCTGGCCCATCCCAGATCCACACCCTAATCTAGTGGGTATTTCCAAAACATTATATTAGCAAAAACAATATCAGGAAGAAACGTACAGATTATGTCTAGCAGTTCTGTCTGCAGTAGATAGAGATGTATTGATTCTTGGAAATAATCAAGGGAGTGGCTTAGCTTTCCTTGACAAGAACATGAGTAATCTTAAGTCTAGTTGTCAGTCAGTTCTAAATTTCAGGAAGTCGGATTCAAATTATTGATATTTTTTATGGGTAAAATAAAAAAGAAATTTGTATATTCACGGAAAACAAACAAATTTTCTGTTTATTATATCAGTTCAATTTACAATCACATAAAATGAAAATATAAATAATAAAAAACTTTTTTTTTCTTATAACAGAAAGGTAACTTGTAAAAAAGTAAGAACATTTTGTATTTTTTAAAACATAAAAGTTCAAAAAAAAAAGAAAAAAAGGGTATTTAAAAAGAAGTTCTGGCAATTTTAATGTGAATGATATACATATACATGTAATACAAGTAGAATCTTTATCAGTCACAGTAGAGTGATATGGAGTATATATCACTGATAGAACACAGACTCAGTACATTGTATTTCACTTGTTAGCATAAAATGATTTGATGTAAATTGTCATTTCATATTCAAAACATTTAAATTATATTTTATAGTAAGATCAAATTTAATATTAGTTTCCAGTATTACTGTATTTAGAATCAGAACTTAAATTCTGTTTGAGGTTATCATCAAATCATCAGTCAAAATGTTAGTTGATTCACATGTATGTTCTTTGCTGCACTGTCTTTTTGTGCTGAAAAAAGTAGACAAATGAAAAAATACATCAGCAAACACTCTTAGTACATTTACAAAATGAAAACTTGAAAATCATGTAGGTGGTGAAAAATCCTCCAGTAATACATCAGGGCATTAATTCAGTTAAGGCCCCGAATACATGTAGCAATAACTAAATAAAGTTAGTTACTGCCACAGTAGTCTCTGCTGATAATCATAGGCATACAAAATCTGCAACCATGAAGGTATTGCTATAACTTATGACAATAGTCCTGAATGAATTTTGAAAACCTCATTGAGTAAGTTTGAAAAAGGTAGTGGTGTTTTTTATGTAGAGAAGTGTAAAAAAAAAAACATCTTTCATTGAATTACATCATTCTGGCCTATTATAAGCATTTCTACTAAAGGCATTATATAATTATGCGGGCACGCATGATATAATACCGGTATATAATTATTATTCACAGGAGTTTCCTTTACATCACTAGAACGAATTACACGTCATTTATATATTGCCCTGATTGGGAGAGCTTTTGCACAATATATGTGCAGACTGTAAAATTATTTCAAGTTTGATTAATTTTTTGAAGAAGGTTGTTTAGATTCTGAAGTTTACTATCAGCCATCTGGCTGTTTTCGATTGATGGAGCTTAATACAGTATGAAAGAAATGTTCTTAGCTTTTAGTAGATAAATGTCTTTTGCTGTTTCAGGAGGAGTGGACATTGCAACAACTATGTCTAAACTTTTAGGAAATAAACAGAACAACAAAATGGAGAAAGACAGGCCAAGATTTTCACCCCGACATCGAATGCATAGGTCATCTGTTAGACCATTTTTCTGTTGTGGAAGCCAGATTTCTTTAAACAGCATCGCTGGTAAGTATGTGGGGAAAAAATCCTGACAGATCATTATTGACATCATGGGGTCAAATATTTTACATAGACTGAAATTGAGCAAACCTTAAAACATCTTCTGAACTGTTAGAGTGAGACTTTTGAAATTTTGTAGGTAGCAATGTCTGTTGAACCTTTACCAAGTTTGTCTTACAAATTGCCTTAGGAGTCACTACTTGCACTGCTAAGTTTGGGGTGGGGGTTACATGTTTTGTATAGAAGTACATAACAAACCCTTTTAAGTAGGGAGAAACTGGAAAGTTTTGAAACCCAGAGTTTAAAATTTTTACATGAAACTTTGTCTTGTGGACCGGTTTGAAGATACTTCAAGCTTTTCCTTTGAGATCATAACTGGCTTTGCGTAGGAGAGTCAAATCTTTAACATCTATAGTCTTAAATTAAGTAATAACTTAAAAGAAATTATAAGGAACCCTAGTGCCTGGATCACAAGTTTTTACAGGGCATTGTATAGGTAACTTGTGAAAAAAATTTACTTTTCCATAAATGAAATAGACTTACCGTAAGCTTTGATATTTGTCATGTGTAAATGTCTCATTGATTCTTTAATGTTCTTTTATGCACTTGTCATTTTGAGCAGCCTTACCATTAGAAAATGAAAAAAAAGAAACTTATGAATTGAATGAATTTAATGATTCTAGATTTATATGCTCCCGGGCATATAGTAATTGAACATCAGAAATTTTCCAGTCACACAACTTGGAAAATGGGGAAAACAAAATCTACACAAAAGCCAAACTACAAATGTAGGAATGTTGAATAATTAACAAATGAACAAGAAATAATGACACACATTGTTTTTACTTTTATAACATCGGTTCCCTGTTTCTGGGCTTTAAATAGCTCATTTATTCAGAATGGAGGAACAGTTTTGTCATTAGGACTTTCTTGACAGCATTCTGGGAAAAAATAGAATTTCTAATGATTGGGAATGGGTCCATTAACTAGACTTGTCTAAAGAAAAAAAAAACACTGTACATTTATTCTGTATGGCTCTTGCATGTTTAGCTTTGAAGAGATGTTTAGTCATGATTTAATGTTACATTTTACAGAAACAAAAGACATGCCATCAGCATCCATTGAAAAGAATATAGATGATGATTATGAAGATCTGACAGATTCTGATGATCTGCAGGAAGAAAAAGAATCTGGGGGTACAGTTATTGGTCACTCAAGCGTCAGGTCAGAGAAAGCTGCACATAGGTCATCACGTCCCCAGAATACCAAGAGGAAGAAGGGAACAGCCACGTTTGACAAGTCTAGCACTCGAAAAAAGTTCTGGTCTGTCAAGTTACGCAGTAAGCTTCCATTGGCAAAGCAGTCACATTGTGTGTCGGAATCAGAATTGAGTGTGCCATTAAATGCTAATGAGGGCTGTATTTGTACATCATACAGGCATTCAGTTTCGGGGGTAGAAGGTGGGCTTAGGTCATTACAGGGTGAAAACATAGGAATTCCTGTGTCTGCCATGGCACATTTACAGCTGGATTCCACAAACAGCAGTGTGACTGGATCGTTGCCCACTGACACAAACAGAAGAGTAGGTCGCCGTATTGTAAGAATGAATGCTCCTCTTCCATTTGTGAATCTTAATGCCCTGTATCCCATTAATGACATTGATGAACAGTTAATTGCCCAGAGGAGATTTGAAATGGAGCATGGGATTGAAGTAAGAGATAACACCAATACGGTATGGGTACACAAATCAGAGCAAGACAACAGCAGTGTTGAGGGTAGACGACCCAGTGTTGTTGGTCAGTATCCTTCTTATGATGCAATGGGACTTTTGTCGTCAGAAGCCGAAACTCTAGTCAGCTCATCATTAGGAGTTAATATAGAAACCCAAGGACTCACTTGCTCTACACTTAGTCTCAATTCCAATCCCTGGTTGCCTAACATCCCACGACCACCAGGAGGTGTTCATACACAAGTTGACTACAAGCATCACCTTGTACCGGACCTAGAAAAGATCATCAATTCCAGCTTTTACTGGGGCGTCATGGACCGCTATCAGGCAGAAAAATTGATAGAAAATAAAGCAGAAGGAACATTCCTTTTACGTGACAGTGCACAAGATGAGTTCTTGTTCTCTGTCAGTTTTCGTAGATATGGTAGGTCTCTCCATGCAAGGATAGAGCAGTGGAATCACAAGTTCAGTTTCGATTCACGTGACCCTGGGGTTTTTGCAGCGGACTCCGTTTGTGGGTTAATTGAACATTACAAGGATCCAAGCAGTTGTATGTTCTTTGAGCCAATGCTTACTCTACCATTGCATCGCAACTTCCCTTTCTCTCTCCAACACATTACACGTGCCACCATATGTAGTCACATAACTTATGACGGCATTACCCAGCTTCCCTTGCCCTTGAGTTTGAAAGAATACCTTCGATTCTATCACTATAAGCAAAAAGTTCGTGTTCGCAGATTTGACAATGTAGAGTAAAGTGAAAAACAATCGAGGCTTTCCCTTCCAGTGTGCAATGTCAACAAAAGGAGTTGTAAAACAATTTTAAAGTTTTGAGACTAGTGTGTTTTTCAACAAATATTTCCAGATCTTGATCTTTCATAAATTGGTATATAATTCCTCAGATGTAGGAGATACCTTAAATGCTTTTTACGTTGTAATGTGTAGCATTCATGATATTCGTTAGCAAATTAATTTGTACCTGTTAACTGTTTTTCGCCAGGGTATTATGCGTTATTTGTTGTTTCATTACCATATTTTAAAAAAATGCAAATGTTGAAACTCAGTATGTGGAATTGATTTTGAAATTTGAGAAGAAGCAGATGCCTAATTTTGTGTGGCCTATATTTATTTCTGTTGTCATGTATTGAATAGAAGATACTTGTACCTGTTTCAGAACACAATTCAGTTAAAGTGTTATTTATTTATTGAGAAAAATAGTCTTCAAACTTGAACATACAAGGACAGTTATAATACTTTGATGCAAACGACATGTAGAGTTACTTCCCCTGTCATCAGTTACCTAATGCCACTGCCAACACAAGTTTGTTCTGAGCAAAGAAGTATAACTTGTATAAACCAATTTTGAATGGAGTGCTTTGTTAAGTCTATATAACTTGAAATTATATTTGTTAAAAAATGACTGAGATGCATTATAGCAAGATAATTGCTTAAAACACAGTGAGTGAAGATCGTGTAACTTGGAGTAACAAAATTTCTCGGAGAGTTATAAAACAAATACACCTTCCATTGTAGATGTAAATTTAATTTTCGACTTGGTTAATTTATAAAAAAAAATTGACCTTTGTAAAAAAACAAAAAAAAAACCCTTGTGATTTGTCTGTTCATTTTGTTCAATCAGTCCAAGAGGGCACACCACATGCTTGCCCTTATTTGCATAGTTATAAGTTCAAGCTCAATGAAAAGGTTTTGCATTGAATTGTTTTCATTACTTGTACATAGGCCCCTTTTATTGTTGGATTATGTTGTGTATTTTTAATGGTTCTGGTGCTATTTTCAATGTTTACATTTTGGTTCAATATATTTTATGTGAGGTTTACAATTATACTGTTTAAGCTTATACTTGTTTTAAAGCATATATAGACAGCAGGTGTATTTGGAAGCTTTAGTGTTACCAACTCAATACAGAGCAGTTACTTGTTCTGTGCACAGTTTGTAATTGGTATATTGTCTATGGTGGCCAAAGATTATCACAAGGTACATAAATATATATTCATTTGGTATCACTATTCAAACTGATCCTGGTTCTCGTTTGAAAGTGAATTCAGTTGCAGTTATATAGCCTTTTTATTTTGCTTGCTCTGATTGTTTTTACTTTTGCGACCAATGCAGACCAGTCCATACCATGTGATCTTGGTGTGTACTGTTCGCTATTCGGTTTTCAAGTAATTCCCCTATACTATACTGATAAATATGCTTACAAGTAGAAATGGTCTTGTCAGGGTAAGGGTTAAACACACAGATGTCCTCGATGATTGAGCATTGTCTCATCTTTTTCCTTTGTTTAATTATCGTAACTAGGAGAGAGGCTACAAGAATTTCTAGGCTTCCAAAGAGGGTCACAAAGCAAGATAAAATTTTTGTTCAGCATTAAATGTTTTGTTTTTTACTGTTAAGCTTTCATTTAAAGAAAAGATAGTTGTGCTAATGAGTTCAGTATTACTTCCTGAACCCATTATGTCTCAAAAGCACATGGTACTTCTTAACACGAATGTTTAATTTTATGTTTGTTTTTAGTTACATGTATTTATTTTGCCTTTTTTGACTTACACAAGATCAAATGACTTGTTAAGGTGCAATTGAAGACTGTATATTTATTTCCGACAGTTTCTTTGTTTTATTTTATTATCTTGTGAAAGACACAATAAAGGTTCTTGTCTTTGCTGTCTTATTTCTACATTTACATTCCATGTTTATTATACCCCCTTTCAAAGAAAGGTCAGTCATTCCGTCTGATAGACCTTGTCTCATCAATAACTGAAGTACCATTTGGCCCACAGACTTCAAACTTCCTAGCATGGTTGCTCTTATTGAGTAGAAGACCAAAATTGTTTATTGGATTGGTAGGTGAAAGGTCAAGGTCACTATCATCTTGAATTTGAAAACCATGCAAGCTCAATACTAGTAACTGGTATACCATTTGACCCACAACCTTCAAACTTAATAGCATGTTTGCTTTTTTAGGTAGAAGACCCCTATTTTTTTTTGGATCAGACAGTGAAAGGTCAAGGTCACCTTGAATTTGAAAACCATGTCCGCTCAGTAACTTAAGTACCATTTGACCCACTGCCTTCAAGTTCAAAGGATGGTTGCCCTTTTTGAGTAGAAGATCCCTATTGATTTTGGGACTAGTTGGTCAAAGGTCAAGGTCACAATCACCAATCAATAACCAGAGGATGCTTTGTCCTACAGTCCTCAGATTTGGTGGGGATGTTGGTCATAACCGGTAGATGATTACTGATTTTGAGGTCAAAGTCACTGTGGCTTTGACCAAAGACGGCTTGTCCAACCAATTACTAGAGAATGCTTTGGCTTACAGTCCTCACACTAGGTTGGGAGGTTGGTCATGACCTGTGGATTATCCTATTGAATTTGAGGTCTGTAGGTCAAGGTCACTGATACCTTGACAACAAAAAGCTTTTCTGATCAATAACTAAAGAATGCTTTGGCCTACAGTCCTCAGATTTGGTGTGGAGGAAGGTCATGAACGGTAGATGATGTAGACAGTAGATGATCCCATTTGATTTTGAGGTCAGTAGGTCAAGGTTACCTTGCCCACAGAAAGCTTGTCCAATCAATAACTAGAGAACACTTTGGCCTAGTCCTCAGATTTCGTGTGGAGGTTGATCATGACCAGTAGATCCCCGCTATTAATTTTGAGGACAGTAAATCAAAGGTCAAGGTCACTGTGACCTTCACAAAAAAGCTGGTCTACAGTCTTCAGATTTAGTAGTGTGGTTGATCATGTCCTGTAGATGAACCTGATTATTTCGAGGTCAGTAGGTCCAAGGTCAAGGTTGTATTTAGAAATCCATATTACATGAATAATTGGTTGCCATTAGTGGGGGCATACATGTTTCACATCTTGTTTTATACTGCTTTAAGGACTCGAACAGTTCTTATGTATAAAATTCCAAATGAATCAAGCTGGGTTTTATGCCCCCCCCCCCCTCCTCACTTTCAAAGAGGCGGATGTATATTGCTTTGCTTCTGTCTGTAGGTAGACAAAGTGGTTTACAATCAATAACTTCAGAATGCACTAGCTCAAAGGTCAAGCTCAAGGTGACATTGAACAGCAAAACCGTTCCCTGTCAGTGAAAATGGGTTGGTCATGACCAGTAGATGAGTGCTATTGTTTTTTGGGTCACCAGGTCAAAGGTCACTGCCACTTTGACATTGCACAGCAAAATGGTGTCCAATCAATAACGGGGAATTTTTGGGCCTAGACTTCTCAGTCTTGATAGACCAGAAGGTCATATTCAGTAGATGACCCTTATTGATTTTTGGGTCAAAGGTCAATGTCACTGTTACATTGAACAGCAAAATGGTTCCTGATCATTATCTGGAGAATGCTTGGGCCAAGGTTCCTCAGACTTGGTAGGCATTTTGTTCATGACCAACAGATGACCTTATTTTTTTGGAGTATATCTACAGTACAATATGACAAGGTTGAAGGAAGAGGCCACAGTGACCTAGAATACCAAAATGATTTTGGATCAATAGAGAATGCGTGTGCCTAGCCCATTTAAATTTGATTTGCAAGTAGGTGATGACCAGTACAAACCTATTTTTTTGGCTTTTTGTCCAGGAACACACCTCCTGAGTCACAGTCTGCCCTTCATTCATAACATAGCCATCACTGGTTAACTACCATTAGCAACAAAGTGCTTCTGAGGGAGGCTCAGGAGGGGGAAAGTGAATATGTTTTACAGACATCTCTGGTTTAGGCAAGCACTACAATAAAAAGGTTCTTGTTAGTCAAGGGGTCTTCATTTCAATTAAGTTATTAAGTTAAATACCAGTACAAGACCTCTGTAAGACCTGGTCAACTGCTTGGCAGAAGGGCAAGAATTCATCTGCCTAATTCAGTGACAGGTTTAGAACTTCTGAAAGCTCCTGGACTTCAACAGCAGAGGCAGCCATTCTTCTATGGTTATCTGATTTGAATTAAGCCAAGACGGACAATGTTACATCTACAGTATTATAAGTTGCAGGACTGCAGGTCACGGAGCAAGGGGTTTGTACAAGATGAATATTCAGTTTTAAAAAACTGCAAGGCCAATGACTTTTGTCTGAATGAATATTGGAACTCCATGTACACTACTACACAAACTGATAAAAATTAATACTCTTTCAGGATCACTTTTGAACATGTGTCACTATGCACTGAAACAACAAGAAGTGAATCAAATATAGAAGTGGTCTAAATATAAGACAAAATATAGATAACACATCTTTTATTAACTAATCGTCATCTATAACCTCTGTGTCATCAACATTCAACTGAGACATACCAGGTTTAGAAATCATATCTATTAACATGTGTTTTGGAACTTCTGACCCCCTTACTTTTAACGTGTAACACGCCAATTCTACTTTACGCAGACTCTGCCGCAATGTGTACAGTTTCCTGTACACTTCCCTGTTTGCATTTCCTAAGGAGGCATATGCAGCTTCAACATCTTGAAGAAATTTACAGATCTCAAATGGTCTCTCGAAGTCACCAGAGCTGACCGAGTTTATGGCACGACGCATCATCTCTCCCGTCAGATCGGCAACACCCAGAATATACTCACTTGGAGGAACAAGTACAACTTCGCAAACTTCTGAACTAGTTTTTTCAACTTTATCAGAAACCCCTTTGGCTGAGTCAGAATGTTCCATTGGTCCTGTAACATTTTCACTGGAAATAGTTTCCCCATTGGAGTTAATATTTGCTTCATTTTTGTTGAAAGTTAGTCGAGTCTGTACCTCAGCAAGTGGCAAGAGTCTGTTTTCCTTTAAAAACACACTGAATGTAAGTGCTTCAATGTACTCTTGTAAACCTAAAAGCAATAAATTGTAATTTAGAAAAATGTATTCTCCTGACTTGATTTCAACTGGAAAGTGATGTTTCTTGCTTTTATTTTATCCTTACAGTTTTACTCCATATTCACAATCACCTAATTTAAAAAAAAATCCATCATGGCCAGGATTGTTTACAGATAAACTTTCCGAGACATAATCTGACTGTGCTCAATTTGTATTTGACAGAAATCTTAACAAATGAAAGTTTAACATTAGTTTTGATTACAGTCATTTTCGAACAGGCCAGACCAAAGATCAAAAAGCAATTTTCTCATTTGCAGTCAGATGTGCTATCAATGAGGCAAAAGTAATGGCAAAAACCCTAGAATGAGTATGTAAGCCAGTCAGAGTTGACAGATACACAACCTTTCAGTTCAAACAATACAATTTTTATTCTTGAGCTTAAGATTAGAGAATTTATTTCAATTTTGAGTTAAATGCAAAGTTATAAGGTTGTCTAACCTGGTGAGTAAGCTTTTAAAAACTGGAATGGATCAGTTTTCACCAACTCTTTCGCAACTTCCCTGAATTTTGTGTTCTCCAATGCTGAAAGTTTGTCCTCTGCCTGCTGTAAAATTTCTTTATTCTCTGAAGGACTGGAAACACAAGAAAGAACACAGCGATTAAATACAGTAAAGCTAGTAAGAGCAGTCAAAAAGTGGTCTTGATAAAGGATTGGTCAAACAGCGGACCTTTTTTTTTTTGTTTTAAATCTTAGACTTTGGTTCCTTAAAACTGTTGACTTTTGCATGATTTGAAAATAAGTGCAATAGTGTTAAAAGCAGATATGTATAAAAGTACTGAAAAAATTGAGATTCATTCTATATTTAACACTTAACGACTGGGTGCATGGGTTTACAGTAACAATTCTGAATCTTGTAGACTGGCTTACAAAACAAATATGCAGTCTGATTAAAATCATAAACTCAAAATTGCCACATTCGGGGAGATTGTGAACTTCAGTCAGAATGAATAAACATGGTTTTTGAGTATTCAGATTAAAGCTTTTATTTTTTCTTTCTAGTAGGTTACATATTATCAATGACAAAAACATACTTATCTCATAATTAATCCTAGGCTCAGAAAGTTTGTAATACAATGTACAAATAAATATTCTTAAACAATTTGATTTACTTTAACTGTGGTTCAAGTTTTACATACCATACCAGTGTACTACACAAATCTGTATATACCATGCAAAATGGGAACCATCAACAAAGAGACAGGAATCAATTAGTTACTGCCGGTTCTCACCCTGACCCCCAGCTAGGGGAACTGAGACAATATAAGTTTTAACTATCCTTGCCAAATATACACTAATCCTCTAATTGATTCAAGGTCACTGCTACCAACCATTACCATTTATCAGAAAGTTCGCAGCTTCTTAATTCATGTAATAAGAGTGGAGATCTAGTACAAGTGCTTCCCAGGAACCTTAGTTCTGTAAACTGCCTGTCTGAAATGAGTTTCACAGTTACCACATGTTAAACTCATTTCAACAAAATGAAACAAACTGGCTGGTATCAGGCAGTAAAACCTCTGTCCTAGCAAATCAAGCCTCCATAATGTAACCACTGAGCTTTAAATGTCTTTTTCAGAAAATCTGATTTATAACTATGCTGAGAAATAACTAGGCCTTGCCCCAGCATTAGCCCAATACTGTTCTTCAGTAAGAGGAAGGTGAAATTTACCTGTTAACTCTATGCAGCAAAAAGATTGCTCGTTTACTTTCAATGGTGATGTCTCTACTCAGTTTTACAATCCTTTCATATTTGTCATGGCGTTCATCAAGCTCTGTTTGAAAGTATCTAAACATCTTGATCACTGGAGAGCTTTCATCAATGATTTCTTGTGCCTCTTCCTCATGTTCATTCCCATCTCCTCTGGCTGAAAAATACATAGGTATGACAGTTACAATACCGAGTCATAATTATTTAAAATAATTTAAAGAAATATTGAGCTAATTTTGTGTCTGGTCATAACACCACTCTCATTCTTAAGACCAAAAACAATAGATAACTGTTGCTAGATTCTAATCATACCTTTAAGCCCAACTTATTTCTCAACTAAAGAAGAAAAATTAACAAACCAAAAGAGAATTTATCTGTTAAACTACATAAAAAGATTAGTGCTTAAAGTTCTATTTATACTCTTGTTTCAAACACTCTACCTTGATACGATGTCACAGTGACAGAAATTGACATAACTCTGTACAACAGTTTTTTGTATGAGTGGTGATCATAGAGGAGGTTAACCTAGAAAAGGTTGGAGGGAACAGGGTAACTGAAAAATATAGGAAGATGCCCATTCCAGAGACCCTCCTAGTTCTTTTACATTATCATTTAGCACTAGGGATGGCAACGAGTAAATGGTTAATCGAGGACTTGATCGAACGTCCAAGTATTGGTTAACAAAATTGATAATCCGTTACTTGGAAAAATGTATCACTTCATTTATTTTCATTATGATTCGTAATTGTTTAGTGCATCAGAATAATTGAAGATTTCAGAGATACAGGCTACATGTATTTGCAATATAAATGCATCAGTAACTGTTAAATGTAATCAAAACATCCTTGCACATGTGCAAAGATTATATCTTAAATTGACAATGTTTAATAACAAGGCAATCAACAGTTTGACATGTGTATGTAATAAACAGCTGTGTCGCTTATATAATTCGCATATTTGGTAAAATGGTTGGTTTAATGAATAAAAATTAAATTTGGCATGCTATTTGATATTTAACTGTTGAAAATACGCTTCTTTAAAAAACTTCCATAACCATAGCTTTTTCCAGTGGGTTTGTCTGGGATTACGGAATCCTAGACTCGGAGGCTAGGATTACAGTTCCGTAACCGTAGCCACTGCCTTTTTTGTTTTGGCTTTTAAGTTAATTATTGATAGAATTTCAGGCTCCTGTTTTTATATTTATCTATCTATCAATACTGCCTAACGCCCCTCTAGGGTATGACTGGTGGGTAGTTAATTATTGATAGAATTTCACTCTCCTGTGTACTGTGCTTAAAGGCAATTAGACCAGAGGTTTAAATGCAGGAATTGTGGATCGAACTTGCGACCACTGGATAACGAAATCTTTTCACTGACCATATAGCAAAAAAAACCAAATAAATAAATAAACCAAAACAAAAAACACTGCGAGACCTAATAAATACACCTTAATATATATGTACTTAGTGTTTTACTCTTTACGGTAACGAACTTATACGAAGTAATTTTAGTTCGAATCTAGTCGACTACTTTATGTCGGAGTCTTTTGTACCGCAAATGGGGGTGAGTAACGCGTCGTACGACACAGGTCGATTTGAAAGAGACCGGTGAATACATTGGTCCGAATCCATTACATTTTGAAGAATATCCTCAGAAACAAGCCCTTGCCAGAGAGTGCGGCGAAAATAATTAGAGGCAAAGACATGTTTTACAAAAACTTCCATCAAAACAATTCTTTTCAGACAGAAAAACCTTTTCGGTTTCTTTTCCTTCTTTCGGACATGCTGTAAAGTTCTAATTAAGCACAATGAGTAAAATGGCACGGTGGAATATCTGTGCGAATACACTGAACAGTGTACATGGCAATCTCCTCGCAGTGATCTCCCCTTCTTTCGTGGTATGAAACCACCAATTCAGCTCAAAAAAATGGTACCCGCATAATGGCGGCTAGAAATAGTTCTCAGTTTTCTTGGCTATTTTTAACATTTTTGCCCTAATCTGTGTATTTTTTTTGCTGGAATCATTTTGTTTGACTATTTCTGATAGTGTAGTAGCAATTTTATGCTCATATGCATTCAGAATAGAATTCACAATGTGAAATTGTTTCACATACCCCAATCTGAAAATTAGCTCAGATTTTTTGTTAATTTTATGGGTAAGTTTACATGAGCAGAAATATCTTTCTTGTTTGAAACACAACCCCCACTTTTCTTGCTATTTTTCATGAGTACAGATATAGATCTACAAGAATACGTAAGTTAAAGCTATTTAAAAAAGGTTTTGCTATGTTTTACAGCCCTGTGAACTTTATGAATTTTATATAGAATAAAGAAGGAATCTATTTGGTGGTTTCACACCTCTGAAAGTATGAAAGGGAAGTAACCGCTGTGTGGAGTTTGTGTACATGGTCTTCGGGAACAAAAAAGAGAGTTTGCTCCACAGCATCAATATCTCTATGCAAACAGCAAATCAACCGATTAACAGGAGAATCACTGTCTATCAAATCACAAACTTTGTTTGGGTACACGTACAACATATTAAGCTGTTCCCGTGCCATTTTGCGCTCATTGACGTTTGGCGTCGCACACCCATTCTTCGAAATTGAATGGCCCATTTTACATTGGCAACAGTTTAAACTATAGTCAGGGCATAAGTTTACCGAATTCGGACACGCTGATATGTTTTAGAATAGTTAGAAATAATAAACTGGTAATCATAGAAGGTGTCAGGTGATAATACTTATCTAAATTACCTAGCTATTTTTGAGATTTCAGTAAACATATTTTCACCAGCCATTCTGATAAAGAACGTGGTAGCTCCGTGTTTTTGAGTTCTCAAAAATACGATGACTATTTTTCAGAGACGGGGCAGTATTATATGGCGATTTCTTCGTTTGAGAGCACCCAACTCTGCAGCTTTTTTCTTTGTAATGGTTGGACCGATTTTAATGCAGTTGCTTTCGCTGGAAAGAAGATTCTACTAGCAACCATATCTAGTATACCGTATGACTGTGTATTGTACTGATCAATCGTGGTAGCTCCGTATTTTTGAGTTCTGAAAAACACGGAGCGAATATTTTCAACGTTAAATGTAACGTATATGTCTTATACAAGCATACGAGGCTATTGAGGAACCGACCCGTTGCTAATATATCCACGTAAAAAATGCAAAATGATTAAATATGTGTTTTTGGTAGTGTGTGGGCTGGAATTCTGGAACTGGAATTATGTTTTAAGAACCTTTTGCTTTTTCGATTTTTTTACGTATAAGCGCGCTAAATTGAAGAGCCGATTCCGGCGCAAACTTTTCTCTGCCGAGCAATTTTCGGACATTCTCTTAAGAAATGTGCAGAAATGTTAGTCATTCCATAATAATATCAAACAGGGAGCTGAAAGGAAAGAATCGTGTCCATATCATTATCCAGAAAAGCGAATTCTGGGGCGGAGAGGCAATGTTATACTAGTGATTTCCCGTCTTTGCAAGCACTCAGTTCTGCTGGCTCTTTGCCGGTAATGACTTGCCCGATTTCAAAGCGAATAGTCTCCTACAAAAGTTGACCGTACAAGCAATCGTTTGAGGCATTCCGCATGAATGCACGTCTAGCAGATCAAGCGTGGTAGCTCCGTGTTTTTGAGTTCTCAAAAACACGAAGACTATTTTACAGAGACGGGGCGGTATTATATGGGCGATTTCCTTCGTTTGAGAGCACCCACTTCTGCAGCTTATTTCTTCGTAATGCCTTGACCGATTTTAATGCAGTCGCTTTCGTTGGAAAGTTGACCCTACATGCAATCATATCTGGTATACCGTATGACTGTGGGATGTACTGATCAGCCGTGGTAGCTCCGTGTTTTTGTCTTCTAAAAATACGAAGCTAATATTTTCAACGTAAATGTAATGTATATGCCTTATACAAGCATACGAGACTATTGAGGAGCCGACACGTGGCTAATATATAAACGTTTAACAATGCAAAATGATTAAATAGGTGCTTTGGGTAGAGTGTGGGCTGGAATTCTGGAACTGGAATTATGTTTTAAGAACCTTTTGCTTTTTCTATTCTTTTACGTATAAGCGCGCTAAATTGAAGAGCCGATTCCAGTCGCAAACTTTTCTCTGCGGAGTAATTTTTGAATTTCAGAAATGTGCAGAAACGTTAGTCATTCCATAAGAATATCAAACAGGGAGCTGAAAGGAAAGAATCGTGTCCATATCATTATCCAGAAAAGCGAATTCTGGGGCGGAGAGGCAATGTTATACTAGTGATTTCCCGTCTTTGCAAGCACTCAGTTCTGCTGGCCCTATGCCGGTAATGAGTGGACCGATTTCATAGCGAATAGTCTCTTATAAAAGTTGACTCTACAAGCAATCGTTTGAGACCTTTTGCATGAGTGTATATGTAGCAGGTCAGGCGTGGTAACTCCGTGGTCTTGAGTTCTCAAAAAACACGAAGACTGTTTTACAGAGATGGGGCGATTTTCTTCGTTTCAGAGCTAATAATTGTCGGTGGAGTGTAGTTTGTTGGTCGTATGTCTGTAAGTTGTACTGATCAGCCGTGGAAGCTCCGTGTTTTTAAGTTTTCAACATTTTAACATCAAGTCACAAACTTACTTTATTTGCTCCTGAAAATGCTACCTTTGCCGATTTCTGGAAGGGATCAATCATGAGAAACAATATCATTCAGGTTTTGACATTGTATGACCAATCAACATTTCCGGTATATCGTTTCGAATGAGATCGTCCCACTTGGTATTTTTATTACAGTATCTCGACATTTTCTGTTTATTTTAAAACGACAAAAATAGCTAAGAATTGCCCGGCACACTTATGCTTTCTTTCAATTTGTTCTTCAATATATGGATTGTTTTCAGGTAAAATGATTTTCAGAACTACCTTTCATTTTTTTTACCAATCAGACAGCTTTGTCATCTAACCCTGCACAAAATTGACTGGTTCCCGACAACACTGATATTGTGATGTATAACTTATACAATAAAAGCTTCTCTATTTAAGATGCTCCGGCTTGGCCGAAAAACGTTTTTAGGATAAACATGGAAATCAAAAACCTATCAAAGACGAGATTATATGCAAACGTCACAGAAACTCATGGCGGGAAAGTTAGACCTCACTATATATCTTTTGCAAATATCTCAAAAACTATGCGAGTCTGATAAAATAAATTGCATTAATTTTGTTATTTTGAGCGTGATGTACAAAATGATTTATCACGATTCAAAATAGGACAAGAAATTAAAAAGAATTGTTCAGTCAAGGCAACGCATTATTTGGATTATAAATCTGGTCAGTACATCCATCTGCAATCATTTTATTTTTAATTCAATTTATTTGTTTAATTTTGTAAACGGATTTTTGCCGAGCGGAACAGGGTCGTGCTCTAAAACATGCGACTCACAGAGGAGGTAACCGCCAAATGTCAACATGAAACGTTTCAGAAGTTATTTTATGAAAGGTTTGAGACAGTGTTTAAGAAAGACTAGTTACGAAAAAACAGGTGATAAAAGCAAAACACACAATGAGTTATCAGAAAATGTGTACACTTTGTAGACTTATAGTAGACGCTTTAACTGAATTATGCAAAAACTTGAATTTCTGCTCGATTTTAAAAATTTCGGTGCCATTACTTATATCTTTATGTCTATATGTCTATATGTAAGTACTTACTAAACATTGTTGATTATTGTGTTTGAGTTAATGTTCTACAGTGCTTCAGCGAGTAGCATGGTGTACCCTGTCCTTTTTTTATTGACACCTGCCCTTTTGTCGTGCACCTTGTTGGTTTCATGCTTTCTCCTATAGCACTGCCCGATTGTTTACCAGTATAATGTTCACAATACTTACAATTAGCATGATGACTGTATTTGAGTAAATATTTTCTTGGCCTGAAATGGTCATGGCGTTACTAGTCACAGTATGTTGCAATTGTTTTTTTTTGTTGTTGGATTTTTGTTGTTGTTGTTGTTTGTTGTTTTTTTACAGTTTCTGGAGACTATCACTGTTTGTAAACACTGGTAAAATATGTGAAAGACAGTCATGATGTTCATTAAATATCTTTTTTAAATATCTCATTCCAGTTAATTAAAGAAGTCTGCAGTAAAAGGCATTATAGAAATGGTGGTTACTGGAGATTACTGTGAAAGGAAATTATACAACAGACAGTATTATATATTTGCTAGTGAAATGTACAAATATTGACATAAAACCTTCAGAATTGTTCAGGCTGACATTTGTCTTCCTCGTTATTAATAAATATATGGAATCTTATCATATTTTAGCTAAAGAAAACTTTTGCCAGGAAGCAAAGGGGGGAAAGACTGGAAGTGGGCCAGAACCTTTGCCTCCTACTCCAGCAGAGGAGGCTTTAGTTGAGATATGTGGTAACCAGCCAGTATCAAGGGGCCTCAATGGCTTTGACTGTGATGTTTTATTCTTGCATATAAAACAGTTATTAACCTTGCAAGCCTATAAGTTTACCGCTTTGTTGTCATGTAACATTCTTTTATATATGCAATTAAGTACAATATTTTATCAATTTCTGTAAGTCTAATTGCTGTATTTTCGGTCATGCTGTAGTGCATGGTAATTTGCATTACACAGTCATCAGTGGAAACTTAGTATTAAAGTTACAGTTCTTGATAAAAATACACACTTCTGGAACTAAAAACATTTGTATTTACATGACAGATTGTTACATGGTGAATGTTGCATTGCTCAACAAGCATGATTTTAACTTAAGATCTGTATGGCTGCATAAATTGAACTAAATTCCTATTAATACAGAAGGTAGTAAATCCTTGAATTTGTGTTGGTATGTTTTTACTATTTACATGTTAAACAGATCTTATAATCATAGTCAATTTTAGGGAAAATTATGTTCCTTGTTCAGTATGATGGTCTAAAGGGCTACTGAATTACTATGATAATGTTTTATTTAAAACTTTTTTTTCTACTTTCTTAGGTTGTCGGCAGTAATTGTTTTATCATTCTATGTACCCCTTGAACGCTATTACATTATTAAAGATTATGGATTTCCATTCTGAAAGGTATTTCAATGAATTGATAATTATTATAAGCTCATAATTATATGAAAGAAATTGCCCCTGACGTAGACCTCTTCAGAAAACAATATAGTTATGTAATCATTCATCAACACTAAATTTATGAATTGCAGGGCTAAGTGATTTAATTAAAATACAGTTAAATGCTTCTATTAAAAACAGCTTTAAAAGTTCTTGTCTGTTTGTACTTGTGGTGATGAAAATAGATTTTTATGTATAAAAAAATGTTAAAATACTGATGTGAGGAGATCTTTTTTCTTTTTTTAATTTTCTTTTAATTTTTCCTCTTCATAAAGGTTGATTAACTGTACAACAACATGTTATATGTAAGCATTACCATTGTACCTTAAAAATGGCTGATAACTTTTATTTAATTGCTTTAATAAGATGATAAATCACATGTAGGAAAGAATTAATTCTATGTAACAAATCCTTATGTATGCTATTTTTTTATACATGGGATGGAAGTGGGGCAGGGAAACTTAAGTTTTTTAACTGTAGGAAAATATTGTCTTCTATATTGTTTAGATTACAAAGAATATGACTGTAGTTAGTGTTGGAACTGAAATTTCAGAACATATGTTCAGCATTGACTATAGGATTTCACTGTATGCTTATGTATGAAAATGCATTTAAATCAAAAACATATTACACACTGTTATTTGATGTAAGCATATATTTAATCAAGTATACAGAGCAATTTAATTTACAGCAGATTTATATTTTTACACTAGAAAAAAAGATATTGAAGTTAAATGCTTTCTTGTTGAATTCAAATTTAGTAACATAAATTTCTTAAAAGTAAAAAAAAAAAAACGATTTAAAACTTGGGAAAATAATTTTGAACAAGATTTTCTCTTACAACATTGCCATCTGCATAAGGTAAATTTTCAGAATTTCTTGGTTATTCTCAACAATTATGTCTACACTGTTGATGATATCTCAACTTAAAATTTCACTGTTGTGCAAAACTGCACAAGCAGACGTACTGAGGACATTTTTTCAGGTTCATTCCTCTGTTCTCCATTTACTACCTGCATTTTTCAGGTCCATTCCTCTGTTCTCCATTCACTACCTGCATTTTTCAGGTCTATTCCTCTGTTCTCCATTCTCTACCTGCATTTTTCAGGTCCATTCCTCTGTTCTCCATTCTCTACCTGCATTTTTCAGGTCCATTCCTCTGTTCTCCATTCACTACCTGCATTGTTCAGGTCTATTTCTCCCTTCTTCATTCACTACCTGCATTTTTCAGGTCCCTTCCTCTGTTCTCCATTCACTACCTGCATTTTTCAAGTCCATTTCTCCCTTCTTCATTCACTACCTGCATTTTTCAGGTCCATTCCTCTGTTCTCCATTCACTACCTGCATTTTTCAGGTCTATTTCTCCCTTCTTCATTCACTGCCGGCATTTTTCAGGTCCATTCCTCTGTTCTCCATTCACTGCTTGCATTTTTCAGGTCCATTCCTCTGTTTTCCATTCACTGCCTGCATTTTTTCAGGTCAATTCCTCTGTTCTCCATTCGCTGCCTGCATTTTTCAGGTCCATTCCTCTGTTCTTCATTCACTACCTGCATTTTTCAGGTCCATTTCTCCCTTCTTCATTCACTGCCTGCATTTTTCAGGTCCATTCCTCTGTTTTCCATTCACTGCCTGCATTTTTTCAGGTCAATTCCTCTGTTCTCCATTCGCTGCCTGCATTTTTCAGGTCCATTCCTCTGTTCTTCATTCACTACCTGCATTTTTCAGGTCCATTTCTCCCTTCTTCATTCACTGCCTGCATTTTTCAGGTCAATTCCTCTGTTCTTCATACGGTGCATGTATATATTTTAAGTGTTTACATGAAAAGTAGTTTTTTTTAAATTGTTTATTTTTTTAAGTCAAAAATAGAAACAAACAAAAAGAAGATAATGAAAACATGCTACAACTGAATTTTTTTTATACATTTACCTCTTGACACTGTAACAACGGAAAAGAAGTAAACACATCATGCTCGAAAAGTTTGAGCTTATTTCAATGTTTTTCAACCAGTCAAGTACTGAATTGATATTTACCCTTAGCCTGCTTCGTATCTTATAAAGACTTGTCCATCTTTCAATTTGGACAGTTCCATTAATTGTTTCCGCGGATGCTTACTGAAAATTTACAGACTAAAAGGCAAATAGCGCAGACCATGATCAGACTGCACGGATGTGCAGGCTGATCTTGGTCTGCACTGGACGCACAGGCAAACGAAAGTCCCACCAATAGGGTAAGGGGTAAATAATATTTTAGAATTTTTCACCAAAAAAAATCAGCTTGAATGGACTCTTCTGGTTAAGTACTGATTTTTAGGAGACAATTTGAATATATTTATTTCTGTTTTAATATATGAGTACATGTAGAGAAAATAAACTTTGAAATTGTCTTTTTATGATTCTAGATCTTTTCTTCTGTGACTTATTATATAGCTTGCTTTGAATTTTTGGATTGAGAAAAAGTGTCATTACTACCATTTTGAAATTGATCACACAGGGCAGATCTTCTGAAAACTCTGCCGACCCTGTCCAAGCAGCTTGTAATGAACCTGAAGTAACAGCACATATGTATAAGCAGGCTTTATTTCAGTCTTGCAGTTTATTAAACAGTTTCAATGTTTGAAGAAGTGAGACTCTTATAGGTTTGATAGTTGTAAAAATGTGTGCTTCCTCAGGCTAGTCAGATAATGGCTAGTGCAATTTTTGTTTTGTTTTTGTTTTGGAGGCTTTTCTGAACTATTTCTTCTTGATAGAGTTGTAGATGTTTTTGGTATTTTCTCAAAACTGTCGTCCAGTTTCTTTATTTTAAAATATAGGTGCTATATACCTTATAGTAGTTAAGTGCCTGTTAAGGGGACATCAGTGGTATGGCAAATTACATGAGTTACAGTTGTGCAACTTTCACAGTACACTGCTATACAGGAGTTTAATCTCTCATAAGATACATAACAGATTGTTCTTTTTCTTAATTTGAATAGAAGAGGATTAGGCTATAAGATTCTTGTAATTAATGTAAAATCAAATGGTAACAGCTATATTTGATGGCATGTAGAGTGTCAATGATTTAACAAAGTGGTCTATAGGAAGACCATTTACAACCGTCCAACCTGTGAGAAAAAAATTCATTTTCTGTTTTCTGCAGTCAGTGGAAAATGTGCAAAATTTCAAGCAAGCGGGGTTTTGTTGGTCTGTTTGCTAAAATGTAGTGTAGAAGTGTATCAAATTTAAAAGAGATTTTTCGTGTGTGTCAGTATTTTTAGGCTGTACTAAAAAGGCAAAATATACTTTAGTTGTAAGAAACCTGTCTCACGACAAACAACATTTCTATCTAAATATAATGACAGTTTTTTTCAGAAATTTCTAAGGTAGAGCTTTCAGGGGCTCACATTTGTCATAACAAGCAATTTTACAGTACGTCTCTTGTTCGTGGACTAGGTTTCTTTGGCAATATCACTCACAAGTTTGTCTGTCGATTTTAATCATTAATAAATAAGCAACGTTGTGTTTAACAAAGAAAACATGTTGTATATAAGATTTTGGTAGTTTTTTTAAAATTATTTTTGTACATTTATATGAAGATGTAAAAGTAACAGAATTGAAATTTCACATTTAAGACACAGAGATTGGAATACATTTAGAGATCAGTGTCATATTTGTGACCAGTTCAAAATACGAAGAGCCTCAATGGTGTCTTTCTTTTTATCAGCACACCTGACAGCTTTGTGACTGCTTTGTGATCATTGTGATCTTTTGTGACTGACTGATGTTCATCGTGCGTGCGTGCTTGCATGCATGCGTGCATGTATACGTCCGTCAACAATTTATTGTCTGCGCAGTAGAAGTTTCGTTTTTGATTTGCTTTGAACCAGACTTGAACAGAACTTGTATCACTGGTAGATCTCGGTTCTTTTTCTGAAGAGGCGTGATCCCGTCATGCTTTCCAGAGTTATGGCCCCTGAAAGGTCCAAAACAGGCATATTTTGCCTTGTCTGCATGATAGGTGTTTTAATTTTTATTAGATTTGAACTATATTTGCACTTAACATGTATCACCAGTAGATCCTGGTTCCTGTCTTGAAACGGCCTGATCCTTTTTTGTATAAACTTACACAGGAAAAACCTTTTTTCATTCAGATTTCACAAGGCCTTGAGTTAAGATTTTTCTTGTGTAATGTGGCCTAGAGGACCTCAACCAAGTTTGTTCAGACCATGGCTCTTGGGTCAAAATTTTCCCACGCTATGGGTCGCATGAAAAAAAGCAGAAACCCTAAGGTTTTAGTTGACCAATAATTTACATATATGGTATGTAGGTAACTTGCCAGTACCTCTATACTTGGGCAGTGTTTGAATTCACTAGGGTCAAGGTAATTGAGGCTAGATTTTTCTACTTCACATTGTAGAACCGTCACTGTTGACCAATGTATTAAATATTCGATATGTATTTGGACCTCTACCCCTAAGTAGGGTATGAGGTTACCAGGTTAATTTCAAGGTCACGGAGGCTAAAAATTGATTTTTCTACTTTACATTTTATAAATCTCATTTATTGACCAATATCTTTGTAAAACATAGTGGCAAAATATAAAATATTTTTACTATCTAGTTTTGGAGAAATTAATAACTGAAATCACAGATACCCAATTTTCATCAATTTACCATGTTAAAAAAGCTATGTTACAATGGAAATATATCTATATCTTAAACGAAAGAAACTGAATCTAAATATTATAAAAGTTACTGTTGTAAAACCAAAACAATGTAAAACTGCCAAAACTAGAGAAAACGTATTGGCTTAAGTGGGGGTTGAATCCTTGTCCTTCAGAGAAAATATCTCAATCCTACACAATTTAATGGAATTGAATACTCTTCAGGGTGGAGGTATGATATTAAGAATGTATTACCTTAAAAAGATTATCATAATTTTGTTGTTTTGGTCTTGTCATTTAAAGCAATGATCATATTTTTGTTGTTGTAGTTCCGTCATTTAAAGGAACTATTATAATTTTGTTCTGTTGGTTTCGGAATTTTCGTTGTTGTAGTTCGATCATTTAAAGCATTTATTTTGATGTTTTTGTAGCTCGGTCATGATTTCTTCGCTGTATATCTGTTGCATCTGTTGTTTAGTGAGCGTGCGTTGTCTTCATGTGAGAATGAACGAGAGAGGCGTCCGGTACCTGTTTTTAAGGGACTGTTACCTGTCCTTGGTGTGGCACGCCTTAATTCTTTTTCGCCGTTCTATGGTTTCTGTTAGTCGTCTGTCACTTAAGTCATTTTATTTTATCGGAATAAAAGTTGTTTTCGTTACTGTGCTACTATCACAATAAAGCCATCAGTTTAATCCAATTCTGCATTATTTCATTTCATTTATATACATAAAGCAAACCTTACCAACAAAATTCGTTTTAGCATTTAGCTATCAATTACGCTTTGCTACATTTATTGAAGGAAATTATCTATGACTTGTTACAATCTTTCACGAATGACAATTTCCAATGTACACTGGTGCTAAATATTTGTTGAACTTTAATTTACTGATAGTAACGTTTGCATTTTTTATCAATGGACATGAAACGGATTCATATATCGTACATTGTTTGAAATACGGTATCGTGTAAATGTTTTGTTGAAATGGATATGATAAGAGATCCTTTTTACATTTTAATATCACCATAAAGTAACTGACATTAAAGTATCACAGATTTCAAGACAAGGGAGTCAGTGGTAATGTTAACAAAAGACCAGAACAGAACAGAATGTTATGCATTTCGACTTAGACATACAAACGTTTCTCATTAGTAAATGCATCGAAAAACCAAGATCTCAGTTAACACATTAAGTAACAAGAAATATCTCTTTTCAAAAAGCTGGTCGAGGTAGGTTTGTAAGGATTATAGAAAAGGGTGTAATCGATTACGCTCTACTTCGAAGAGGAGCTACAATACCCTATTATGGTAACCCTACAGCATGAAGACTTTTAACGACATTAATTGTAACGGCTTGTACTGACTGTGCAAGAACATTTTAAAAAGATCACCAATATTTTGCTTAAACACAAATATAAAGTGTTATCCCTTAATCTCTCGGTTCCAATAAGAGTGCATATCATTATCAGTTGCACTTAGGATGTTTTCGATTCTATGACCAAATTTCTCCCAGTTTAACACAAGACATGCCCACGGACAGAATGTCGAGCCCGCTCGTCTTAATTCAAACCTGAACGTATAAGCTTCAGATCAAGGAATGTACATGGCACGAAGTCTCATGATGAACATTTGTGCCTAAAAACCTCAATTCATGTTATTTGAAAATTCCTCCATGCACGAAAAAGTTATGGCATGGACAAGTTTGGACGCACGCACGCACACACAAACACTGAACAGCCATTTTGACAACTATGTCGAGCTCAGCGCAAGCGGGCTCGACAAAAATCCTCTGACCACTAAGCAAGATACAGTGGTGACAAACAATTTTGACATTTTTATTTGACCTTTGACCTCTTGTGACCTTGACCTTCATTTTACGCAAGACAGCTCAACTCACCGTGGAGAATATTTGATATATAACTTATATATAGAAGTTATACTCACAAATGAATGTTTTAATTTGTTATTTGACCTTTGACCCTGAAGTAAGACCTTGACCTTTTACCACAGACACCTGAATTTTTCGCGCGACACTCCGCCTCACTATGGAAAACATTTGTCCAAAGTTATGTTAAAATCCCGCCACGCATGTAGGAGTTACGCTCTGGACACGAGTTTTGAGCCGACACTCCAAATGTGACCTTGACCTTTGAGCGGCCGTCCTGGGTTTTGTGTGTGACACACCACTCCATCATGGTGAACATTTGTATCAAATTATTTTGTAATCCTTCAAAGAATGAGCAAGATATAGACCGGACAAATCTAGACGGACGCAGGGACTGACGGACGCACATACACCAAACCGCCAAAAGTGAAAAGCAGCGACTAAGTCGACCTCACCACCAGCGGGCTCAACAATTTCAAAATCCTCTGACCACTAAGCATAATACTTCAAAGCATAAGCAAGATACAGCGCCAACAAACAAATTTTAATATTTTTATTTGACTTTTGACCTCTTGTGACCTTGACCTTGACCTTCATTTTGCGCGAGACAACTTAACTCAACATGGAGAACATTTGCGCTATGTTATATTAACATCCATCCATGTATATACAACTTATACTCGCAAATGAATGTTTTATTTTGTTATTTGACCTTTGACCCCTAAATGTGATCTTGACCTATGCCACAGACACCTGAATTTTTCAAATCCTATGACCACTAAGCATAATACTTCAAAGCATAAGCAAGATACAGCGCCAACAAACAAATTTTAATAATTTTATTTGACCTTTGACCTCTTGTGACCTTGACCTTCATTTTGCGCGAGACACCTCAACTCATCATGGAGAACATTTGTGCTAAGTGATATTAAAATCCATCTATGCATACAGAAGTTATACTCGCAAGTGAATGTTTTATTTTGTTATTTGACCTTTGACCCCTAAGTGTGACCTTGACATTTGCCACAGACACCTGAATTTTTCGCACGAGACTGTGCCTTACTATGGAGAATATTTGTCCCGAGTTATTTAATCCTTCCATGCATGTAGAAGTTACGCTCCGGACACGGGTTTTGCGCTGACCCCAAAGTGTGACCTTGACCTTTGAGCGGCGGACCTGGGTTTTGTGTGCGACACACCATCCCATCATGGTGAACATTTGTACCAAATTATTTTGTAATCCTTCAAAGAATGAGCAAGATATAGACCGGACAAATCCGGACGGACGCACAGACGAACGCACGGACGCACATACACCGAACTATACACCAAAAGTGGCGACTAAGTCGAACTCACCGCAAGCGGGCTCGACAAAAATCATTTTGAATGTTTCATTGTCAATCTCCAGTGCCTCCGTAAAGCGGAGGTTATACGAAAATTCGGAGGGTTACCATTCTGTCTTATGTTAAACGTCAGCCGTTTAGCCGGTCAGGTTAAACCGGCTCAGACGACTCCGATTCTCGAATCCTGATTGGTAAGATTTTAAAGATTGTTTTTTGGAACGCGTCCATATCAACGGAAAAAATAAATTTCAATATAGGCCTACTTTGTATGCCATTATATTATTTTATTAATTGAATGAAAATACGAGCATGTATATTAACGTGATATTCACAACCAAATCACTTTGTGCGGAGCTTGAAAGTCAACAAAGTTGTTGGATGGTTAAAATGGAAAGCTTGTTCTCCTTTTCCTATTAAAAACAATACATAAAAACGAATTGAAAGAAAACAAGAGTGTGCCAGACATTTCTTGGAATAGTTTTAAT
Organism: Cyclina sinensis; assembly: GCA_012932295.1. Lineage (NCBI taxonomy): Eukaryota > Metazoa > Mollusca > Bivalvia > Venerida > Veneridae > Cyclina > Cyclina sinensis. Next base: position 40,714,679 of record JAAONU010000011.1, read on the forward strand.
AAAAAAGAAAAAAAATGGCAGATTGTAAACATAAATGTCGCATTGACCGGGTTCGTCTCCTGGTATACCAGAAAAAACTGATTGATCATGTCATTAAAGTGTGAATATAATTGTTGTTCATGAGACTTCATAAAACAGAAAAAGGTAATCTCTTTAAAAGCTATTGAAATGAGACTTTGGCTTGTTACTACAATGAAAAACTGTAGAACCTGATTAAAGAAGCGTTTAACCTACAGGGGGGATAGTACAGTATGGGGATGGTGTTTTATGATTGATTGTAACCTAAAATGAAGACACAAGGATGAACCGTGTATATCAGGTAGTACCATTGTCAATGATATACATGGTTTATGCTTGTTTCTTCATTTAAGGTCACAGTCAGTCATAAAACACCATCCCCATACTGTGCTAATCCCCACCCCAACAGTGGTTTAACATAAAGCATTTTTTTCAGTCGCCATAATTGCTCAGTCAGTTTAAAAAAGCGTTATATTTACTTCTTAGCCGTGCGAGCCGAAGAAAGAAGCACAACTGCTGAGCTCTCTCTCTGGACTCAATCATTTTACCACTGCTAAACACCTTATTATTAGACGTTCACTTCAGCTTTCACACTGTAGTCATGTAAAACAGCCAAAAGTGGCTAAGACAGTTAACACTGTACAGTTCATACTTAAATTGTGAATAAAACAATGAACATTTTTGAAAGAAAAACAAAAAAACAACAAAAAACAAGAACTGGCACTGTAAGATGACAATGCTCCCGAAGTGGTGCTTTGACTTTGGGCTGAAGACCAGTCATTCAAGGGTCAAGGTCAAATAGATATAGGTCAATGGGAAGGTCTTGTCCACAGGGGTGTTGTGTCCAAGTATGAAGTAAATCGACTTTTAAATAAAGAGGTTATGGCTAATGTTAAAGTTTTTGGACAATTGGATCTTCAAGCTGAAGATCATTCAAGGGTCAAGGTCAAATAAATATAAGTCAGTGGGAAGGTCTTGTCCAAAGGGATGTTGTGACCAAGTATGAAGTAAATCCACGTGCTAATAAGGAAGTTCTGGTCAATGTTAAAGTTTTTGGACAATTGGATCTTCAAGGTGAAGGTCATTCAGGGGTCAAGGTCAAATAGATATAAGTTAGTGGGAAAGCCTTGTCCAAAGGGATTCTGTGTGCAAGTATGAAGTAAATCCACTTACTAATAAGGAAGTTATGGCCAATGTTAAAGTTTTCGGACTTACTGACGGACGGACAGTTAAAAAAATATATGCCTCCCTTCGGGGGCATAAAAACAAACTAACTTATCAGCCTATTCATGGTTTGCAAAATAAAAAAATGTGCAGTCAAAAGCTTAAAGTGTGAGGAAAATTTGCGAAAATATTACTTAAAGCAGAGACAAGATATACACACCATTGAGAAACAAATTATAAGGTAGAAAATATGACTTAATTTTAATTTCAAAAGAAATCAGTGGACATACAAGTTTTCAAAAGTGCAATGCTTCTTTAACACATTTAGCAAGGTTTAACCAACGTGCTTTTAATTTTGACAACATTAAATGATTAAACTTCTGAAAACTAGGCAATGAACATCTGAGTAGTAAATACTTGTACACTTTTGTTGTGGGCAACAAAATAAAATAAAACTCAGTGACGTTTTGATTACAAAATTTGCAAAGTATATTGTTTCTGTCAATATTGCTATATCTCTCTGATTATGTTTCTTAAGGTAGTCCTCTAGTGACGAATTTGAGTGTTCTGCGCAGATTTCGCGCATGAATGTTGTAAAATTGAAACTTGTTCTTAACGTTTTAGTTTTGATTAGAAAGGATAAAAGAAATTTCACTCATAAGGTCTTTCTGCGTTACCGCTTTTATTTTGCAAAATATTCGACAAAAAACGTCTGCTACTTTTTGTACGACTATGAGAGTTACCTCCCTTAAATCCAGACCGCTTTTCGGTTATCCGAAACTTGTAAACATTAAAAAAAAATTTGCATGTAAAACAACGAAAAAGACGTGAACAAATTGTTGATATGAGAAGAAAAAGGTGTAAACAACATTCAGCAGTACATGTACGTATAAACTTTATCATTTTTATTGAATTTCCTTGAATTTTAGAGCTGTTCCTGAAAACGAAAGTAGAGATTTGTAAAAACTGTGTCATATTTTGAAGTCTATTTGTATTATTTCCGTTTTTCATTTTTCATCTAGTTATGAGTTAACATTAATGGATTCAATTGCATACAAACTGGTTTTCTGCTTGCTACTCAAAGGAAATGCCCAAACTTTCAGCCCAAAACTGAACAGTTTATGCTAACAACATTAGTAATTTCTTTCAAGAGGTAAGAAAGGCAAATTATTTTTCATTTGCAAAGGTCTGCTTGTTTACTCCTTTGGGTCCATGTACCACACCAGTCAGTAACATGGTGCATATTAATGATGGATGCATATACTTTTACAGATGATTGGTTGATTTGTAAAAATTATGAATGATGATACCACACTGTCCACAGTTTGTGTTATTGTAGATGATAGCTTCCTGTTTAATAAAACTGAAAAATGCTGAATTCAAAAACATATTTTTGATTGAGTTGGACCTGTGATGAGTTACTTGAATGGTTTCAATTACTTCCACATAATCCAGATAATACACACAATTGTAGAGATTTTTGTTAATTAAGATTGAAATACTACAAATGTAATAGTTTCAAATTTATCTCTAACATTAACTCCTTATCTGTACAGAATTTTGAAGATTCATGAGCTCAACAAAGGTGTAAAAAATAATACCAAATGTAAAAAGCTCAAAATTTTAACACTGGCATCAGGTACCCTAAAATTTTTATTAAGCCTTGGTATACATACATGTATCGTTTATTCATGAAATGTTGAAAATTCACGCTTTTCCTATCATTCCAGCTGTAAATCTTTAAAATTTTAATGTGTAAAATGAAGGAACAAACTGCAAAACTTTATGTGCTGTTTGTGTAAAAGTTACATTGAGTCATTTTAAAATGTAGGACCTCAGATTAGATTGTCACAATGTATTTCATGCCCACTATCCCCCAAAGAAAAATAAAGAAACAAAGTTTGCAGATTATACAGTAAGTAGTTAATGTCATCGACAAATCAAACATGTATCTTACCTCTTTGCCTTTATATTTTAGATTAATTGGTACCAACTCTTCATTCAGATAGAAAAGTGAAGAAACATCAAGTGTATATTGAATTAACCACCCAAATAGCAATGATATGAACTTAGAGATGAACCTTTTAATCTTATGGATAACCGCCCTTTAACTGGTGTGGTAAGTACTTTTTTAGAAATATTATCTTTACAGAAGCTGCTTTTTCTCATTTTCATCAAGTTTTTGCCGATTTGTTTTACTTTGTTGGTAGATTTATTTCAGTATTAAATCTTGTAAGGGACTGTTAGTTGTACCCTTCTTGAGTCTTTCCTTAGAAAATTTCATGGAAAGTATGAATGTATATCACTTTCTAATTGATTTGAATGCAATCAGCTGGGGTTAAAACCAGGAACTCAGTGTAGGCCATCTTAATTTAAATTTGATTTTTTTATGTGAATGATCCAGACTATCAAAATAGTAATTGTTCCTTATCTGAGTTACCTTTAACACAAAATTTCAGGAGGAAAAATTGAGCAAAGCAATACAGAAAATGAGTAGGACTCATGACTTGTGGACATATTGCATTTTTTTCACAGTTATCTTGTCCCTAAAGGTTATTTTATGTGCATAAATATGTAATAGATATTTCTTCTGCAATTTTTTTTAATTAAACCCTTGATAAATAGTCAAAGCATTGTTAATAAAAGTATATTGCAGTGCCATAAAACAGAAGAACTTGGTACAGGCATAGATTTTACAACCCTGTCTAGATACATTTAATTTAGTTTGTCTTTTGTTTACAGGAAGAGGTTCTTCAAGTGCCCAGATGACTGCTGTTTAAGTTAGTGCTCAGATTGATCAACAACTAGCATTTTATACCAACACTTCTTTCCAGACAGGAATTCTGGATTACTTTGAACTGCGAATCTAAGGGATAAATGAAAATGAAAATTAAGTTTGAAACTTTTCAAAAGTTAAAGCTTATTCACATAGGTGACAATGTGATAACTTTTGACTATCTTCACTGTAAGCACTCTCTTGTACTTTTACAATGGGGATGAATAAAATGAAGAAGGAAAAAGGCTTAGACAAATTGATCTGAAGACATTTTACTGGAGCTGCTTTAGAGAATTTACTTCTTAAATGAACATTAAGGTCTAGTTAGGATAAGTACAATAGTTTATAAGAATTTAACTTGTACACAATAATGTGTAATCATGTTTAGTGCACTGATGACACAAGGTAAAAATTCTTATCAAGAGAAACTAAAGAATTAGCAGTATTTCTGCTATACAGTTACCTGTTATCCAGGGCAACCAATACTGACTCTTTAAAACAGAAACTATAAGACTTCAACTTTATATAGCTTAAAGATTTGAAATCTTTTTGGCAGCCTTCATGACAACTTGTTGTCAAAAACTGTTCTAGTGACTGCGTAGGCTATTGCTCACCTCTATTTGTGAAAGATTATTTGTTGAAATATGTATGAATTGATGAATGAATGTGTTATCTTAGTCTGGTCTGTTCATAAGGTATTAGACATGGTGAATGCTACAATCTTTGTTTGAAAATTAATTATGTTCAAGTACTTCCAAAGGGCCTATCATCTATATGAAAGTTGTAAATATGCATGTGAATTTAGGGTAAATGTACATCTGATTCTTTCATTTTCTTTCAACAATTTGCTTAAAAAAGTGATTTTTCTTAATTGTGGACTTTATAGGATACTAAATTGAAATTTGACATTAGATACCATTGTTAAATTTTTGTCATTTTTTAAATTATTTTTTGTCAGTTGGGTCTATACTGATAATTTCTCTTAATATTTTAGAAACTGAATACTCTTTATTATTAAATGATTTGAAGTTTTGTCAGTTTATGCTAAATTTCAGCCAGTTTCACTAGTAATCAATAGAATTTTTTGCATTTTATGGTATTTTATGCTTTTAAAAACAATTGAGTTGTTGATTGCAGAAATAATGATGTGACAATTTTAGTAAGAGTGAAGAATGAACACTAGAAATCCCAAAGTGGGTGGGGTAATTCTGCCTTGGTTTATAAACATTAGTTACAACATTATTTATTTCTTTTTGGTTACTGTGAGTTTGTAAGTCTTTCAATTACATGTACATTGGATTTGTGGGAATGTACAGTTGACAAGTTTGAAGTTAAACATAATAGAACATAGCTAAACTAAAGTGTCAAGATTTTGTGGAAGAAATATTGCAGTTGTTATTATATATTTTGTAAATGTGCAACATTGTAAGCATTATCTTATATTTTTAAGACATTTATTTCACATCCTAAAATATCTTATTACAAGCAATTACATTTTTATATGAAATGTTAAAATATTTCTTTATTGAACTTAAACACATTTCAAAATTTTAAACACTCAGTAACTGTTTAGAAATGAACCAGACTGAGTTCCAAATAGTGTGCTGATATCATATTCAGAGCTTTAAACAAACAAAATCTGTATTTTTTCACATTTTCAATTCAAATACTATATATTTTTATACTAAATTTAAACAATTTGAGTTTAACTTGAGTTATTTTTAACTATTTAAGATTGTAAGCTGAAAAAAAAAATTAGCAAGAGTGGGTGGGGTAATTCATTATCAGATTACTACAGAATTTATGCTTCACTTGGTATTTCTTGGCATTTTGTACTAGTTTTGTACAATGTTAATTTGTCAGCTATATACTTCTAATGTTTAACATGCATATCTTCTGTGGCATATTAAATTAACAACTATAATCACCAATGTGTTGTTTTAATTACAAATAAAGGGGGTGGGGTAAAATTTTGGTAAATAACTTTCTTAAATGATCACTGACATATTGTTTTTGTTTAAGTTTTTTGATTGCCTATACATCACCTACACAATATTGTCTTATCAGAAAAAGTTTGAAACTATTTCTATAGTTTTTTTTAATTTTTAGGAATTGGAATTGATCTTTAAAAAAATATAAAAAATTAAGTTTTGTTGAAATATTGAAATCATAAGAAAAAATATCATGGCATAAAAAGTATTTTTTTACATACATTTGCTCTCTCTGAACATATATTTATACAACTTTTAACTTTCTTGAACATTCTTCAAATTTATTTGGTTTCTGTGAGTAGAATTTTAAAAAGTATCAATTTCCGAGACAATTTTAGAAGGAAGCTTGAATAATTTTACACTATAAACTCAAACACATTTTGCGAAAAAGTTCAATCACTGACCTACCCTACTTTTATCATAAAACAACTTCAAAAAGGTTACTGTTAATAAAAAACAAGGTAAGAAAAAAAGTTTGAAACTCTGATATTCAGTAGAGGACTACCTTAAATATTATACCGTATGAGTTTATCTCACACTCCACGTGGTGACTTTCTTTTTCTGGAAAATCCGTTGTGAACAATTACACATTCGACCATATCTTCAAAAAAATAAACACAACCCCCCCACCCACCCCTTTAATTGACACTTTGCATTGCCAGTTTTCCCGTTTTCATTTCATAATTATTTCATTGCTTCGTGTTTAATGAATCTGATCGAAATCCTTTTCATTAAATATTTGATCGAAATGACTTCGAGTTCTTTGGCGTATTTTGTAAACTGAGAGCAAGGCTCGTTCCCGACGGAACCGGTCACCTTCGGTTGGTATTTCCCAATCCTCTATCAATGATAGATTATCATAATCTCAATCAGTAGTTTTCGTAATATACTATTCTGTAAATCATGAAGATACTGTTCAAAACAAAAGTCGATTTTATATCAACTCGAACTTTCTTACCCATACAAAGAATGAACTGTATTAATTAACATTTGGATCAAAGTACAGCCGTATGTTCGAATACTTAGCAGTACTACGATTGATTTATACGAATAAAGAAGAACAAACAAAACAAACAAACATAAAAACACATATTTTAGTTTTATTAACATTACCCCCCCCCCCCCCAAAAAAAAATAAATAAATAAATAAATAAATAAATAAAATAAAAAATATACAATATCTATAATTCGAAGGCATACTTTCGGTAAAAACAATAGACTTTTTTTTTTAAATCCGCAGAATATGATATTGAATGAAATGGAAAAAAACGAATTAACATTTACTTTAAAACACAAAAACTGAATAATGAAAAAAATCAATAAAATAATTATGTTAGTATTAAAATATATACGTATATTAGTATTTTCTCAAATAATATCAATATTGGTAATCTTAATAAATGCTGTAACAAAGTCTGTTCAGCGTGCTAAGTTCCAGATTGAAAAAAAGCTGGAACCAATGCTATACAAAAAAGCTATATTCATAAAAATACACGATATGATATTAAACAAACTGAAATAGACAGATAAAAAAATATTATAAAAAACTGACGTAAAATGCAGCAATAGTAATTGAAATTTAAGAACCACATTAGAAGCAAAAACTGTAGACAGTTATTTATACGTCTGCTACATTCAAGAAAACGCTTTATCGATTTCAGAAAATTGAAGAGAATTGTGAATTTTGAAAAGAAAGGGGTATTTGGTCCGATATAAGGCAGTCCGTAACAATATTGGTATAAAAAGCTTATCCGAAACGACAAAAAAGTTCCTTTAAGTCATTTCTGAAATCGTCGCCTGTGAAACAGTAAAAGAAACAGTTCAGACAATTGTTAAGAAAAAGAGTTATACGGCTTAGATGATGGAAAACTATGTTGCTTTTAAAGTCGTTCAGGATGATTGGAATAATGTTTATTCTGTTATAGGTATGAAGGCTGTAAATCAGTGTAGGCAAGATCGAAAAGCATTGAAGTACACCTATCCCGACACTCAGTTTTGTCAGTTTTGAGACAACCCCCTGTTTTCCGTGACCAGTAACACTCGACCTTTTCACCCACCACATTCTAACCACGACAACAATATTACATGCTATGATGATACAAAAAGGAAGTACACACAAAAGGTACAAAAACGAGATTTCGTCTATCATGTTATAAGCGTCAAAGTCAATGTCCTCGGAAAAGTAGCATAGTCGCGTATTGTCATCAAATTTCCATGCTAGTAAGTGTGGAAAATTTACTGCTGTTAGAAGCACAATACATGCAAGAAAAGCTATCTTAGCCCGTCTACCTGAGCCTTTAATTCGAAATGTGAAAGGGAAGCATAAACTTAAGACCCTTTCTATCGAAAGACAAACCACTGTCCAAGAAGACATTTGTGGTGCAAATGTAAAAAAGAAATACGTCAATGTACATCCAGCAGGAACCGCCATATTGATGTACACATAGTCTATTTCGTATATTAACTTATACAACAAAGTAAAAATATCACTTGCTGTTATAATTACAAAATATGTGGAACATGTGACTACACGGCATTTCTTTCCTACGCTCCAAACAATAAGAGACACCACATTACCCACAAGTCCCGCAATGCACTGAACTATCAGTACGTATGCAGCTATCCGTTCGAGAGTCGTGAAGAAGTCCAGATTTTCTACCAGATCTTCATATTCAAACCAGTCCAAGTAGTTGTCCCAGTTATAATAATAGTAAAAAGTTTGATTCCAGTCGTATGTCCAGTCTAGCGTAAAGTTATTCATTTTTGCTATGTAAAACTTATGTGGTTATTTTGGTGGCGACATCGGAACAGGATTTGCTGAAAAATAAGAAGTAATTGTTCACCCAGATTTAAAAAAAAAAACAATAATAATACCGCTGTTATTTTCTTTGAAATATTTTAATGTCATATTTTCACACAGATTTTCATTAAATATATTTACAGATGTGTTATGCTGTCTGGACATAGGTCGATGGTTAAATCGCTGGATTCCCGAAACGAAGGTCAATGGTTCAAATTCCCTCCAATAACATGCATTCTATATTTGTTTGGACTGAGAAAGCATCCACCGAGCAAGATCAACATAATCTGTTTTCTATTGATGTAAAACAAAAGTTTAAATGATTCTAAAACTCTAACAGCGGCAAAGCAAATATGTCTATCTGACTGCAAACTTAATAAATATATACGTGGATCTGTTCTTTTCACGACAGTAATCTGATATAGAAAATGAATTTATTCCTATAAAAGCTTATTTTCTGTAATTAAAAAAGAGGCTTTTCTGAAATTGTCTTCTGAAAACTTAAATTTAAACAGAAGTTTTGAATACATAAATGGCTACCTTTTTACACATTAGCCCTAAATAACAGTTACATTAATAAAAAAAGTAAAGTAAAGATGTTTTAAAGTAAAACATTAGCCGCACACGCAAGGCCGAAATATCAAACTATTAGGAAAACAGATTATAATTGTATTTACCTGATTTTGTCTATCATGCAGTTGTAATGACTACCTTCAGAAACGAAGACACGGGACTATACATACAGCGTTGATCGGCGTCCATGTATTGAAAATTAACTATTTTGATCAAACATTTGATTTCTGTTAAACAGCGTTTCAATAAATAGACATTTTTGTTTTTCCAGTTATTACTTAAGGTTTGTAATAAGTTATAGAATTATTCACTTTACTATGGAAAGTTATAGTTTCTTCTTTAACAGAAAAAACAATTGTCTGTGAACAAACATCCTATAGTCACGTTGAAAATATGTTCTTAGCGGAATTATTTCTAATGGGAGATTTAAATAGATGATAGACTATCACATGACAGCTGGGAAACTCACGTGACAGCTGGGAAACGCCTATTCTTCTCAAAAACAAAAGCGACAAGAATTATCATTATAATGATCCGGCGTTTGATGGAATTGCACAGACTAGTATTGTACATGGGATTTGTTAACCGTTTTTTGGTTTTTGTTGTTGTTGTTTTCTTCTGATATATATATTATTCCTTTCCGCGAAAAAGAACTAATTTTCGTGTAAAAGCCATTTCACTGTTTTGCTCAACAATTATTTCGATTTCAAGTTTACTATTTCTTTCTTTTTGAAACATTATATGATTAAAAATCGTTACGCCCTTAAATAACACTACAGGTCATAAAAGAAGATTAATTTTCAAATCAACGATGGCTTCATTGCGCGGCCCATCAGGGCCATGCATACTGTTATGGGCTAAGAAATGTGCTATGGGGGTATATGACATGATTGTTTTCCTTTCGATCAACTATTATTTGACAATTCTGTGCCCATTGCTTATCGGCTTCGCACAAAATGTATAAGCATAAGTTGTGCTGTGAAAAAAGGAATGATAACAGGCAAAGTAACAAAGCAATTGCTTTTTTAAGAGCTGAAGTATTATATTTTTTCAACACTTCGAATCCGAAATGTCCTTTAGGACAACATACGGTTACTGGCAAGTACTGATATTGTCGGATATGAAACATTTTTGTCCTTTCCATTAAATGGCTAGCACAAACTTATGGACAAAATGCAGAAAATGTCATGGTGTCTGTATCGGTAGACAAATCGTATAAAATTACGAATAATAACGGCCGAAACACTAACGAAAGAGGTCTGTATGGAATTGTGTGTATTATTTTTTGCACTATTGGTCGAAAGTGAAGAGTCCCTTCGGTCGACAATCCGGGAACATTTTTGACCGTGCTCGATTCGCTGTCCAGAACATGTTCCGCACATGTTCCAGAACACCTGTGAATGGAATGACATGGAACAGGAATACGCATTTTTAAACTGGCGTATAAGTTGAATGGTTATCCAGTCGATTATTTATTAGAAAACAGCATAATGATGATAAACCTGTAAACTGACAATTGTGTCGCAAAGCTTGAGCATAAGTTTCAAAGACGGTATTGCACTTCTCGCATGTGGCATATCTGCGGTAATCGTTTAACGTGTATTTTAAAGGTATTGTGTTTTAAATGTCGTGTTTATTGTAATATGTACTAAAGATTTATGCCAATTAAATCTACAGGGTCGAATCGTTGGAAAACCTTACTTACACTCTTGAGATCACATTTTTCACCCAAACTTAATGAACCTGGTCAAAATGTTTACTTTGATTAAATCTTTGAAGAGTTCATAACTCGGTCACATCAGATCAAAAACTAGGAAACGGGTCAAATGATAATAAAACAATATTTACACCCTAAAGGCCACATTTCTGACCCAATCTTAATGAAACTTGAACAGAAAACTCGTAGCATATGCTCAGTGGGCCAACCAAGACCATTTGGTCCTCTTGTTTTGGTGTTGGTGTCAGTTCCAAGACACATTTTGAAACAGATCTTATAATTTTAGCAAATAACTGCTCAAAACGTATCCAAATGATTAAATCATCTCATGTGTAACACAGTCACATAACACCACCAATTCTGCAGGATGCTGTACATACATCAGTTTGCTAATGCTTTCTGTCTTGCGGTAAAGTTTCCGTATTAAGACCAGTAAAGTTTTGTGCTTTCATAGTTTGACTTATCATGAAGGCTTTCTCGGCGTTCAGTATGTTCCAAAATAGACAGCAGGAATGTCTTCCTCCTTAAAGATAATGGTCTTAATAGGGGAAGTTGACTGTACTGTCGTGTTCGTCTTTTTATTTCATACCAGATACATGACCTGCATCATTTCCATCATGTCTGCAATGCGCAAGAACATCCGTTCCAGCTCGTATTCAATGGTTTTGTACGTTGAACCACTATTTCACTAAAACATTCGCATCTTTGCAATTTTATATAACAGCAGCTAACTGTCAGTGTGCTGCATTCAGGCTCAGCAATGCTCTCAGAGCTTTCTGTCATCTAAAACATTATGAATATGATGCATCTGTATAATAAATGCTGTTTGCGTTGTTTTGGCAATAAAAAAATATTTTTTCTCAGAGACTTCTTCGTATTTACACCTTTTGTCCCAACCACTCCTTTTTCGAGGGCCGCGCTCTCCCCTTTGCAGCATTCATGCAGCAATTTCGTACTTGTACATACTTAATAGTTTAGTTTAATGTACCTAAGAGTTTAACACACTATAGCGAATCATATGATCATCACGACTAAACTGAAAATTTAAAAAGTTACCGGCAAGTTTCCAGGGAAGGACCATAAGCGTCAAGTTATTGTCTCAGATTTTTGTGTGGTAGTTTTACCTACTTTAACCAATGAAAACAATTTTACCAACTTACGGGATTATTAACTGTTTTCGGCAACACGTTGATTTAAAAATCTTCTTGTCTGAAACAACAAGGCCTAAAACTTAGATATATCAGGTAGAGGTCCTCTACCAAGTTTGTTCAATCTATGCCCTTGGGTGAAAATTGGCTCTTTTCTGGGGCTGGGGTAACTTGAATTCATATAGATTAATATAGGGAGAACCTAAAAAAAGCTTCTGATGTTTGCTCAACAGCAGACCTAAAGCTAAAGTATTCAGGTGAGCGATCCAGGACCATCATGACCCTCTTGAGTTTTACTCGAATACTTTTAGCCTAGATGAAATGAAATTACATTATTTAGTCCACTGTTATTACTGCAAATGATTTCATTCTGAACTGAAAATTAAACATGTTACCCGTTGTCTTTGAAAAATGACTTGGAAGAAAATTCAAAATAATCAATGCACCAAAAGTTTGTCGTATTAGAAACTGCATATCTACTGAAGGTAATGTCATACGACGGTTCGAATCATATCCAAAAAGGCGCAGGAACGACTGGATATCGGTTTAATATGAAAAAAACAAAGAAAAGTACAAGAACATACAAGTATGATCAGAACTTACTTTTATTCTGACCGGCCGTGACAAGTATATTTTCTCCATGACTTGTGATATAAGTCGAATTGCTCATATCTACGTCCAATTCGATATCTTATGAAACATAAATAGAGCGTTAAAAGGTTTCTTTAACCAGTAAAGCTCTTAGATTCATCGAAGTTTATCGGCTTATTAACGGCTTGTGTATCGACATTAATCTTCAGAAACATCTGAACACACCTTAGATACAAAAGTGTGTGGTGTTCTTGAAACAGGGACATAAGTGTTTCTTTTTTCTTATGCGTGCGCTTGTGCGTGTGGTTAACATATTTTTCTCTCAAAAGTATACATTCATATATGATATAATCTTAAATATACGTCAAGGGAAATAAACATCACTTAAAAGGAAAGAAATAAGATCTTTTTTTATTGATGTTGTATATTGCAAGACTGATCAAAAGAGAATCCGGAAGAGTTCAATGAGTGGCCAGCCTTTTCAATCTCTGTAACACATTTCTGTGTGGTCACTGGGGAAAAAACAAGGCCAAAGGCTGTAGAATTTTGCTTTCACTATTTTAATTTTCGTTGAAGATCTAAAGATCGACTGTTAATCATAATACCATCCTTGAGAGTAATTCCATTGTCTTAAAAGAGCTAGGATTTAATCAGATATGACTAGAACTTCAAGCACGTTTAGTACTGACAGATCTACACACAAACACACACGCGCACGCACACACAAAAGCACACACACATATTGACAATGCACCACACACACACAAACACACACACACACACACACGCAAGCACGCATGGACAGACGCACACATATCAATTCTGTATTATTGTGGTTTTTATCTGTGTGTGCGTGCGCGCGTGCCTATCTGCGTGTGCGTGAATATATTTGAGAGTTTAAATAGATAATAATCTGAACTTAATATTTTCATTTTGCTCATAAATTTAAAATTTGATGATACATATATTTTGTCCATTGATATTTTTGAAGGCCACATTGTTAAAAGGCACTTGTCTGAATGTGTTACCCTAAAAAATAAAGATATATTTAAATATATATACACACAGACAAATCTTTTTATTTTTTTATTTTTCTATATTTTCTCTTATTATGTTTTGTTGATTGCTCGCCGATTTGTGTTGTCATGGCGAAGGGATAAGTTGTCGGATTTCAGTCTCGGAGCATTGCGAGTTTGAACGCTACAAGCGAAATTTGTCCTTGACCTTTTCATACGGATAAAGGGTCATAAAGGTTGTACAGATTTCCAGATAACCTTTCAGGCAGGTTTCAATTCAATTATAAAATACGAAAGGTACTTAAAATCAATATAATTATAACCGATTAAACTTAAAATGAATATTAATAGAATAATGAAAAATTTTCTGATGCTCATCGTTCACAGTTCGTCACGTGTCATTTCGAAATACTGTCACGTGACATCTGCTATAGGCGGGTTGGCGAATTCATTCATATTTTGCATCGGAGATTGTCAGGACAGTAAAACAGAACGGAAGGAAAAAAGATGTTGATGGTCCATATTGTGTAATATATTCTTCACCTGAACAATGTTTCACACTTGGACCGTCCAGAAAAAAATCTGTTTATGAATACTGTCTATTTACTTGTCATTACTCGAATAAATTCTGAAAATGAAAAATTTGTAAATAAATAATTATGCAAAAATTATTTGGCAGCAATTTAAAAATAATAATGATAAACTGAATGTTTGTACTGAAATGTATCAGGCTGTCACTTTGATTTTGACTATTTTAACAACATATCGACTTAATTATCCTTACACGCTGTCAGATATTTCATCACATTCCATTTTGGAAAGAATGAATAAATTAATAGACCTGCATACTTTGGCCGAAATCAGAGGAAAGATAAAAGTTACTTAATAAAATGGACCCCTGAGAAGAAAAAGAGACTTTAAAGAAAGCAAAAACTGAATAATAACTTTTCTAAAACACAGGGCAACAAAATATTACGCAAACACCGCTTGATTTTGTTTCTTATCTATACCTTCATAATTTACTTGTCCGTCTCCAGTTATATCAGCCATTTGAATCATGTAATCTACGTCATCCTTACTAAGTGGCTCGCCTAGATTCGTCATAGTATTTTTCAGCTCCTCCGCGTTCAGTTTACCATTTCCGTCCTTGTCGAACACTTTGAACGCCAGTCGGAGTTGTTCTTCCGGTTCTGTCTCCTGTAGATGGAACGCCAGCACCGTCAAAAACTCCGGAAAATCCAAGTAATGGCGTTCTGCTGTAAAAACAGAAAACGTTTTCTAAAAATACAGTCAGATTTTTTTTTTTTTTTGGTGGGGCGGGGGGGGGGTAAAGCTAGATGCATGACGGTTCACTATAAAACGAACAGACTGGACGGAAATGAAGAGGAGCGGATCAGTGGTCCAACGGTAACGCGCTGGACTTGTATCCCAGGTGTCGCTAGATCGATCCCCCTCTCCTCCACAAACATAACTAATTATCTTTTGGATGAGACGTTTAACCGAGATCCCATGTATCAGTGCTGTACACTGAGCATGCAAAAGAACCAGGAGTGTCTCTGTAATGGGATGCTTTCTGTATCTTGCACTATCCCTCACAACATAAAATAACATATCTCTGCAGGGGTCATCGGTCAAATGGGCAACCGGTACCGATGATAAATAAACTCAGATAGAGAGAGAAATAAAGTAAAAACTCTTGAAAATCTAAGAAGCGACGTTTTGCTAAAATCTGTTATTCTGAACATTGACTATGCTTTTGATATGTTGCAATTCATCTAACAAATCACAAAAGAAAAATAAGTATGAGGTATATAGAAGATAGGTTTGCAGTCATCACACATGTACCGTCACTATACAGTATATACAGTAAAGCATTTCAAACAAATATTGCCATTTCTGATGCTGTACATCCATAATATGAATACAGACTGTCTCCTAAGTATATGAAGTAGCAAATATCTCTTTCCTATGAAGAAGACTTCATTCCCCATTCAGTAGGCCAACGACCCATGTGAACAAACATGTACAAAAACAATAACAGCAAGTCACGTGACACATTGAAAACTTATATTTGTGTTGAAATAAATCAATAAGCTCTTACAGCACAAAGTTCTAAATAATTACTGACATGCTGTAGATTAATTTGGGTGACGGAAGTCAACGAGTCATTGCGTAATGACCACTTTACGGAGAAGGTGCTGTTTCTTTAACTGGCTTGTGACTCATGAATTTATGTCAACACAAACATGTGCAATTTTACACTCAATACAAATGAACATGATAATATATATACTCAACAAAAAAAGAAACCTGACAGTGTATGTTTTATTCATTTTTTCAGAAAATAGACAATACAACATGGCAACAACTTTTGGGCATGTTAAAATGATCCATTCCCAACCCAGATATGCATTTTGGTTTTATTGGTCATGATTTAAGTTGGTTAAATTACGTAATTTCAATGATAGGGGTCAAAATTGAATTTATCAGTTTGGATGTTATGGCATTGGCATTTTTACGGGTGAATTTTAACCCTTTAGATCACAATTTAATAATTTTCAAGTGTTCTGGTATTGAAATCAATATCGGTCGTGAGTACCTCTAGCTCTAATGAGTGTATCCACGCGTCGTCGCATCGAATTGGCGTAACGCTGTACAAGTCCGTTGGGAAGATTGTTCCATTCATGAATCAATGCATTTGTCAGCTCTTTGATAATTTTTGAAGCATGTCTTTGGCGAACGTTTCTGCCAAGCTCGCCCCAGATATGCTCTATTGGATTCATATCCGGAGTCATGGCTGGCCATTGCATGACGTTAACGTTTGCTGCTGCTAAGTGAGCGCGTGTAATTCTTGCTGTGTGGGGACGGGCATTATCCTGTTGGAAAACAGCTGGATTATTTCTTCTCAAAAACGGAATAGCTTCTGCATTTAAAATATTGTTAATGTACCCTTGGGCATTTAAGTTGCCTCGCAGAACGATGAGTCGGGTTTTCTGGCGCCCCCCCCCCCCCACCCCCCATTATCCCACCCCATACCATTACGCCACCACCCCCAAAACGAACATGTTCTCTAACACAGACGGACGTTCACCTCGCTGGCGATAAACTCGTGTGCGGCCGTCGGCATTACTCAGATTGAATCGCAATTCGTCCGAAAACAGGACAGTGTTCCAGTCACGTCGACGCCTGTGACGGTGGTCACGTGCCCATGCCATACGGGCCTGACGATGGCGTAATGTCAGTATACCACCGTTATATGGGCGTCGGGCTCTAATTGGGCGTCTTTGTGTGCGTAACCTATTGCGAATAGTTTGAGCACTTACGTTAAACAAAGGTGCCGTCAACGTCGCGGGTCTGAAGCGGTTACGTAAGTGCATTAAGATAATGGCACGATCATCCCTTCGGCTACTTGCCCTTGGTCTGCCTGACGTGGGATGATCGGACACACCACCTGTTTGCATAAAACGTCTAACAAGCTCATGAATTGTGTTGCGACGGCAGTTAAAGGTTCTGCTAACGTTGACAACGGAAGCACCGCCCTGGAGTAGGCCAATAGCCCTATTTCTCTCGGCTTCTGACAACCGTGGCATTGTAAAACTTGTCAACTTTAGATGTGAATTTTACTGTGTGATCACTGATGACATGTATAGTGCTTTGTAACACTCTCTACCTGTTACCGTTCCGTGTGCACGTGCTACACGTGCAAAAACGGAAATTTAACGCCTAGCTGCATTTGACTGATAACATGACGACGAAACGATGCACGTGTAAAGTGTGTCGATAGTTCATGTTTGTGCAATATACACAATTTGGATAAATTTGCAGATGTGCAAGATATTTAAAAACTAAAAGTGTCAGGTTTCTTTTTTTGTTGAGTGTATAAATATATATATATATATATATATTCCTCGACATATGTCAATACCATTGCCTCGTATAATGTACTTACGCTCTCGTTCGATGGCGTTCACAAGTTTCTCCAGCTCGGCGACTGTTGGGTTGTGCCCTAGATCCAACATGGCGTGTGATAAATCTGAAAGCTGTATTCGTCCAATGCGATTCGTGTCATACTGCCTAAAAACCTCGTACATATCTGTATGAACAAGGTAATATTTAGTGTTTTGCAAGCCATTTGCAAGTAAATAAAACATATCTAGTTTTTGTACTGAAGGACTTAATTCTTGGAACCTATATTGACTTCTCTCTGCTGACTGTTCTACTTGGATTCTGAAATTACTCGACACGAAACGAAAAAACTTAAAAGTAACGTTGAAATTACGAGTTTTCAAGCCCAGAACCTCCTTTTAGAAGTCTGACACTTTGTCTTCACAAAGGTTCGCCAGGAAATGGTAACTGAATCTAAATATCTGAACAGTTTTTATAAGACTTAAAAATATCATTTTAGAGTTCTACTAGGATCTTTTGGATTAAAAAGGCCCGCTCCTTGAATGACTCTACTTACATACTCTTATATAGAAAAAAAGTGTTAAAAAATCCCCTTGTACAGGATGGAAAAGACCTAGATATTAGATATTTGTGGTGCAGAATCATCTTAAACTACAGTAAAGAATTTGGTCAAACCTTTGTGCCTTGTATTAAAGTTTGCTCCCCCGGATATCAGAAGTTTTATATAGACATATATTGAGGAAATGTTTCTGTGGCACGTTTTCATCACATAACTTGTAAGAAAATTACTTACACGAAATATCTTCTTCAGTGAAGTGGTCTGCCTAAATAAAACGGAAAAGTGTGGGTCAAATAAAATGTTTCTTTTAAGTTTACAGATAAAAACTCGACGAAAATTCTTGTATTTACTAATGGTTACACACGTTACTGAAATAAATATGTAAGGGAAATTGTCTTAACCGATTTTCAAAAATATAATATTATATTATTTGGACTTTTGTTTATTTATTTATTTTCGGTGAGGATGCATTCATTCGACAAGGAAAAATAGTTTTTAGTTTGAAGACTATGAATTAGGAAACGAAAATTTTCTCACAAAATTAAGAAATGTGACAAGAAAATAAGAATCTTTCATGGCACGTAATCTAAATTTTATACCGCTACAAGGTGCAAAGAGTTCTACTAAGTTATCAGTGACTTAACTACAGGCTCGCGTGCCAAGTTCACATTTATTTTGAGTTCAAAACTTAATTTAGGATTTAACCCTCCTTGGAATCAGTTTTGTCAATCTATCAAAGATTCATATTTAGCGTTCCATCGACCTTGACATTTTGTTTGTGAAAGGTATTTCACAAAGTTCCTACCCAAATGTCAAATGCCTTAAACGGAAGTATAATATTTAGTTGTTGTTTTTATAGCAATACATTTTCGTACTTAAATGGCTGAAGAAACGGAGATCGTTTTAAACTTTCGCCTGAAAGACGGACATTTATTTTAAAAAGAAAGTTGTATAAGAATGTATTTAAATCTCGACTCGTGATTGAGCAAACGTTAAACAATTCATATGATATAACATATAATACAATACTGCACTCTACTTGAAATCACTAATGAATTAACACATGTTACAATTGCCAATTTTTTTTCTAATACATGAATATATTTAAATGACTTTTGTGATAAATTACATTAAATGAATAGAACTACCACGACTATAGCACAAGTTATAAAAAACTGACGAAACTTCAGAATTGATCAAACTCTCAAATAGAAAGAAAAAACGGAAAAAGAGATACACGCATAGATATTTATATTCTTATATTAGTACTCACCATTATTAAAATATTCCTTTTACAAACCTGGACAACAATAAAAGCAGAAACAACAATTAACCGTTCCTCATTAAAAAGCAGACGAACTGATCGAAAAAGCAGACGAACTTATGTAAATAAAAGAACATACATTAATTAAACGTTCCAAGGTTAAACAATCTTAATCAATATCAATTAAGCGTTAAACTGGTTGATCAATATCTACGCAATGAGCAATTAAATGATGTGATTTATTTGAGAGATTATCTTCATTGAATAATATATAAAAAATTGTTATCTTTGTATTGATCTGCAAGATATTGATTGCAAAGAAACAAAGACAAGCTTTGTAAAATCTTTTATTTTTTTATGTAACAAAGCTCCGCTTGTGCATAGGATATATCTTCAAATAAACACAATATACATTCAATTTGTGAAAAAGTTGAAAAAAATGACATTTTTTTCTAATATATAACATTTAGCGCAATAAATTTGCATCATTGCGTACATCATAGTTTCATCTTGATAAATTATTAAACACAAACAGATATAGACAGGCTAAAAGATAAACCAATTAAGTTCGTTAATTACACATCAAACACACCGTATAAATTAAGGAAAATAAAAAGAATATTTTTGTTCTGTGGTTCAAGAGTTTTGTACAGACAACTACACTTTGAGCTAAAAACAAAGGCCAATGAATGGAAGACACTTTTGTAGATTCTTCAGTCTAGTTTCTCATTTTCTAGTTAATTTAGTAAAAGAATTCCTAAAGGTTAAGATACAGTGTTCAGTGTGGTTTCAGAATTGTCATAAGGGAGTTAAATATAAATTTCAAACAGTTCTTGATAAGAATCGAACATTCATATGGAAAAATAAGAAAAAACAAGGCATAACATACATATGATCACGTTGAGATAACAAGTTGTCACAGATATAATGCAAAATCTATATATATGAAATCCCTCTTGAATATGAGACTACTATTTACATTCCGAATAATTATTGAAACCACGTGGTTTAGTCATGGTTGGATAATTTCACAGAAATCAAACACAGCTTCTTCGCAGAATCTGAAATACAAACAGCTTGATCACGAATGTTTTGTTTCTGTACATGCATTGTTAAACAGGAAAACAACTGTCTACGTCACAAATTCAAATTTGTATTTCATACACTTGTGTGGGATTTATTTTGATCTGTTTCAACTTTGATTAGGAAGAGTTGTCTAGGGGCAGAGTGCCGGACTCTCAATCCGGGGGTTACTGGTTTGAATCTCATCAGGGGTGAGTGTGTAAGTGAATTTTCTCATTCATCAATTTCTGTGTGAGTACGGTCTGAAACATTCATCGAGTAGGAATTAATCAAATGCGCTTGCTTTTTTCCCACTCAATATAAGATAAGCAAGTTTTAAAACATCTATTATTTAGTTATCTAGTCATGCAATTTACACTAACATCGTGACTGGAAAACACAAATACGAGACATCTACACTAAAATCGTCTTGTTTTAAAGATACTCCAGCCAAAAATATAACTGTATTATATATTTTCAGTAAAACAACAACAACAACAACAACAACAACAACAAACTAACCTTGAGAAATAAATACATCGCCAATGCTTCATTTCTAAACTTTGTTACTTGTACTGGTCTGGATACTTCACTTTCATTATCGCTTTAAATTCTGAAAATATGGAAATTACCATTTGTTTGTTAAATATAATATCATACTGCCAAATTTCAATACATACAAATTATCTTATCAAATATATCACCTATGAATTTACCAATACTTAAAAAGAAGAACTGTTCACCGCATACATTATTAATGGATACCTAACTTAAACCTTTCCTAAAAGATTAAAAGACACTGTAGAAGTGCTTGTATATTTATTTCGCTCAATCGGATAACCTCGGTCATGAGTGTTAGGATTACCTAATGAAAGGTACATGTATATCTGACTGTAAGCCTAACGGAAGGGGCGCTATGCTTTTAAAGTCTTTATAAGTACTAACAGGCATCAGTTACAGTGACACTGACCTTGAAAACTCTTGGTTCTAACAGCTACCCATTCTTACTTGAAACTGCATTAAAATCGACAGAAGGGAAGATGGTGTAAAGAAATTGCATTTTCCAACTGCATACTCAAGAAGACAAGAATTTACGTTAAACAAACCTTTATATGAGACCTTCTGGTCACCGTTATGGTCCGCCTCTTTTATCATTTCTTCTACTTCCGAAAATGGAACTGGTTCACTTGACATTTCATCTAAGATAAAACATATATTGGGAACCGTATTTAATAATCTGTTTGTAAGAAACAGGTCAGTAGAAGGGATGCAAGAAATACCAATTACGTGCACTTGCTACCTACTGTTTCGTGACAATACTGTCAAAAAGCCATACATTACAGTATCAGGTAAAAGTGTTATTCATTCAAATGTTGTTGAATAATATAGGTAATGCAATTTAGGTATTTCAACTAAAACAGTTTTCTCTTGTGTCAACATAGATCAATAATCTGCATATACGTTGCAAGCATTTTTTTTTGGGGGGGGGGGGGGGAAATCAGTGCTTCGGTGCTTTCAGTGCTTTGATAAATGAAATTGCTTAATAACTTTACCAAGAGCATTCTTCATTTCCAAGAGAGTTATATACCCGTCGTTATCTCGATCAAATATTCTAAACATTTGTTCCAATTCACTCGCAGATTCCATAGCACTGTCCGTATAATCTTTGGCGGTCATCAGACTGACGAACTCGGGGAAACTGATTACACCGTCTCCTGAAAAAGAAAAAAAATACAAGTTGCACATTTCGAGACAGAAAACTTTGCGGAACTGAAAGTACATGTATTAATTCTAACTCTGATGTCATCATGTGACTCGTTTGGACTAAAGTCATATCCTCAAAACAACAATGGTACCCTGTGGTAGTTACTAACTTAGATTTGAATTTAGAGAACCTTCTTTGTCTAGTGGTAAAGGTGTCCGCTCGAGGTAGAAGTTTCGAGTTGTTCTGACGAGCTGCAAAATATTTAAGAACATGTAACCGATTTCCTCTTCGTTTGTCATCTGCCTTACGAAGAAAGATTCAGGAAGTAAATGTGTACATTTGTCAAGATGTCTCTTAAAGCCGATTGGCCCTTTCTGAAAGGGTGTCAACTATCAATTTTCTTCAGTAGAACTCAGGTGTTCTAAAATCTAGACTGCGGTTTCCTTTGTAAGATTTTCTTTCTTTTTTTTTTTTTTAAATTTCACTTAATACTCAATTTTCTCAAGCGTAAATTTACTTTAGCATATAGCACAGAGCCCATACCGTCAGCATCAACTTCTTTGATGACTCTATTGACCTGTTCGTCTGAGCCAACCTTTCCCAAAGAGATAAGTATTTCTCTGACATTTGATTTCTTGATAAAGCCGTCGTTGTTTTTGTCAAAAATGGAAAAGGCATCTTTAAGCTCTACAAAGGAACAATAGAATTTTCTTGCACCAGTTTCTATTTATTTGAAAACCTTATATGGCTTTTTCTGAAAAATATTAAAATAAACTTCTCAATTTTTTAGAGAACAGACTCTAGCAAAATTTTGCTTCATTTATTGATTTTGTTATCACCCTTTGGTCCTTTTTTTTTCTTTTTTTTTCTTGGACATTTTTTTCAAGATATAAACGATCTGACACTCGTTCATATTTCATAAAGACCTTTGTCTCTGGCTGTGAGCTTCTGGCGAGCTTAATAACATCTCCCAGGATGAGTTGAATCAAAGTTTATATGTAAAGATTTTTACGGCCATTTAATGGGGTTAATTTAGCCATATCTAAAAATACTGAAAAAAAGCTCATACGCAATTATCTTACAAGAAAAATATTTTGATGAAATTTCACAATTTCTCAGATTGAAAATTCAGATATTTGAAATAAAATATGTTAATGGTAACAAATCTGAACAATAACAATAGAACTAATCTATTAATGTGTAGCAAATACATGTACAATGTTTAATTTGAGGTGATAATAGAATAGAGGTATACACTGAGGAGGCACCGTGGTCCAGGGGTAGAGCGCAGGGCTCCGGATCCGGAGGTGGCGGGTTCGTATCCCGTCAGAGGCGAGATTCTCTCACGAGTCTTTACATTCCTCCACGCTGCGCGAATACTGGTATGGAACCCAGGAAGCAGTCATCGAGCGTGGTGAATCTTAGTTGTAAGAACTTGTATCGCACTCGATGTAAAAATAAATGAGTGTAAACTAAACTAAAAGAGAAAATACAAAATGGAACTGACAAAAATAATTATACCAATTCTCCATTCTCAACATTAGATGCTGAATTATTTCAGAACAAAGATAACACGTGGCATCGCACGCAGTTTGATTAATGGCGCCCTCGTATAGAATGAGTTTTTTGTATCGTTTATTTAATTTACTACAACGTCCACATTTAAATGCGAATACATTTTTCATCAAAACTTCAATATACATGAATATTAAACCCTGACGAATAACTGCTTAAACTACCTGTTTACAGCTATACTCAAGATATCAAGTACACGTAAACATCAAACGAAGGCAGGAAAAAAATAACTTCAGGGTGTATCTACTTGTCAAATATACGCCAGTTACCTTACTAAAACACTGAACAACTTAAGTAATTTTATAGTGGTTATTTACGGTACTGTAAATACTTACCGATTAATTCTTTTTCTGTTATTTTGTCAGCCTGAAAATGTAAGATTGAAGGATAAAGGTATTTATATCTTCTCTAAACAGTCTTACCCATAAAAAGTTTTAACAATTAGGATTCTATTACCATCACCTAGTAAGAAACGGTCACATTTACTCCATTATGAGTACGGCATAGACAACAACAACAACAAATATATGTAAGGGACATCAGCGAATAGGACATTGAATTCAAATGTTCTGTACCGTACTCTACTCTACGGTACGGCACGGTACGGTACTAAACGATACTGAACAACTGACTTTTAATACATCGATATCGCCAAGGCCATTAAATATGGAATACAAGTTGGTCATCAGATCATGTTTATTGTAAGTCATTCGTTAAACTGATTTCATTCACTGTGGTTTAGTTCCTTTGCTAAGATATATATCATATACCTTCTCATCTTTGTTTTTTACTTATCAACACGATAGCGCTGAAAATGAACAAAAAATCGACTGCATTTATTCAGCAGGTAAGATAGATAACAAATGTACACACATGAGCTGGTCATCATGCCCCGCCCATTTATTCACTTATTTCTACTTAAGAAGGCAGACAAAAATGAATAATACAGCCTTCAAACTGTATAAATAATGAAAGGCAGGCATTAGTCATACATTAAATGAGGAAGTTACTATATATATATATATATATATATATATATATATATATATATATATATATATGTATTGAAATAAAAGACTTACCATTTTTGAAATGTCCAATATCTTACGAAAGCAAACTGTTGTAAATTACTGCCCGCTACACAAATATGTGCAATCGATTTTCACTCTTTATATTATCGGGTAAAGATTTTTCTGTACAAAAGTGTCTGTATGATTTTATGGTTGGACAATAAAGTTAATTCCGAATGTCATCATACACCGCATACAGCTATGTATGAGTCGATGACTGGTGAAGTGGACCGCAACAAGGTGTGGTGTATTTGTGCATGACTTGTATCGCTACAGGTATGTAAAGTTGTCAGCGCGATTAAAGTATCAATGTATTATCCGAATAAGAAGATTTTTTAGATTCTCTCTCTCTCTCTCTTCCTCTCTCTCTTTCTTTCTTTCTTTCTCTCTCTCTCTCTCTCACACTCTCTCTCGCTCTCTCTCCTTGCGTGTGTGAAAGTGTGTATGGGATCACTCAATTAACTGCCATATATAGATCTAAACTTTCTTATATACACGGTACAAGTCTAGAATATCCACCCCACACCACCGAAAAAAAGAAAAAAATCACTTAATGATAAGTGAAATGTATCAAAGAAAATTGCGAAATACATCAAATCGGGTTCAAATCATCTTTAATGAGTTTTATTCCTAAACTTTTCTGAACATTTACGCAAAATATACAGAGTTTACAGAGTAGTTTAGTAGTTTCAGGAAACTAGTTACTGATATCATCGATACTTAAAGGCGGTACAATCTTCGTCACAAAAGTTTCATGATGGCTGTTTCATCGCTAACCCGAGTACAACTACACTACTTTCATTCGCGCAACAAATCTCTATACTCTAGGCCTTGTGGTTTCAAAACTGAAGAATTTTAAAGTTTTTACCTATGTCATTCTATATAAAATCCAGTGGCCTCTGGGGTGGGACCAATTTTGATTTTAAGTCTCGGTGATATTGACAAAAGGTACCTAAATTCCTACCAAAATACAGTCTTCGTGTTTTTTGAGAACTTAAAAACACGGTGCTACCACGCTCGATCTGCTAGACGTACAGTCATGCAAAAGGTTTTAAACGATTGCTTGTAGGGTCCATTTTTATACGAGACTATTCGCTTAAGAATCGGTTCAGGCATTACTGGCCCAGAGCGAGCAGAAATGAGTGTTTTCAAAGACGGAAAATCTAGAGTATAACATTACCTCTCCATCCCAGAAATGGCTTTCCTGGATAATATTTCGGACACGATTCTTTTCCCTTGATCTATATTCGACATTCTTATGCGCTTTTGTACGGAATGACTAACATTTCAGCGTATTTTTGAAGAGAATTTCGAATATTAACTCTGAACAAAAACATAAAGAAACTAAATAAGGAAAGTCTTGAAACATTACTCCAGTTCCAGAATTCCAGCCCACTCACTACCCGAATCACATGTTATATCATTCTGCACTTTTTAAGTCAACATATCAACAACGGGTCACGATCGGCTCCTCAATAGTCCTGTATGCTTGTATAAGGCAAATACGTTATATCTTCGTTGAAAATATTCGCTTCGTTTTTTTTAGCTCACCTGTCACAAGTGACAAGGTGAGCTTTTGTGATCACAATCCGACCGGCGTCCGTCCGTCCGTAAACTTTTCATTCAAACGACATCTCATCTGAATGCAATGGGCCAAATTTGATAAAACTTGCCATTGATGTTCCTTGCATGAAGCTCTACCAAGTTTGTTCAAATGGTTTCGGTCCATTGCATTTCTGGGCGACAGGAGCTAAAACTAGATTTTATAAGTTGGATCTTTAAAAATCTTCTCCTCCCAAACCACAAGGCCTGGAGCTTTGATATTTGTTATAAAGCATCATCTAGTAGACCTCTACTAAGTTTGTTCAAATCATGAACCCTGGGTCAAAAATGGCCCCGCCCCAGGGGTGAAAAGTTTTACATAGAGTTATATAGGAAAACCTTTAAAAAATCTTCTTGTCAGAAACCGCAAGGCCTAGAGTTTAGATATTTGGTGTGCAGCATTGTCCAGTGGACCTTTACCAAGTTTGTTCAAATCATGGCTCCTGGTTAAAAAATGGCCCCGCCCCAGTGGTCACATGTTTTACATAGAGTTATATAGGAAAAACTTTAAAAAATCTTCTCGTCAGAAACCGCAAGGCCTAGAGTTTAGATATTTGGTATGAAGCATTGTCTAGTGGACCTCTACTAAGTTTGTTCAAATCATAGCCACTGGGTCAAAATAGGCCCCGTCCCAGGGGTCACATGTTTTACATAGAGTTTTATATAGGAAAAGTTTAAAAAGCCTTAACATCAGAAACCAAAAGGCATAGAGCTTAGATATTTATGTCTTCCCCCCTCTGGGAGAGACATATTGTTTTTGCCTTGTCCGTTTGTTCGTCTGTCTGTCTGTCCTTCGGTCTGTCTGTCCGTCTCTCACACTTCGTTACCGCTCAATAACTGGAGTTCTATTTTACCCAGAGCCTTCAAACTTCATAGGATGATTACCCTTACTAAGTAGAAAAATTGGGTCGATTTTGGGCTCAGTAGGTCAAAGGTGAGGTCACAGGGGCCCCAAAGAATGTAAACCGTTTCTGCTAAATAACTGGAGTTCTGTTTCATCCAGAGCCTTCAATCTTCAGAGGGTGATTGCCCTTATTAAGTAGAAAAACCATATTGGTTTTTGGGGTCAGTAGATCAAAGGTCAATGTCACAGGGGCCCAAAGAGTGTAAACCATTTATGCTCAGTATCTGGAGTTCTATTTCATCCAGAGCCTTCAACTTTCATAGATTGATTGCCTTTATTGAGTAGAAGGACCCTATCGGTTTTCGGGTCAAAAGTCAAAGGTCAAGGTCACAGGGGCTAGAAGAGTGTAAACCGTTTCCGCTCAATAACCGGAGTTTTATTTCACCAAGAGCCTTCAACCGTCATAGGTTGATTGCTCTTACTAAGCAGAAAAACTCTATTGAATTTGGGATGAGTAGGTCAAAGGTGAAGGTCAAGGTCACAGGGGCTAGAAGAGTGTAAACCGTTTCCGCTCAATAACTGGAGTTTTATTTCACCAAGAGCCTTCAACCGTCATAGGTTGATTGCCCTTACTAAGCAGAAAAACTCTATTGAATTTGGGATGAGTAGGTCAAAGGTGAAGGTCACAGGGGCCCCAAAGAGTGTAAACCGTTTCTGCTAAATAACTGGAGTTCTATTTCACCCAGAGCCTTCAACCTTCAGAGGGTGATTGCCATTATTGATTAGAAAAACCTTATTGGTTTTGGGGTCAGTAGGTCAAAGGTCAAGGTCACTGGGGCCCAAAGGCTGTAAACCATTTCTGCTCAATAACTGGAGTTTTATTTCATCCAGAGCCTTCAACTGTCATAGGGTGATTGCCCTTACTGAGTAGAAAAACTCTGTTGAATTTGGGGTGAGCAGGTCAAAGGTGAAGGTCACAGGGGCCCAAAGAGTGAAAACCGTTTCTGCATAATAACTGCAGTTCTATTTCACCCAGAGCCTTCAACTTTCATAGGATGATTGCCCTTATTGAGTAGAAGGACTCTATCGGTTTTTGGGTCAAAAGGTCAAAGGTCACATGGGGCTAGAAGAATGTAAACCGTTTCCGCTTAATAACTGGAGTTTTATTTCACCCAGAGCCTTTAAACATCATAGGGTGATTGCCCTTACTGAAAAGAAGAAACCTATTGCATTTGGGGTGAGTAGGTCAAAGGTCAAGGTCATAGGGGCCCAAAGAGTGAAAACCGTTTACACTCAGTAACAGGATTACCATTTCACCCAGAGCCTCCAAACTTCATAGGATGATTGCTTTTACTAAATAGAAAAACCATATTGTTTTTGGGGCTAGTATGTCAAAGGTCAGGGTCACAGGGATCTGTAGAGTGAAACACTATTTCTGCAGAGTAAATATAGTACCATTTCACCCAGAGCCTTCAAACTTTATAGGATAATTGTATTAGAAGAGCCCTATTGTTTTAGGGTCCATAGGTCAAAGCTTAATTTCACAGGGACCTGTAGAGTGAAAACTGTTTCTGTTCAGTAACTGGAGTACCATTTTACCCAGAGTCTTCAAACTTCATAGGATGATTTTCTTTACTCAATAAAAGAACCCAATCATTTTTGGGGTGAGTAGGTCAAAAGCCAAGGTCACAGGGACCCGTAGAGAGAAAACTATTTCTTCTCAGTAACTGGAGTATCATTACCCCAAACCTTCAAACTTTATAGGGTAATTATATTAGAAGAACCCTATTGTTTTTGGGGTCCTAAGGTCAAAGGTCAGAGTCACAGGGACTTGTAGAGTAAAAATATTTCTGCTAAAAAAATTTAGTACCATTACACCCAGAGCCTTCAAACTTATTGCAAACTTATTCAACCTTGCACCTATAAAAACAACATTTGTAACATGAGCAATGAGACTCAGGTGAGCGTCATGGCCCTCTTGTTTTATTTGTTGTTGTTGTTATTGTTTGAAAACTCAAAACCACGGAGCTACTACGGCTGATCTGCAAAACCTTAAGTCATGCAGTATATCTTACATAATTGCAAGTAAGTCAACTTCCCAACGACAGCAACTGCATTACAATCGGTCCTGCTATTCCAAAAAGCCGCAGAAGTGGGTGCTTTCAAATGAAGAAAATCGCCCATATAATTTCGCCCCGTATTTTTTCTGTTAAAAAGTCTTCGTGTTTTGAGATATTGCGAATGCGTGTTTATTGTTATCATGTATAAAGTATAACAAAATCAGAACAAACTAGAGATGTGTCCATAGGACACAGATACCCCTACATTTCGCTCTGCTGTCAAATACAAATAACCCTGTACAATATAATGTGCGTAAGAAGTCTAAAAATGCTATTTTTTAGCTTTATCAGGGGGCATGACAATACCGATCTCTAATAAATTTGCGTCAAAATACCCAGGTGCGTAATTTCACATACTGACAATCTTTTATAGAAAGTTTCATGGCTCTAGCAGTTATACGTTTGGAGTTAAACACGAAACAAGTCTAATAATGTCTTGAATAAATTTGCACCTAAATAGCAAGCGTAAGTCCACGTGCTGTCAACTATCCGTAGAAAGCCTCATTGCTCTAGCATTTATACGTTTGGAGTTAAACGCGACACAAAGCGGTTTACGTACGGACAACGTGGCTGCGGGACAGACAGACCAGGGCAAATCTATATATACCCCCGACCCCTCCTTAAAATGTAAGGGGCAAAAAAATTCTGATTCAAAACGACTGTTGAAATTATTTCAAATATCAGGCAACGGGGTAGTTACTAGCACCAGCCCTATGATTATAGCTTGTAAGATTGTACCTGTATATATATATTTTTTTTTTTTTAAAGTCGCCTCTGCAGGGGAAATAACAACTCATGCGTGAGGTATGCTCCAGCAACTCAAGTCATAACTTCAAATATCAAGGAAGTTGTTGGTGACTCTGGATACACGTAGAGAGTTAAAACCACAGACTCGAGCTCTTCGGTGAAGAAGGATTGGCCACAATAGGTCCTAAGCCCTGAAAGAGAGAATAACAAATGTACAATTTTACAGTGTACAGGCATATAGTGCGTTCTTCAATGCTTTATATAACCCACTCCACAGAAGAAGGTCACTAGAGTAAGGCAGGATATTTTTTTAATCAGGGAGGTACTAGAACTGATCAGGCATGTGCAAAGCCGTTCCAAAGTTACGGTTACATGGTATAGATACTATTACATCACAGAAACTGAAAGAATGAATAAATGCTTACTGTTTAAACTATGTCCCAGCAAATATAAAGTTTGTATTGTGCTAAATACTTTATTGATTTTAATGTTTGGTCGCCAGACTAACTCTTCTTTCATATCGTGATATTTTCCTTGAATATCTGTGCTACTTGAATCTGATCGTAAACAAGTTCAAGGCTATCTTGTTATGCTGTTATTTTCTAGGAAACCTATCGCCAATTTGATCAAGATACGCCAAAACAGCAATAGAACTACGCAAAAACTGTGAAACCTGGCCTTTAAAATGCAAACATATGACTTCTATGAAGAAGCTGAGAATTTTCTAGAAACAAATACATTCTTTGTATCATGTGTCTGTTTTGAATTTATGATAACCTAATGTTTATACGCCCTAGATAAAAGACATCTCTTTTCTAAAACTTTCACATGTAATTTGGCTGTGTAACTTGAAGAATGTTTAGATTAATAATTCTAGCGTTTTGGACATTTATTTCTAGCGTAAAGGGGTAAGCGTTCAAATCGTTTTCTTTTTCATTTTCTGTTTGTTTTGTTTGATTTAATAATTTTCGTTAAATGGTCGTACCTGTTTGAGTTGACTAGCGGTCATTTTGATGCCAAAAGGTTTTGAATTCGTCAATCAAAAATGGTATGAATACAATAATAACATGTGATTTTGATAATAACTGATAAATAAACATATGGCATTTGTACAATAAGACTCGAAAGCAGTTCTTTATTTTCGATAATTAGACATAAACAAGCAGTTCACGGAAGAATTCTTGTGTTTGAACGGTTCGTTTCGTCCCAAAAGGCTCATTACCGGTATATTATTGCATTGGTGTAAAATCATTTTTAGCCTTTGATTTTTCTTAAAAATAGTTCCGTCTGTTGTTTTTGTATATATTAAAACTACATTGCATTTACAAAGGCCAGTTCGGTTATGTATATGGTTGACATTATTCTTACATCATGATCGAAAAAATTTTTCCGAATTAAATTGGTGTTGATGATGATGATGATGATGTGAGTTTTATGAAGGTCCACCAAGCCTTTCAGCACTAGTGGTCGGACCCCGACATGTCTCCCAGCATGTCTAAACGTAGTTTAATTTTGAAGTCTAAAAGGGAGAATGTTAAGGTGCTAGTTTTAAGCATTTACGGTAATTGTTAATGTTTTTTTTTTGAGCCAAAAAATTAGGTCAGACACGTGACCAATGAGGTCAAATGGTGCCTAACCCATTAGGAAGTCTAGACGTCGTTAGCAATTTTGGTCAAGCAGGATTTATTGCACATAGCGCTCATATTAAAAGAATGAAAATTTTATTTACATTGTCGCTATGTTTAATATATCCTTTGCATGAATAGTAGCTTCAGCTCATAAATTTACATGTGGGTTCTGTGTATTGAGTGTGATTGAGGGGGGGGGGGGGGGGGGGGGGGGGGGGCTTGAGACTATTTTTGGCTAAGGACTAGGTGTAGTCGGATGTCCAACCGACCATCGGATTTCTAACCGATTTGCCCGCCATCCACATGGTAGGTGTCTCGATTGGAGCAGCAACAACAACGGCCCAGAGCCTTGAGGATCTTCTTCATCGGTCTTCTTCAACCAGTCTTCAGTCCTCCCCCCGACGTCAGCAGGGCTCGGACGCGTAGAATGGCGTTGACCTCGTCTGCTTCATATAACCGGATCTTCGCCAAACTAAACGGGTTTCAGACCAGTCACGCGTGCCTGCGTTGTGCGCTTTGCCTTGCGCTATAAAGACCTTACCTAACAATTCAAGTGATTTTTGTTTGTTTTTGTTTGTTTTCTGTTTGAAAACCCGCGAAGTCAAAAATTAGGAAAAGAGAGAGAGAAGAAAAAAAAAAAAAAAAAAAAAAAAAAAAAAAAAGTTTTAGTATTTTAAAAGATATATCAGATTTATGTCTAATTGGAGTTTATAAGATATAATAAAAACACACATCTACAGAAAAATTAATAAAAGATAATGAGAAATATATATAAAAAAAAAAAAAAAAAAAAAAAAAACAAACAAACAAACAATACACAAAAAAACACCGTTTGCTTTTGGCTTCAGAAGAAGATCTATTTGTTAAAGTATCCCTGGGTGTCTAACCAGTACTAGCATTTATGTGTTAATTAAATTAATTTTTTTTTTTTTTTTTGTCTGCAACTAACAACAGTTGATCAGACTTTGGACCTTAATTATATACATAGCTGAAATATGTGAGAAGTCAGAATGTCTGCAACTAACAACAGTTGGTCAGACTTTGAAATATTTTAAGTTCGCGGTTTAGTCTGCAACTAACAATAGTTGGTCAGACTTTGTAATATTTTAAGTTAGCGTTTTAGTCTGCAACTAACAATAGTTGGTCAGACTTTGAAATATTTTAAGTTCGCGTTTTAGTCTGCAACTAACAATAGTTGGTCAGACTTTGAAATATTTTAAGTTCGCGGTTTAGTCTGCAACTAACAATAGTTGGTCAGACTTTGTAATATTTTAAGTTAGCGTTTTAGTCTACAACTAACAATAGTTGGTCAGACTTTGAAATATTTTAAGTTCTCGTTTTAGTCTGCAACTAACAATAGTTGGTCAGACTTTGAAATATTTTAAATTCGCGATATAGTCTGCAACTAACAATAGTTGGTCAGACTTCTGTCCCTAGTTTTTCCTATGTTATGGTATTTTCCGGTTTTTAAGTATACTGGTAGAGTACTAATGGATCATACGTTTTATTACACCTACAACAACAACAACAACAACACCTATAGAGAGATAGCTTTTCTTTGTTCATTTCTGGTAATGATAAGCTGCATTTAGGGTGAGATCTTCCATTATTGCTCCCTCTTATTTATCCTTCTAGTAGCGAAAGCGAAACCGAAATTATACTAGATTTAACAAAATAGTTGGGAGATTTAAGATAAATGTTTACCTTGTAAAGGCGCATTTTTTTTTTTGATATTTGGCTGAAAAAGCGGTACTATCCTTATTAAAACTTTCGCGTGTGAGCTCCAGTGTATGTATAAAGGAGGATCGGCGTACACTGGGTTGGATCCATGTATTTATCTGACTTATAGAGATTTCTTACTATGTAATCCATTGTACTTTCACTTTCGTTTTGATAAGTATGACACTTCGCGTTATTGATAAACATTGGTGATTTGTACCAATATTATATGAAGACACCACAAGTTGCCGGTTTATTTCGTTTTGTATTTGAGTCTTTTAACGATTACCACCGAATATTACTGTTAAATCCGTTGTATATATCCAAAAAAGGTTAATTTCCACTGAGCCAGAATTTGGGGTTGTTTACCCTCGGCACCGGCCTAAGCCATATGGCCGAGCACGACATAAAATAGTTATAACTCATTTTTAAAAATACTTATGATAATTATTGTCGCGTGTAGATTATCGTTATATGATCAAATAAAGGTGGTCAACTACGTTGATCAAACCTCATAAGATCTTAAAAGAGAGCATTTAATGTTCTCATATATTTTAACTTTTTTAGTAAAGTGGCATAAAAATTAATTAAATTCTATATTCTGAATTTTCGTAAATTATCGTTTAGAAACATAGGTCTTAATATTCAAAATTTCTCTTTGTTATTTAATGATCTATATTAGTAACAACAAGCAAGACTTACTTAGTGTATTATCGTGTCTTAATACTATGTTGTTATTTACTTAACTTAAATAATAGTTCCAGAGAGTTATGCTTAAATAAAAGAAATTTTGTCTTAAAAATGAAAGAATTTCGAACAAATTACCGTATAGTACAAAAATTTCCTTATATAAAAAATTTATCCGAGAACTATAAGTTGTAAAGAAAACCAGGAGAATTTTCTTTAGAACTAAAACTCCGTTTTCACAGAGTTTTTTTGATTTTGGCCCTTTCAGCTAAATATCAATTATTAATGTACCTACTATATGTTGAGAAATACTTTTGTTAATTTATATAAGTAAATCTCAACAAGTGCAGACCCGAGGTAACTTATACTCCACGGGATACGGGGGTCTGCACTGAGCAGCCAGCTGCTTAATGGGGGCTATTTTTACATTGTGTGGAGATTTGTTATAGTAGGTACTGAAAGCTTCCCCCCCTCTAGAAGACCATTAAAACGTTCTCGGGTTATGAACAAATAAGTAAAAAAATCTTATTAATTATACCCACATAAAAATTTAATATTTACAAATAGAGTTTGAAAAAATTTTTTAACTGTACAACGGTCACCTTTTTAGGGCCACTAAAAAGAAGTTTTATTAAAACAACATTTAATGACAATTTAAAATATAATATTTGTGGGTATATATTTACAGTAAAAATAAAATTTATGTATAAATGTTTTTATCTTACCCGCTGGCATTAGTAATAGCAAGGCTCTCGTATATACTATAAAGCAGTTCGTAAATTTTATATTGGAGGGGAAAGAAAAAGAAAAGGACTTTATGGGAAAGAGTCCAGGACCTCAAGAGATTAAAAAAGGGCTTTAGGGGAAGGAGCCCACGACCACGAAGGAAGATAAAGATATAGAGAGTAGAGAACTGCTATAATAATATCTGTTTTACATAACCTGCCGAAAAATTAAGAGTAATAAATATGAATATCTAAATCAGTAGTTTTTATATTAAAAATTTTGTTTAAGAACATTTATAAAAAAGAGCGAAACAGGTTATGTACCTTTAAGAATAATGTTTTATGTTAAAACTGGATAAGCACCTTTAAAATTTGAACGAAGTGCCGATTGTCAGAGGCGATCTGATTGGATAATCGAATTGTTTCGAGCTCCGTGATTTGTAGGTTTACTATCCGTTTTTCGCCTTATGGTTTGGCAAATTCCAATCTTGTCACGTGATCTTCAATGAATGTAAACAAGATGGATGTAGCAAAAATTTTTTGAAACAAAATTCAACTTTATGGATAATTAAAGAGTTGGAATTTAATGAGTGCTATTTAATTCATTATCGGAATATGTGCTTGAATGATTGTGAGTATAGTTTTCAGTTGACACTTGACCGTATTTTAATAATGAACTGAAAAAGAAAGTAAAGTTATATCCGAAAAGGTGTCATGGCTGAAAACAGAGTTTTTGAAAATTTTCCTAGTAGTATTTCTACATAGGAGTGTTTATAAATTATGTATTTGGATAATTTATGGTAAGTATATTTGTAATTATAAATGCCAAACCATAAGGATAAATATTTAACTTTGATATTAATAGCATTATAAATTTAAATTGTTTAGACTAAAGTCTATTTTTTAATTTATTATTTTTAGTTGTTTAATATAATCTAAGTACTGTGTTTTATCTTATAAAAATATCTGGATGTATGGAAACTGTCTGGTATAACCAAACACACGGACCTACAGCCATACCATAGTATTTTAGTATTTACTGTATATTTAAGTATAATTGTTATGTGTTATTTTTTTTAAAGGTACATTTGTAGTAAATGGACAGTGGATAGTAAACCCTCCGGAGCCCCTGGTTCGATTCAGGAAGTTGTTTGTTTCAGATTTTTAATAAAAAGTCAGTCTCTTTAATAAATGTTTCTAATAATTTGTAAACTGCAGAACTTTGCGTTTTAGGTGGAAATAGAATATTTTTAAGTGTTGGTGTTATATTTATGTTTTTGAGTCCAGATAATAGTTTATTTCTTTGTTCAGTCAGATCTGAACATTCAAGAATGTAATGTTCAGTATCATATTTTTTATTACAGGTGGTGCAGTTTGGATCTATGTTGAACATGTACTGCCCGGTACTTGCTGGTAGACAAGAATTCCCCAATTTTAACCTAGTAATATTTTTATCTATTAATTTATTTGTAGAATATTGAACGGGCAGTTGAAAGTTTATTTGAAATTCATTCAATGTGCCTTTAAATGGCATCTGATTTATGTTTTGCTTCCATTTACACAGAATCTCGCCTCTGACAATTGAGTTGACTTCAGTGGGAGAGTACGGCAAGTTTATAGTGGGAGTGGCCAGACCCAACCCTTGTTTAGCCGCCTCATCAGCTCTCTCATTCCCCAGTATACCTACGTGAGCTGGGCACCAAGCCATGGTAACCTCTTGATCTAAGTTTAGACAGTGATTATATTTTGTATTTATGTTTACCAGCATCTCTGGTCTTGATTTACTCTTTTTTGATTGTATCGAGACCAGTGATGATAATGAATCAGAAAAAATTACTGCTTTTCCAGGTTTGTTTTCTATTACCCAGCTCAAAGCTTTATCAATACCGAGCATTTCTGCTGTGTAGATTGACATTTTATCAGGTAACCTTTCTATTAATGATATGTTTTGACTAGGTATTACCACAG
Source organism: Cyclina sinensis (assembly GCA_012932295.1). Lineage (NCBI taxonomy): Eukaryota > Metazoa > Mollusca > Bivalvia > Venerida > Veneridae > Cyclina > Cyclina sinensis. The sequence goes on from JAAONU010000011.1 coordinate 40,751,654, forward strand.
CAGATGCAACTTTGCCCGAGGATGGGTCTTTTGATCCATCTGTATATAAATGTACATGACCTTGATACTTATTAGCATAATATATTTGAGTTTCAGACTTAGCGAGTTGCGGTAAGTCGAATTTCTTCACAATATGATGTAAGGAGATGTCTATTATAGGGTCTGAGAGAGTCCATGGGGGGGCCCCACTCGGTATGTGACTGGCCACCTCCATCTTGTCAATGCCACTACCCTCCGCCAAAAGCTCAGATACTGCGCCAAAAGGAAGTATGGGATTTTTGAATTTCCTCTTGGCAAAGAAACCATTATTTAATAATTTGTTGACCGGGTTATTTGGTCTAGTTTTAACCCTTGACCTGTATTTTAGAATTTGTTGTTGTCTTCTAAGATTTAGAGGGGCTATTCCTGCTTCTAATTCAACTAGGTACCCTGGCGTGGTAGAGAGAGCCCCCAGAGCTAATTTGAGGGCCTTATTCTGAACTATATCCAGTTTTTTAAGTAAAGTTGGACTAGCACAAGAATAGACTTCTGCACCATAGTCTATCTTTGGACGTATTAGAGACTTGTATATCAATAATAGACTATGTTTGTCTGCCCCAAAATCTGTTCCTTTAAGTTTTTTCATAACCATCAAGTCTCTTGAACATTTGTTGACCAAATCCTTAATATGTTGCTCGAAGGTTAACTTTTTATCTAATGTTAGGCCTAAAAACCGAGCAACTTTACTGAAAATAATTGGGGTTCCACCTAGATTTACGTCCAAACTGTGCTCGGGTTGGTTTCCAAATAAGATTCCTACTGTTTTGGTTTCTGAAATTTTGAAACCCCAGTTTTTGGCCCATCCCCATAGTGAGTCCAAACCAGCTTGTGCATCCTTGGCTAGTTTGACCAAATTGGACCCAGTCTTCCAGGTTCCAGAGTCATCTGCAAACTGGCTAATAACCATTCCTGACCCCTGAAGGGTTTCAGGAAGCCCATTTATTATTAGAGAAAATAATAAAGGGGAGAGAATCGCGCCCTGGGGGGTACCCCTTTCTAACTGGACTAGTTCAGATAGTTCATTATTAACTTTGACCTGTATCTTACGGCCCTCCAGAAAAGATCTCAAATAGCGGAAACAGTTGCCTGTGATTCCATACTCTTTAAGTTTAAAGAGAACACCAGCATGCCATGTTAGGTCAAATGCTGATGTTAGGTCAAGAAAGATTGCTAATACACTCCTTGACCTATTTTTTGCTGTTATTACCTCCTGTTGTAGCCTCACTAATTGGTCAAGGGTACTTCTCCCCTTGCGAAACCCTGATTGAAATGGGTTAATGATGTTTTTAGACTCTAAGAGGTGCTCGAGTCTGGCTTTCACCATGCTTTCCATTATTTTACCAGCATGGGAAGTGAGGCTAATAGGTCTATATGATTTTGGATCTTGAGGATTTTTGCCTTGTTTAAACAGGGGTACAACACAGGCTTCTTTCCACATCTCCGGTAGCCCCCCCTCCCCCAGCCAAACTCTATTAAATAGTGCCAGCCACTGTTCCAGAAAGACATCTGGCATGTTTTTGAACATCTGGTAGTTAACTTGATCTAGACCAGATGTAGAGTTATTTTTGCCATTTATGCTTTCTTTTAATTCTTTTAAGGTGAAGGCCATATTAAGTGACCTGTTTTCTATATTTTCAGCCTCTATATTAGAGTATATGAAATCTTTATTTTTATTTTCAAAATCTGTTTGATAGGTGAGAGTATCAGCATGCATATTGGAGTGGCTGGAGACCTGTTGATAGTGTTTGACCAAAAAATTAGCCTTTTCTTTATTTGACAATGCAATGCTGTTATTTAACTTTAGGATTGGGATAGGATTTCGGGGTTTACCTTTGATCCTATCAATTTTGTTCCAGAAGTCTCTGGAACTACATCTCTTAATAGAGACTGAGTCACAGAACTCTTTCCAGTTCTGTCTTTTGGCCTCCAGGATGACCTGTTTACTGTTTTTTTCAGCTTCTTGATAATTAATTAAATTTTATGTTAAAACTGGATAAGCACCTTTAAAATTTGAACGAAGTGCCGATTGTCAGAGGCGATCTGATTGGATAATCGAATTGTTTCGAGCTCCGTGATTTGTAGGTTTACTATCCGTTTTCCACTGGTATTATTGTTTTCTTTTAGATCCATCTTGACTATGTTGCTAAGTGATGTGACGTCGAGCAACTTTGCTTTTTGATTGGTCATTTTGAAGTAAAACCTGATTCGCTGCGTAAAGAAACTATTTGATTGGTTAATGGGGGACATCAGTGGATTATCTACCCTGAATACTCTCTAATATTAACTTGGTCCTTCCATTTGGATTCCTCTGCTTTCATCGCTGTTTTCCTTTATGGTATGGTGATAATTACACCTTAATATTTGCAACAATAGTAGTCAGATTAAACATTTAGTTTGAAAATATGTTTTGTTAGCACATAAAGTTTGTTTTTTTATATTCCTAACTTTTTACTTAATATGTAAGTGACAATTTTCACAACTGAAAGTCAAGACTATCACAAAGAGAAACAAGGATAAAGTCAGAGGATTCCAACTGAAAGGACCAAAGTGCAATTTGGATTACCTCTGATGTTATCTGAGTAAGGGAGATAATTTGTTATCAGCAATGTCTCTCATTTACTATCCGTTTTTCTGCTTTAGCTTGTGGTGTTAGGGCGAGTGCGTAATTTTGAAAGGAAAGAACTTTTCGTACGCTTGTCTCCTTTTTTATAATACATTGTCGCGGCTGTAGTTTTTTTTTAAAAAGAAAGTTGTTTGTTTCTTTCTGATAGTTTGTTTTAACGTATTTCTTATAAGATGTCTTTATAAAGGAAGACTTATGCGGGTTTAGTGATTATATTTATGATATCTCTATTTACTTTGATTTTGATAGTATAAAAAAAACCTGTTATTTTTATATTTATTTATTGTTATTATCATATATGTGTTATTGTTGTTGTTGCTGTGTTATGTAGGGTATAACCTGCTTTATTGTTTTAAAGTTTGCTAGTTTTATGACTCTTTTCAAGCTGTTTGGCCGGTCCAAACGCGCTATGAATCAAGATTTAATAGTTACCAGTAAAAAGATTTGCGAATTGTTTATGTGATTATTTGTTTTATTTACAAATTATGTACATGGGTATTGGTGGACTTGTTGTTTTGTTTGTTATTTGTCTGTCTTGTGCTGTTTAAGTCCACCACACCTTTTAATTTGGGTGTGCATAGCTATGGTAAATGAAACCGGATAGCCTTGTTTTGTGAGCTTATAGCTTATTTTCGTATCCTGTTTTTATGATGTATTTTAACAGGATTTCTCTTATATGACCTGCAAGCTCTTCTGGGGGATTTACTAGAGTCGAAACGGTGACTTGCTTTATTCCTAGTTGTAATAGGTTAGATTTAAATTCTTCCCTTTCTGATTGAAGGGATGGACACTCAAACAGAAGGTGTTCAAGTGAGTTAGTACCTGAACAGTTGTCACACGTTCTGTCGTTATTTGAGTCAAATCTTTTAAGGAAACTAGAGTTTAGTTTTAGTCTCGTGTAGAGACAATCATACTTTCTGTTTTGGTAGTATTGTATTATTTTTGTTGGGGGGCTTAGGTTGGATAGAATTTCATGCGTATTACAGTGATCCGTCCAAGACTGATGTAATTTAATTTTAGCGTGTCTTTTAATCAATTTAGTTACCTCTGTGACATTTAGGGGTATAAGGGAAGCAACTCCAGCTAGACTCCCGGTTTTGGCCTGGTCGTCTGCTAGGTCATTTCCGTTAATGCCTATGTGACTGGGTATCCAAGTAAACTGAATTTTATTTCCATTTTGATTTATATTGGTGCAAGTTTTAAGTATTTCATTTAATAATTCTGGTCTTTGTAATGAGACCCCCGATGCTATGGACTGTAGAACACTTAAGCTGTCACTAAGAATTGCCGCGTCCTTTAGGTTGTTTGTGTAGATATATTTAACCGCCTCGTGAATGCCGAACATTTCACAAGTATAAATAGAGACAGCGCCTGGAAGTTTATAGTTGGATTTTGATATAGTTTGACCGTCAGGGGCGATAATTACTAGGCCTGCCCCTGCTAGATTTTTCTCCCTGTCCTTACTGCCATCAGTAAAGATTTTTGTAGAATTATGAAAATATTTTATTATGTGGAGATTTGCTATAATTAGCCCTTTTTTTGGTCGTTTTGTTTATTAATTTTTCCTACCAGTTCGAGATTGACTGTAGGTATTTTTAAGTTACTAACATGTTCATATATTGGGGGTTGTACTTGAATATTATTTAATCCGTATTCCTTGATTAACTGTTGTATTTTTTGGGAATAGGGTTGTTTAAAATATTTAGTTTGGTTTTTATTTATATGGTAAGCTGGGTCTTCACATATTTCATTATTTATTGGGAGTTTATCAGTCAGTCTTGAACTTCTTATGTAATATTTAAGTGCTGAAATCTCTCTATTTATGTTTAAAGGGAATATAACTGTTTCAATATGTAGAGGGAGGGTGGGTGTGTATCCGGGGCATCCCACAATTAGTTTTAGAGCTTTGTTTTGTAGTACTTGAAGTTTTGAAAGTAACCAGTCTGGAGCAGAGGCATATATTGAGCTACCATATTCTATTTTGCTAGCTATTAACGATTTGAATATACTAAGGAGGCATTTTTTATCAGTGCCCCATGAGGTACCTCTAACCGATCTTGAGGTCTCTTTGGCACCTTGATATAATTAATATATTCTATATGATTTTTCCAGGTTAAAGTTTTATCAAAGTACATGCCTAGAAATTTAGCAGTTTTATTATATTTTAGATCTACTCCACATAGTTTAAGTGTTGGGAAGTTTTTATTTAGTTCTGGAGGTTGTTTGAATTGTTTGTGTACTAGTAGTACCTGAGTTTTAGAAGGGTTGATGATAAAACCCCATGCCTTGCTCCATTTCTCAATTTCAAGTAAAACTTTCTGAGCTTTTTTAACTGCTAAAACTGGACTGTAGGATGTTAGCCACGTGGCAGAGTCGTCTACAAATTGCGAGATTTTTGTGTTATACGTTGGGTTTTTGTCGTTAAATTTATTGATTTGCTTTTCGAATGTGTTCATCATGAGACTGAAAATAATCGGAGACAATACAGCCCCTTGGGGGCAGCCATTTTCCGTTATTACACTCTCAGATGTAGTTCCGTTAAATTTTACTTTTATTGTTCTTTTTTGTAAAAAGGCATAAATCCATTTTAACATGCGGCCTTTTATTCCTACTTCATTTAGTTGTAAAATTGCGCCACCATTCCACATTTTGTCAAAGGCATTGCTAAGGTCTAAGAATATGGCTATAAGATATTTATTTTGAGCTTGAGCTCTCTTGCAATCAGATTCGAGCCTGGTTAAGTTGTCCTCACATGAGTGGAAAGATCTGCACCCTGACTGGAAATTTGAGTAGAGATTGTTTTTTTCCAAAAATGAACATAGTCGCGGTTTTATCATTTTTTGCATTAGTTTCGTAAATGTTGAAGTTAAAGATATCGGACGATATGAGGCAGGATCTGTTTTGTCTTTTCCTGATTTTAGTAAAGGTATAATTATTGCCTCATTCCAGCTGCAGGGTAAAGTTCCTTCTGCCCATGACTGATTGAAAATTTGTAATAGTGTTAATTTTGAAGTTTCCGGAAGATTTTGTAGTATTTTGTAGTGAATTTTGTCCTCACCAGGAGCGCCTTTTTTACATGTTTTTAAGGCTTTATTCATTTCAAATAGAGTGAAATCACTATTATATGGAAGATGTAGTTGTGGCCCTTCCTTTATTATATAGTGTTTTACTAGATTATCAATATGTTGTTTTTTCTTCGTGAATTCGGCATGGTAGCCTGAATTACTACTTGCCATGGCATATTGTTGAACTAAGAGATTTGCTTTCTCTTTTGGTTCTATTATGTCACTCTTATTTGATTTGAAAACAGGATCAACAGTGGGGTCTATTCCTTTGATTTTTCTTATAAAAGTCCATATTTCTTTAGAAGTGGTGTTTCTAGTTATTTTGGAGCAAAAATCCTTCCATCCCTGTTTTTTGGCATTCTTGAGTACTTTTTAGCTCACCTGTCACGCAGTGACAGAGTGAGCTATTAGGATACCCTTGTGTCCGGCGTCCGTCGTCCGTCCGTCGTCCGTCGTCAACATTTTCTTTAAATGACATCTCCTCCTAAACCCCTGGCCCAATTTTAAAATAACTTCATACTAATGGTCCTTAGATGTCCCTTTACCAAGTTTGCTCAAATGGTTCCGGTCCAATGCACAATATGGCTGTGAGGCCCTAAAAGGTGTTTTTAAAATGGAAATTTCAAAAATCTTCTTGTCTGAAATAACAAGGCCCAGAGCTTTCATATTTGGTATGAAGCATCATCTAGGGGACCTCTGTCAAGTTTGCTCAAATCATGACTTCCGGGGTCAAACTGGTTCAGCCCCGGGGGTAAATAGATTTTACTTAGAATTTATATAGGAAAAACTTCAAAAATCTTCTTCTCCAGAACCACAAAGCCTGGCGCTTAGATATTTTGCATGTAGCATTAACTAGTAGACTTCTACCAAGTTTGCTCAAATCATGATCCCCGGGGTCAAGTTGATCCCGCCCGGGGGTCAGTTAATTTTATATAGAGTTTATATAGGAAAAACTTCAAAAATCTTCTTCTCCAGAACCACAAAGGCTAGATCTTAGATATTTTGCATGTAGCATAACCAAGTAGACCTTAACCAAGTTTGCTCAAATCATGATCCCCGGGGTCAGATTGACCCCGCCCCGGGGGTCAATTGATTTTATATAGAGTTTATATAGGAAAAACTTCAAAAATCTTCTTCTCCAGAACCACAAAGCCTGGAGCTTAGATATTTTGCATGTAGCATTACCTAGTAGACTTCTACCAAGTTTGCTCAAATCATGATCCCCGGGGTCAAGTTGACCCCGCCCGGGGGTCAATTGATTTTATATAGAGTTTATATAGGAAAAACTTCAAAAATCTTCTTCTCCAGAACCACAAAGCCTGGAGCTTAGATATTTTGCATGTAGCATTACCTAGTAGACCTTTACCAAGTTTGCTTAAATCATGATCCCCGGGGTCAAATTGACCCCGCCCCATAGTCAATTCATTTTATATATAGTTTATATAGGAAAAACTTCAAAAATCTTCTTCTCCAGAACTGCAGGCCTGGAGCTTAGATATTTTGCATGTAGCATTAACTAGTAGACTTCTACCAAGTTTGCTCAAATCATGATCCCCGGGGTCAAATTGACCCCGCCTGGGGGTCAGTTGATTTTATATAGAGTTTATATAGGAAAAACTTCAAAAAATCTTATACTCCAGAACCAGAAAGCCTAGAGCTTAGAAATTTTGCATGTAGCATGACCTAGTAGACCTTAACCAAGTTTGCTCAAATCATGATCCCCGGGGTCAAATTGACCCCGCCCCATAGTCAATTCATTTTATATATAGTTTATATAGCCATCTGATCTTAGTCTGCAAAGTTTGCTTCGGTCTTCCCAACTGCTGAGTTCAGTACGTACAGTCCATGGTCTGTGGATCACCTATCTTGTGTGTCATAACGTGCTCTCAAATTCTGTACTGGTACAGAATTTACCAACACAGGTTAACTGCATACCATTATGTAACTTAAATACTGTCTCAAAATAGCATATACCCTAACACAAAAGTCACTTCTAGACTGTACATTTCTGAAGGAAACTACCTTCAGCCAAAATGAAAACATTACACCTGTTTCAGATATCCATATTTCAATTTGTACTTCATACAATAGTTTCATGTTAACTTACAAAGAAAAAAAAAATGTATCGAAAGTCTAATGACTTTGAAATGTTAACATTTTCCATGTATTTATCATCTAGACGAAATGAGGTAAACTGGAAATTATTAAAACAGTTCATGTAAAGTTAAAACTTCACCAATCAGCAAGTGTGGACACATGCCCTTCTTTCACCAATTCTCTCCTCATTATGTCTACAATATCGTTTCATGGTCTATCAGGTGAGCGATTCAGGGCCATCATGGCCCTCTTGTTTTGCATTATTTTTTGCATTTTTCCATAGTTCTAGTTTTAAAGGAGTTCTTTCGCGCATGTAAATTTGTCTTTTTGTTTCTCTTAGTTTAATGGCATTGTAACATTCTTCATTCCACCAAGGTTTATTCTTTTTTGTCTTTTTACTATTTGTTTTAATGGAGGTTTTGGGGATGGAAAGTTCTAGATTTTTATTTAGTTTTTCAAGGAACAATGTGAAATTTGAATTAATAGATTCTTTAGAGATATTATAGTTTAAACTTAGATTACACAGATGTTTGAAATTGGTCCACTGTTGATTAGTTGCTTTGTTGATTAGCCATTTGACATCTGGCAGTTTGACCTCTGGGGGGATTGCAAATCTTACGGATGTGATAATTGGCATGTGATCACTTCCGTAAGAGTTGTTAATTACTGAAAAAGAGGCGCCCGGATGTAAGTTTGCCGTAATTAGTGACAGATCCAAGGCGGAATCTAATTGATTGCAATTTCCTGCTATCCTAGTGCATTGTCCATCATTTATGCAGTTTAATTTATGTTCATACATGAAGTCAATTAGGTTTTCTGCCTCAGTATCTAATCTGAGATCGTTTTCTGGGTTCCATAGGGGGTGCTTTAAGTTGAAATCTCCAAAAATAAGAGTGTTTTTATCAATTTTGAAAATTTCTTCAAATATATTGGTCTTGTTATTTGCTGCCTTGTTTGTATAATAATTATAAATTGTTGTGCTTTCACTGTGTCCAAATAGCTTTATGGCCAAAGTTTGATTAATATTGCAGTTTTTTGTTTTAATTAGTTTAAAAGAGAGCCCATTTCTTATGTATATGCTTAGACCACCAGACTTTGGATTTGTTTCATTTATATATAGTACTGGTGCCTGGTAATTTGAAAATCTGTAAGGTTTTTGGTTCTTGTTAAGGTGGGTCTCTTGTAGACATATGATGTCAATATTTTCAGAGTTTAAGAAATTTTCTAATTCATTGCATCTTATTGAGATATCTGTGCACATACCCCTGATGTTCCAGGAAAGGACACTGAGACAGTTAACCCTGTTACTATCATGTTTGTTTTTTTCAGTGCCCTTTATTACCATAATTACTTAATTTTTATAATATTTGTTATATTTGTGCTGGTGAAGTTGATTGATTTTGAGTTTGTTTTTCTGAAACTGAGTTATTTACTTTGCATAGTAACTAGAGCCTCTGGATGAGCTTGCTCATATGATTTGATCATTTGTCTTTGCATGCTCGCAATGTTTTGCAGAATGCAAAGATGTTCATACAAGTTTGCGGGGGGTCCTGTAGCTGGTTGACTGTGTTGACGGAAGGGATGTGGGGGGTAGTTTGATAGAGGTGGTCGGTAACCAGGGTATGGTCCTAGTAGGGAGGGTTTGTTTTTGCTTGGCAGTTTAACTAAGTTTTTAGTTCTTGAAGGGGAGGGGGGCTGGTGACCTGCATTTGTGCATGTTTTTGCATGAGCGCTTTGTATTTGTTCGTTTTTTTTCCTTATTTTTTCCTTATATGCTTTAAACTTTGGGCATGAGTTGCTTGAGGCCCAGTGGGGGTTCGAACAGTGGAAGCACCAGGTGTTTCTTGCCTGGCACTGATTTAGGGGATGCCAACCGGAGCATTTTGGGCATCTATTCTTGTTTTTACATTTGTTCGTTTTGTGCCCGAAAATTTGGCATTTATTGCATCTTAATGGTCTAAGCGTAGTAGGTTTTATTATTTTATCAGAGCCATTTAGCTTTGCGGGGAGATTTTCTGACTTGAATGTGATTATTACTTCCTGACTCTGATTTTTTTGGTGCACGTGTTGAATGGTGGGGTTGGATTTCATTAAGTCATCTCTGAGGGCCTCAAATTTCTCATTTTTTTCCAGTTCAATAATTCCCATACTGTGTGTGTTTTTTTGTTTTATTTTTGATTGCTTCATAGGTTCTATTTTCAAGTCGTGTTTTCCGTATTTAAAGTCTTGTATTTTGGTAGACATATCGTTTCTTAACAGAAAAAAAAGAGAACCTTTTTCTTGTCTTATGTTTTTTATTTTGTCGTTTCTTGAGAGATTTTCAGATTTTTTTCAATTTCCCCAAGTTTTATGTTACTGAGGCCCCCGTTGACACTTCTAAGTGACATCTCTGTCCAACATTCTTTTTTTGATTATTACTTTCGTTTTCCTTTGTTTTTTTTTTGTGTTTGTCTTTGTATTTGTCTTATTGTTTGTCTTAATTTTGCAGCTGTTGTCTAGTGGAGAGAAACTGTTTTTGGTTGAAATTGAGTAACAGTTCTCATTCTCAGTTTGTGTGTTTGAATCCTGTGTTTTTGTTATGCGATTTGTTTGAATGTTTGCATCTTGTGTGTTTGTTGTGTAGTCTGTTTGAATTCCTATTTCCTTTGTTTTTTTAACAGTTGAGTTTAGGGATTTGTTATCTTGATTTTCCCTTTTGTTTTTTTCAGTTTCAGTTGGTAGAGGTAGAAGTTGATAGTTTTGTTTTAGGTGTTTGAGTACCTTGAATGTTATGTCTTCTTCTACCTCCACTAAGGTATATTCATTCACAGATTTGTTATTAGACTTTTCCCCCATCTGTGAGGTACTAAGTTTATGTAAAAATTTTGATTCCCCTGTCCCCAGGGTACTGCTGTTTGCTGAAACATCCGGGGTGTCCGGTATGCAGATTGAAGTTGAAGCAGTTGAAACAGCTGTGGTTTGTTTGGCTTCCGGAGATTCCGTAGCCAAAATTTTGTGTTTCCTGTTTTTAGGAGTACAGTTAGCTGTATTCATAAGTTTTCTGGATGCAGCTAGCAGTTCCAGTTGATTAATAACTTTACTCCAACTGAACTTGGACATTTTAGACCCCGTGATTTCATTTATGAGTCTTGTTGCCTTAGTTTTATTTACTTTTGACTGGGCCTTACTCTGCCTTTTGAATTGAATAGGTTGTTCCATTTTTTTTTTTTTTTTTCCTTTTTGTGTGTTTCTTTTCTTTTTTTAAGTTTTGTTATTATTTTTTTTCTGATTTAGAACTTATTGTTTTCTATATTGTTTTAGTTTATAAATGGCTGATTCCTATCACCTATGAATATACGTGATCCTTGACAGAAGGAGCGGTGTTCAACCATATATTAACTCTATTTTATTTACTGTTTACTTAGATTTGTTTCAATTTAATAAAGAAATAAACTTACTTCTTGTTTCTTGTTTTTCCTAAATCCTTAGAGCACTTTTTTAAACGATTAATAAAAATCACTATTATCCTAGAAGCACTCTCAAGCTATATTATTAACCTCTTTTAATTATTCCTATTCAATTAAGCAGAGATGTTGTTTTTTTGAAAGCCAAAAGCAAACTGATGATGACGACGACTATGCTATCAACGAATGTGTCTGTGACTATGACTATGATTAAATTGGTGTGTAGAATTTTGTATGCTTTAAAGATAAAAGTAAGGCAATCATGCGTGCAGTCCAGAGGAATTTACATTATGAACTCCCCTTCCTTCTCTTCGCCTGACTATCAAGTAATGACCTAACAATTACGTAGACAGTTTTTACGAGAAAGAAGATGGCTTTTGTTCTTTTCTATACCATCACCAATTTGAGATCTGAGTTGGCCAAGAATATTAGAGTTATTTCAATCTAAGATTTACATTTTGGTTTGATTTAGCATTACTCTTTCAAAAATACTTTCGTGGCGAGGGGAAAATCCCGGGATCCGGGACCCGGGACGCCCGGGATCCGGGATCGTATTAAACATATAGGGAAACAAATAAACAGTGTTGGTTTTGATATTTGTCGTAATTTGTGGCAATAAAAAAGTTAGATTATTTGATTATCTCATATAAATTGACCATTATGTTGACTTAAAATTAAGGTTACATTATCAGTAGAGCTATACCAGTTTGTATTTTAACTAGAAATCACAATAGTTAGACAATGATATTAATTGAGTATGCAAAACGGTCATGTAGTTTGAAAAGTCAACACCTTAATGTTATAGTATCTGAATTGTAGTTATGTATAACTGTAAAAATGTCGATAATCACTATTACTTTAATGTGTCACACGGCAAATTAATTTAAGTTTTAATGACAAAGTGCCGCTTTTGAATGTGTTGATGCTGATCAAAGAAAATGCAAATAATAATAATAATAAAAAGAATGTCGCAACTATCTCCAATATAAAAAACTTAAAATCCATCAACGATAAAATTAATTTACTGAAAAAAAAAAGATTTCACGCTTATACTATACATGCATATCTACAACAAAAGGAGCGCTAATCGATAATTTATCGATGACACATATGGCGGGTTGTATATTCACGGTATTACTATATGTTTAATACGATCCCGGATCCCGGCTTTTCTAAAGGCGATCCCGGGATTTTCCCCCCACCTACTTTCGTTGATGTCTGCCGTTTCAAATGATTTCCCTTGCTACGTTATGCTTGAAATCGCAATCAATGTTTTAAACAAATTATTATATAAAAGAGTATAAAAGTTCAGAGAAGATTTTAGGTTTTACGTTCATTTTCATTAATCTGTGGACTCCAAGCTTATCAGGTATAACTGAAAGCAGAAGTTTTTGGATTCTTATCTTATCAGGCATGTAAGGGAAAACTATTTTAAGACCTAGCTTGCCAGGTATTACTAATCGATGTAACAACTCTTTGAATCCGTATGAGTAAAAAACAATGTATATTACATAAACAAAAGTCTCAGGACAGTTTCCTTGTTTGTTCCTAATATAAGACTTAAAACGTTTTACACTTCTGTCTTGTCAGCCAGATCTTTACTAACAACAAACAAAACAACAAGAGGTGAAAGGTTTTGTTTAAAAAAAAAAAAAAAAAAAAACAAGAAAAGAAAAAAAAAACGCGTGGGTCTCAACTAATTTGTTCTGTGTCGCCGAAGCACTCGTAAATAAGTATCTTAAGTTTACATATTTAGGGTGACTTGATAAGTTGTACAAAAGAACGAAAAAGTCTAACAAGGTCTAAAAAGATCTAATGAATGCAACCTTGCGCTTCATTCCCAAGGTAATCATTCTTTAGGTAAATGAAGTTAAGCGAACGATAACACACCTTGTCAACATTCGGCTCCGTCGGAACCTCCGTCCTTGCCCCACTCTCACACAACCCCTCGGATACCTTTAAATGTGCTTAATTCTGTAAAATGATGAAAACTGAGATAATGGTTCAAACTAATTGTCGGAAGCTATTGATAAAGCTTCCGGTGAAATCTTGAATCGCCCCTGTTCAAGAAATAAACATCGTGTGTATTAATGATATACACCGGGTACGTATAAAAAATCCAGGGATCTATTCGAAAAGACTGGGGTACCTTTGGTACTTCTCTTCATGTGCTCGCAGCTGTAAGATAGTGTTCTAAAAGAAGTCAGATTAACAGAACATAATTCTCTAATGTATCAGTATACGTCATGCGAACACCAGAATGCTACATGTAAAACTCATATTACCTTTAGTTCTTTCCCCTTCCAGTAATTATAATCATAAAACGCTTTGGACTCTTAAGTTATCTTTAAAAAAGAAAGTTAAGACAATTCTAATTTATTGTAAGATTAAAGAGAAATAAAAACTCTTTAGTGTCAGACTTAAAAATAAATGTTAACCGAAACCTCTTGGGACCCTAACCCTTCTAGGTGATATGCTTTGTTGGTCAGGCTTTACTTAGAAAGACCATTCTTGCCATGTATCATTCAATTAAGAATAAACTGTAATCCTCTTCCTACCTGTTCAACTTAATTAAGCCGACGGAAACCTACACTATCTTTCAACATTAGAATAAAAAGCAGGACTCTCAACTAAACTGTATAAGTTTAACGGTAATGAAAAGTAGTAGATGACCTATATGATTTTGCAGCTGTTGCTTAAATAGTCACTGTCATTGTCATCCGTTCGGTTTTGTGGCTTTTACCAAATAACTGAAGAAATACTGAAGCCAGGATCCTAAACTTTTCAAAGAAGTAATATTGAGTCGATATTTCTTTTTAAATGTCGGGGATTACTGATGCGCTAAAGAGGCGTTCAAGCGGCTTTTTTGTTTTTTTTTTTCAAAAAGACATCTTAAGTGTTACACGGGGTTTCTGTACATATTTTAAAGAAAGTGTAGCATTAATAAAGATTAACTTATAGTAATACGATTTACTACTTCAAAAACACATTTTCACAACACATGATCAGTCACGTGACGTAGAGAAGAAAAACGTATGTACGTCGATTTGATCCTTTCCATTTAGTCCAAAGCACTAACAGATAGACATACAATGCGTGAAGAGTTTGCACATTCTGTAAATCTGTTTTTCCTCCCTTTCTACTGTTAACTTAGCCCACGGACAATTCATAAATTAAACCTGCCTAAGGTCCCATGTTTTCCCACGTGACCATAGCTAATTTGCCTTAAGTAGACCAAGTTAGTGAAACTGTTTCCTTCAAGAAAGTTTCAGATAACCATTGTATTTAGAAGACTGAAATTTGGAAACTTGTAAGAAGCATAGCTGTAAAACATATATAAACCAAGATATTTTATCTTGGCTATTGGAAGATGATCTTTGATGTCACTAAATAATAGAAACAATAACGTGAAACTTGTTGATGCAAAATAATCTTTCAGCTACCAAGGATACCCATAACGAAGTGAGTCTTGAAGTAATTTTTTTTTTCAGTGATGGATACTACTTCGTTACCGCGCCGAACGTAATACGGTTTGAACACGACGAGGTTGTCACAGTGAATGTATTTGATCTGAAAAACGCCAGAGTCAAGGTAAAGTAAACGATTTACCTACTCCCCATGAAGATACGATTTTAATTAGGCAGTAAAGTCACTGATGCACAAAACATGGAAAGACCCCAAAAAGCCCTGTCTTAATACCACATGAGACGAGTGCTATATTTTGGGTAGATCATTATCGGCTTCACTTTCAATAAAGCTTTACTGGTCAGCCTTTATTTAAAACCTGGTTGATGGCAGCCAGAAAAAAAAGACAGATGTCTTTGTTTTAATAATATCGCGGTTCAATAAGGTTGAAGTTAGCACTGAAATTGAAGATCAAGGCTCAAAATTCAATTTTATGTGAATATAGAGTCAGATAGCCATTCAGCTAATGTGGATTTCCATTTAGTATGAAAATCGTAGCCAACTCTGAGGAAAGACTATTTACTTCGAGCTAGCAGTGTAATATTCGGTATTCAATTTTCAGTGAAAGTGAATTTCGAGCTAGTGCGATTATCGAGCAAAAGAAGACATTGCGCATTTCTGAGCTAGTTCGATGTTAGCTCAATACTGAGTTTCAAACAACAATCTTCGATTTTGGTGCCAACTTCACACACCACATTTACTCCATTGGGTTCTAACTTCTAACAAATAGATTAAGTATGGATCGAGTCTCCATAAACGACCGAACTTAAACCAATACTATGAACTCAATGAATAACACAAGAACATCATTGAATGCTATAGTTTGTTTTAAATATAATTTGAAAAAATATCATAAAAGAATTTTAGCTAACCTGTAAATTCTCCCTGTGTCCTCCGCCTGGTTTGTATGGTTAGATTTTTTTTTCTGTGACAACATTAACTCTGATTCAGCTATTTCTCTAAAATGGACTTGTCCACTGTTCCATTTTTACCAAACAACTTATTGTTTTTAGCCGTATCGACTGAAATCTTACTAAATAAATAGAGGACAGTGCAGAATATGATCAGCACATGTTGCAAAAGGCAGAAGTTATTACAATTGGGAGAGGTCTTGTTACAGCTTTCATTATTTACCTTTCAGAGCATGAATAATAAGACGTCTACCACGAATGATAAAAAACCAAACAAACAAAAAAGGAAACATTTGATTTTCTAAGTTTCTTTTTTGCCTTCCAGGTGTGGCTCCAGTATGGCGAAAAACAATTTTCTGAACAAACTGTTGTGGTCGAAAATGAAGGTATCATTACTTCAATGTTTGAAACCATTTGTAAAAAAGTAAAATTGTCTTAATATGTTTGCTTTTAAAAATATCGTAACACCTTATAATCATAAAAACTAAAGTGTAAGGAAACACTCAAAATCTTCAGCTTTCAAACTGCCTGATTTCCTCAAGCATTTATTTATTTATTTATTTATTTATTTATAGAAAAGCCTGTTTTTATAACTGTTAAATTAACGGAGGATCTGTTTGACACTGCTGTGGAGGAGAAGCCGAGGAGAATTTCTGTGTGTGCAGAATATGGAGGGAAGCTTCAGTGCAGAGAAGTAGTACTGAGTTATAGGACCGGTTACCTGTTCGTAGAGACGGACAAACCCATTTATACTCCTCAAGAAACAGGTATTTTGTTTTTAGTAAGAAGGCTTATCATAATTATGGAATATCCAAGATGGCGTGGTAAGATTTCAAAAAGTACAGTTGTATTCATATTGTTAAATTGTTAAAAAATATCTTTTTTGTAATTTTACGTTATATTTTGCAAATATTGTAGTGTGGGTGACATTTTCAATCTATACCCTTTGGACAATAGACCATTCTTAATCAACAGTATGACCACCGCCATTATGAATGCCATAAAAAGTCTGCAAATACTTTGCTAAGGTGCAGACTTTCTGTGTAACTGTAGCACATTTCAACGTCACATTGCTTAATGCACTTACGATATCGCGCGATGTTTTTTTGTTTTTGTTTTTTTTTTTCAGAAAAAAATTCTTCTATTTGTACTACTATAATTATGTTGGATATTTTAATCCTTGCTTGAACATACTATTAACTTTGTTTTAATATAAATCTTCTGCTTCTGGTGTTCATACTCGAAAAGCTTTGGACTCGACAAAATATGTAAAAATCATTAAAATTGTACGTGTACAGTAACAACCTAACGTTGGCGTCCTTCAGAATTTTGAAATTCATTGCTCTGTTAATCTAAATAGAGACATAAGAAGCTAATTATCTCATTACTTTTCACAGAAGATCAAAATATATTCATCTTACAATATTTCATACATGAAAAACTACAAAAAGGGCGGTCACTAAAAGTCCAGAAGTCCCTTAATGGTGTGTACTATTTTTTGAAAAAGAACATAGACTGATCTTTTACCTGCCAATAAGACATTTAAGAACTTATAAAATTTAGTATCTAGGTTTTTTGTTATATGAATCATTTTTGTTTTCGATACTTTATTTCTTCCATTCGGGAAATACATTTTTTAATAAAAAAATATTGATCATAGGCATTTGATAGTACATTTGAGTTTGAATGCAGAAGATAAAGAAATCACAGGATCACAGTAACAGAATCGTATTTGCTTTTGGGAAGAAAATATAAACTTCAGGGAACACTTCTTATCATAATTATTATCATTATTTTCATTTTTTTTTAAATTTGTAAAACAATATTATTATGATGCCTATATAACGGTATATATTAGATAGATTCATGTATTTTTTGAAAGAATAAATGTTTCTTGCAATTTTGAAAAAAAATAAGGAAGAATATCAGACAGAACGGAAAAGGCATATTAGGAAAAACTAAATTGAATACTAGTAATCCTAAAGTTATGAGATGTCAGCAAAACACGTCAACGATATATACCTTTGAGGGTTAAAAATCGATGGGATGGTTCTGTATAGGATATTGACCGAGTGTTAGGTCTAGTCGCTTTGGAAAGACCCGATCACGGGATTCATGAAATAACCGAGAGCGCGGAGCGCTCGAGGTATTTTAGAATCCCGTGATCGGGTCTTTCCAAAGCGACTAGACCTAACACGAGGTCAATATCTGACTTACACACCGCCATGGATTCAAACGGTTACGATTCTGATGACATTTTATCCCAAGCATTAGACTTATTCGAGGAAAAGAACCTCAAAATGCATACAGGTTAGTGGATTATGTTACCAAAATTCCAATATTTCGAACATTTTTTTTAAATTTTAGAGTTGGAGTGAACATCTGTTTTCAAACTTATTTTAACGATGCATAGATGACCATTTCTCTGGACAGTACCCGTGCTATTAAAACACAAATTTAGAATGATAAATGACAGAATTGGTTATGACAGGCAATCGTTGAACTTGCGATTTATTGATATTTCATCTAGGGCTATTACCAATGCAAGGGAAATGACTTCTAAATTTGATTTTGTCCGATTTGATTGTATAAACAATGTGCAAAAACACATTTAGAGTATGTTTTACTTTTGGGGATAACTTTAGCATAAAGCTTTGAAATACACATTTAAATACGTATTTCGTTTGATTTAGAGTATGTTTTACTTTTGGGGATAACTTTAGCATAAAGCTTTGAAATACACATTTAAATACGTATTTCGTTTGAGTTGAGTCTACCGGGTAATTACTTTATGAACAAATGTAAACGCAGGTTTTTAGAATGGAATTTCACTATGCAAAACGTTCCAATACAAAATATCTTTACTTTGTCGTAGGTGTTTACGAAATGCATTGAAACAAATACGCGCCAAATACAACTTGCATAATTATTTTATAGATGTGTATTGTATTCAATACAAAGAAAGTTTACATAATTATGTGTATGTTTATATATTACAGGGAACATACTGCCTGTGCACGTGACCAGGTCTTTCCTGATAGACCCGGTCGATCTATAGATCGACCAGGTCTGTCTAGAAAGACCTGGCCACGTGCATGCACAGAAAGACCTGTCTACAAGAAATCTATTGTACAAACAGGTCGATCAACAAAAAATAGACCTAATGCAAACAAAAGAGTAGGTGTGTAATTGATGAAAATGAATGCACCATGTGGTATATAAGAATCTTTTCCCTAAAACAAAATCTCAAAATGACATAACAGCTATAAAATGGGACTTTTCTACGCTCCGCAGTATGATACTCTTTCATTCTGCGGATGCAGGGGAGGTTATCAGGAAGGCTCTCATTTTCTAGAGCAACAACCATCAGTATAAGTTTGTTTTTTCTTCAGAACTCTAACAAGTTTAAAATAACGCTTTGTTGCAAACGCTGTCATTGATAAACTTAATAATGTTTAAGTATAATATTACAATATTTTCCAGTAAGAGTGAGGACGTTATCTCTTGACGAGTCCCTTAGGGCTGCAAAAGAATGGCGAGTGGGTTTCGACATAATCGTAAGTATGGGCATTTCTGTTTTAACAAAAGTACAAATCTGCGCACATGCACATATATAATTTGGTGTATAATTAAAACGATTCCAGAAATGATAACGAGACCGCCGCCAATACTAAGGTCATGTGACTCGTCAGCCATTACGATGCTGAAAACTCCTAGAAACGGTAAAAACAATATTTACTGATTTCGAACTGAAATGTTTAAAAAAGCTTATGACAAATCTTTGATGGTTGAAGTCCTTTATATGTGGTTTCTGGAAATCTTTTTCGATGAAATAAATTCAAATTCCCTTCACATGACATAAAGAAGAGTCATTTCTCTCAACTCTATTTTCAATCTTTAGATCACACCATTAAAAGAAAAAGGGGTCAAGAAAATATTTAAAAAAGTTATACATGTACGTAATGTGACAGTTCAAATTTATGTTAAGGTGGGTGAGCGGTACTGCGGTGACAATGTAGTACGATTTGGAAACTCATCTATTTTGCAAATGATGTTACATTTTACAACTAAATGTTCCAAAGCAAATACATTAGAAAAGTCAACAAAATACTAAGATTAAGAAATAGCGAGACATTTATTTAAAAAAAAATAACAAATGTGTCTGTTCTTCTAAAAGGCGAATGATTGACCGAATTCGAAGTGAGTGAGTGAGTGAATGAGTGAGTGATGAATGAATGATGGAATGAATGATGGAATGAATGAATGAATGAATGAATGAATGAATGAATGAATGAATGAATGAATGAATGAATGAAAGCTTGAGTGAGTGAGTGAGTGATGAATGAATAAATGAATTAAAGCTTGAGTAATTGAGTGATGAATGAATGAATAAAAGCTTGAGTGAGTGAGTGAGTTATGCATGTGTAAATGAATGAATGAAAAAATGAATATTTTGTTCTGTTTGCCGATTTTAACTTACCATTCGATTCTTGCAAAGTTCTAGTTTCGTCAAAGGCGTGTGCATCCTTCGAAGCCGACTGTTTTTCTTTGCTCTAAGCTTCGATTGTTTTAGGTTCCTTTACTCGTGAGTACAGTTATAGCCACACCCAAACACATAAATCAGTTACAAATACATTTTTTATATCAGAGTCCATCAAACAACACAATAGCACTAAGAACAATGGCCGACAGTGTTAGTGGTTTTTTTGAGGAGGAGTTCCAGTTACCCCCTTTCCCCGAAACAGGATTGTGGACTGCCAGAGCCTTCTACATCGGTCAGGTAAGAGTTGTTCCTATGCATACACAAAACAAAGTGCGTAGTGAATACGATACTGACTTATTTGTATTTACGGAAACAAAAGTCTTTATCGCGGTTTATCTCACCAGGATGACTGTTCCCCTAGTTTTGTTAAACCTAGTTTATAGACTGTAAGTCGTCATGCAAAAGACGGTTGCAATTATTTTGATAATCCAAGATTATTACGTAGTTTAAAATCAAGCACACTTGGGGCCCAAAGTAAAGTTGTAAGGACTTAATTTTCAGATTTTCAGACCGCTATCGTTTACAATATGACTAGATCTTCTATCATACGGCCGCTTACAAATTATCCAGATACTCGTTGTTGATAACTTTCTATAAAGTCCTGAAAGCGTTTTATATGTTGTGGGCATGATTGATCTTCACACTCCACTTCTTCCCAGTTTTTTTTCATTTCGTCTTACTGATGCTTTAAAGAGGAAATTCGCAGAAATGACGTCATTTTGTTCACTTCCGGTTATGTAATTGCAAAAATTTCTGAAGAAGACGTAAGTGGAAAGCTTATAGTCTGTGTTTGTTTTTCGTTAATTTGGACAAATATGTCTTAAAGATTATTGTAAAATGGTTGCTTTTACTTCCGGCATATCTTTTTATTATAAAGTACACTTTTGATATGAAAAAGTTGTAAACAAACCTATGTCCAGCCCTTGTATCTTTTTCTTTTGAATTATAATGTTACTGTCTTATATTTCAGCTTGAAACAGAATATCAAACACAGTTTGAAGTACGGGAATATAGTAAGGACATTTTTTTCATACAAGACACACTTAAGAGTGAAAACTTCTTGACTCCTTATATGTGGGGTTCTATTCAAGGCTGTGTCTGCGGGAACTTGTCACGGTATATTTTGCTTCAAAAGTAAAGAACAATAAGAAATTATACATATTTATTTGAGCAGTCCTTGTAACATAAAGCGACCATGTCAATGCATTGCACGCTGTTCAACATAATACATTTAAGAAATGGAGATTTGACACAGATAACTTGCATATAACGGCATAAATATGGCAAAATCGATTAATAGGGGATATCAAAGACTGTGTTACAAAAAGGAAAAGTTATGAACAAATTTACAGATGAGCAAAATTTGCCTTTTAGTCGTTTTTTTTGTGTTTTTGATGTAAGAGGATGATATTGGGCGAGTACAAGCATTTTTAGTCACTATATGAACAAGTGATCTTGTCCTGTACGTGATCCTTTTTGTGCTTTATCATGTGTATGGCTGTTCCTAGATATAAGCGCGGTTGGGATAGGTTGTATAATGCCGCAGTTGAAGCTAAATATTTTCAAAACAAACGAACAAAACAAAAAAAATTGTTTTTTCCGTGTAACAAACCATAATTTTTAGAAAAGTCAGCAGTTGATGTAACAGTCGAAGTGGATACACCATGCATTCTACACGATACTTACGAGATACGAGTCACTGTGAAAGCCAGGTAAGTTACCTTTGCTCGTTTTTAATAATGCTTAGTAATGGATGTTAAATCGTTGCCTAAAAACGATAAAAACAAAAGTATAAAATAATTAAATGCGTATGATGATACAAACTGCCTACCAGAAAGAAGCTTTGTACAAAGAGAATAATAGGTTAGTGTCTTAATATGAGAAAGTTTATCTGGCAAAGCGTAGGAATTTATCGGGTGAGCCGAAGGCAAACCCGATAAATTCTGTAGCCGAGCCAGATAAACTTTCTCCATTAAGACACTAACCTATTATTCTATTTATCCTGTCACATCTGGCATTCGGAAATAATTTACTAAAGATATTGAAAATCTATCCTTAAAGTGTCAAATTAGGCTGATGTCAAGGTTATCCACTAGTGGTACATATACACAAAAATAGTTAGTTTAGTTTTTAGTTTAGTTTACTTTAATCGTATTTTATTGCAACAAATACATGTATTATGTGATTACAAATATACTAATATACAACATATTTAGCAAATGGGTTGGGCTACAAGTTCTTACAACTTAGCTTAACGCCCTTCCCAAAATTTTAGTTCCTAACAAATGATAAGTCGGCGTGGAAGGAAGAAAAGCTCTCGTTTCGTGGAAAAGCGTAATTCTATTTGATTGGAAAAATAAGAGCAACGGAAAAAGAAGTATTCGGCGTACTCAACTTTATAACTATTCAATCTTACCTTTATCCCTCGAATTATGGAATTCTCTTGAGAACGATATTAGAAAAATGCACCTTCGCTAAATATGTTTAAAACTAAACTGAAAAAAGTTTTCAAGGCCCTTACCATACCGAAGCATTTTCTTTATGGGGATAGATATCTATCAGTGATCCACTGTCGATTAAGAAACAATTGTAGCAACTTAAACAATGACCTATTTATTAATTATTTAACCGACAATTGTACTTGCGACTGTGGACATAATGTCGAAAACGCCGAACAAAAATAGTTCTATAGTTTCAGTAATTTTATTTCCTTAAATGATCACTATATTGTAAGATCTACATATTGAAATATCTAATTTTTATTTAAGTAGTCTCTGTTTGTAATAACATCAATTTTATCACTTCCTTTTGACTATAAACACAAAAGTAGTCCGTGACATATCATGTCCCGTATAAAGCAAAATTTATACGGCACCCCTTTATCGGGTCGGATTTGAAATAATTGACAGGATAAATCATATAATTGGTAATACGTTCCAAGCTGCGTATTGCTGCACAATTTAAGTGTTGTTTGTTTTTCAGGAGTGTTGCTTTTTTTTAGATTTCATTGCCTCGAGCTTATCTTAACAAGGATTAACAATAAAGTAGCCTAAGCAACACTCAATTTAATCAACACTTTTTCATTATTTTTATGGCCTCTAGCTTAGCTCAGGGCCTTAATTGAGAGGAATTGGACACTCCTTATCTATCGAAAGAATAACCAAATTATGCTGTCGCGCGTTCACCTGTTATCTTATAACGGAAAATCGATAATTGATTACCTATCGTTGGTTGGCGGAGTGCAATGCTCGCATCTTCTTTACAAAAACATCGGTCTTTTTGTCCATAATGGGCTGATTTTCAAAATCTAAAATTTGTGAAAAAGAAGAAACATTAACCTTTTAAATCTATTTTTTTTTACTTCAACAACGGAAGTTTTTCTTGCAAGCCGACGAGTAAAAGATGACAACTCAATCCGCTTTTCTCTTTTTTTTGTAATTATCTACCATTGGTTAGCGGAAAGTTGGCATGCAATGCTCGCACCTAGTTTACGAAAACATCAGTCTTTTTGTCAGTTACGCGCCGATTTTCAGAAATTAAAATTTGTAAGAAAGAAGAAACATTCATCTTTTAAAATATTTAATTTTTACTTCAACAACAGAAGTTTCCTTTGCAAGCAGACGAGTAAAAAACAACAACTCGATATGTTTTTCTCTCTCTTTTTTGGTAAGAAATCCGTCTCGATTTGATGAATGCACAATATTCAACCGTCCATTGTGAAGTTAATATGAAAAGAAGCTTGGAAACCTTATATTCAAATCTCAATATCGTCTAAGTAGAGTGCAATACAATGCACGTTTAGTGTTTTTATAAAGTCTGTTTGCACTGATACCACCCGAAATTCGGTACGTTGATGATCACTGAATGACTGTAATTTCGACAAAACTGCTATATGTTTACGGTGCTTTATTTCATAAACAAACACAGATATAGCAATAAAATATATTGTAAAGCTCAGTTCTATGTCAACTTTATCAACTTTCATCTAATGCCAACTTATTTCGTAACTCCATTTTCGTCTGATACCCCCCGAAAGTTGACCAGAAAACAAGAATTTGTACATACTTTCCGCCATTTTGGAAAACAGCGATTCCATCATAGTATCGATTTTTATTGTTTTTGAAACAAAAGCTGCATTGAAAAATAACAAACTAGATAATCAAAACAATATGGGAAATATTTATTTTTACTTATTCGGGTAGAATTCGTACAGTAAGTTCTCACTGTAAGTTGTTTTTTAAGTATTTGATTATAATATCAAGAACATATACCATCCGCCATTGAGGTATTTATAAAGAACCGACTGCGCATGCGCGCGACACCATATTTTGGCAATTTTCGAGTGTCCATTCCCTCTCAGTTAAGGCCCTGGTTTGCTTAAAAACCTGCAATCATTTTTATTATATACTTATATATGTAATATTGAGAATTGCCGATGAAATAAAATGCGTATCTTCATTTTTCGTATTTTATTTTTTCACTGCAGTGAAACATATTTTCCGTATTATCACTGGTGTCTTGCTGGACTACTTTCTTCTAAATTCAGCCAATACACAAAATTAAAGGGGAATTCTTTCGAATGGTAAGGTCAAAAAAGAGAAAAGTATAAAATAAACAGAAAATTCAAGTTTTCTATAAATACGGGATTTATTTTTATCTCGTGGTATGAAAATTATCATATTTCAATATCCTCTATGAACTTTCATTTTTTCCCTTTATCGTATTTTTATGGCTGTTAATGACTTATGCATATAACCTTGTATTTTATTTTTCACATTTGTTTTCTTCATGTAGATATGTGTATGGCAAACCGGTGAAGGGGAGCGCTCGATTGACCCTGTACCTAAAGGATGAAAGTGGAAGAAGAGAATATATTCTTGATATCCAAAGAAAAATGGTAAGTTTGACCTTGCCTTATGCTTGAATTTGTTGGCCATTTGAAGGTTAGATCACAGCGAAGGAGATTTGGCATACGCAAATCAGTTCATACATAAGCAGTTACATGACATACAAGAAACAAAGATGAGGCCGCGAAGCAAAGCGATGAAAACTTTGATTTTTTCGGGAATACAAAGTTGAGGCCACGAAGAGAGCACGTATAGGTATCTTGTATATAAGTTGAATTTCTTGTAATCCATGAGATTCAGAAAAATCTTGGAAAGGCGCATTCAGGAAACGGAAGTGACCGAAGTGACGACATCTCCATTTGTTCTTTTAAAGGTTTCGTTGCGCAAATTTCGGCGATGTTACCCAGGTTATATGATATAATAAAATACAAAATGTTAATTCAATTAAACATTTTATATTTAGTTTTGAAGTTTGTATTCAACTTTTAATTGTCCGCTGGGAGTGTTTTGTAAAATCTTATTAATGTTTATCATTTTATCTTCTTTTTTTCACAAACGTCACAGTATTATGAATTTTGATATTTGGAGAGAAATTAACAGCAAGATTACTTAGACAACATGAACATGGTTGGGGTTTTAGGTTATTATCCTGCTTCTTACAAAAGAAAGGAACATATAAATAAATGAGGTTATTTTGCTTGAGCACTCATGCAATGATAGAGTCAGAATGAATACGTCCAAAACTCTGAGTATTTTTGTAGGGTTTTAAGAAAACCATTTATATCATGGAGCAGTTACAGTTACGGAATAAATCATCTGTTAAACTCTGATATCTCGATTAATCCAGACCATTCTTACAAGGGTATTTTTGACAGCACTATGTCAAACTTGGAATATATTTTTTATTTATTTTTCTACTTTTTGAATATATTGAATATATTTATGCCTCACCCCTTCTGAGGGAGATATATTGTCCGTCTTTCCGTCTATCCTGTCAAACTTCAGTTCCGTTCGGTAACTAGAGTATCTTTAAACCTAGAGTCTTCAAACTCCATAGGGTGATTGCACGTATTGAGCTACAGAAGCCTATTGTTTTTGGGATATGTATGTTGAAGGTCAATGTCACTGTTACCTTAAATATGAAAATGGTTTCTGCTCAATAACTAGAGTTCTATTTGATCTAGTGTCTTCAATCTTCATAAGATGACTGTCCTTATTGCGTTACAGAAGCCTATTGACTCTGGGGTCAGCCGATCAAAGGTCAAGGTCACAGTGACCTTAAATGGGAAAATGGATTCCGCTCAATAACTTGAGTTGTATTTGACCCAGAGTTTTCAAACTTCATAGGATGATTGTCCTTGCTGCGGAAAAGAAGCCTATTGTTTTTTGTGGTCAGCTGATCAAAGGTCGAGGTCACAGTGACCTTGAATACCAAAATGGTTTCCGCTCAATTACTTCAGTTCTCTTAGACCCAGTGTCTTCAAACTTAATAGTATGATTGTCCTTGTTGAGTAGAAGAAATATATTGATTTTGGGGTCATCTGATCAAAGGTCAAAGTCAAAGAGACATTATCTTCTGCAGCAATAGTACTCCTTGTTATACCACGGCCTTTTGCCTACACACTTGTTCCAATTCTCCAGTTAACAGTTCTCTTCCTCCCGCTAGCCGACCTCTGTTACCTCTTCTGTGCCCCTGTTTCAATGATGCGCTGGGGGAGAAATGCTTTTTGTTTTACAAAAACATACAGTTTTTATTTGATTCAAAGATTAGCAACGGGGGTTTGAAATTTTAACTATTGTAATCAAGGAAAATAAACTCTCAGTGTCCCTAAAATGACTGACTTCGGAACAGGAAATCAAGGATCAATCCTCGATCTGGTCTGTGCCGATATAAATTTGTTGTTGAAAGAGGCGTTATATCTGACATGATTTTGAATAATTGCTAAATCAGGAAAGTCTTTGTTGCAATATTTCATTACGTAAACTTAAACCAGCATGTACCCAGAGTTAACAATTTTTATTTGCCCGAAAGGGACACATAATGTTTTCGTCCGTCCGTCCGTAAGCAATTTGGTTTCTGGTGGACAACTTGAGTAACTCTTTTGCCTACAGTCTTTTAACTTAATATGATTTTTGCCTACATTGAGTGGATGATGCCATTTGATTTTGAATTCACTAGCTCAAAGGTCAAGGTCACAGTGATCTTAACATTGAAAACCATTTCCGCCATGTAACTTGACAATCATTTGTTATAGAGACTTCAAGCTTCATATCATGACTGCACAAATTGAGTGGATGACCCCTATTTATGTTGGGGTCAGTATTTCAAAGGTCAAGGTCACAGTGACCTAAATGTTTAGAAACATTTACACTCTGTAACTCAACAACCATTTGTCATAGAGTCTTCAATATTCGTATAATGGTTGCACACATTAAGTGATAGACGCCTATTGATTTTTGGGTCAGTAGGGTAAAGGTCAAGGTCACAGTGACTTAAGCACTGAAAACTATTTCCGTTGTAAAACATTATAACCATTGTTAATACTGTCTTCAAACTTCATATAATGATTGATTGATTATATTGAGACAATGACCCCTGTACATGGTCCTGGGCGTCTGTCCGTCCGTCGGTCCTTACATCAGTCCGTTGGCAATTTGGTTTCTTGAGGATAACTGAGATTTCTTTGGTCTACAGTCTTTTTAAACTTCATGATTATTGCCTACATTGAGTGGATGACCCTATTTAGTTTGGAGTCAGTAGCTCAAAGGTCAACGTCACAGTGACCTTAATATTAAAAACCATTTCCGCCATGTATCTTGACTATCATCAGTTATAGAAGCTTCAAACTTAGTATCATGATTGCACACATTGAGTTGATGACTCTTATTCATTTTGGGGTCAGTTTGTCACAGTGACTAAATGTTTAGAAACATTTACACTCTCTAACTCAACAACCATTTGTCATAGAGTCTTCAATATTCGTATAATGGTTGCACACATTAAGTGACTGACCCTTGTTGATTTTGGATTCAGCAGGTCAAAGGTCAAGCTCACAGTGACTAAAGCACTGATAACTATTTCCGCTGTAAAACCTTATAATCATTTATCATACAGACTTCAAACTTCATATCATGATTGATTACATTGAAAAAAAAATCCCGTACATTTTAGGGTCAGTAGGTCAGATGTCAAGGTCTTAATGACCTAAACACTGAAAAGAATTTCTTCTGTATAACTTGACAACTACTTCCCATACAGACTTCAAACTTCTTAGGGTTGCCATCATTGATTACTTGACCCCTATACTGTTCGGGATAAGTACATGAAAGTTAAAGCTGACAATCAACTAAACAATCAATACTTCTGCACTTTGGCTTGATAACCATGCATCACAGCATGAACAACTTCTGAAAGACTGACATTTATACAAATTATAAAACCTAAAATTCAGATATGATAAAGATCTATAAAACTCTAAAATTGAAATTATAGAATGTTAAAAATAAAAAAATTATAAATCAAAAACGAAACATTCAAACTTTAAAGCAAATCATTTAATTCCAAAGCCTAAGGTTTCCTCCCTTTTATCACAGATACATACTTACAAAAAAAGACCCTTCGGGCACATAACGCTCCGCCCAGCAGTGCTCTTGTTTTTTAATGCAGTTGTCAGTTGTGGCCTTGCCAACTTAAACGAAGTAAAATACACAAAATCAAATGCTGAAGGACTATTTTAGTTTTACTTTATTTCGCTGTCACTAACCCTGTAAAAAAATAATAGAGATAGAAAACAGCTTTGTTTACGTACTGATATACTGAATGGATTAATTATTTAAGTCAAGTATTTAGGAATTTTCAGGCTTATTACTATTTTTTCTATTATGTTATAGGACAATCAACACTTGTTTTGGCAATGCAAAAGCGTTATATCGAATGAAGTGTAGAATTGAAATTGTTTCTACAATTATGAGAAAAATGTTAACTTTGTTTTCCCGCAATAGTTAACACCTATATTCAAATTATCGTACACAGCTCCAGTCGGTTTCGGCCAATGCTGAAGTAAGTGAAGCTGATTTTAATGTCATTGTGGGAGACATATTGGAGTCCCCACTACTGCAAGACAGGGGTTTTCCTGAAGGATGTCGTTTGGAGATTGTTGCTGCTCTCTTTGAAAGTGCTACAGGGGAGGAAAAGGTTTCAAGTCATGATGGGACGATGTTTACTGTTGAGCCGTACTTATTCACGTTTGAGAGGTCTAAATTGTTCTTCCAACCTGGATTCTCGTATTTTTTAAAGGTTCCAATTTAGAATTATATATGGATATAATGATTCATATAATTTTACCTACACCATTGTTTATTTTTGGCGATGTTAGTTAACAGGTTAATGGAAACTTGCCTATGTCATATTATCATTT
Source organism: Cyclina sinensis (assembly GCA_012932295.1). Lineage (NCBI taxonomy): Eukaryota > Metazoa > Mollusca > Bivalvia > Venerida > Veneridae > Cyclina > Cyclina sinensis. The sequence continues at coordinate 40,781,105 of JAAONU010000011.1, forward strand.
AGATGTTACTTCACTTTTAAGGGAATAATCTAATCAGATTTATAAACACTTTAAGTGTAATAAGAGGACAAGTAAAATTACAGTAGCTATTTGTTTTGTATTTTATTGATTCTCATTTATGATAATAATCTATATAATATAAATGGTTTCAAGTGTTAAATCAGAGTATTGAAAGTCCTACATTCACGTTATCAAGGAAGGCATGATTTGGTTTTTTTTCTACTTGAAAACTTGTACCAGTCTCTAAAGATCATTACATCTTACATGATAAAACAAGTATATTAAGCATAAAAGTATGAATAAATTGGCAGTCCTGGACAAATAACGACATTTCGCAGACTCCAGTGCTTCAGCGCTTGAATTCAATATCGAGTTACGCAGCAGACGACAGTAAACCACAGTAAATCCCGATTACAGCGTGTGCATTAGGAAGAAGACAAAGAAAGAACTGAATAAGATTATTAGATAATTATGCCCCCTAAGGAGGCGTGTGTCAGTCCGCCCATCCATCTGTCATTGCAGCCGAAAACCTTTAACATTGTCTAGTAAATGGATTGACTTCATACTTGAACACAACGCCTCTTTGGACAAGGCCTTCCCACTGACATAAGTTTGTATACTTAAGTTTGTATGACCTTGACCCCTGAATGATCATGACCTCGAAGGTCCAATTGACAAAAATAGTTAATACTGACCATAACCCCTTTAATACTCAACAGATTTAGTTCATGTTTGCATACAACAACCCTTTCGGAGAAATCTTACATATACTTTTTTAATTGATTCTTAACGACTTGGCCTTGAGGTGAAATTGTAACAAAAAAGAAAAAAAAGACACTTCTTTTGAATCAACAAATTTAGTTCATGTTTGCACACAACAATCCATCCTTAGTTTATAGTTTATACCAAATTTATTTTAGTTCGATTGTGTAGGAAGCTTTAAGCTTATAGACACACTCTCGAATCCGTTCCTGGAACTAACCAGTACTAAGCAATGAGTGTAAAGTTTCTTGCTCAAGAAAACGACGGCTTGCCCCTGATGGCGTTTGAACCCGTGCGGCTAGCAATCCTTTGAGTACTAGTCCGACGCGTTAACCACTCGGCCACGCCGCCACTCAATCCATCCTTTTGGAGAGATCTTTCAAATGACATATATTTCTTACCCCTAAATGACCTTGACTTTGAAGTCAAGTTGTTGAAAATAACCACTTTTTTCAAGATCTACAGTTTATCTTCATCTGGTCTTCAACTCAAAGGTCAAAGCACCACTTCGGGGTCATTATTATCTTTTATTTTTATGTTTATGTTTTATTTTCGTTCACGATAATTTGTGTTATGTACAAATTTGATCCTGTCTTAAAGCAAGCTATGTAATCTTGTAAGGAGCGAATGACTGGCAGAGTTTATAAGAGATTTGTTCATTCCTTCACAAGTGCGATAAAAAGTTCCACCGATCTGTATATGATTACCACTTAAATGGTTTCTCATTTTTGTAGAAAAATGTTCTGTTTGTACTCTAAGACACTATTTTTCAGTTTCTTAAATATCGAGAAGGAAATAAACTATAATATATATGTAGTTTCATTCAATTTAAAAATCACTTTCAGGTTGACATACTGCACGTGAATGGACAAACTGTTGAAGGAAAGACATTCAGAGTAAAAATGTTCAAAAATGGTGATTTTGTTGACGGCAGGGAAGTTACAACAGATAACAAAGGACAGACACTCAGTGTGTTTGTAACCTCAACGCAAGATGACACAATAGCCTTCACAGTAAGCGAACAACTCATTACTAAATGATAAAGGTCATACAGACGCTTGAGTTTATTTGTCTCGCTAACGTAATTTCTTTTTTTTTTTTATCTTTCTACAGTTACTCGTTTTCCATGTTTCCGATCTTGCCTCTGTCTTGACCAGCCAAACATATTGAGACTTTACAATTTTCAGTAAAAAAATCACTAACTCTGAACTCTACTTATTCACACCAGAATTGGTCAGATTTTAAATTATTCTTACTGCAAACCTTATATGCTAATCATCAGTCAAAAGGTTTATTTGTTCGCAGGTAGAAACGTTAGATGAGAGACAAGAGAGTGAAAGATTCGAGGTACAGGCGTACAGCAGTGATAATGAGATCCTCGTTGAACACGTGTATCTGGTATATCTGTTTTTAATCTGGCTCATTTGCTTTGTTACATACGGTGGCTTATTTGCTTTGTTACATACGGTGGCTCATTTGATCCGTGTTCATTGTGGTCAAATACAGTTTTGACGACGTTAGCATCAGTGTATTAGTGATTGGTTCTAGCTTTTCCAGTTTCTGCGCTGTTTGTTTCTCTTATCTCAATCAAACCTGAAATGAGACCATAAAATATAACTCTAACGCGGCGTTTGATCAGGATCTGCACTGTTTGCATAAAGGTCTTACTTCCCTAAATATAATGAAATTGAAAATTTTTACCAGACACCCTTTTAACTGAAAATGGCCTTGTCCATTTAAGAAGAATGGCATAATCCATTAGGCATAAATGGGTTAAACAGGATTGAAAATTATTAAATATTACCATTCCTGGGTAATATCCATGAAAAAACACTATTTATTAGTTACCTGGTACATAAAGCAAACTATTTTTTAATCCGTTTTTAAATTGTCAGTTGTTTGTTTCAAAGATAATATTTAGTCAATGGCCTATTGAGTCATAAGTTAGGAAACTCAGATGCCACATTTTTATTACATCTGTACAGTGGCCCAAGTCTTTCTTCTGTCGTTTCTGATATATTTTAGTAAACCCTTCTCTTATTATCGATATATTTGAGAATACAATTATATCAGTACTGATATATTTATTTGAGAAGCCTTTTCTCTTATTATTTGTATATTTGAATATGCACATCTCTCAATTCTGATTTGTTTGAGTATATTCTCTTTATGCCCCCGAAAGAAAGCATACAGTTTTTGAACCGTCCGTCAGTCAGTCAGTCCGTCCGAAAACTTTTACATTGGCCATTACTCCCTTATTAGTATGTGAATTTACTTCATACTTAGACACAACATCCCATTGGACAAGACCTTCCTACTGACCTATCTTTATTTGACATTGACCCCTGGCTGACCTTCGCCGTGAAGATTCAGTTGTCCAGAAAAATTAACATTGGCTATAACTTCCTTGTTAGTAAGTGAACTTACTTCATACTTGGACACAACCCCCTTTGGTCAAGACCTTTCCACTGTCTTATATTTGTTTGACATTGACCCCTGAATGACCTTCACCTTGAAGATTCAGTTGTCCAGAAACATTAACATTTTCCATAACTTCTTCATTAGTAAGTGGACTAACCTCATACTTGGACACAACACACTTTTGGACATGACCTTCCCACTGACTTATATTAATTTGACCTTGACCCCTTAATGACCTTCACCTTGAAGATCAACTGGTTCAAAAACATTGGCCATTACTTCCATATTAGTTAGTGGATTTACTTCATACTTGGACACAACACCCTTTGGACAACACCTTCCCACTGACATATATTTGTTTGACCTTGATCCCTGAATGACCTTCACCTTGAGAATCCAATTGTCCAAAAACTAACATTTGGCGATAACTTCCATATTAGTCAGTGGATATACTTCATACAACACAGCACCCCTTTGGACAAGAGCTACCGATTAACCTATATTTTTTTTACTTTGACCCCTGAATGACTGGTCAAAGCACCACTTCGGGGGCATTGTCATCTTACAGTGATAGTTCTTGTTCCTTATTTACTGATAATGTGGGTATACTGTTCTCACATTGATGATATATTTCGGTATACACTTCTCTCATTACTGATATATTCGAGTATTTCCTCCTCTGAACCAATAATTATATTTGAGAATAGTCTTCTTCCATTACTAATATTAGTGAGTATACACATCTCTTCATCTCTCTTACAGATATATTTGTGTATAGTCTACACTCATGACCAATTATATTTGAGTGTATTCTTCGTTTTATTTACAATATAGCACGGTATTTCGAGTATGTGCGATTTAAAAGTGTACGAGGACCGTACGCTTAATAATCACATAACCGAGCATAAATGTTGTGAATATAATATTATTATACCATTAATGTTTAGTGGTGACATCGGTTCACTTTTCACCAAGGTCAGGGGGCGTGCACCGTACAATAACTAACAGGATATCGAAGTTACAAGTAAAGTTCATTTAATTTTTTCAGCTGTATTACAATGGCCTAAACAATAATTACTTTTATGCACATCTCTTTAGAAGGTCAGCCTGTGTTTGTAAACATGCATTTATATTAAAGTTTTATTTTAAACTATTTCATTTGAAGGACAAAGATATAGCGATGCAAGTGTTTACCAATAGTGTAGGTTCCAAGTACACAGGGATGTTTTTCATGGTATGTTTTGCTTTTTTATAGCATTACCCATCTTTAATAGATAAGTTTATAACAACGAATATATCTCATGAATATTTTTTGTTCACAAAGAAGAGCAACAATAATTCTGATTATTGATATGTTTCGCATAATTTGCAAAGATATCGACTGTCTGTTTTGGTCTTTCTTGATACGTCTGTAACAAGACTCAGTGTCACTCAAAGTTTGGAACTAATTGTATGGTGAAATGTAACTGTTCTTTTTAATCTTGTATATCGTATTATTATACCCCTACCAAACACAGTTTTTTGTTTGTTTGTTTGTTTTTTGTTTGTGTGTGTGTGTGTGTGTGTGTGTGTGTGCGTGTGTGTGTGTGTGGTGGGGGTCGGTGGTGAGGGGAAGCTATATAGGAATCATTTTGTCCCATACCATCCCGTCCCGAAAATTTTTTCTTGAATATCTCAAAAACCTTTAAAGGTATTTTATTAAAACTTGAAATATTTATGGAAGATCACAATGCACTCCACGTGTCATGTTTGATCACTCAGAAAATGTCCCAAAATTTACATTTTTCTTGAATATCTCTTGAATCAGTATAGATACAAATTTTAAAATTAAAGTATAAGAAGGATCGTAGTGCAACTCAAAGTGCCAAGTTTGATAACTCTGACTTGTATTTTGATGTATTATTTCCCTTTTTCACTTTCACAAATGTCCCAATTTTTTTTTTCTGTCTCTGAAACCTTATATTAACCTTAAACTTAAAATTTGTATGGAAAAAAACACAATCAACTCTATGTGCCAGGTTTGATAGCCCAGAGTTGTATTTTGGCTTAATTGTGCCCCTTTTTTACTTTGATATTGTCCCCAAATTTACATTTTTCCTGAAAATCTGTGGAATTAGTATAGTAATTTATTTAAAACGTTAAACATATATTAGTAAAGAGAGGGAATCTCCAAATTTGATAATTATGACTTGTACTTTGATATAATAATGCCCCCTTTTCACTTGCCGTTCGATTCCCCCTAAGAGGCACCATTGCTTATAAGACCCATCCCTTATTTTGGGAAGAAAATCTGTACTTTTACATTGACTCTCTTACAAGACATGGCATAAAATGAAGAAGATTTTAGGCATAGTTATTCAAGTGTAATTTATACAATTTCCCGCCACATCTGTCCTCTACATTGATTCCAAATATAAATCGGTTGGTTGCTTTTAAGATTTTCAAGAATGGCCCCGGAACCATTGATGTAATATTCATGCTGGCTGTTGGTGGATAATGGTCAGCTAAAGTCGTTTTTGCTTCTGCAAAGATACTTTTTCTTGTAGAATGCACTTATAAGACGCACCTCCAATATGAGATCGAATTTTGATAATTAAAAGTGTGTCTTATAAGCGAGTGTATATGGTAGATAATGTCAAAAAATTTCTTGAATATCTCTGAAACCAATACTTATATTAACTTAAAATATATATGAAGTGTCACAAGCTTATTCCATAGGGCAAGTTTATAACTCCGACTTGCATTTTGACATATGTGTGCCCTCTTTGCACTTAGAAAATGTCCCTAAATAGAAATTTTCTTGAATTGTTTTATGAATTTCATGCAAAGAAAGAATTGTGATTGGAACCGTGATTTTAATTTTGCCATTATTATGCCCTGTTTTTGATACTTTTGCTACTTGAAAAGTTAAAAAAAAATACTTTCCATTGAAAAACTCAGGGACCAGTACAGGTATTAGCCTTAATGTAAGCTACATAATTCTATGAGGATGGGTCGTAAGGAAAGGCCTAATGTCATGTGTCAAAACTCTTGCTTTTATTTTCACATAAAAGTTCCCCTTCATTTAGAAAATGACATATTCTACTTGTGCAAAATATTATTGCCTAGGATTTAAACTCCACAATATATTTTTTGTATTTTCTGCATACTTTGACAAGAAGTCGGATATTTTGTTTGGAATTTTCCCTGCACGGTTTTGTACGAGTGTAGTTTCCCTTATTTTGGCCGTTCTAGCTGAAGACTTGTTTTTCTAATATGGTTTGTCTTCTTCATTTGTCAAGTTAACTTAGAGTTACCTATTGTCATTAATATAATATATACATAATTTTAGTGACATAATTCACTAAAACTTATTTCCCTTCTTCCAATGCACCAATATTCAGTCTAAGCACTGGTGGGGGTATGAGCTCTAAATCTAATAGCTGTTATGAAAACTAAGAGAGAGCCAACAAAAATTGACAATTATGAAACCAAAATGTATAAACAGTATACACAGAAACTGAACGTGACACTTGCAGGTTGTAACAAGGGGAAAAGTGGTATACGCAAAGTTTAAAGAACCAGCGAACATTGTCAGAGATATGGTGACTGAAGAAATGCAAGAATTAATGTCGCCCAGTGCACGGCTTCTTGTTTTCTATGTTGACAAAAGTACAAATGAAATTATAACAGACTCGTCGAAGCTTGAAGTTGTCAAAAGGTGCCGTGGCGAAGGGGTAATTTGATTTTATTGTGTAACATTTTCTTGAGAGATTCATACAACAGTCAACTAAAAATGTTTAAACTGTGTACATTCTGTACGTCTCTTCATTACAGGAAGATCGTTTCAACATTCGTTTATAAAAACAACAACAACAACAACAAATACGTTAAATTTACACGTATGTGATGCATCATATCAATTTATGGTATAATTCGACTACTAAATGGTTTCAAATGACTTGTCGGTAGTTAACAAAAATTGTTTAGTAAAATAAATCCGAAATTGCACGAAAATAAACAATAAGGTTGTTGTGACTTTTTAATGATCTTATGCTTCTGGAAAAATTTTAATGTTTTAATGCCTGAATTGCTGACGAAATGGGACCTCATTTGTCGGTAAGGTTTATGGCTAAACAATTTTTAAACTTTATTCTTTTTTAGCTCACCTGAGCCTTTGGCTCATGGTAAGCTATTGTGACCGGGCTTTGTCCGTCGTCCGTCAACAATTTAATTCAAACGACATCTCCTCTGAAACCTCTGGTCCAAATTTGATGAACTTGCCTAGGACGTTTCTTGCATGAAGCTCTACCAAAGTTGTTCAAAGAATTCAATTCAATCAAGAACTCTGGTTGCTATGGCAACTTAAAGGAAAAACTTTGAAAATCTTCTTGTCTGAAACCACAAGGCCCTGAGCCTTAAGATTTGGTATGTAGCAATGTCTAGTGGATCTCTATCAAGTTTCTTCAAATTATGCTCCTGGGGTAAAATTTGGCCCCGCCCCGGGGGTCAACTGATTTAACATAGTGAAACTTTAAAAATCTTCTTGTCTGAAACCACAAGGCCTTGATCCTTAAGATTTGGTAGGTAGCAATGTCGTGTGGACCTCTATCAAGTTTGTTCAAATTATGCCCCTGGAGTCAAATTTGGCCCCAACCCGGGGGACAATTGATTTTACATAGGCTTATATAGTGAAACTTTAAAAATCTTCTTGTCTGAAACCACAAGGCTCTGAGCCTTAAGATTTGGTATGGGACATTTTCAAGTGAACCTCTACAAGTTTGTTCAAATTAAGCCCCTGGGGTCAAATTTGGCCCCGCCCCGGGGGTCAACTGATTTAACATAGTGAAACTTTAAAAATCTTCTTGTCTGAAACCACAAGGCCCTGAGCCTTAAGATTTGGTATGTAGCAATGTCGTGTGGACCTCTACCAAGTTTGTTCAAATTAAGCCCCTGGGGTCATTTTTGCCCCTACCCGGGGGTCAATTGATTTTACAGAGGCTTATTTAGTAAAACTTTAAAAATCTTCTTGTCTGAAACCACAAGGCCCCGAGATCTAAGATTTGGTATGTAGCATTGTCTTGTAGACCTCTACCAAGTTTGTTCAAATTATGCCCCTGGGGTCAAATTTGGCCCTGGCCAGGTGGTCAACTTATTTTACATAGGGAAAACTTTGAAAATCTTGTTTGTATAAAATATGATATCTTTGAATATCTTCAGTTAGAAAATGTAATGTTACATCTGATGTTTGCTTAACGGTAGATTCTCAGGCAAAGTACTCAGGTGAGCGATCCAGGGCCATCATGGTCCTCTTGTTTTACTTTTGAAGTTGAAACTAGAGATTGAGAAAACACTGGGTAGCCGCAATAAGCTGTACATATCTGGAGACCCTTTGATGTGGGTGGGACTAAGTGTCCTGGAAAAAACATTTGCCAGACATGAAAGCGAAAATATTTTGCAAGAAAGCCAGGTATTTTTATTTAGTTTTACGATAGACTTCTACCTTAATTTAAGACATTTTGATTATAGCCTAATTCTTTACGAAATTCTAGTTAAAATTTCCCACTGATAATTCTGAAACTTATTCGTTATTAGAAACAGTAAACTTATCTATCAGATTTTGAACAATGATAACTTATAACTGAAAACTAAAGAACAATTTTGAATTCCAAGAATATATTGAAAAGTTATCTAATGGAATGGTATAAGGCTCAGATGTTTTTGAAAATGCAAGAACTATAATTACATATTAGTTTGGGGGAGTTTATAGGAGTCAGCTTGTTGATCTGTCGGTCTTTCTGTTGGTTTTCATCCATTCCGGTTGTAAGAAAGATAACAGACTGCTCTACATTGACAAAACTTTATGTGTAGGTAGCTTGTCTGGAAATACAGCGTAAGATTGCGATTTGGATGTATTCATTCAAGGTCAAGGTTGCTGTTACTAAAAATCGGAGAACGGTTTCGAATCAATATTTTTTAGAGATTCTTAGTGCAGTGAAACGTGGTTGGTAAGTAGCTTGAACTGCATTTTGAATGTCCGCATTCATGGTCAAGGCCGCTTTTATAAAAAAAGTGTGTGTATGTGTGTGTGTTAGGGGTGGCCCGATCAGGTACTTCACATTGGAATGTTGTAATGCGATGTAACTTGGTCTGTAAGTAGTTTGCCTGTAGTTGTAGCTTGGAATTGCGTAAAGGGTATCCATTTCTTTTTGTTTAAGTGACAATGTGGACTGTTACTTTCAGTGATAGCTCTAGTCTGTTCTATTTTAAAATGGATTTCCCGGCAAGTACACCTTTCATTTCGACCAAGTTTACACAGTTTTGTGATACCAGATCATCACATGATTGTACTGTTAAAAGACATACACTTCCTTTAACCAATATAAAATATTCATTGTACTGATTAGTTCTCTTAGAATCTATTTCGCCTAATTACAATGCGATAATCAGGTAAGTTCATTGAATTCTACTGAATACTTCTTCGCTGGTTGAATACTTTAAGATGTTTTTGGCAATGGAGTCCCATGACATTGGATGTGGCCCAGGTGGTGGACGAAACAGTGCTGATGTTTTCAAGGTATACAAAATTCTTTGCACAGTGATTTTTTCTTAATGCAAAAAAGTATCAATTTTACTGTGTAAACAACTTATTCAATCTTTACAACGTGCAATATTTTGAACGCAGACCGATGTAAATAAAAATGCAGTGTTTTCCATACGGAAGGCAATTTATTGTATCGTTAAATGTTAATAACAAATAAATTTAACAATCCTAGTCCCAAGGAGTCCTCAGTGACATTTTAAATCATAATTCGGAATAGCTAATATTATTCTATCCTTCATCGTGACCAGTGTAGCTATTTGTTCAAATGAACTGCATTTTCATTGTAAGCTTGTTAAATGACAGTAACAGCAAGTCTTAAAGTTCTTAAAATTATATTAAGTCCATCATTATACCTCAATTTTATCACCCATGTTCAATTTCCATAGGCCGACCAGTAAGTATTCTTAGAGACAGAGAAATATATACTGTCAGTCGTACGACAGTTTTTACTGTCACCACTGTTGCTAAATTTAGATTTACAGATTTCCCGATTCTGGAATCATTATTGTGAATGTGAACGTTTTGTTGTTATTAAAGTTGTAATTTAAGTTGTAATTAAAGTTGTAATTAAAGTTATTATTAAAGTTGTTATTAAAGTTATTTTTCAGATTAACTAAAAATATCTTTTTTTGTAAAATAAAATAAATACCATATTCGGAGCAATACTGTCACCCTCGGCTTCGTCACGGGTGACAGTATTCTCCTCAGGTTGACAATATGTTCTGTCCCACACAAAGCCATATGATATTTATATACTACATTTAGGAAAGAAAAATATTAATAATTATGGAAATTAACTTGACTGCTCATATTGTTCTATAAATCATAACTGGTACTTAGATTAAAATTGCTTTGCCTTTTAAAGAAAACTGGTCTGACAGTTTTGACTAATGCGAAAATATCTGAGGAGGACCTTCAAAGAAGCTCGGTTAGTTGTGGGGGATCGAAAAGAAGAAGGCGTGCAAGCGAAGGTATAAATAATTTTGAACCTTTTTGTGTTTTTTTTTAAATGGACATACAATTCAAATACATGAACGTTAAAACTGTTCAGAATAATTTAAACTCATGTTAAACAGTACTTGACATGACACAGAAGTTTTGCAGAGTCATTTGCGGTTTTCTTAAAAAAAATAATTGATGATCAAATTATACAGTACCTGTATTGTAAAGTACCTTTGCAACTCTCCCTTTTTGGTTTTCTTATGCTTTTGTCTGCTGGGCGTAGGCAGATAACTTTTAAACAGTCATTAAGAACGTATAGGCTTTGACACTTTGTACTCAAGTGAAGACTCAGAATTATGAGTAGATCAAATCTATTAATTTCTAGATCACTGCTTTAAAGTTGAAGGTCATGAGGGTCTTTAATTTTACTGTGATCATCTGAATGAGTTTTACTGTATATGGATGTTTCTCGCTCTTTATTCCAGACCTTAGTACAATACTTAACCCTTTCAAATACGAGTTTGACTCAGATGTGGCTAAACTTGTAGAAGAAGGAATCTGGCCCAAAACAAGGAGAGATTTTCGAGAGTCGTTGTTGTTTGAAGTGGAACAGCTTAACAAGTATGATTATAGTTTGATAATCAGTTTCATTTTTGTGTTGCCTGATACCAGGGCCTTAATTGAGAGGGAATGGACACTCCGTATCTATCGCAAGAATACGGAATCCTGTTCGGGCCAAGTAAAATGTCGCAGTCGCGCTTAGAAGTAGACGCTCGACAACGCGACGCGACATCGCGAAAATGCGATACGACGCTCGACAATGCGAAGCGACGCGCGACAATGTCAAACGAAATTTCACGATTTCAATTCGTATTGTCGCGAAATATGCGAAATATCGCATTGTCGCTACGCATTGTCGTGCGTCGTGTCGCAGTGTCGCGTCGCGTTGTCGCGGTGTCGCGTCGTGTTGTCGTACGTCGCGTTCTGTTTGTGTAGGCCTCGACGCACGACAACGCGATACGACGCTCGAAAATGCGAAGCGACGCACGACAACAGCGGCGCATGGAAACTTTTCCAAACAACAAGCCAAATTTAGGAATAACCAATTCACTTTGAAGCAACTCCAACAAAAAATATAAACAACAAATAAACAAAGTTCGATGAAAGAAGGATAAAAAATGGATAATTTTAGAAACGATTTGAAAGAGTAACTTAATTATTTTTAAGAGAAATTTATATGAGTCAAAGTAACAATCATAAAATCCATCTTCTAGTGGTAGAATGTATATAAAGTATATTATAATTGTTGATGAAAAAGTGTATTATAATGTAACTGATGAATATTATTATTGCTGAAAAAAAGGATAGATTGGTATGGACAAAAATGAAAAGCAAATGAAAAGAACAGTATATTTACTTAAAAAAAAGAAAGAAAAAACAAAAAAAGAAAATAATATGAAGAAAATAAATAAAAAAAAGATGGGCCATGAAGAGAGCGCCTCCCCGTGGTTTGGCCTGGATGCGCTAAACAAATAATACACACGATTTCTATTCAATTGCAACTGAACGCTCTCATTAACACAGTCGGTTTTACAAACACATAATTAATCTGAAATAAACACTACATTTGTATTATATATACAAAATTTAAACTTCAAAGCTTCGGTTATGCTTAATACATTTTGGTTTGTATAAAACAAGGGAAGTAACTCAATCATTACATTTTTGTTAATAACATCATTAAAATATAATATTTTCCCTAGATTTTTTAACTGAAAGTCAATTAAAATAATTTTCATCAAATGATGAAAAAATAATTGCAATATTTTATCAAGGTTAGTTTTTACGAGTTGATTTCGGTAATGAACTGTTGATTTCGGTAAAATGTCGTTATCATAACGTACCTATTATCTATCGTTGGTTAGCGTTAAGATGGCATGCAATGCTCGCACCTATATTTTATCAAGGTTAGTTTTTACGAGTTGATTTCGGTAATTAAATGTTGATTTCGGTAAAATTTCGTTATCATAACGTACCCATTATCTATCGTTGGCTAGCGTTAAGATGGCATGCAATGCTCGCACCTAGTTTACAAAACATCGGTTTTTTTGGTGGAGGGGTCAAAAATGGGTTGATATTAAAATACAAAATTTGCCAGAAAGAAGAAACATTGATCTTTTAAAATATCTAATTTTTAAACTTCAACAACAGAAGTTTTCATTGCAAACGGACGAGTAAAAGACAACAATTTTATACGTTTTGGATTTTTTTTTTTTTGGGGGGGGGGGGGGGGGGGGGGTAAAAAATCTGTATTGATTCGTTGAAAGCACATTATTTAACCGTACATTTTGAAGTTAATATTGAGAGAAGGTCGAAAACCTTATATCCAAATCGTATCTAGTTGAGTGCGATGTAATTCATGTTTAGTCTTTTTATCAAGTCAGTCTGCACTGATACCACCCGAAATTCGGTACGTTGATGATCACTTAATTACAGTATTTACGTCAAAGCTGCTATATTTACGGTGCTTTATTTCATAAACAAACACAGATATAGCAATAACAAAGCTCAGTTCTATGTCCACTTATCAACTTCCATCTTGGGTCAATTTATTTCATAACTCCACTTTCGTCTGATACCACCCGTAAGTTGACCAGAAAACAAGAATTTATGCATACCATCTTGGAAAACAACGATTCCGTTCTAGTATCCTTTCCATTGTTTTAAAAGCAAGAGTTTCGTTGAAAAACAACAAACCAGATATTCAAAATACATGTAATAAGGGAATATTTATTTTACTAATTCGGATAGAATTCGAAATGTAAATTCTTACTGTAAGTTGTTTTTTCAGCATTTGATTACACCCGCGTATAAGCAACAACATCATCATTGAGGTATTTATAAAGAACCGACTGCGCATGCGTGCGACACCATATTTTCGCAATTTTCGAGTGTCCATTCCCTCTCAATTAGGGCCCTGCTGCTACACAGTAGCTGCGACATATAGGGATCACTTCTCCGTCGTCTGTCTGTCCGTCTGTCACAAAACTTGTCCGGACTACTCAAAAACTACTGGTGCAATTTTATTCAAACCAGTCTAGTTGTGCATATCATCGGCATTTTCTAGTTCAATCATTTTTGTCAGAGTTATGGCACTTCAATGATTTTTATTTTTAAAGTTTGTCCGGACTACTTCTCTTATACTACTAACACAATTTAAATGAAATGTTACAGGATTGATTGGTACCTCAGGTACCTTCGCACGTACCTTCGCATATTTAACGGGTGTTTCGGTTGTATGATTTATGAGTTATAGCCCTTGAATTAAAAAGGCGTCTTGGCCCGTTAATGATTTTTGTGTTGCCTGTTACATACTAGCTCAAACATACATACAGTCAATTTACATTTCTAAAACACTGTCCAATCACCCCTCAATACATCTGCTTTATCATCAGCCGACACATGTGATCATTGATCGCATTGTTGTTATTTGGTTTTATACTAACGCCTCTGGCTTCAGGGATTTACTCAGTTTGTATAACTAGTGATTATTGCATCAATCACGCATTTCTTTAACTTACACGTACCCCATTTTGACTAACGCCCTCATTACTATTACATAATTGGCATAGGCAGTTTTATTTATTATACCTCAATTTAATCACCCATGTTAGATTTCCATAGGCCGACTAGTAAGTACTCTTACTGTTACTAGCAAGACAAAAAGAAAATAAACTGTCTGCTGTGCAACAGTTATTACTGCCATGACTGTTGCTAAATTCAGATCTATAGATTTCCCGATTCTGGAATTCCAGTGTCTATTTCTATTTTTATGACGGAAGTGACCGCCCTGCGCAGGCGTACTTTCCGTATTGTAAACATCCGCTTGCACCAAACGACAGTTTTGTGATCGAAAAAAAACGTTTTAAGACACTTAGTGAGCAGGATCTGAGACCTTCAGTTGGAGAAGAACTCCAAGAATACACGGCGCATGGTAGCGCGGGCAGTACGCTTATTTTACCAGTTCTGTCATATGTTGAGGTGAAAATTTCAATTGAGGAGCTGTCCAAGGCCACACATTTACTGAATGAAAAACTTCGGCTGTTCTATGCATCGATCAGGGAGGATGACGGAGAGACCTTAAAGAAAAAGACGCTAGACTCGCTTAAGTACGAACTCAGCAAGTACTTTAAAGGTCACTGGACACTACCATAGCAAATGTGTCTATTCAAAGTAATCATGATGTACTGAATAAAATGGTTTAATTAGAAAATTATGAAAATATTGCTTTTGATTAGAAAAACGACGTGTTTTTTATTATCGGCTGTTTCCGTTTCGACATCGGAATTTTCCGCCGAATTTTTTTTTTTTTTTTTTTTGGCTGTGACGTAGCTTTATACCTACTGTACGAGGCAGTAGTGCAGAATTACACTGCTCATAACGTATCAGTTTTTAAATGCAAAAATAACACAAAAGCCCAAGTGCAAGAAACACTATCAAGGCACACTTTTAAAAGTAAAATCCAATAAATTGTAGATTTAAAAAATAATGCGATTCCTTCTCGATTTCTCTTAGTAAACTTTGTGCCAGGAGAATGACATTTTTATATGAGCACAGAATGTGATTAATAAATATTCCAATGTCTTTTTGTGGTTCTAAATAAGTGTAGTTAAATTGAGGTAACTTAATTTGTTAACATTGGTTTCACTGGACTGGAAATTCACACTACATTTTCACATTGGGATATTGTTTGAAAAATAAAAAAATCTGCTGTTTATTAAGCAGAACTTTGTGTTTGCTTATAAATTAATATCCCATGAAATGTCAAAGGTCCATAAATCACGACTTATACTGTGGGATTTATGCAAATTAACCTACCCCAAATTGGACCCTTGTATATTCTGCATAGCTGTCAAAACAAAGCAATGAACGCTTTTTTATAATCCAATCAATGTTAAGTTGAGACAATTAACAAAATTTAATGGCAAGTTATTTTACAAACTGATTGAAATACTTTGATCAGTCACACTTGTGAAAACATTATGTTATAGTTGCTTCCGATTAGCATGTCTCAATGATTTGCTGCCATGCAGTTAAATATTTTAATTAGCTAATTAAATGAAATAGATCTACCTGTTTATGATGAAAATCAATGAAAATTATTCGACTTGTAAATGTGAAAAAAAAAAGTAAAAATGATGTGTTTGTTTTATAATTTTAGAATGAATATGCAAAAACGACATGCATTTATAATGAAAAAATAAACATTGATCTAGTTAAAGGTTCCTTACACGTACCTCAGGCGAAATATATCACAGACAAATAAACACTACATTAATGTAAAGAGAAGTTTTTTTATAAAAACAATCTCTTGACTGGAGTAAGCTACATGTACTCAAGTCTTCCAAAAACTGCATGGGATAAAAATGAGCATGTTCAAAATCTTTATGAATCAGTAACTTGGAAAAAATCTCTAGATATATTCACTGATGTATCTTTTAATTCTAAAATTCCAATTAAACTAGCCTCTATAAAAAATTTTCTCATTGGCCTCCAGATTCCATAAAAATTAAAGACATATTTTTTATTTACACAATCATCGATGTATATTAATGCTGTTAGCTTAACTTGTTCAATGTTGGTTTTTGACAAATTTCAGTCTATACTTTAACTTTCCATCATAATTTAAAACTTTTCTTACAGTCCAGGTAGCTCTGTCAAGTGGCAAGTGATAAATGTGCGTCACTTCCGGTTCCGCACGCAGATGTGCGCGATCAAGTGCGTAAAATATGGATTTTAATTTGCTATAAAAACATTATTAAGATAAAAATTACCTGCGGAATTTTGTAAAACTTTAGTTAGATGTATATTTTTCACTTATATGAAAATTTCGAGGTCAAAAATTTGTGTCCAATGACCTTTTAGAAAAAATGTAGCGTCGACGTTGGGGAAGCTGGATTCGCACCCAGCAATGATGTATACAAGGCAAAGGTCAAGCAGCTGAAAAGAACTGGATTTTGCTCTGTAGATCACAAGCCAATAATTGATGATAGTGACATGGCAAAGTTAAACTCAGCTGACTGTACAGCTTTTAATGTTAATACACCTTGTGGCTTACAGTACAAAGTTTGGTTTCACATTATGTACTTTCTTATTGGAAGAGGACGAGAAAATCTTCGTGCCATGAGAAAAGGCACACTTGAAGTAGCTGCAGATACCAATGGTCGTTTGTTCGTTCACCAAGTAATTGATGAGGCAGACAAAAACCACGGGTATGTTGTAGAAATAAAAAATTATAATCATTATGATAAATGTAGCAAGTCTTCTGTTAAAAATTGATTTAGGTTGCCCTACAGTACAATAAAAATATGTGCTAAATCAGGGTGGCTTAAAGTTTCTATAACCAGTGTACTATTCTCAGAATATAAATAAATTATTATATCAAAATGCGATTTAGTTGTAATGGTAACAGTTATATGATATCCTTGTATGTTTTAAATTTTGAGCAGCTGGGGACCAAATGAAACTAAGTGAAACACCTAGTGCTAAATTCGTTTTACAATTGTAGTGTAGCAACAAAAGTCTTGTTTGTTTTCGAAGTGTTTTAATAATCTATAAATGTCAGTCTTTCTGCTTCACAATTCCGAAACTAGTTCTAAGTATAATTATGTTAAGAGTCTACACTATGTAACTATCACAGAGGTATGCTAAAGTCTGCTCGTAAAGTCGCTCTCCCTGCTTAGTTACGGGTCTCTTCTTAAATACAGAAAGGTTGAACACCCACACATGTTACGTGGTTGCTATTTACCATTATTTGTAAAGTTAGTGATAAAGTATCTAGAACCTGGGGATAATTCATTCCAGACCGGACAACTAAGTGTTTTGAGATATATCGTGGTAAATTGCATCGAATTTGGATGCCCTTTGGCAGAGATCTTTAGAATCATTCACTGAAACAGACACTGTTTGGTATTATAAATCACCAATAGGACACCAATAGGACACCAACAGGACAAAATAATCTATAGAAGATGATGGCAAAAATATCCATTCTGGCGAAGCTGTCAAAAATTTACACGAATCATTGTCTGCGTGCCACAGCTATAACCAGTTATGATGCAGGTGGTTTTGAATCCCCCCGCATTATGAGGGCTTCTAGACATAAAGGTGAATCCTATTTAAGGGGTTACTCAGCAAGACTTACAGAATCTAAACAACATGAAACGTTCGAATGCCTTAGTAAACTATTTATGAAAGGAGATGTCAACATCTCAATGAATTGTGTGAACTAGATCTCAGCTGTTGGATATATTTTCTGATCAAATTGATTTTCCAGAAATTGCAACATTTCAAAGAAATGACCGTGAACAAGATCCACCAAATCAGCAAGTAATATCTTTACCAGTGACTTCTCAGAATCAGAGCATAGTGCCAGCTACTGTTAATAGTCAGTTATGCCGATGAATTGGCCCTTGAACACTTACCAATGAGAGAATATCCAACAGAATTTCAGGCAGCAAATCAGGCAAAGTGCACCAATATATAACTTACCAAAATTGCGAGGTCTATTTTCACAGTAAAGTTCTTACAGAAATACAGATTGTTGAAACTTCAGAAGGTGGTAGTTCGTTTTAGTTGTTTGTTATTTGTTACATACACTTAAGTGTAAGGTTGATTTTAAAGATTTTCATTATTGTTATGACAGTACCTTCCGGTACATGTGAAAGTAAACTGACGAAAGTGACAGTACTTTTCACAAATTTTCAAATATGTTATATTTACAACAGTTGCATTTGTATTTATCATTGGAACTTATTGTGAATGTGAATATTTTGTTGTTATTAAAGTTGTTAAACCTTCTTTTTTTCAGATTTGCTCAAAATATTTTTTGGTATAATAAAATAAATATCACATGACTTTGAGTGGGACAGTACATATTGTCAACCTTCGGAGAAATACTGTCACCCTCGCCTCTCCGAAGGTTGACTATATGTACTGTCCCACTCAAACCCATATGATATTTCTATATTAAGAACTGTGAATTTCAGAGTTGTGAAGCCTCTCGGACGAAAAACAATTTTCTTTAAAAGTCACAGAACGAACTAAAGGTGGCTATTTACTCTTTATATTCCCCATTTGAAACGTGGGAGGCATTAAGCGTCCCTGTTGTACGTCCGTTCGTCCTTAAATCAGCATGTATGATATACTATTTTTTGTCCGACCATAAACTGGCGAACGGTTTGACCTAGGTTAATGAAATTTCATAAGATTATTTCCCAAGACAAGCAAACGACCCCTATTGATTTTGAGGTCAGTAGCTCAAAGGCCGCGGACACAGTGGCTACCTGTATAAAATCCTTGTCCGATCAAAATGTGACAAACGCTTTTGTCTAGGTTTATTAACTTCATAGGGGTACTGGGTAAATGGTCAATAATGATTTTTAGGATACTAAGTCAAAGGTCAGAGTGACAGTCTGTAAACACTCATTGTCTAATCTAAAGCTGGGGAACGCTCTGTCTTTTGAAAAGAAAAACTTGGTAGGGGCAATTTGCCTGACCAGCAGATGATCTTTATTGATCATTTGGTCAAAGGTCAAGGTCACAGTGAGTGCCTGCGCAAAATCTTTGATTTTCTAAATAAGGGCCACAAAGAAAATATTTGCTGAAAATCTCATTCATTTTATGCGGTATTTGCTTTAACCTTTAACCTTTAAATTGTGTTTGCCTTTGCGACCAGTGCAGGCCAAGATCAGCCAGCACATCAGAGAAGTCTGTTCATAGTTTGCACTATTCGCCATTCAGTCAGTAAATTTTCAATAAGCATCCCCATAAACAATTAATGGATCTGTTCAAATTGAAAGATGGACAAGTCCATTTGAGATAGCACTTACACATATTAAGAGCGAACATGTGTATATGACTGAGAAAGAAGGATTGTTTCTTGTACCCTGTCTTACTAAAGCTATGAATAATTGAATTTTTACTATATGATGTAAAAAGAAAATCTTTTGTTTTTGACACTTCATTCATCTTATGAAGGATTTCCTTCAGACTTTTTCAAATGAACAACCTGTGTATAGATGGTCATAAAAGAAATAATTTTTGTGGGACAATTTATTACAGGAGTTATGGGCCTTTGTATTTTTAACTACAGTAGGTATAGCGTAAATGCACTATACTCATTATCTTCTGGATGATTTGTTTTAACCTTTCAGAAATGTGTTGATGAAGATAAAATACGAAATTTTGTTGCATCTAATCTTTACCGGAATTATAGGCCTGTAGTATAGAGCATGTGTTTTGAGTGCAACTTCTTATTCACGTTTTGGAAGATTTCCTTTAAACTGTTGGAGATTAGTCAGCTTAACTTAGAAGATGCTAAAGCAATCAATTTCCTTTGTACCTTTACAAATTATTGCTCTTTGCTTCTAATGCCACAAACTCTTGAAAACACATCGAAGTTGGGACATCAGTGTCTGAATGGACAAATTTCTAGTTAAAATATACCTTACTTCTAAGATTTTTGCGGATTTTATAATAATAATGCAAAGGTATACTTCTGTTGGCTCTAATGTTTGATTTTTTTCAAGTTTATTGCATAATTTCACCTTCATATAGTTTATACTTGCATATTTTCTACTTGCTTTAAAGCACTGGGCAACTAGGGAGAACTATCTGTTGTCCAGAATCAGTAATGGAATGGACTGTTCGAGCAATAGGTGGGTATTTTGTATTCTCATTGAATATGAAAATTATTTTTCTTTATTTTATGCCTACCAATGAAATATAGGGAAATATCAGTGAGATAAAAGTGATAATACACTGTTTTGAATCAGTGAAATTACCATTTTGATAATACACTGTTTGTGGCCGAACTACTTTTTTACCTGATTTACCCAAGAACCACACTGCTCCAATGATTGAAGGAAATAGTGAATCTGGTCCTGCACCAAGAGGATTTTTCATGAACAGTCACTTTCATGGAAATGTTACTTTCAATTTCAATTTTTCTAAAACTGTAACCCAGCAACTATCTCAACAGGTCATAAATTCCAGTCCAAAAGCTGGCCTGCTTGATGAAACTTCAGGAATTTCCCCACCACGTAAATACAAGAGAATCCGCTGTATTTCAGACAGTGACAGCGAGTGAAATTTACTTTCCTTGTTAAATCCAGTTATAATATTGAATTCCTAGTTGTGAACAATGATGAAATTCGCCATAAATTATTTAAAATGTCTGATTTGTTTACATAACTCACATGGACAATATCCAATATGGCCGACTTTCAATTCAATTGATTGAATATTGAGTATTAATCCGCTTTTATAATCAAAGTATGTATGGCAAAAATTCAATAAATATTGATAAACTGTGTAGACAAAAATAAATGTTATTTGATGAAAGTGTATTCAGTTTATTTCAGCAGAAGTAAAGTTATCATATGTATTGGAGATTGTCTGCACTTTTTTTGTGCGCAGTAACCAAAGTACGCATTAACTGATTTGGGGCTCACCATGGGGAATTTATTGAAGGCCCTGATTAAAAATGTCATAAAAAACCCCATTTTTGACGTGTTGGCATAAAATAAAAAGAAAATTTGTTTTTTTTTAGTGGAAGATGGGAATTTATTTCATCTCGTGAACACCATATGTTGATATTTTCACTCGTGGCTGCGCCACTCGTGAAAATATCACATATGGTGTTCACTCGATGAAATAAATTTTCATCTTCCACAAAAACAAACAAATATCCTCTATTGTTTGAAAAAGAGAATTTCTAAAAGTTAACCGTTATAATTATCTTATTAACTAGAGCAAAAGACGAAGCCGTGTGTTGTTTAATATTACATTATAAAATAACATGGTCATTCGCTTCTTTCGTGACTGGTCTTTTCATTTCGGAAATAAGATGGTTTTGAGTCTTCAAAACTTAGGAGATTCAGTCTGTTCTCGATACAGTTATACGCCATTTTTATTTCCCCACCACTTTTAGAGGGGTAGTGGGATATAGATTTACCCTTGTCCAAACGTATAACTGCTAGAGACATTAACATTCTAAGTATAGTTGACAGAATGTGAACTTACGCGCCTAGGTATTTTGAGGCAAAATTATTGGAGATCGGCAGGGTTATGTCCCCTGATTAAGCAAAAAGTATCATTTTTAGACTTGTATCTCTTGTTACTCCTAATGTATAACTGCTAGAGCCATGAAACTTTCTAAGAAAATTTGTCAGCGTGTGAAGTTATGCACCTGGATATTTTGACTCAAATTTGTTGGAGAACGACATAGTAATGCTAAAGCACAGTAAGCTAAAACAAATAGCTGCTGCAGTTTTAGACTTTATACGCACCTGTAATTGTACAAGATTTTTTGTGACAGTACCACGGAATGTGGGGGCGTCCGTGTGCTATTAACATATCCCTAGTTTTTATCTGCATTTCATTTATTGGTTATAACTTTGAATTTACATAAATTTATAGTTGAATTATTTGGTTTTTATTCACATTCATTTGAAAAAGAAAACTAAAAAAACACAACAACAACATGAAAACAGAATACGCCGAAGAAAATGTTATTAAACGTCGAAAAATGAAACAACTCTTAAGTCTTGTGCTTGTTTTATGTTAAGCCAGAATGATTACGTTTTAGTAACACCAATAACATAACATATTTCAGGTGTTACAGCCGACAAAGGTATATGTATAGCTGAACCAGCTGACGTTTCTGCTTTCAAGAAGTTTTTTATACAGCTAGATCTTCCCTACAAAGTCGCTCGCTTTGAGCAATTTGAAGTGAATGCAGCCATATTTAATTACGAAGCAGCTCAAAAAACGGTGTGTTATAAGATTTAACGTAGAATTTCAAACTTTGTGAAATCATTTGTATGTCTCTTTATTGTCTTTAATTTTTGCCTATTTCTCCTTTATGTAACAACAAACTTGCCCAGAGCATTAATCGCAAGAGCAATCATAACTCTGTAAACAATAAACCATTCTCAGTGAGGTGCACAGTGGTCTCCTTCTAGTTCTAAACATTCAAATAATGTTAAATTTAATTCAAGCGAGCGGTTGCTGGGAAACAGCCCGGTCACGTATAGTTTTACAATATACTCGTATAGGTAGAAAGTCAAAGGCACCTAACTTGGTGAAAATTATGGTTGTATTACGCACATTTCAGCTACTGAAGCTTCCCAAAACATTTCACTTATCACCAACATGTTACTGAGAAATGACCAGGGCACAGATTGTCATGCAGAAAAATGTGAAATCAAAAACTCTTTGAAAAAGCAATCACAATTCTACTGGCAGGGACATGAATGTGTGATAGACGGACAGACAGACGGTCAAAGCGGCTACTAAATACTGTTTCGTATGTGCGTCACCTTCTGTTTATCTTTTATATTAACTTGCATTTATTTCACAAGTCTTTGTTTAGCTTGTCCATAACCCTGTAAAATAGCTTATTTTGATTTAAATATGCGCCTCTCCTGCAGTTACCATGGCTTCCATATATGTTTCATTTAATTGCAGTCAATAGCAACTGAGAAATAGCCAAGACATTGGTCCTGCTGCAAAAAAATCAAAGGGCTCGAAACTCTGTATAAAAATAATAAAAACTAGTCATGCAAAAACGGAATATGTGCATCACTTCTTGTTACTGACGTTTCTTATATAATTTTATTCAATTCTATCAAATGGTTGCTGAGAAATGGCAGGGACATGAATGTGTGATAGACGGACAGACAGACGGTCAAAGCGGCTACTAAATACTGCCTTGAACTCATAGATCCAGAAGCATATAAAATCGACTTTGTTAAAACTCTACACAATAACAGAAGACAAGGAGATAACGAAGGATACTTCTAATGTAGTTAGCGATTGCGACTATGACCTCTCTCTCCTCATACAATACTACTGATTGTCAGTTATAAGAAGGTTCCTTGTATCAGTATTATACAGAAATCATGCAATAAAACCATTCTGTATCAGGTGCAATGAAAAGTATCGAACTGACCTAATTTCTATAGCCTGTCTTCTACAACCTTAACTACCTGATCTCTTAAGGGTCCCTCGGTCACGAAGGCAGTCGTTAACGGTGATAAAAAACTTAATAGTAGCAGGATGCAATGTCAAAGCAGGTCATTTCAGCCTTTTGATTTCACTATAAATAAACGTAAATAGTGTCAGTTCAATCAACAGAGAGTGTAAAATGCCTGATTTGGTAAATGTAATTCTTGGAGAGGTTACGTGTACAATTTTGTTATTTACTTTACATATATGGGAACAATTCTAATGGATTTCCTAAAATGTATTTTTGTTGTTAAATCTTAATTTAAATGTGCACATGGGACTAACGCTTTAGCAATTCTGCTAGGCAATAGCCTGAAATAGACAATTATCAACCGACCAAATATCAAATGTCTCTCTACATACCCAAACAAACTAGATCACACCAATTATACTTGGTAATAGTTTTCACTGAGAACTCATTGCCCAAATATCAAACAGTAAATCATGATCGACTTCACGATTGTGCGGGTTTTCAAAACTATATGTACCATTTAAGCAGCGGTCCGCTACAAGGTTTAAGCTTTTCTTATAGTATAGGCAAAATCATAGCTCTTTGTCATAGCTTTTCCGGTAATTCAAAATCACGAACATGTTCTTCATAAAATGAAAAAAAAAAACAGGTACAATAATATTCATTCTCGTATAAAATATTGCTTAAGTCGTCTTTATGTGGCCCTTATTTACTTTAAAATTTGTTTTGTTTGCAGGTGAATGTTTATTTAGAAAGTGTAGAAGGTTTGTGCTATAAAACTGAATCGGGCACACCAACACCTAAAATGCAGATTGAACTACCGCCTAACGATTTTCGGATTGTAAGGTTCCCAATAATTCCACTACGTAAAGGACTGATCACTGTCAGGGTTACTGCTTTTGTTTTTGGACGTTGGTATCCGGAATTTGATGCTATCGAGAAGAAGATATACGTTGTGGTAAGCGTGAAAGTAATTATAAACAAACTTAAATAGAATCACAGTCATTATGCTAGCAACGTGTTAAAAAGCCTTTTACCATCATAATGAAAATATTCAACAGGTGTAGAGATGTTTATCAACTAGGCCAACTTATCACAATGAGGTGACAGAAAAAACAATTGGACAAAGAATGTATCCATTAACAAGGAACATATGTAAAAAAAGAGTCGCGTACTAAAAAAACAACTTTTCATCATATATTTGTTTTTCATTTCAGAGTGAGGGAATGGAAGAAAATGTAACAATTCAGGTTTGTTTAGACCCACACAATCGGATAGAAGATTGCCCAAACGATGCACGAATAATCAAGGAAGGTAAATTGATTATTTCAGAGAATTACGCTAGCAAAGTTTTAGCGTATATCTTGAACTAGTTTTAAAGTATGCTGTCTCTCAGTTCATTTCTGCCTCTCTATAGGTTCTGAAAGCTTTAATTCAATATTTCTAAAACTACAAATTATTTTCTGTAATTCTGCATAAACATCTGAATTATCTAAAAAGACTTTTCTTTAAACACTTTGGAAAAAATGTTCAAACTAAAAATCCTTCATCTGTTCTACAATAAAATATACAATTATAAAAACACAAAGCAACTAAAAGAAAGCTAAAAATAAAGACAATCAGCATTTACACAGAACATCATGTTTGATAGAACAGATACATTTTTAACTCTTGGTGACACTCTGTCCGGTGCGTTCATAAAGATTACAAACATTATGCAAAAGGTGTTAGAAGGCAATTGATATGAAGACAACTCTCAATGCAGACAAGTCTTTAACACTAAATCAGTTCCCTAATAATGCCACTGCGTGATCTTTAACTTTACGAGCGTCCTAGATAATAATAGCTCTAAAATCAATAAATATATAAGTTGCATGTTTTGCGTATCCTCTGACTTAACAATAAAAGGTTTTGTTTTTACCGTCGTTTGGCGTCCGTCGTCAGTATTTTAGCTTGTAAACAATCTTGAGTCCACATTGTTTCCAGTCTTCATTAAACTTGCTCAAAATGTTGGTCCTGATGATTTCTCGGATGATATCAAAAAGATTCATAAAAAATAAATGACTAATTTACGAGAGCAAATTAAAGGAAACTCTTAAAAATATTCTAAAAGTCTTTCTTATCCAAATTTAATTTAACTTGCTCCGAATGTTTCTCTAGATGATCTTTTGAACAACTTTGACTAGGTCACATTGGTTCACAATCTAGGTCATTAACTTTAGTTATAAATACATTGTTAACACTCTAGAGTTGAGAGTTTTAGCCATATCCTAATGATTTGGGTCAGAATAATTGAAATATGCTTTGATGATGTCTCGAACGAGTCCTCAACCGGGTCGTGTGGCTTCAAGAATTTTGCCACAAATCAAAAATAAGGAAAATCCTTGTGAACACTCTAAAGGCGCCAAACCTTCTTAACATTTTCTTAAAATATAGGTCCTAATAGTATCATGAAGTGTTTCAAAAGAATGCCTTTCGACTTTTGAACACTCCAGATGTCACAACATTACCCACTCTTCGTGACACTAGGTCAGATTGATCTCTATGACATTTTTGAAACTAGGTTGTGAGGTTAAACAACCCTGGACTCTAACCCAGATCAGTAGAAAATGCTGTGAATGCTTAATAATTCATAGTTCTAGCGCAACTGACGTCCGCGTCAATTGGTCAGAATAGTTTGAAGATTTTTGACGACTTTTAAAATGGCCTTTTTATGGCCAAACAAGATCACCCGCTCATATCAGCAGAAAAGCATGCGAACACATTAAAATACATTTTTAAACCGTTTTCGCTCTATTTCGTCGATATATATTTCAGAATATCCCTTGGGAGAGATTTTAAATGGGTCATATTAACTCTAGATTGTCACCGCTATTAGTATACGTAGAATGACTAAGTTGCCTGACCAAAAACTCTTAAATCTGTATGACAGAATTTACCTTCTAGTGGTACTCAGCTGATCGATACAGTGAGCCTTGTTGTTATTGATACCAGTAAATGAATGAAATTTTAGATTTCAAAATTGAACAGTGATACACTGGTTGAATGAAACAAGGTCATTTAAAAATATTTTATTTTCATTAAAGATACTGACTTCAATGGAATATGGGCGACAAGCGTGTTAAGAGTAGACCTCACGCTCCCCGAAAACAGCATACCAGGGACAGGAAAAGCAGTAGGATACATGCAAAGTATGAGCATTTAACCCTTCATGTTAACAAGTTACTTTTTAGTAGACTTTCGTCATGGTTAACTTGCACTTGTATGACTCCTGAGGTTCCTATAACTAGTAAATCAGTCAGTGATTCTTTGTTTATAGATGGAGACTTATTTTGTGTAGAAATTGTCTAGTAATTATCCTCTCTGAAACAACGATACAATAACAAACTGTACACAAATTTATCATGACAGGAAACTTCAAAAATGACCTAAAACAATGAGTTAATGGTTTTTCGTTATACAATGGTGATGATGATGATGATGATGATGAATGTAAGCCGATGACAAAAAGTGTTAAAGTGTTGTGAAAAAAATCATACGACACTGATAACAAAAGTTATAACAATGTACCAGGAGATTTAAGATAAATATTTCTGAGATGTTTTATTACATAGACCAAACCGTTTGAATTTTGGAAACTCGTTAGTTAAATAACAAGCTGTTTGATATCAAAGGTAGAAATAATTCTGAACACTCGTAATAATGTGATGAAACATATTGCAAGAATGATGTACACTAGATCATGTATTTCAAGGTAAGGCGCACGTGAACTAGTAATCATCGTTCCCGACTGAAAGAATGGTCTTTTATGTAAATCTGGAAAATAAGAGTTTAAAAAGTTATTTCGACATTAAATTATGTCCACCAGACAATGTAAAGGTTTCTTTAATGTATAGATTTCCTCGAAACGTTCTGTTTTTTTCAAGTTCTTGTGAAGACAATGCTTTAATAAATGAATGTAACTCTAGTGGTCTCGAAGCTATTGAATATATTATTGTTCCTTTTACTAACTGTGAATTCATAGACTATTTTCATAGCGTTCATTGTCGGTTTACATTCATCACATCCACGGAATTTGAATGAATGTATTGCAGCTGTGTCTTGAGGAAGTTCACTCAAGAGAAAAATGTCTTGAAGTAATTGTATGAAATAACCCATTATTTATTTATTGCCCTGTGATAATTACTGATGCCGCCCTATTGGTATCATGGTTTCAAGAATTGTTTATACGACAATGTGAATAAGAAATGTGCATAGAAAATTGTTGACGCTTTTGTTGTGAAGTTAGAACTGCAAAAGAAGCAATGGAAAAAAAGTTGGAAAATCAGTTATAAGCAAGAACACCTCGTTGCCACATTAACCCAGGTAACATCTTATATAAAATCTTCCTGAAATTTTGTCAGGTGTTTGTCATGATTATCTTTTGTACAAATTGGTCGTGATGTAAAAAAGGTCACCAGCTCGGATCTTTATGAAACCTGGTATGCATTTTTCGTGAACTGGGCCGATCGTCTCAAGTTAATATTATTGGACACATTTGAATTAAATTTGCTGAGTGTTTGTTTAGGTGATTTCTTGTTTCGAATTGAAACCTGGTAATGAGGGATAAAATTTGGTTTCTAGCTCAGATCGTCAGAAAAATCATCCAAACGCTTCGGAGCTCACGTAATAGCTCAAATGAGCTAGAGGCCGATTGAGCTATTGTGAAAAGATTCTTTTCGTCGTCTGGAATCCATCTTATGCCACATAGTTTCTAAAATATCTCCTCTGAAACAAGTAGACCAAAGTCTTTGAAACTTGAAAGGGATTTTCCTGGCATGAGCCTTACTAAATTTGTTCAAGGAATTCCACTCCATGCAGAATACTTGGATACTTGAATAGAAATCTTTTGGAATAGTCTTGTCAAAAACCCCAAAACCCTAGAGTTTAGATATAAAGTGTGTGGTAATGTGTTGTTGTTCACCACAAAGTTAATTCAAATTCTGGCCGTGTGATCAAAACAAGCTCCTCCAAAGATTTAACATTATTACTCAATGTCTTAAATCGTAATGCCCAGGGCTTATATAATATGTATATAGTATTGTCTAGTGGTTCTGTATCACGTTGTTCAAATCATGACCCAGGGTCAAAGGTGACACTGCTAAAAAGGTTAGTGCAAAGTAGTTTTATGTGATCATAATATATGGAAAAAAACCTAATATATTACGAAATAATATTTGAAAGACACATCGTCTTGACATGTTTAACCTTGTCCTTGACCTTCTTGTGACCTTTATCTTGACATGCCAGCCGGCCCGGCTAGCTCAATCGGTAGAGCATCGGATTGTCAATCAACGATCCCGGTTCAATCCCCATCAGGGCCGGCAAAATTTCTCCGTGATAATTGATCTATAGGTCATTAGTCCCTCACCTCTGAAGAAAGTGAGGAGAAATTGGTTAGTTAACTGGTTGGATACCCAGGAACACTGGTTAGGTGGACTGATCGCCGGGATATGACCTTAGCCGTTAAACTGGCGTTATACCCTAATTAAACCTAAAAATCTTGACATGCCGATCTCCAGCTTCATCATTGATTTTAAAATACATGTATTGTGTTGCCCGTCGTTGATAACTTTGACCTTGTCCGGCCATGACCTTTTGACTTTTTCTGTGTTGGAATCTATGTGTATGAAATTTAAACCATATGTCAATTTGTAAAAGTTGACAATATGTATAGTCTTGCTCGTGAATTTCAACTTTGATTTTAATTTGGCTGACATTTAGCTTTTCGCTTAATTTCAAGTTCGGGTTACGGAAAAGTAATTAAGAATTGGTCCAGGCTTAGGTGTCACTGATTACTTGTCTTAATGATATTCACGTAGTAAAATTTCTGGTCAGGTGTTACAGTTCAGGGTCAGGTAAAAAGCTTGCCATTAAGTGAACACAAATTTCGATGTCTGAGTCTACTGTATTCTAGTTAAAAGTCTTTTATTTGCCTTGCTAATTAGATCATGTCTGTCTTGTTAAATTTAGTTTTCGAAGAATTTGACCAAATATTGGTGGAGGTACTATCACAGGATGATTAAAAACATGGTCTAATAGGGACAGATCTATGTCACCAAAGAGATCAAAAGAAAAACCCAAAGGTCACATTTTAGACTTAATACTTATAGTTTTGTAAGAATATTCTTCTTGGTTGTTTCTTGGACGGGATCAGAAGTGGGTCAGTTCTGGTAAAGCTGTGATCATTGGAAAACCTTTTGAACTCTCTGAGCCTACATATTTACTAACTTTTCGTGAAACTTGGTCAAAATGTTTTTCTTTGATTTTTTATTATTCGAAATTGGGCCATATAGAGTTAAAACTGCCTTACCAGCCATAGTCGATGGAAACTATGTTCAGTTTCCTCTTGTTTTAATTGCATCTCTTATTTTTGACTAAAGCTTATGCGTATGAATTATTTCAGATTCATTCAGATAAAGGAAATGTTACGTTAGATTGTAGGGAGTATCTTTTCAAATTGATCCGCTTGGCCACTTTCTAATACAGCAGAATTGTAGAAATAAGATTTAACATTGTTTTATACATTGTGCATTGTAAGAGTTTGGTTTACAAACTCAGAATGTTAACTCTTTCTGTTTATATATACTCTTCAGGGACAACCTTCCTATCAGAAATGGTGACGAAGACATCCATATATTTAATATTTACAGATCCGTATTATAACACAAGATTGTTTCACTGTTATCTAGCAAATATTTGTGTATATTTTTAGGTGTCATTACAGACAATGTAAGCACTGTAATTGAAGGCCTTCACTCGTCACTAAAACGACCTGGCGGTAATGGGTTAACTACAATAGCCCTTCTTGCCCAAAATGTGTATACACTGACGTATCTTAGGCAAACTAAGCAATCTACGGCGGATATTGAGGTCCAGTTAGGACAGTGGATAAGATATGGTATGTGTGTAGACTCAACTTTTCTACCGGCTCTAAAAAAGAAGCGTTGAGTTTTTAAAAAAAACAATAACATACTGATTCGTTTGCCATTTGAACAAGTATAGAAAACTGTTTGATTTTGTTCTTTGATTTATTTCAAAAGAGCTTAATTGAAAACGAGGAAAGACTTAAGTTTGAGGAGAAAATTATTCACACATTTCTGTGACGGAAACATTTCTATCAAGTTTGATTTATGATTTTTACCGTAACATCTAAACTAAGTTTAAAATTTCTATCGCTGTCTGAATTAATTCAGGCAGCATTTGATCCGTTTGTCGGGTTACTCCTGATAGTTGCTCCTTAGTACAGTTATAAGATCAAATCTATATGAGACAAGAATATCTTCTTAAATCTTGTTTTGCCTTAAATCTGCTGTTCGTTAACATAAATATTGAACTAGTGCCGAGATACACCGTATTCAGTTTACGCCGAATACAGTGCACGCGTTAGCTGTTTTGGTTTACTATAAACCTTATACGGCTTTCATCGAATACAGCTCACTGTAAGCTGTATTCAACAAGATGCTGCCCCGTAGCTCATTTCGACAGGTCAAAATTAAGAATCAGTAATGTTATTATTGAAAATTACATTTTCACCATCATTGACAACATAAGCATCATCAAATTCGTCGTTAGCAACATCATCAGCTGCAGCAGAAACAAATAAAAAGCAGACGATGCCTGGTCACTACCACTGTCACCAAAACCACGATCATTGTTATTATCGTCGTTATTTTGTATCAAGCAGCACTATTATAAATACCACCATATCCCTAGTGTTCATCATGATAATGATGACGTTGATTATGATTGTGATGAATATAATTATAATGACAATGACGACGCCTGTGTTGGTGATAATGATTCAATGACGACGACTACTACTTATTTTACTACTATACCTTTCTATCATCCCTACTACTTACACAGTTAACGTTACTTCTACTTCAACGACGACGACGATGATGATAATCATGATGATGAGTGCAAATATGAAAATATTTTGAGATGAGGATGATCAGCATTATGACGGCAGAACTATCTGAGTATATATGTATATCCAACGTTTACAACTTACGTGAGCTGTATTCTAGGCATGCTGGCGAATACAGTTTACGTTGTTAGCCAGCGAATATAGTTCACACGTGAGCTGTATACAGATTTATGTGTTACAGAGCCAACTAGCAGATTATTGATGGCTATTTGCCGGAATGCAATAAACACTGTTTCATTTTAATTTTCTTTAACTTTGCCGCATAATTACATTTTCTTTATGAAATTTGATCAGTTTACGTAATATAAAAATGTCGAAATTTGTTGATTTCTAGACATCTAGACTGAATAACTTTAAACTGTTTTATAGTTAATACTAATATAAATAGTTTATATTATAAAGGGCTTACAAAATATATTGTTGGGATAACTTGACAGCTCAAGCTTTCACCGTTAAAATATTATATTAGTATCTTGCGCATTAAAACATTCACCCTTAATACCATATCTGTATTGGATAGTTGAAGCAGTCAAAGTAAGAAAACCTTGCAAATTATTTCAAAATACTAAGTTTCTCGTTCGTCCCGAAGACATTGAGCAAATGATAAAGGGCCTGAGAGCAGTTCACTTTCGATAGATATTCCTATCAGCTCACCTGAACGTAATGTTTTGATGGTTTACTTTTATAATCGAACATGGTCCGACTCCATAGTTGTAGTACATATATGTTTCGTGATTCAACGATTTGCTTTTAATGATATCTTCTCCTGTAGCATAATTTGCTAGAAGAAACCGGGCAATAAGTTCAACCAAACTGGTTGACAGAATTCCATTCAATGTAGAACTGGATGGTATGAGTGCATAAACTTAGAATTATTATATTTTTTGTCTTAAATCGTAAGTCACAGAGCTCTAAAATATAGTATGTAGCATTATCTTTACTAGGAGTTTTCAGATTTTGTCCCTGTTGTCAAGTCTAGCCGACCATTTAGTAGATTACATTAAAAAACTCCTTAACGGAAACAAGACCCAGAACTTTGGTAACACTTTTTTATTTCTTATACCCCTGTCAACGCACGCGTCGTCTTGCTTAGATCTACTCAGGTCATTACTAATATAGCCTTAAACTTTTATATTTTGCATGTAACATAGTTTTCTTGTTCCATTATGTGTTCTGAATTGTTGTAGTGGTCTTGTTCCAAATCTTCAAGTTGTGTTGCTGATGTTATCTAGATAAATATCATGTCTGTATCATATATTGTGTAGGCGTTACAAGAGCGGTTACCCAATTCAGGCATACTGATGGTTCGTACTCGATTTCGCCATTTCAGCAGTCAAGTACTTGGTGAGTAAAAGGCTGATGCCTACTTACATGTTTGTTATCAAAAAGAAAGTTTGTCTGTATTTCAGTATGTGTTATTAACTAATTGATTTGATATAGGCCCTGTTATTTGTTCGAGGGCAGTTGTATTAGACCCGAGGCCAAAGGCGAATATAAAAAAAAATTGAAACGGTTTTCAAAGAGCAGATTCTAGTGAATGTTACCTTTGACCAAGTCTATAACGGGGTCATCTGCTTGTTTCGACAAACCATCCTACAACATTTGAGAGTCATTTAGATTCCGTAATCATTGTGCAGAACTCTGAGTGCTCAGTTTTGGATCCAAAGAGCCAAAAATCAATAAGAATTAACCACTCATCATACCAAATCATCCTCAAGAGTCTTATGTTTTTTGTTTCAATAAGTTAACAAGACTCGTTTTCAGAAAACCGACCACCGTG
The DNA here is from genome assembly GCA_012932295.1 of Cyclina sinensis. Taxonomy (NCBI): domain Eukaryota; kingdom Metazoa; phylum Mollusca; class Bivalvia; order Venerida; family Veneridae; genus Cyclina; species Cyclina sinensis. The sequence goes on from JAAONU010000011.1 coordinate 40,814,607, forward strand.
GACTTGACCTATCATCTAGTGAGTCTAAAATATCTAAGTTGTCTTCCATATAACATGCTTAGCCTATCGAAGTACTCAGAAACTGTTAAAAACGTTTAAGCCGCTGTAAAGTTGAGTCATCGAGAGGCCTGAATTATGTTATTCGTGAGCTATTGTTCAAGAATTGCTTTCAGAGTGCAAACCTCTGTAACTTTCACCTTTGACTCACTGAGTCCAAAGTTATTGAAGTCTTCTGCACAACTTGCCCAACTTCTATACAAAGTATTAAATCTGAAGCTCATGTGAGCCTCATGTTTGACACAGTAAGGCTATACATAATAGAGTGCATATATTCAACCTCCCAAATCATCATGTATATATTTAGAGTTTCTTGGTTAAGTTGCTCTCAAGTTATTTACCGGAAAACTTTTAAGAGTGTTTGCCCCAAGGCAATAGGAGTCTTTTACTTCACAATTCTAAACTTTCTTCCAAGGATCAAGTACTGATGCGTTTTTAAGTAATTCAGTTTGGTCTGCAAACCTACTGACCGAAATGAGAAAAGCTATCTGTCACCACTTATGTGAGGCATAATTAAAAGTAGTCTAAAAGCCTTTGCAGTCTTGAAGTCAGGAAATCATTTACACCTTCCAAAACGGGCATGTAGATAATGTAAGGTGTGGTCAGAATGCGTCCTTACTTGTAAAACATATTCATTGGACATATTCGTCTGTTGGAGTTTTTTGTTATTTCTTTTGACATTTACAGTGACATTTATTTAACTGTTAATTCTAGGATAAATCGATAATTATTTTCCCATCAGGGATTTTCTCTGAATAATATGCTTTTTTACTGTAGCAAATTTCTGTATCGTTTTTAAATGCTTAAGTAATATTTCGCTATCTGATATGCGATTTTTCTTAAAAGACGCAATCCTGAAATTTGTAATTCTGATCCCCCAACCCCGTCCCACCTTCTAATTTTCAGGCTCACGGCTTTTGCTGCAAAGGTGTTTTGTCAAACGAGAACGCTTTTAGATGATTCTATTACCGTACACATTGTTCGCACATTTTTTTGGTTAGCTGGACAGGTTACTGTACAAGGCAGCTTTATTGAAGAATCACCAGTTAAAAACAGGCGCACGTTTGTACGTTTTTGTTGCATTGTAGAAAAATCTAGTGTCACTGAATTTTACTAATTTTATCTAAAAGCTAGTAAAACAATAGTTATACATTGTTATATGCTCGTTTTGGCCTTAAAATACTAAGTTGTGACATGTCAAATTGTAAAATTAAAACATACAAAAAAACATGAACAACAACTAAATAATTTAAATGAAATTATATGAACTGCAATATGCCCAAAAAGAAGATATAATTAACAGTTAAATTTCATTTGTAACAATGTTATTAATTTGCAGACAGGACAAGTGTACGAAACAGACTCTTCACTAACTGCTTATGTGCTGATCACGTTATTGGAGTGTGGCTTCTGGACAGGGGTATTCAGATATATTTTCACCTGAAAACATAAGCCGAATCCAACTAAAGATGGCATTTAAAAAGTTGATGATAAAAATGTTGATGATAATGATTTGATGATTATGGTTCGATTGATAACGATGTTAATGATAAAGAGGTTGATGATAATGATTTGATTGATTACAATGTTGATGATAACGATGTTGATGATTATTTTTGATGGCCTTTCAAAATCAGTCACTTTCATTTCGACATTTTCTTTTATATTCTAGGGAATTCGTAACGATGAAATAATGAAATCAACCCTTTTTCTAGAGAATTCAGACAGAAACGTTTTGAAGAATAACCCGTACTTATTAGCTCTCAGTACATACGCTTTGGCCAAGACCAACAGCCCAAGAGCTTTGGAATTTAAGAATTTATTGCATGATATTCAGAACAAGAAAGGAGGTTTGAATGCTTTTATGATAATCATACATAATTTGATAATGAAATGGTTGGATCAAGGATTGTATTTAAACTATGTTTGATGCAATATCAGATAACTTGTATAAAGTATGTTATCCATATAACACCATTATACCAGTGACACAAGGAAAACCGAATAAGTTAATGAATGAAAAAAAGAACATAATTATGTTTTGAACACTAATCAGTTTTTTGAATTTTACTAATTCTGGTTGCTACTTGTAGAAGGCATTTATTGGGGAAATGCTGATGGATTTCCAGCAAATGCTAATGCAGTCGAGACCACAAGCTATGCTCTGCTTGCAATGATTGAATTTAAAGACTTGATAACAAGTGCTCATATCGTCAGGTGGTTGATTTCACAGAGAGGTGAACAGAACTCTTTCAACACGATACAGGTTTTGTTTTTTTTAATGCAGCATTTCTAATAAGCATATATGTAAAGTTTTATGTTACAATGTTATTTATCTTGAGGCCTTTTGTAGTTGTAAACACATTTTCAGTGTTCAGGGCTGTTAAAAGCCAATTTGCATCGTCAAAAATAAACTTAAAAAAACGCTTTAAATAAAAATGAGTTGTTAAACAATTGTTGGACACTATGTATATTTTACTCAATTTAAATTGCATATCATATTTTAGTCAATACAACACATGTAAATGCTTTGTATATATCATACCTGTTGAAGCACTAGGTGAAAAGGAACAAGCTTTTCATAACGATAAAAGGATTTACTTTTTGTCTATTAAGCCTTTCTTTCCATGCCGTTTTAAAAAGGACAAACCCTAGAACTAACCGAATATATGAACTGCATATATATTTGATTGGCGTATTCAGAAGAACATAGATAAAAAAAAAGGTTTCCTCAAGGCATATATACACTAAGAAAATGTTATTTGTAATAAATGACTCTCAATCAAAAATGGTAAAAACTATTAAATAAATGCATTCAGTTTTAGCGTCGTATTCAGAATTCTTTACTGACACTGAAACTCAAAATTTTAAAATATATGCCTCTATAATGTGATATTATGTTACTCATTTACCTTTGTTAATGTTTTCTCAATGCCTTAGGAAACAGTGATCGGTCTTCAGTCATTGTCTGCATACTTCAGTGCTTCGGAAAATTTGGATCTCGAAGTCCAAATATTTGGACGTGATAGGCGGTGGGGTGTGACAAGACTAACACCTGATAATACAGTAAGACAGTTATTTGTGAGAAATGTGAGTATTTTTCGTTGTCATGCTAGACGTCTTTTGCTTTTTCATTTCTAAAGTTTATTTATTTACGCGTACTGTCAAGCAGTGATTGTTCACACCTGAATTCACGCTCTATGATTAGTGCAAACTAAAGGGAAGCTTTCTAATTCTTTCAGTTTAAGATGGAATGGCTCAATGTTTCACTAGTATCTATAACATCATTTCTATATTACCAATTCATATCGTTTTGTTTCTATATTACCAATTCATATCGTTTTGTTCTGAACTTCTTAAGCTTATCAAAAAATAAAAATACTTGTAACTGAATTAAAAAAGTTAACCGACAAAATAAATAAAAATAAAAGGTAGTTTACAATCTTATATAGGAAAATCATGTGAGTGGCGACGCACGTGCTAACTGTTTTTGTTCTGGTTAAGAATTATCTTGCAAAACGTTTGCAATTAGCAAAATTGTGACTGATTTTTCAAACTTGTAGATTCTTTGCTGTAAGCGCCAATAACAGTTCATACCAAATTAAGAGTAAATTAGACTTTTACTGGAATTAGACTTTTACTGGAATACATGAAATACACAGCAAAAAGTGTAGAAAATATAATAAATATTGAGCGTCAGTTACTCTTTTGACATCATAAATGTGAACAATTAAGGTAAGATACAGCTGTGCCAAAATTTAATTTAAGATATTCAAAAGGTAATTTTTATTTTCATTGTGTTATCGCTAAAAGAGAACCCAAACATAAACAGTCCTTTGAAAAAAAAAAGATCCTCATTTCCCTTTAGATTATCCCAAGATATCGAAATTTTATCGTAGAAGATTATTTTATTGTATCCAGTTGCCAGTAGAAGAAAACAGCCTTTTGGTAAAGGTGGCAGGCGTCGGACATGGAAAACTGACAATTGATCTTCGGTATAATAGACCAGCTACGGATGAGGAACTTTGTCCTTACAATATATCTGACATTGAAGTGGTTGAGACTTATGATCTATCAACGGATTCGAATTTTGAAAATGAAAGGTAATGTCTCATAATAGAATTAATTAGTTTTAAATCATTTACGATAGGTATTCGAGTTAGCCCTTGTAGGCCAAGGGTAAGGGACCAAGCATCTGTCTGTCTTACTGTCGGTCCATCAATGTACCATTCGTTTCAGCCCTAAAAGTTCCTGTGCCTCATTTGACATTCGTTACCACTATATGACTTAGTTGTACTTAAAAGGATTTTGAATTGACTTGGCATTAATGCTCACTATATAAATGCAGGACGGGAACAACAACGGAGTCCAAATGATTGAGTCAGAGACAGACAAGAGTGAATCTATAGTTCATCGGTATCCACCCTGCTTAAATGTTAGTCTCGTTTTAATGATGCCGTCTGTCTATCAGTTCATCAGTCTGTAAAGTATATTGTTCGCTCTTAACCATAAAGATAGGATTTATGTTGCTTGCCACAACCAGTCATTATATTTCGATGATGCGTTGCAAACAAAACGTTAATCAACGCCGATGGATCCTGGAAAAAAATCGGGGTCATTGTCACGGTCATGGTCAGACTTGATTGCACTATAAATGGATTGATTTGTAACAAGTATTGATCAATGCAGGTTACACGTCTGGAAATATATATATATATATATCACCCGAAAAAATAAACAAAACAAAATACCTTTCGGGAGTATATGTCATTTACAGCTTGCCTTGATTAAAGCAGTAGAAACAACGTATTATGGTCGTTTCGTCAAACCGTCGTTCCGTCAAACTTATTTTATATAGCAAGCAAAAAGTCGTTTCGTCAAATTAATAATATATAGTATTTCACACCTATTGAAATCAAATTATAATTGATTGCTGAAGTGTGTTTGTGATTCATTAAAATGAATGTGCAATCAACCTAATTAGCGGGATAATAATCTAATTTGTATAATTACCGGTTAGAAAAACAATTAATCAGCGGTACCTTTGCGCGACGTTTAATGTGAACAGCTTTAACGTTAATAGTCTGAATGCATGTGATTGCATCTGTTTGAAATTAAAGACGGGACAGTTTGCAGTAAAGAGCGACTAATGTCAAACTTGGATGATTCCTTTGACCATTCTGTAGAAAAGCCTGGAAAAATCAAACATAAAAATTCATTTAATTTGTCTTTAGCAAAATATATTCCACATAGGCCTATTCACTTCCATGACAAACACAAAACATTGAAATTATGCACAAAGGCTATAATTAAGCATTTATCCCATTCAACACCTTTATTAACGGAACAAAAGTTGTATATTCACACTTCGGTAAATTCGGTAATCATCTACTCTAAAAATTAAGTTTGACGTACATACTACCTGTTTTGTACAGAAAAATAAGTTTGACGAAACGACGGTTTGACGAAACGACCAACACCCGAAACAACATTAATCTCAAACACTTGCAACTGAAACATCTAATACTTTTTTACGTCTGTTACCTAGAAACTGTGATGTTTGTGGTCTTTGTGAGAGGAGCACGTGGAATGAATACGACTACGACGATTCTCTAGATGTAGGTGTACCGTTTGGGAGAATAAAAAGACACACGAGAAGAAATGCACGAGCAGATACCAATACAACATGCATCCGATTTAGTGTTAGGTAATTATTGTTTAATACAGATTCGATTTTCACACGTTACTACTTTTATGTATGGTTATATCTTGTAACATAAGTACCAGACATATCTGCTTAATTTATGTAGTTAAGTGCATCCATAAAATTTTTAAACACATTTTTAAAATTTACTGTGGGCTAAAATAGTTTGAGTATAACGAAAGGTCTTAAAAATCCAAAAAATATAATCAATGAAGTGATCAGACGGCATCAGACAGTTATCCTTAATGGATGAACTTTGTGAATAAAACCTTAGACGTTTTTTTTTTAGTTCAAAAACTGACAAAGTATTCGGTATGACGGTTGTAAACGTCGGACTAGACAGTGGTGTTCAGTTAGTAAAGGATGACTTAGACAAGGTAATTTGTGTATACTGCAATACTTTATCTTCAAATAAATGTATAAACAAATAAAAAAAAACTAATAATGATTGAATGTTGTAATTAGAAGTGCATGCAATCGTATTACAAACTTGCAGAAATAAGTTGTGTTAGAGAATCAGTGATTAAGTCTGCCTTGAAAATTTAAAACTGAGGCTATTTATGGAGCACTTTACTTTGTCTGGGTGGCAAAAAACTAAGATACCCAGGGTTACTGAGGCTCACTGTTAATCCGCTTTACTGTTCATGTCAGAATTTCACATTTTTTATACTTTTGTACTTGCTGTTTTTAAAACAGGAGTGAATGCTTTTTTGTCGAGCCCGCTTGCGGTGAGCTCGACTTAGTCGCCACTTTTGGCGTATAGTTCGGTATATGTGCGTCCGTCCGTGCGTCCCTCCGGATTTGTCCAGTCTATATCTTGCTCATTCTTTGAAGTATTACAAAAAATTTTGTACAAATGTTCACCATGATAAGGTGGTGTGTCACACACAAAACCAAGGTCTGCCGCTCCAAGGTCAAGGTCACACTTGGAGGTAAGGCTCAAAACCTGTGCCCGGAGCGTAACTTCTACTTATATGGAGCGATTCTAATATAACTCGGGAACAATATTTACCATAGTGAGGCGGAGTGTTGCGCGAAAAAATCAGGTGTCTGTGGCAAAGGTCAAGGTCACACTTAGAGGTCAAAGGTCAAATAACAAAATAAAACATTCATTTGCGTGTTTAACTTCTTTATACATGGATGGATTTTAATATAACTTAGCACAAATGTTCTCCAGGTTGAGTTGAGTTGTCTTGCGCAAAATCATGTCAAGGTCGAGGTCACAAGAGGTCAAAGGTCAAATAAAGATATTAAAATTTGTTTGTTGCCGCTGCATCTTGCTTATGCTTTGAAGTATTATGCCTTGTGGTCAGAGGATTTGAAAGATTCAGGTGTCTGTGGCATAGTTCAAGGTCAAATTTAGGGGTCAAAGGTCAAATGACAAAATAAAACATTCATTTGCGAGTAGTACTTCTATATACATGGATGGATTTTAATATAACTTAGCACAAATGTTCTTCATGTTGAGTTGAGTTGTCTTGCGCAAATTGGAGGTCAAGGTTACAAGAGGTCAAAGGTCAAATAAAAATATTAAAATTTGTTTGTTGGCGCTGTACCTTGTTTATGCTTTGAAGTATTATGCTTAGTGGTTAGAGGATTTTGAAATTGTTGAGCCCGCTTGTGGTGAGGTCGACTTTGTCGCTGCTTTTCACTTTTGGCGGTTTGGTGTTTGTGCTTCCGTCAGTCCGTGTGTCCGTCTAGATTTGTCCGGTTTATATCTTTCTCATTCTTTGAAGGATTACAAAATAGTTTGATACAAATGTTCACTATGATTTGGTGGTGTGTCACACGCAAAACCCAGGTCGGCCGCTCAAAGGTCAAAGTCACACTTGGAGGGTAGGCTCAAAACCCGTGTCCGGAGCGTAACTTCTTCATGCGTGGCGGGATTTTAATATAACTTGGAACAAATAACCTCCATAGTGTGGCGGAGTGCTGCGAAAAAAATAAGATGTCTGTGGTAAAGGTCTAGGTCACACTTCAGGGTCAAAAGTCAAATAACAAATTAAAACATTCATTTGTGAGTATAACTTCTATATACATGGATGGATTTTAATACTTATAATAAATGTTCTCCATGGTGAGTTGAGTTGTCTTGCGCAAAATGAAGGTCAAGGTCACAAGAGGTCAAAGGTCAAATAAAAATATCAATTTTTTTTGTCCCTGCTGTATCTCGCTTAGTGGTCAGAGGATTTGTGTCGAGCCCGCTTGCGCTGAGCTCGGCATAGTTGTCAAAATGGCTGTTCAGTGCTTGTGTGTGCGTGCATGCGTCCAAACTTGTCCATGTCATAACTTCTTCGTGCATGGAGGAATTTTCAAATAACTTAAATTGAGTTTTTTAGGCACAAATGTTCATCATGAGACTTCGTGTCATGCACATGAACCAGGTCACTGGGTGAGAGGTCAAGGTCACCTTAGATGATGCAATGTCAAGATTTTGCCTTGGGTTTAAAGAGGATGTGTTGCGCATCTTTCCCCTTGATCTGAAGCTTATAGGTTCAGGTTTGAATTAAGAATTCTGCCCGTGGTCATGTCTTGTTATTTTATAGCACTTAGAACATTGTCGCATCCACATCTTCTAACTTAAATCATTTTCAAAACTGGTAATACTTTAAGATTATAGTGATGTAGAAATAACCATTACCGACCTTTTTTAAATCAATTCATAGTATTCAGTCTGTGTCAAACTCGGGTAAATATGACTTGAATGTAGAAAGTTCGGTGTCTGAAAGTGTTAAACAACTTTGGTGTTTGTATGATGTTAAATTATTCAATCAAAATCTAAATCTTAACTTAGCATATTTCATTTCAGCTTCTAAATGATGATCTAAACATTGTGAGGTACGAGATGCCAAACAATGGCAGAGACTTTGTTGTCTTTTACTTGAAACAGGTAAGTTTGTGACCACAAACTGCATGTTGTTAGCTTTATTAGATTGTGCCTGCTGTCTGCCCATCGTTAGATATTTCGTCATTAACAGTTTCATTTTAAGGACTTATTTTCTCTAAACCGTGTGGGAAGAATTGACCTTCTCTGGAATGATTCTTTAGTGACCCTCTCATAGAACACTTTCTAGTCTTCTGTATAGTGCAAGTAGGTAACAGGAGCTGAAAACGTAGACACTGAACATTTTGATATTCAGATCTAATTATATTAAAAAACAAGCCCCAGAATTTTATCTTGCCAGAACGTGGGTCATATATTGTACATATAGTTGTATAGGAAAAGCTTCAAAAGATTACTTATTTGAAATAAAATTGCTCACAACTTTGAAACTTAGCATGTAGCGTTTTCTATTTCTGGTGAACTTCAGAAACAGGTCACCCAGTATATTCATTTATGGTGGTTTTATTGGCATATATAAATGAAATATATTACGCTGGACCCCCTTAAAAAAAATTTATATATAGTATTCCCATTCGATCATTGAGGCCAAACTACTATGGTGACAAGATAGCTGAAACTTTTAAGGTCATATTTTCTAGGTCACCTTGGAAAAAACCCGTTTTATCTTTCGCTTGGCTGATTTTTTCAAGCGTGATGTTAATCTGGGACAGCTTTCATCAGTAAAAGTCTATGACTACCACAAGCCAGGTAAGTTGACACGATATGTCGGAGTGTTTTTAAATAAATAAGGCAACTTAGTTTAGTTGGTGAAGCGCTTATCAGAAGGGAAATCTCTCTCTCTCTCTCTCTCTCTCTCTCTCTCTCTCTCTCTCTCTCTCTCTCTCTCTGCTTCTTTATTCAAAAGAACTATGTGAAAGTGCATTTTATTAATGTGACAGTCTGTTTGACATGGTGAAGGAAAAAAATCTGAAAATCTTCTTGTCTGAAACGACAAGTCCCTGAGCCTTAAGATTTGGTATGTAGCATCGTCTAGTGGACCTCTACCAAATTTGTTCAAATTATACCCCTCTGGTAAAATTTTGGCACCGCCCCGGGGGTCAATTGATTTTACATTGGCTTATACAGAGAAAACTTTGAAAATCTTCTTGCCTGAAACTACAAGGCCCTGATCCTTAAGATTTGGTATGTAGCAATTTCTAGTGGACCTCTACCAAGTTTGTTCAAATTATACCCCTGAGGTCAAATTTGGCCCCGCTCCGGGGGTCAATTCATTTTATATAGGCTTATATAGGCAAAACTTTAAAACAACTACTTGTCTGAAAACACAAAGCCTAGGACTTAAATATTTTTAATGGAGCATCGGCTAGATGTCTTCCACCCAGTTTCTTCAAATTATGCCCTTTGAGTGAAAATTGGCTTTACCCTGTGGGTCACTTGAATTCATATAGATTTATATAGCGAGAATCTTAAAAAAAGCTTCTGATGTTTGATCAACAGCAGACCAAAAGACAAAGTATTCAGGTTACCGATCTAGGGCCATCATAGCCCTCTTGTTAGACTTGATACAATGTGATAGGTTAACTTTCCAAGTTTAGCTTAATGTCGAAACTACCTGGAATTCTAACACCCGGTTCAATGTCGTCAGGTGTGACCTAACAAATAACGATGGCAATCATTTAACAATCGTTACCACGGCAACGGGTTTCTAAGATCAAGGTCAATGTCAGAAAACATTGTTCAAATAATAAAGAATACTGTCAGCCTTGAAATCTATGCCCGCTCTGTTACTCTGTGATACATCCAAAAATTTTTTAGAAACTTGACACAATTGTTCACCATATAAAGGTCATGTGTCTCAGACATTTCGTCTGTCTGTTTATCTGTTTATTTGTTTAGCACAGTTTCAGCCAGGGCCTCTTTGACCACTAATAATTTCTATATTTTATTTTCAAATGCTTTATATTAATCCCGTATTTTGTAAGGTCTGTAGCATGTACTAAGGTTAGTTTGACCATTTCCCTTTTGTACAGTGCAAACTTTGATTTTATCGGCGAACCAATATTAATAGACACGAAACAAAAGGTAAGGGTGCCATAACAGATTTGAAATAATGAATTATTGCCTTTAATAGGGATCATTTGCAAAGAAAAATATTTGACATAGTATTAGGCAAAAGTTCTTTACTAATACAAAGTGTTCTCTATGTATCTTTAGATCATGCTTGCTCTCGTTTTCATGGAACTGAAACAAGACAAAGTTCAGGATTAAATTACATCTGTGATGAAAAACAAGAACAGTGCCAGTGTTTGCCAAGTAAGTTCAAGGTCATGGTTCTTTAATTAACATAATTGTACAAGCTAGCTTGCTTAGTTAGAAACAGCAGAAATAGTTTCAAACTGAGAATGGCTTTATAAAGATATTAAAGTTAAACTTGATGAACAAGTTGTGACTGAAATCAAGACGTAATTATAAAAAAAGATAAGTTAAAACAGTTTAGGGACACATGCTACTTAGAAAGCATGTATATTATTTGCTGTTGTTAGATCAAAGATACTTATTTGAAAGTGTGCTTAGGTCACAGATACTTGGTCGACAGTGTGCTTAAGCCAAAGATACTCATGTGACAGTGTGTTTAGGTAAAAAAATACTTATTTGACAGTGGTTTTAGGTCCAATAAATGAATCAGACAGTGTGTGTAGATCAAAGATACTTACTTGACCGACAAAATTCAACAGGTCTTAGGTCAACGATATGTATATGGTGATTAGTGTTGAGTGCATTTTCTTTCAGATTCATATATCTTCTGGATAATGTCACAACCGAATTGTACTTCATTTTTGTAAAGCATTAGCGACTTTCAATATGTCCTTATTTAAAACAGAAATGTCACGTTGGATACCCAAATCGTACATTTTGTATTTTTAAATGGTTTTGGGTTTGACCGTTTTCATGCATTTTGTGAGCTTGTAGTTTTTGAAAAACTAATTAAGTTCTAGCCTGTGCAAGTAATGAACTCAAAATGAAAGCGGTTAACAGCCCACCAATGGCGAAAGTTTTCGAATCGTGTCTTATTAATCAAAAGATTACAAAAAGTGTACTTATACTACTCAAAACTTGATAGGGATCACTTATAAGAATGTGTATATTTACTACATAAGGTTGAAAGGTTACATGTTTTGCTGTGATTCTGAAAATATGTTCATATAACAACAGTTTGGTACCAAAAAATGAGTAAGTCTGTAAACCGTTGAAGCTTGACAGAGGCTGAGCCGTGGGGGGGGGGGGGGGGGGCACGAATTTGGGATAACACAGGCAGGAGATGAAATGGAACTTTTTGGAAAAATCAAGTTTATGGCCTGAATTTTGCTTTAATATCGCGAGTGGTGTCTGTTTGCTTGGATTACTGCTCTGCACCGCCTTCTCATGCTGCTAATGAGTCTCCGGATGCTTTGTTGTGGGAGTCGAGCCCACTCGTCCAGAAAGGCCTGCTGTAGCCCAGGGACCGTGGTTGGCTGGACTGGGCGAGCAGATATTGCAGTGTGCAGTATGTCCCAGGCGTGCTCTTTTGGATTGAGGTCTGGAGACTTTGCTGGCCAGTCCATTCTCTCTATGGCTGCTGCCTCCAGGTACTCGTCGGTGATCTTTGCCCTGTGAGGCCGGGTGTTGTCGTCCATTAAAATGAACTCAGGGCCTATAGCACCAGTGCCGTTGGGAACGCCCAGCCTCAAGCATCCCTACCCACCTCCTCGTCGTCAATACGCCGTCTTTGCCGTAGATTTGCCATGACCAGTGCTAGGTTCGATATAAACGTTACCATGTACAAGCGAAGTCTGAATAAAACGGATGTGTACATGAAGGTACATGCCCGCAGTGCACCACTTTTCCAGGGGTATCGCTTTTCCCGTGCATCTCGAGCCATGTACAGGTAAATAATCAAAATCTGCTGGACAGGTCGGCTTTGCCATATGAATAAACTACATGTATGAGAAAAAATCAGTTATCTTGAGGTTATCATTAAAAAGATATTTAAGAAATAAAAAGTGATCCCTATCAAATTTTGAGTAGTATGTATGTTCAACAATATAACTATAATCATCTGTATGCTGCCATTTTCATTTATGTTTTACACACCCTTTGTACAGGGATTTATTTTGTCTATCTCTATTTCTGTCGCCTGTCTTTGGTAGTAAGAGAGTCAACCTTTTCTTTAGATTACATACCGTTATATTATGTATTACACCTTAAAAAGAAGTTTATTTAACTCAATGAAAATTCTCTCTATTACCTAGTAAATTATATTTTCCTAGAAACAAGATGTCGACCAACTATAAAATAAGGTATATGCGCGAATAACCTTTTTCAGTGACTTTATCTTGCCAATTTAAGGTTTGTGTTCTCATCCAGTAGATGTAAAGAGGATCGATGCCAGGTCACTTCACAAGTTTACTTGCAATCCATGGACTGCAAATTATGGTAATATTTTGTTTGACAACCCTTGTGTCTCTGTCTCACCTGATTATAATGAGGATTTAATGATCAGCCCACTACCTCACTTGAACCAGATGAATAATGTGAACAATTCAGTCAGTTTACATGACAAACTGAAACTAGATTACTTTAGACAAGCAACAAAACAAAAATTAACCATCTTACTGTTTTAACAAAGACAGTAAAATATTCTTTTCGATCTTTGACTCTTTTTTGATAGCAGCATTTTAATTAGTGTTTTAGGAAAGGACCAAACTTAGCCATATTAGAAGGTTCAAATGTGTGTCTAAAAATTTCTTTTTTTTTTATATCTTTTAAACACTTCAATTTTTCTTTCTGTTCCAGCTGTTATTGTTAAGATTGACAATATGGTGTATGATCCTGTCGCCAAACAGAAATTAGCTGATGGTAGAGTTGTCAAGAGTTTACGGGATGGTATTTTATTTAGCTTTAGAATACAGTGCTGGAAATAAGCTGAGCATCCGTAAAAAAATAAACTTTAATATGACTGTGAAAGTACGCCGTGGCTGTCTTGATAGTACGATTCGTATTGTGTAATGTCAGTCAGCTGACCTGCAGTGTCAAAAGAGAAGTATCGTCTTTTCAAGAAATCACGATAAAAGATTACTGATAACGCGCTTTTATATAAAGTGTAACGTATTCGTTCTGTTAGAGTGTGAGGCCGGTACACAGTGGTTTACAGTTGTATTTTTTACTGTTTGATACCACTGTCCTGTTTGATAAGCCAAGCACAAAACTTTTGGCAGCGTGGCCGAGTGGTTAATGCGTCGGACTAGTAGTCGAAGGATTTCTAGCCGCACGGGTTCAAACCCAGTCAGGGGCAAGCCGTTGTTTCCTTGAGCAAGAACGTATTCGAGAGTGTGTCTATAAGCTAAAAGCTTCCTACACAATCGAACTAAAATAAATTTGGTATAAACTAAAACTTGGATAATTTGCAAACACAGGCAAACGTACTTGCATATGCACGTATACACACAAATAGTTCTCCGTTTAAAGGCAAAATGGCTTCCCTTTTGCCTATTGCATATTAACTGTCCAAATTGGTAAAATTGCAATTTAGAATAAAATGTCGAATATGTCACATTGGCGGGTTGTGACATAGTATGTTCTTAAATACTTGTGTAGAATTCAGATGTATCCATCACACTTGTGACAAATCAGTGGTATTGACATTAAGGGTAAACATGGGCTTACGGTCAATGACAATTACGAAGAAACGTTTTCAAAATGTGCGTTTTGATTCAGGTGTCGGTTCACAATAATGTTATATTTTTAATGTAACTGTAGTTTTTATAACAGGTATTCAACAGCTTAGAGCCAATGATAACATTGAATTCTTTTGGAGTCTTGACTGTTCTCAGCCCGAGCTTGAAGTCGGAAGGAAGTATTATATAATTGGCAAAGACGGCTACCTAATCTCGACACCTAATGGAAAGAAGTGAGTTGCCTAGTTTTTCCTTGTAGACTGGCAAGAAACAAAAAGGTTGTAAGGTTGTAAGAAGTAATAATTAGGGATGCAAGAGGTTAACCGGTTATAATACCTTATAATCGGTTAACCGGTAACAATTTTCCGGTAAGGTTAACCGAAGCAAAAGGAAGACAGAATGTTAAAGATATAAACATTAAAAGTAAAAAATACCAAACAAGCGTGTCGCACGGACAACGGTATTTATCGATCGTCATGGTGATAAACCCGGGTCCGCGTAGATCAATACACGTGTCATACTTATACACAGGACGTCTCTCGTTTATTTGGTAATTGTCACTTTTGCCATTGTAATGTAATGTATAAACATTGCGCTTCCTGTTTGCCGCTGCAAATTAATAGTTTAACTGACACGTTTGTTTGTCTTCTACTCGCTAAATAAAAACTTAACTTGAGATTAAAGGAAAATCGCCATTGATGATTTCTTAATATTAACACGTCAAATCAAGTTCGTTTTTCGAAGCAGTGGCAATTTATGTAATGTCTTATTAATTTGTTTTCGACAGTAAAACTTGAATGTGTAATTAAATAAAAGATAAAACTTATCAGTGTTTTTTTTTTTTAATTCTATCAGAGACATACATTACATTTCATTTTAAGAATGAAACATAAAAACAATAACAGACTGAAAACGTTGATATTACCAACAAGGATCGCATACATTTATAAAATGAATTTAAAGCAGTAAGAAATTACATACGAGGGGAATGCATATGTATCTATTAAGCGATCACAATACTCTTTCGGCCCTAATAAAGATCCGAATAGTAAACACTATCCCGTCAACTTCCGGTTTCACTTGTGTACCTATCATAAACTGTGACTAGTCGGCACGAAAATAATTTATTGTTTATCGGTTAACCGGTAAATTTACCGGTAACAGCGTCAGGTTAACCGGTAAATTAAAAAGTTACCGTTTGCATCCCTAGTAATAATATAGTAAAATCAAGATGTAATAATATAGTAAAAACAAGATGTAATAATATAGTAAAAACAAGATGTAATAATATAGTAAAAACAAGATGTAATAATATAATAAAAACAAGATGTAATAATATAATAAAAACAAGATGTAATAATATAGTAAAATCAAGATGTAATAATATAATAAAAACAAGATGTAATAATATAGTAAATTCAAGATGTAATAATATAGTAAAAACAAGATGTAATAATATAGTAAAATCAAGATGTAATAATATAGTAAAAACAAGATGTAATAATATAGTAAAAACAAGATGTAATAATATAGTAAAAACAAGATGTAATAATATAGTAAAAACAAGATGTAATAATATAATAAAAACAAGATGTAATAATATAGTAAAATCAAGATGTAATAATATAATAAAAACAAGATGTAATAATATAGTAAATTCAAGATGTAATAATATAATAAAAACAAGATGTAATAATATAGTAAAATCAAGATGTAATAATATAGTAAAAACAAGTAATGGAGGCGTGACTTATAAAAAATCTGAACATGAAATCTTTATAGTCATAATTCTTACGTTGGTAACTTTACAACATTCTTGTAGGTGATGGACGATTAATCGTTACAAACTACAAAAATGAAAACTATTCATCAAACTTTATGTATTTTCAACGAAAGGTTTTAGGAGGATAATTGATGATACTGTTGAGTCTTGCCTTAGTTTGCCTGAAAGAATTTTTTTTGATAAAAACTTGAAATGAAATTGTTCTAAATCAGGAAAAGACCTTGATAGTTTGTATGATCTATGAACATTTAATTCGCTAACAATTTCCAGCTATGTGTGTGTGTGTGAAACGCCCCATTTTATATAATGATGCAAACTTTACTGTACAACTGCTTTCTTTTCAGACGCAGATATTCATTAATGCTGCCGACTTTGATAGTCGAGAGACCAACAAGGAAGCTAATACGATTGTCCCGTGTAATGCGAATATACGAAAGGCTCGTGCTGTCTAGAGGGTGTCATGTTTAAACCTCACGGATTTAGATTTATTTTGTTACATATTCAATCAAAGACCTAAAATACCACAGATTTGAAACTCCTTTATAAGCCAAAGTAATACACTGTTTAATCACATGACAAGTTAGCATTTTGTCCAAAGCTAACTGATTTTTTTAAGAGATATCCAAGTTAGAGAACAGACGAGATTTTGGCAGATCTTATCCAGCTGTCGCGATATATTGTGAGATTTATACAAGTAGCCAACATTTGGTATTTTAGGCATTTGATTCAATCAATAACAGTTTCGCAGAGAAGATACTATAACGAAAACGCTACCGAATGTTTATCTGTGAGTTTCGGTTGTGTCATCGACATATCATGAATCTACTTGATGATAAGATTCACCAAAAAGTCCAGAGAAAACTGCAGTTTCAATAGTTATCCAACGAAAAGACAGCATAGAGATAAAGTCATTGAAAAAATCATTGACAGACTTTGTGTTTTATGCCCCGAAATGCGTTTACGTACTTCTGCACTCCATTTTGTTCTTCTTAATTATCTTGGTACCCTTAGAGGAATGTCTCAATAGTCTGATATTTTTTCTTTAAATTGCCACGATAAACAAGGACTGAATACATAAAGGTCAACTTATTCTTTACTAAACATGAGCTGTCGTAGGACAGCGCGCTTGACTATTCCCAGTACTTGACACTAATGGGTTATAAAACCTTATAAACTCAAAATTCACACAAAATCCTTCACAAAGTTACCTCCTTTTGTAGCAGTCTAAAGCCATGATGATAAAAAAATGTTTTAAGTCAATCTGCAAGGGAAAGGTAACTAGTGCTACCTAGCCAAAAACTTTAACCAAATTTCTAAGTCAACTAGATGGGTGTACAGCTGAACATTTGTGTCGCCCTTGAGTACTCTGTTAGAATAACTAAAAAGGTAAACAAGAGCCTGCTGGAAAAGACAGCATGCTAGTCTAAGTACAACAAGACCTGTCCATAGACAGCATGGTCCACTTTTCTCAGTGCTGGATAATTAATGATAAGTCAAGTTAAACAAGAGGCCCAAGCGAAAAAACATTTTTTTGGTGGTGGTGGAGTGGGGGTGGGGGTGGGGGCGGGGATGCGTGGATAGGGAGTCAAGTACCTATGTATTAAAAAAAAATTAAAAAAATAGCACCCGTGGGGGGATTTTAGGGTGGAGTGGGAGTGAAGTACCTATGAACTAATTAAAAAAAAAATCTGGCCGGGGGAGGGGGATGGGGGACTGGTTGGGGGGAGGGGGATGGGGGTGGATGGGGAGTCAAGTACCTATGTATTAAAAAAAATCCGGCCTGGGGGTGTAAAAAAATGGGGGTGGGGGTTACGTGGGCAGGGTGGGGGTCCCCATGCAGAAGGGGGATGCGGGGGGAGAAAGTGGGAAGTACGTACCCATCTCATGTCAGTTAATATTTTATTTCTAGGTTTAAGAGGTTTTTTTTTTCAAATTTATTAGTATAAGCAAAAACAAGTGACCCCTTGGGGTGGGGCTAACTGTGACCCGAGGGACATGGGTACCAACAATCTTTGCAGGGGTCTTGCTGATGATCAAGTATTCCAAGTTTGAATGGAATATCTTTGACACTTTTTGAGAAATGGACAAAAATTTCTAAGTCGAAAAGGGGCCATAATTCACACAAAATGCTTGACACAGTTTTTTCCGCATGTGAGCAGACTAAGCTCTTGTTGGTTAACAAGAACTGTAAGTTTCAGGCCTATATCTGCAAGGGAAAGGTGACTAGTACTACCTTGCCCAAAAACTTTAACCAAATTTCTAAGTCGAAAAGGGGCCATAATTCACACAAAATGCTTGACACAGTTATCTCCTCTTCTGATTAGACTAAGATCTTGAGGGTAAACTAGTATTGTATGTTTCAGGCCTATATCTGCAACGGAAAGGTGACTAGTACTACCTTGCCAAAAAACTTTAACCAAAATTCTAAGTCAAAAAGTGGCCATAATTCACACAAAATGCTTGACAGAGTTACCTCCTCTTGTTAGCAGAGTAAGCTCTTGATGGTAAACAAGTATTGTAAGTTTCAGGGCTATATCTGCAAGGGTTAGGTGAATAATGTTACCTTGCCCCAAAACTTTAACCCGAACCAACGCCGACGCCAGGGCGAGAACTATAGCCCTCCTTATTCTTCGAATAGTCGAGCTAAAAACATATCTGAGGATCAGAGATCAATTGGTTCCCATTTTGTGTTCATATTCTTACTTGATTAAGATTTCCTCAAGGTAAACAATCTGACAGTTTTATACTTACTAAGTAGTTTATGTGGCTGTAAAATGATCCACAAACAAAAGCTGACAACAGACTCACGGCCATAACAATTGCCTATTCACAAATAGTTGAAAAAAGGCATATTTTTTCTTCACTTCATGGCACAGTCAAAAACATTTGCAATGTTTTTGTCCGTGTAGTACAAAAGGTTGGATGGTCAGAAAGACTAAAGTGTTCACATACATTTTCACACACCTGCAGCATTTTTATTGCTTACAAAATATTAACGTCGATCCATTCGCAATTTAGAAAATCAAAGAAGCTGGCTTTTTGATTCTCAGGTATTTTGCACATGATCTTTGAGCGCATTTGTTCATGTCTTGTGATGGATCTTGTGTCCATGAACCGTTAGTTTTATTGTTATAAGGGAAAATTCAAAAGCATACAAAAACCGTAAAGGTTTACTTTAATAAACTAAAGATTTCCTATAATCCTGAAAAAAATCTTGCTTAAATCAAAGGAAACCTTGGTAACACTCTAGAGGTCATATTTTTAATTTAGTCACCTTGATTTCAAGTCAAAATGTTTGTCTTGGTAATTTCTAGGCCAAGTATATATTTCATCGGGGTTCAAAAACTAGGTCACCGTCTTAAAGCAAATGCTCTAGAGTCTGTATTTTGATCATCATGATTCATAGTCAATGAGATTGTCTTGTTGATTTCTAAATCACATTCGGAAATGGTTCATGTGTGGCGAAAAAGTAGGTCGCCTGTCTGGATGCCATATGTTTAGTCTGATAATAATGAAAAAAATGTCAGAGTAATTGTCTTGATGGTACCTAGATTAATTTTTCAAAAAGGCTTTCCTCACTGATCCTAAGCCTTGTTTAGAGTCAAAGGAAACATTTCATGTGTTGTTTTTTTGGTCTTGAACAAAGGAGACATTCTGTGTCCTGCTTTGAATTCTAAATAACAACGTAGCCATAGACGCTAACAGGTACATAAATAAAAATAACATTGGGGTATAAATTATCTTTTGGTCATTTTGTTCCTTTTTAATAACTGATGTAAAGATATTAACATCACGGATTAATGTCTAGATATAACCCAGGTATTCTTGAAAATTTCATGTCATCCATGTCCTGTCTTATACACATGAATGGGACAGTATCCTGCGCTATAGAAAACCGACATACTAAAGACAATCTCGCACAAGAAGATAGTGCCCAGTCAATACTTGAACCCATATCCCCTGTCCATCCCAGCGGTACAGCTTATATCAGCCCCTGTTGTGTATGTGGCTTCTACAGCTAAGAATAAACAGGCTTGTCCTATTTCTCTAGGTTCTCCAAATCGGTCGAGTATCTATGAAAAATATATTCACATGAGTGCTAAGTCGTAACACTGGAGAAAGACAGTGACATTATTTTTGAAAATTTTAAAACACAGGGGAACAGCCCTAAAGAATGAGGAAACAGCAAGACCTATTGGTTTCAAATTCAAATCCGTGATATAAGATAGAAACATTAAACCCATTAATGCCTAGCGTCGACAAAAGTAGACTTAGACAAACAGTGGTCCCCCAGATCAGAAGCTGCAGTATGCGGAGTCTGATCACTGTCTTCGCTGTTAGCATAAAAAGCTTTCTTTCCTAAACAGAATAAAACTAAAAATTTACACCTGAAATCCCTTTGAACATAAAATGGACTTGTCTAACTGGTAAGGATGACATAATCCATTATGCATTAATGGGTTAAAAAGAAATCAAGAGATGAATGTTGATCTCTTCCTGAATAAAGCAAGCTACAAACAGCATTACTTAATATGCACTATCAGGTGTGAATTTAAACAAAGATAAAAACAAGAAAAGGGATTGTTGGCCCTTTCCTGTCTTGCTGTTTTATAACAGAAAAGCTAACTGAATTTTTTGGTAAATGTATCAAGTAATATTGGGTTACGCATCATACAGAATAAGTGTAAACACGTTCTTACACTGATTTTAGTTATTTTTTCTAGTTCCTCTTTGTCAACATTCTTCGCCCATTCTGCAAACAACGGCGTCCATACACAGCCTGGTGATATGCTGTAAAAAGAAAATATCTTACAGTCGAACACGTTTATGAATAAACATTAATGTTAAAATAAAGTTCGTTGAAATGTAACGAAAACGATTACCGTCCGTTTTTTTTGTTTTTGTTTTTTTGGCATGGTCTGTGTTTTTTTTAAAAAAAAAAACTATGTTATTTAAAAATATCTTTTAAAATAATCGTAGATCAAAACGCTGTTTTATTTGTATCCTCAAGTCTATGTCACATTATCGTTTTTGTATATCGGTACATGTATTTATGCAGCTTACGTGACTATGTGAGCGCCAACAAAATATCAAAAAACAAAGATTTCAAATGTGTCAGAAGTTTTAAATGGGTTTAATATTTTTGAATGGTTCAAAGTTTTTAATGCGAATGCTGTAGCAAAGAATGGTTGTTTGACAGATTAAAATCATAATGCTTGTTTGAGCAAATCGTTGTTTGGATACATCATTTGAGTAATCACATTTTGATAGGACATTCTTTTATTAGTCTTGCGTTAAAACTATCATAGAATCATTTGCGGAAGTTACAGTGAAACCCTTAATTGGCATGTTTGACACTGCTAATTGATTAACAAAGGGGCAAGATAGTCTAGTATAGGTTATATAAACACCATGGATTAAAGTAATTGCTACACAATGGGATGTCGCGTTAGGTCCCAGCAGTTTGCAAGACGAATAAACACATTAAATGGCGTGCGACGGATAGACGCTTTATCAATAAACCAATCAAGGGATATGCCGCCGGCGGTAAAAAGACGAGATTATGTTGAGCGTTATGAAATTGCAAAATTAATTTTGCCAGTGTTTGAATTTTTTATCAAAGTTAACTTTCACCGTTTTTTTTCAATTTGTATACGAATATTCGGATACCAAATTTGTATCCGGATACCAACATAGTATCCGGATATCCGAATACTCGGGTACTCGTTGACATCTCTAAAAACAAGTTTACGTTACAAATTACGTCTTAAATTGATGTATAGGAAGTAAACAGTAGCAGTACGCAGCAGTAGAAAAATGTGAAGTTGGCAGTAGCAGTAACAGCAGTAGCAGTAAAGAAAACGTCAAGATGGCAGTAGCAGTAACAGCAGTAGCAGTAGGCAAAACGTGAAGCTGGCAGTAGCAGTAACAGAGGTAGCAGTAAAGAAAACGTGAAGCTGGCAGTAGCAGTAACAGCAGTAGCAGTAAAGAAAACGTGAAGCTGGCAGTAGCAGTAACAGCAGTAGCAGTAGGCAAAACGTTAAGTTAGCAGTAGCAGTACGATCAGTAGCAGTAGGAAAGTCTATAAAAGTCTGGAAAGTTTTAATGAAAATAAAACATGTTTTAACATCAGCAGACCCTCCCGAGTCTATTGCGTAGGTCTGCCACTGTTTCTTACACTCTTGCAGACTTTCATGAATTTTGATGCCAATCAGAAAAAAATGTCATTTTTGATGTCTAGGGACCTTCACCTGTCGATTTTACTGGTCTGCCACTGTTTCTGACACTCTCGCAGACTTTCAGGAATTTTGGTGCCGATCGGGAAAATGTCCAGGGAGCCTCCCGGGTCAATTTTACCGGTCTGCGACTGTTTCTTACCCTCTCGCAGACTTTCAGGAATTTTAGTGCCAAAATCGAGAAAATGTCATTTTTGATGTTAAGGGATCCTCCGGAGTTCATTGTTACGTCTGCTACTGTTTCTAACATTCTTGCAGACTTTCAGGATTTTTGGTGCCAATCTAGAAAGTCCAGACCAGACCCCGCCGGTTCAACTGCAGCGGTCTGTGACTGTTTCAAACACTCGCAGACTTTCAGAGTTTCCTACTGCTACTGCTGTTACTGCTACTGCCAACTTCACGTTTTGCTTACTGCTACTGCTGTTACTGCTACTGCCAACTTCACGTTTTGCCTACTGCTACTGCTGTTACTGTTACTGCCAGCTTCACGTTTTGCCTACTGCCACTGCTGTTACTGCTACTGCCAACTTCACGTTTTGCCTACTGCCACTGCTGTTACTGCTACTGCCAACTTCACGTTTTGCCTACTGCTACTGCTGTTGCTGCTACTGCAAACTTCACGTTTTGCCTACTGCTACTG
Organism: Cyclina sinensis; assembly: GCA_012932295.1. NCBI lineage: Eukaryota > Metazoa > Mollusca > Bivalvia > Venerida > Veneridae > Cyclina > Cyclina sinensis. Next base: position 40,837,586 of record JAAONU010000011.1, read on the forward strand.
CTGTTACTGCTACTGCCAACTTCACGTTTTGCCTACTGCTACTGCTGTTGCTGCTACTGCCAACTTCACGTTTTGCTTACTGCTACTGCTGTTACTGCTACTGCCAACTTCACGTTTTGCCTACTGCTACTGCTGTTGCTGCTACTGCAAACTTCACGTTTTGCCTACTGCCACTGCTGTTACTGCTACTGCCAACTTCACGTTTTGCCTACTGCTACTGCTGTTGCTGCTACTGCCAACTTCACCTTTTGCTTACTGCTACTGCTGTTACTGCTACTGCCAACTTCACGTTTTGCCTACTGCTACTGCTGTTGCTGCTACTGCAAACTTCACGTTTTGCCTACTGCTACTGCTGTTACTGTTACTGCCAGCTTCACGTTTTGCCTACTGCTACTGCTGTTACTGCCAGCTTCACGTTTTGCCTACTGCCACTGCTGTTACTGCTACTGCCAACTTCACGTTTTGCCTACTGCTACTGCTGTTGCTGCTACTGCAAACTTCACGTTTTGCCTACTGCTACTGCTGTTACTGTTACTGCCAGCTTCACGTTTTGCCTACTGCCACTGCTGTTACTGCTCCTGCCAAATTCACGTTTGATTTAATTTCTACTGCCAACTTCCTGCTAGTTTTAAATTGCAAGGTAGCGTAACTTTCTTTAATGTCTCAAATGCAAATGTCACAAGATAGGTTTGATATACACTAAACGAATTTGTCACATTCACTTAAAAATAAAAAGTGCAGATTAAAATTCTTATCTTCAGGAGGGTTTTGAAATAGTTTGGTTTATCGAGAAAATTGACTCTGAAATAGTCTTACACTTAGTAGTTATATTTAACAAATCACAGACGATATAAAAGGAACCAGTCTCTAAAACTCTAAAGCTCTGTAGCCAGTCTCTGAAAGTGTTAATCCATACACAGGCTATCACCTCCTGTCTATTTACTTACGCATTCACTCTGACGCCATGTTTTCCTTCGTCTGTGGCCAACGCACGTGTAAGTCCAACAACGCCGCCCTGAAAAAAAAAAAAAAGATATAAAAATAGTATATTATTGAATACCGCATAATCTAGTTAAACTTCTTTGAAATTCATTCATAAGTATAGATGGGAATATTTTTCTACCCCACCTCTCTATATGATAATATATGTTATCATTGGCAAAGAGCTTCTATATAATTGTTTATTCTTTCAATCCTAAAGTGATAGTGCGCGCGCGCTTGTGTGTATAGGCGTGTGTGCGCACTCTAACTATGCTGTTAATTAAATATTTCCTGTCAAAATAGTCCTCCGTTTGTTGGGTTATAACGAATGTTTGGTGCGAGTGGAAATATTACCAACACAAAATTAGCTTATGTGTGGCAATGTTGTATACCATGTACGTTTAGATATCCTGGGATCTATTTACAAGGACTTGTATTAATCCGATACCTCTTTATCTATCTCTCAATTCGTTCTCACGTTTGAGGCAGTGTTTGGAAAAGGTCAAATTAACAGAAACTTTTCTACGGTAGTGAAACTATCAAATATGTTTTTTGAAACATCACTGCTACATGTGTTATTTTATCAAATTACTCTTACCCCGTGCATACGCGGGTCCCCATCCAGAAGAATACAGATATACAAGACATGTTAACAAAAAACAAATGATTGTCCATTAAGGACACAGAAGAAATAAATAACAACCTTAGTGGCGACGTAAGTGACCGAATCTGGCTGACCAAGAGTAAATGCTCCACTGGCAATGTTTATCACAGAACCTTTGGTCTGTCGTATATAGGGTAAGGCATACTGAAAAAAATAAACGAAGCAAAACCAGTGATAACGTAAAATAACTTTGACAGTGCATGGAGCAAAATTAGTAATGTCACCATGTTGATTGTGATAGATTTTCAGGCGAGATGTCGAGGGTGAAAGCGAAAAGGTTTTAAGTGCTACTTTAAAGGGCCCACTGAGAGTTCATCACGTTACAAGGTAAAGTTAAGGTAAGTTTTAGGTAAACTATAAATAACTAACTGCAAATCGAATGTAAACATTTAATATTTTAAATTTCGTTTAAGATTAAAGTTGATCAACAGAAGAAGATATTATGTTTTGATATCCATTACACTATGCAACAGAAGCTTAGGAACTTTACAGAATGATTCCCAAGTTGGCAAAGTCATTGGTTCGAACCACAGCTGTGAACGTGGGTGTCTTGATGTTAAATACCAAAAACGACATTGAATTAAATCAATAACAAGAGGGCCATAATGGCCCTAGATCGCTCACCTGAGTATTTTGGCAGTAGGTTTGCAGTTAAGCAGTATTTAATGTTTTAATTGAAAATATGTAAGTAATGTAAATATGAATACGTAAATATGTAAAATATCAGTCAATAAATAAAGGCTCTATGACAGAAAGTAGAAATATCTATCATAAGCTATGGTGACCTTGCCCTTGACCAAGTGACCTAAAACCCTACCCATGGGTAGAGGTCCATGCAAGGATCCTATATACCGAATATCAAAGATATTGGTCTTTAAATGAAGGCTCTATGAGGTACAGTATATAAACCTATTTTTAGCCTCGATGACCTTTAACCTAATCTAATAATTCGCAAAAGCCTGATAAAGCTTGTTTCATACCAAATCTTAGATCTCAGGGCCTTGTGGTTTCAGACAAGAAGGTTTTGAAAGTTTTACTATATAACCCTATGTAAAATCAAATGACCCCTGGGTAGGGGCCAAATTTGACCCCAGAGGCATAATTTGAACAAACTTGGTAGAGGTCTACAGGACAATGCTACATACCAAATCTTAAGGCTCAGGGCTTTTTGGTTTCAGACAAGAAGATTTTTAAAGTTTCACTATGTTAAATAAGTTGACACCTGCGGCGGGGCCAAATTTGATCCCAGGGGCATAATTTGAACAAACTTGTTAGAGGTTCAAAAGACAATGCTACATACCAAATCTTAAGGCTCAGGGCCTTGTGCTTTCAGACAAGAAGATTTTTAAAGTTTCACTTTATAAGCCTTTGTAAAATCCATTGACCCCCGGGGTGGGGCCAAATTTGACCCCAGGGGCATAATTTGAACAAACTTGATAGAGGTCCACAAGACAATGCTACATACCAAATCTTAAGGTTCAGGGCCTTGTGCTTTCAGACAAGAAGATTTTCCAAGTTTTTTCTTTAAGTTTCCATAGCAACCAGAGTTCTTGACGGAATTCAATTCTCTGAACAACTTTGGTAGAGCTTTATGCAAGGAACACTCCAGGCAAGTTTCATCAAATTTGGCCCAGAGGTTTCAGAGGAGATGTCGTTTGAATGAAATTGTTGACGGACGACGAACAAAGACCGGACACAATAGTCCACCATGAGCCAAAGGCTCAGGTGAGCTAAAAAGGGAATGGATAAATACTAGAATATACTAGGGACTTGCTCACATTACCAATTTGCTCTATATTACATTTTATTTCATTTTCCGATAAAACAAGGTTCTGATAAAAAGACTAGTCAAAAAGTAATGTTTATAGCGAATCGGTCTTAATGGTTGATCTTGTGTTTCAAAATTTAAGATTTTGGACATTTCAATTTATTAATTTCCACGTATTTCAAAAATAATCAATGTGTTCATAACAGCGGAACTTTACGGGTATCACACGGTATACTGTTGTTTTAATTCGGGATAATTTTCTTTACAATAGTGTTGAGCAAAACAAAAAGTTAACATACCTTACAAGCTAGAAAATACCCAATAAGATTTAGATCCAATAACTTGCGGAACTCCTCTGATGAAAATCCATCTATAGTTTTCGGCGGAGGGTCTGGAAAGGTCAATGTCTGATCTATATATTTTTATTCCTTAACTTAGCTAACTAAAATACATTTTCAAATCCAGAACGCTTATGGACTCTAAGTAAGTAAACAATACAAAAGATTAAACACCTATAAATTTTTGGCAAAAACAAAGCGTTTAAAAAACTGTAGAACTGCCTTCAGTTATACTTCAGTGCATTTTATGAAATCACCTAAAACAACCAGTATCGCTGATAATATATATTTATGCATATGAATGCATTTCACAGATTTTACGAAGGCTCGACGCGAAATTGGACCAGCTTTTTTCATTATTCAATTGACTTTGGTGCAGTCTTTTGCAAAGCCCTCGATTAGTTGCATTATTTGGGCAGTAATATGATTTAGATCTGCTAAGGGAACTATATTGCTCGAGAAAGACTTACGCCATCCAGCATTATTCACAAGGCAGTCTATTTTCTCGTATTTTGCAACCGTAGCCTCCACCGCTGCCTTTTATGAAATAAGTAACATAAAAAGGAACATTTTAAATCCATTTTACTAAATATTTAAGAAAAATTTTCAAAAATTAAAGACATCTATTTTCTCATATGAATTGCTTTAAAATAAGACGATTTTGTCGAATTTAACAAAAATACGTAATGATTTGTGTTTGTTCAATATTCATATGTAACACAACCGCTCAGTGGAGTTGAAAATTTGTACTGTCTTGAATCTTTCTGGTATATGAAACACACTTCCGTACACTGTCTCCAACAATTTAAACAATATCACAACTTTATGTAGGTTTGGGACATAAAAGGCAAAAGAAAAGGTTAATATGTACATTAAGTATGAATAATGAAATGATTAATCTGTACATATAGTTTGAATAAAGTAATGGTTAATCTGCACATAATTATAGAATGATTAAAGTAATGGTGTTCTGCATATATAGTATGATAAAGTAATGGTTAATCTGCACATATAATATGAATAATGAAATGGTTAATCTGCACATTTAGTATGAATAAAGTTATGGCTGATCTGCACAAATAGTATGAATAAGTAATGGTAAATCTGTACATATAGTACGAATAAAGTTGTGGTAAATCTGCACATATAGTATAAATAAAGTAATGACAAATCTGTACATATAGTATGAAAAAAGCAATAGTTGATCTGCGCATGAAGTATGAATAAAGTAATGGCAAATCTGTACATATAGTATGAAACAAGAACTGTCACTGTAAGATGACCATGCCCCCGAAAGTGGTGCTTTGACCTTTGAGCTGAGAACCAATCATTCAGGAGTCAAGGTCAAATAAATATAGGTCAGTGGGAAGGTCTTATCCAATGGGGGTTGTGTCCAAGTATGAAGTAAATCCCCTTACTAATAAGCAAGTTATGGGCAATGTTAAAGTTTTTGGACAATTGAATCTTAAAGGTGAAGGTCATACATGGGTCAAGGTCAAATAAATATAGGTCAGTGGGATGGCCTTGTCCATAGGAGTGTTATGTCCAAGTATGAAGTAATTATATTTACTAATAAGGAAGTAATGGCCAATGTTAAAGTTTTTGGACAAGTGGGTCTACAAGGTGAAGGTCATTCAGGGGTGAATGTCAAACAAATATAGGTCAGCGGGAAGGTCTTGTCCAAAGGGGAGTTGTGTTTAAGTATAAAGTATATCCACTCACTAATTTGGAAGTTCTGGCCAAATATTAGTTTTTGGACAATTGGATATTCAGAGGTCAAGGTCAAATAATGGAAGGTCAGTGGGAAGGTTCTTGTTCAAAGGGCTGTTGTGTCCAAGTATGAAGTAAATCCTCTGACTAATAAGGAAGTTATGGGCAATGTTAAAGTTTTTGGACAATTTGATCTTCAAGGTGGTCATTCAGGGGCCAAGGTCAAACAAATATATGTCAGTGGGAAGGTTTTGTCCATAGGGGTGTTGTGTCCAAGTATGAAGTCAACGCACTTACTAATAAAGGAGTTATTGCTAATGTTAAAGTTTTTGGAAAATTGCATCTTCAAGATAAAAGTCAATCAGGGGTCAAGTCAAATAAATATAGGTCAGTGGAAAGGTCTTGTCCAAAGGGATGTTGTGTCCAAGTATGAAGTAAATCCTCTCACTAATAAGGAAGTTATGGCCAATGTTAAAGTTTTCGGACGGACTGACTGACGGACGGACAGTTCAAAATCTATATGCCTCCCTTCGTGGGCATAAAAGTAATAGTTGATCTGTGCATATAGTATGAATAAAGTAATGGCAAATCTGTATATATAGTATGAAAAAAGTAATGGTTGATCTACACATATAGATGAATAAAGTAATGGCAAATCTGTATATATAGTATGAAAAAAGTAATGGTTGATCTACACATATAGATGAACAAAGTAATGGCTGATCTGCCTATATATTATGAATAATGAAATGGTTTTTCTGCATATAGTATCAATAATGTAATGTTCAATCTGCACACATAGTATGACTAAAGTATTGATAAATCTGACATATAGAATTAATAAAGAAATGGTTGATCTGCATATATAGTATGGGACAAGTAATTTTAAATCTGCATATATAGTATGACTAAAGTAATGGTTAATCTGTTCATATAGTATGTTTAGTGTAAATGTTACTCTGTACATATAGAATGAAAAATCAGTGCATAAGTTTTATAAAGAAATGGGTAAAATCTGAACATATATTAAAATAATAATTAATCTGCACATATAGTATAAATAAGGTAATGGTTAAAATGAACATTTAGTAAGAATAAGGTAGTGGTTAATATCTACATATAGTATGAATAAGGTAGTGGTTAATATCTACATATAATATGAATAAGGTAATGGTAAGAATGTACATAGAGTATGAATAAAGTAATGGTTAAAATGGACATAATTTATAGTATGAATAAGGGAGTGGTTAATATCTACATATAGTATGAATAAGGGAATGGTAAGAATGTACATATAGTAGGAATAAAATAAAAAAATATATGTACATATAGTATGAATAAGGTATGTTTAATATGTACATACAGTATGAATAAGGTTAAAATAAATCTGTACATATAGTATTAATAAGGTAATGGTAAATATGTACATGTAGTATGAATAAGGTATGGTTAATATGTACTTAAATATGAATAATGTCAACATTAATCAGTACATATAGCATGCAAAAGGTAATATTTAATACGTACATATAGTATGAAAAAGGTCAAAGTTAAGTCTGTTCATATAGTATGGATAAGGTAGAAGTAAATATGTACATATTGTATTAATAAAGTCAATGTAAATCTGTTTATATAGTATGAATAAGGTTTTGGTTAATATGTACGTATAGCATGTATAAGGTAGAAGTAAATATGAACATATGGTATGAATAAAATAGAAGTAAATATGTATATACAGTTTGAATAATGTAAATGTAAATCTGTACATATAGTATGAATTAGTAGTTGTTAGTATGTACCATACATATACTATATGAACATCTAGGCTGTTTTCAAATGGCGGATGTCGATTCATTTCATGAAAAATGTTTTACTTTGATCTGGTCTTCCTTGGTCATATCACAGTGGATATAAAACACTTCTCCTGGGCCATCGGGCTCCATTGTGTTTCCGATCGAATCTGCGATCGAAATAAAAACAATAGTTTAAATTCATTTTGTCGAGAAAGGTTATTGAATTCCATCAGTACAAATATGTTTGTGAATTAAGGTTTTGGAAAAAAACAAAGATAATGGAAACAAAACAGTACTAGAAGGTATGAAATAATAGGTCATTTAAAGTTTACAATTCTGAAAATGGGCGAAGAAAGGCAGTTAGAAAAAAAGAGTCAATCAACCGAAGTTTTTATTTACCGGTTATAAAGGGAATTCCTCGTTAACACAGAAACGAAAATTGTATAATGCAAATTACCATCAATATCAAATACGGCGACCTTTCCTCCATTTTCAACTGAAAATAAATAAAAGATTAAAATTAAAGAAAAAAATATTAAAACTGTCGTGGTATTATATCATGAAATGCATCACATTTATTGTCATGTTCAGTTTGACTTTTTTCCCCTAGATATGTTGTAGTGGCCTTGAAAGTTGTGTAAAAGAATATATAATATGAACTGAAAGATTAACCGTGTAAAAAATATATATATAACATGTAAATATATGCACTTCCTGGTCAAGAAAAGGTCGGTAAAGGTCGGTTTATAGAACGCCACAGCGGTTTTGGATTAACCACTTTGTCATGTACATTTTTTGTTTTATTGTGTAGATAATTCATTATGTTCTATCAATTCTTGACTGTATGCGCTACCCTATCCAGTACAAGCCTATGCAAATCTTTATGCGTCGATTATGGTCTAACGGTGACGTTGAATTTATTTGACATACCTGTTTTACAAATGCTATGTTTTAAAATAATATTATTATAAATCCAAACATACCCTCGGCAAAAGAATGCACTTGGATTTTATAACAGTTTTCACGTAATTCTTTATGTAGGTATGCAGGTATTCATTTGTCAACTTAATGGCACGGTGTCTTTTGTTTCTTTGTTTATTTTATTGTTGTGTTGTTTACTTGTTGTTTTCTTGTGTGTGTGTGTGTGGTATTTTTTGGGGGTTGTTTTGAAAACACAAAAAAATCAGACATTTTCACGTTCAATGTCGTAGGGATCAAAACTAAAAACTGCAGATTCTGACTTGCAAATTGTCTTGTTATTTTCATTTTTCATGAATGTTGCTGTCAGTGTATAGATATTGCAACAGATGTATCTCGTTCAAAACCGAGCGTGCATCTCCATCCCCCCCCTCCCCACACACACATATACCGCATCGACTACGGTGTCATTTGGAATCACGTTCCATATACGCAAAAATATATCACTTAAAGTTTTTATCTGTGTATTTGTCAATTTCAAGTGGATGAAGTCCGAATAAACAAATCAGTTTAATAGGCCCGTGCAAAAAGTTGTGTTACCGTTTCTGGTCAGTCTGGAGTCACAAATCTGAAAAAAATGACAAATTAAATCTAAAATTTACACACGTGCACGTTTGCAAAACTTCACTCCTCTATTCAAAGGTAGTTTTAAAAAAATAATAAACCATGAAATGCACACTCTGTTTTAGGTGAGTATTCATATACATTATTCGTGCATTTTTCCAAGCTCAGTATCAGTATCCGCAACGACAGCTGGAAGTAAGGTTTGGTTTCCCGATGGTTTTGCCGATTCCTTCTTCACAGCCCCTTCTTGCCACCCTTCCAACAATCTCGTATTACACGAGTGCAAAATAGTGTGTGATAAACTGTTAAACATGACATATCAAATTACTTTGAACAAAAGTAATCTTCACTTAATATTATATCATGGTAGCGTGTTGTCCTCTTTCAATACTGCGGTCTAACACAGGTCATCATTTCAATTGATTGAATGGCCTACATTTCTTTGAAGACTTAAGCTTAAAGTCAATACTTTTGTGCATACACATATAAGATTTCTGTATTAACATTATGTCAGACAAGCTATACATTGAAGCCAATTTTGGACTGTTAAAATTGATAAGCATAGTAACAATTTCTTGTCTATATGATATTTTCACTTACCTAAAACATCCACACAGCCTCGTCCTATGCCTTTACATCCACCAGTCACTATTGCAACTTTGTCTTTAAATCGAAAATTTGTAGCCATTATTTTTATGTAAATGTGTAATCAAGACTGCATATGGCTATTCAAACAATGCACAATGTATGTACAGTTATCTGCGAGGGGTTTTCTCAAAATTGCTTTAAAAGCGTATCATGACTATTGTCCGTCTGCATACGTCGTTCTTCAACTGCCATCGGTGCTACAGTTCAAATGAGGTGCGAGCATTTCGGTGAAGACAACGATTTGAATGTAGGTGGTGATTTTCTTTCATGATTATTAGAAGCTAGTCTAGCGTTGCCAAAAATGTAAAACATTATTCGACTCTAAGTAGAACTAACTTGTCCAAAAAATCGAAAAATTGATCTTACTTTGCGGCGACGATTTCTATATCCTTAGATGCTTTAATTGCTCCATCCCGAGTGTCACATGCTTATTATACACCCACACACCTAGGTCCATAGCTCAAAGGTCAAGGTCACAATCACTTGTCAAAGGTAAAAATGTTATGATAGACCTTGTCCGGACTATAACTTCTCCATGCATGGAAGGATTTTAAAACAGCTTTGTTCAAATTGATGAGACGATGTGTCGCGTGTAAAACCCAGGTTCGTAGCTCATAGGTCAAGGTCACTGTTACGGGTCGAATTTTGATGATATATGACTTCTTCATGCAAGGAAGGATTTTGAAATATCTTGGCATATTTAGTCATATTTATTTATCTAGACAGAACGGTGTGTCGTGTGTAAGACCCAGGACCATAGCTTAAAGATTTTTATATCTATCCAAATAAATGTCACCTTCCTGGTTTTTTGAGTGCTTAGTATTTTCTGACTTCTTGTAACATCATACCATCTAATAAATAGCATATACGCAGTGTTCTATTTATTTTCATTTCAAATATACCTGTTTTCACTCCACTGCCATGCAAGAATTTTACTATGAGCCTTCAAACCTGTGACCAAGTGGAGTGTTGGGATATCTCTCTATCTATATATTTTAGTTTATTTATCGTCGGTACCGTTTGCCCATATGACCGCGCCCCTGTAGAGATTAGTTATTTTATATTGTGAGGAAAGTGCAAGATAGAGTAAGCATCCCATTCCAGAGACACACCTTGGTTTTTTAGCACGCTCAGTGTACAGCACTGATATATGGGACCTCGGTTAAACGTCTCATCCGAGAGACAATTAGTAATGTTAGTGGATGAGTGGAGGATCGATCTCGGGACCCCTTGGTTACCAGTCAAGCGCGTTACCACTGGGCCACTGATCCGCTCCTATATGTGTTGGGATATTTGTCATTCTAGAGTTTTAGCATAAACTTATTCTCAGGAATTTCTTTAAAAGTCTATCCGTCGCGAAACACAAGGACACGGAGCTTTTACTTTAGGTTTTCAGCTTAGTCTGATAAACCTTTACCAAGGCTGATCAAATAATGTCCCTAGGGTCCTAAATGACTCCTACCTTGCTTATATAGAGAATTCCCTAAAAAAAAAGAACGTTCATGTCTAATACAAGAATGCAAAGGGCTCTGAAATTTTCCTTGTACTGGTGTAATATCAAAATCTTTGCGTTTCTTATTTCTTTCACGCTTTATTACTAAGTAGAGCATTACTGACTTCGCATTTGTTGATATCAAAAACTTTATAAAACTTCAAGGTTACTTTTGAGGAGTACAATTTGCACGGGCCACTGTTTTAAAATGCATATCCGTTTTTTAAATGATTGTCTATTTATTCGAATTCCTTTTGATAATAAAGAACAGCATCTTCTTCAAATGTTAGGTCTATCTGAGTATGAATAAGAGGGGCAGACGAAAAATAAAGTCATTGCATTACCCAGCTTCCCCTTTATCTAAAGGTGTTGGGCCCCTTGTTAAACCGCTATCGACTGCTGCCTTTTAAGAAAAGATAAAAATAGACACATTGGCTGTAATTTGAAGATCCTAAAATTTTATTATTAAATTTTTTTAAACGAAGAAGTCTCTAAGATTTTTAACACTGTCGCACAAACATGTAGTGGCAAAGTAAAAGAAAATTGTTTGGCGCTAAAGAACCTTACAATGGTAAGACATAAGCATAAAAAACTCAGGTCTGAAATAGAATTTTAATTGCAAGTATTATAATAAAACTACATGTATATACAAACACTAATTTTTAAACAACCAGGTATGACCCTTGGAACAATATGCATATGTCAAGTATCCTGTCAAGAAAAACAGTGGGTGAAATGATAGAGCCTTTTTGGAAAGGATATATAGAGAATAATAGGTTGTAGTCGTAGATGAAGATAGTTTATGGCGCAAGTCGTAGGGATTTATCTGGCGAGCCAAAGGCTAGAAACTTAATTCTATTTATTCTGCCATATTTTTCTTTTACATACATAATTAGGTAAGCGTATTTCAAGGTCATGTGACCAACTGCCAGACACCTTGTTTTTATCGGTTCGAAATTGTTATCTGTGACAGGATAAATTTCGGAATGGACACTTTCATCGTTTTGTTTAAGTTACGAACGGATAATGATAAAGTTATTTATGTAATCTCCGTCGATGTTCAGTTTATGAAGCTAGTATTCACTTTTTATATCCATATCCGTGGCATTTTTCACAGACATCAAAATAGCCTACTAAGCCCGTGCCTGCACAAGGCTCACACTTTGGATGCTTAGTGGCTATTTTAACGATAGCTCCTGCCCCTTCACTCATCCCGACACCACCAGCAATTCCTCCGACAACTGCTCCAACGGGACCACCGACCATAAAGCCAATAATTGCTCCGGACAGACCTCCGTACATTCCAGAAGCAGCCTTTGCAACAGCAACACCATCCCCTTTTAAAGCGTAATATGGGGCGATGAAGTGACCCAATACAACCGTGCCGACGCCTGGTACGGCGCCACCTGCAATCTGCTTGGCTATTTCACCAATAACAGCTGAAGCGGCTGTTTTAATGGCTTTGTCACGCATTTGCTGTAAGATTGTCTTGTTGGGAACAAAAGTTCTTGCAAATGTAATAGCTTTTGCTAGATATATCGGCCCTCCGAGAATTGCAATTTTCTCTACCACCGCCGTTTGCGTATCAAATAGTACCACGCTTCTTGTCTTGTTGACCGTTTTAAGTTTTTCAAACTCTTTCACTGCGTTGTCCAGACTAACAAATTCATCTGCAATCCTAGGTTCCTCGGATTTCCCACTGTTGTAATCAACTACAATATATTTTTTCGTCATTTTTCTCAGTGAGGATGGATTTTACTGCTTTGGCTTGGGTGTTTTTACTGAAAAATAAAGGAATATAAGTAGTTTCGTTCAAATTTGGACAAATTTTTCATGTCAGAAAAATCAACTGTTCTGAACATGTTCAGTTCGTCCAGCACCTCATTATCAGAAGACGCGGATGTACGCTTTCAAATTATGTATAAAGTCGTATCAACAACCACGCTATAAGAAGTCATAACCTTTCGATCAGCCGTTCTTTGTTCCGGTCATTGGAGTTACAAGAATACGTACCTAATTAGCGCCATCTTATATTAATATGGTCGAATTCAATGTAATATTGACATGTATTTTTTACATTTTTATTTCGTTAACATATAAGACAGTAAATAACATTCCATCATTGTAAAATGGCAAATCCGCAAAAAATATTAACTGTTACTTTTACAAACGAACTAAAAGGGCTAGAAAATCTTAATAACTAGGGGTACTCCAGTTCAATGAAAAACTGACCTAAAAAGCTATTGATATAAACATTTAAGTGCTTTGAATTGGCAATAAAATTCCTTTCATATATTTGATTTTAAAAACACAAAGAAATTTGTCCACCAGCGAAAATAATGTTTGCTGCCCTCAATAAAATCAATTTAGATATATGAGAAAGTACTGCTGGACGAGGTAACTACAGTATATACGTACCAGCGCTTTTATTTCGTTGAGAAAGTACTGCTGGACGAGGTAACTACCGTATATACGTACCAGCGCTTTTATTTCGTTGAGAAAGTACTGCTGGACGAGGTAACTACAGTATAAACGTACCAGCGTTTTTATTTCGTTGAGAAAGTACTGCTGGACGAGGTAACTACAGTATATACGTACCAGCGCTTTTATTTCGTTGAGAAAGTACTGCTTGACGAGGTACTACAGTATATACGTACCAGCTTTTGATTCGTTAATCTTGTTACGAAATGTTACAGTAATATATTAAAGGAGCGAGAGATAATATGTAAAGTTTCTTTCTTTCTTTCATTTTTTTCTTCCTTTCTTTGTATATTTCTCCTTGTTTTTTAAGTCTTTCTTTCTGTATGTGTTTGTTTCTTTTTCTGTCTCTTTTTCTATGTTTGGGTTTATTTCCGTCATTTTATCTTCTTACTTAACTTTTTTCTCCTTTCCTACCGTCAGAAGTTCTCATTGTTTTGCGTTATAATTTCCTACACTATTATCCATTAAAAGGACAAGACGTTTCGATTTTTTTTAAAGATCACTTTTGTCTACCCGATTATCACTTTCTAAAAAAAATTTAAAATGATGCTTTTTTAACCTAGTCTTTGAAATATGTTGCAACATTGAAAAGATAATAATAAAACGCCTGTGATTAGATGATTTAATCTGTAAAGATAAATAAAAAAAAATAAATTACATTTGTACTCAACCTTATAGAAATTTCGCTTAAATATTTTTAGACAGAATGTTTTGTTATATCTTGAAATTCAAGATTAAAAAACTATAGAGAAATAATAATGTCACCATCTTAAAAAATGGAAAGGTTATGTCGCGATTTACCCAGAGCGGGACTTCATAAATCCAAAACGTAACAGATAAAATCCTATATCTGACCGTTATTTTACATGAGAACTTTTCACACATTACTAACAATACTACCCTGCCATGCATGGCTACTCCGATGCTTCGGTACCGGGTGCAATGTTTCTTTGCACTTGTCACCTGGTCATCAAAGCTAGATATAAATGTATGTAGTCATGCAATGAATTTACTCTATAAATATCTAGGATAGTTACATTTTTCAGTTGTCTCTCTGGCATCGGTTGACTCGACTTTACAATCAAATAAGTGTATGCCGACTGGGTTACGTCGACAGTTACTTAACAAGAGTAACAACAACAAAAAAAAAAGTTTTAAAAAAGAAAGAGAAAAGAAAAGGTTTGTACCTGAATTTGAAATCGACACAACCATTCGCCTGTCTGTTAACCGCTTGAAAATCGCTCCAATAGATTTTTTTTTCAGTTTGATATTTTAATATCTTTGAAGACCTTAGCTTATAAAAACAAGCCCTCTGGCGACCGGTCGTCCATGGATCTCGATTTATAATGTTTCAACAGCGATAGTCTCATAATAACGAATTTCAATTTACTAAGAAACATGTTTAGACGCGTTGGTTTACACGTGGAAATAAACAAACAATAAGTATGAAAAGTGAAATAGATTTATTGTTTAATGTAGCAACACACACACTAAAAGAAATAACAACACAAAATGTTATGTCAAAGAATTAGCTTTTGTAAGCTTAATACTTACATAAGTACGTCACGCATGCTAGCTTTCATTAGACATATTTGAGAGGTATAAAAAGATGGGGAAAATGTTGAGCCAGCTCGACATTCTTCATAAAAAATAAACAAACCAAAAAAGCAGAGAAATAAAAATACATTTTACAGACCTTTTTAATTTTACATATCAATTATTTAGGGATGGCAACGAATCCCAACATACTCGAGTTATTTTCGATCGAGTACTCGTACGGATGATTTCAATGATCTTCAAGTTTATGCACAATTCAACACGTACTGAGCTACTTTCGTTTTCTATTAATCAGATTCGTAACTATAATAGGACTGCAAGGGAGATAACTAATTAACCAATAACAAATTAAATCACAACATTATATTTTAACGTTTAATTAATGCAAATCAAGTTTAAAACTTTTACATTCATAATTTTTTCTTCTTGAAAAATAACTGGGGGCATGATATAGCTAGCAAATACATAATATATAAACATAAGATCATGACAGCATATATATATTGTAATTAAGTTTACATTCAAAAAATCTGTATTTTCTCTAAGTACAGGTCTTATTCGAAAAATTAACATTTATAGCTTTTTTTACACGTTGAATTTAGCGTTCACTGACAATCATATTACAGACTACGCTGTATTCGTTTCAAAAACCTTAAACAATTTTGGCACAATAGACACAATTAAGGTATTACATAATGGCCGAGGGATGCGACAGTGGTCAATCCATGCGTGCAAACTGTTTGCTCGTAAATTACATATCATGTCCATCTGCAATGTTGATTGCATTTAAAGGTTTTTATAGTACAGAATCTGAATTCTGCTAATTGCATACACCATCTTCTAATCGCAACAATAGAAATTTTTTCGAGTATGAATATAATTTGTTTATCGGACGTTCGATCGGTACCGGTACCGGTTACCTGCATCCCTAATTTATATTCACATTTCATGCTAAAGATTATGAACTGAAAAGACTCTTGAAATGACCATTTAAATAACTCTAATTTGACGATCCATATATATGTATAGATTAAACCTATTTATTTTTTTAACAATCATAATTTGAAAAGATTTGAATAACAATAGACCAATAATTTGAGGCTGATTTGTCGAAATAAACATACTGATAATGTTTGTTGTTGTTATTCGTTCCGTAAGTACGGGGGTCGGGTACCCCTCATACCTACATCTATGTATACTCATTAATTCATAACATTATTATGCACATCGATTTATAATAAATCATGCATAATAAAATACCAAGCTAGGTTCGAATTCCCATCCAGCTGGGAATTGGGAATTCGACCGAAAGAGTCGAATACCCAGCTGATATCGAATTCCTAGCTAGTTAGTTTTCAATCAAACGAATATCCAGATCGGCAAGCTGGGAATTCGAACCGAGCTGGGTATTCGTTTACTAAATACCACAGCCCTAGCTAGCAAGTAATTCGTTTGGTTAAATACCCAACTCCATGTTAGCTGGGAATTCGATCTCAGCTGCGTATTCGGCTCTTTTGGGTCGAATAAAAAACTCCCGGCTGGCTGGGAATTCAAACCTAGTCGGGTTATAAATACCCAATACCCAGTTCCCAACTCATAGCTAACTTCACACACATAATCTTCTGTTCGTTTGAATACATAACTATGTATTTAAATGTGAATTAAGGTCTTATCTACAAAATTAGAGTTCCATTTTTTTCTTGACTTATCGGTACCTCTGTTCCGCCATTGTTATTTTTAACATTCCTTTTAAGCCACTTCATCTTTAAACAATGTATGCAGCTACATATATCAACCATATTAAGGCCAGCTTTTGTGTATGTCTTCACAAAAACTGCTTGCTTTATTGTTGCATTGCCTTCCCATTTGAAATCAGAAAATAAATTATTAACTGTTGTCAAATACACTGTATTAGTATTTGTAAGATTGAATAAAGGAAAGAGTATCGACTTAATAACAACCGCATTTTTTCCTATCGTATTAACATTCTTTTTGACTTATATTATTCTTTTCCTTCTGAAGTTTTTCTTTAAAATTTATATCAATCATTTTGTCTAAATCAACATCATATCTTAACACTGACAATTTAAACTGTGTATCACCCTATGTAAGTTTACATTTTATCTTAATTGATCTAGTGTTTTACTAAAGGGAGCCTATCCAAATGGCCTTGATTTTGTTAAAATTGACCTTTAAACCAGAAATCTGTAAATTGTTGAAAAAAAAACCATTCACCCTTTATTATCATATCTTTAACATCCTTGCACCGTCTTATTCTTATAGCTTATATCTCTGCACGTAAAATGAAAATATATATGATACTCTATCATACCTTTTTATAAACAGAACAGAGCAGAAATTATGTCAAAAACTGAAACATAAGCATCATATCATTACAGAAATACATTATTGTTAATTAAATCATAGAGGAAACTGACATTTTCTTTTTAGTTAAGAGTTATTCCAACTCGAGACCTTTGTGTCCCCGGCTACATCAGAATTAAAAATTCGATCCAAATAGTAAATAAAAGCATTGTAATTTAATATGAAGGCAAAGTGACAAGTTAACTTTTCATCAGTTTTAATAATTCTTCAGTTTCATAAGTCCCAGGCTTCTTAAATCGATGTTTCTACAGAAAACTCAAAGAAAGAGAGAAAAATGTGCTTTCTATGTTGGCTTATTTCTGCGATGTCGTGTATTCGACGGGCTGTTCGAAAATGCGAAGAATGCTGATTATTTTGTCGATTTTTCGCATTGACGAAAGAGCGTTTTCGATATCAGGACACACCACATGCCAGTGCAACAGGAATGTTTGTTGTATTTTCATCTTCAAAATTGAACTTTTCGCTCCGGCACTCGCCGAGGTGAAACATAACAAACCGATAAATTGTCGAATTCGCTTTTTCGCCAAGCCATTGGAAAACCCCAAAGAATAGCAATTTGTCGCTTTTTTTTCTCTCTCTCTCTCTTTCGCATGCCACCTGAAAATGCAAAACCTACTCTGCCGGGATTTTGTCTGACGGGTCGAAAATGTAAAGGCGAAAAAATAGTGACAGGTCGTGGTCCTGTTTTCGCCCTTCCGCCCTACCAACAACGGGGGTTAAGACACGACAATTCAGTATTTTTCGCCACTTCAGGATCCGGAGAAAATACGATCTAGGAGAAATCAGCCACTATAGTTTTCATGTACTTTAAACAAGGGAGGTCACTGCAAGGAAGATTATAAATTTTCTGCCAAGAGTTGTATTACATGCTTTTTACGATGAGTGATATTTCAAACAAGTTTAAGCTAAATGCTAACAGACGAAAAATGAAAACACAAGTTGTTCGAAAATCTGTAGTTTGTAGCTCCTTTATAATTATAAGCGTACGCAAATTTTAAACATGATCCAATTATGAAGCCTTTGCGAACACAACAGTGATTGCAACTCCCTAGCACCCCTCCCCAACCACCACCACCGCCCCTACCCCTTTTTCTTGCAAAATGCAACTTTACGCGCTGCCTGTACATATAAGTACCTGGTCAAGCGTTAAGGCTGTTGACATCACGGAGCTTGTGTTATAGCTGTACTAGTACAATTATATCGATTGAACACTACCCAGGTGTGTTGAGCTTGTTTTTCAACCCAAGGCGTGCCCTACTTGTTTCTTTCGATACGGGTTTTTTCAATGTCAGTATTTAGTAATCTTGGAGTATTTTGAAATTGCAAAACATTATATATATTTGTACAGGGTTTCCTCAGTGTATGCTGGACTAAAATCCTGACCAGGTAAGGCGAAAAATGATTGATTAGAAACGAGTTATAGCGTACTTAGTAAAAAATGCATATATTATTATATATCTTATAAACATGTTTCTTTCAGACGATAATTTTCGTATTATCTTTTTCTCGTATATTGGGCTGTTATCGTTATCATAGACTCGCCAGATATAACTCTTGAAATATTGGTGTCTAAGAAATATGTTAATAAATCTATATATATATATTCGTCTTATTTAAACTAACAAAACTACACAATACATCAGGTCATTTAGTTTAAAAACGTTCTAAGTATTATAACTTATAAGCAAACGGATATTTAGAAAAACGTTTATGTATTATGTGTAAAGTACATAATTGTATGTTGGTTAGGTTTATAGGTCAGTCAAACATTTAGGTTAAACAGCGGAGGGTAAATATAGAAAAGATATTAATCAGACAACCGAAAAGAACGCAAAAAGTATGGTAGATTTTAAGGTTAACATGTTCTTAATGTTCTATGTAGCCGTTCAGCCATTATTGTTGTATACATAAACAGTTTATTTATCAGAATTACGGCAGAATATGACGTTATATACATGTACCTTTTGTACTTAGTTGTTATATCATACAGTTCAAATTAAGATAAAAGATTATTAAAAGTAAAGATAGCAAAGTTGGTTAAAAAACTATTTCAATTTAATGAATGAGTGATATTAAGGTAAAAATAAATGAACAAACGGACAAACAAATGAATGAGTGAATTGGCACTACCGGAGTCTGAACGCCTTTACCTAAATATCTTCAAACCAGATTGGTATTCATATTGTGTTAACCTAGTAAACTTATAATATTGGTCCTGCTAGTACAGAATTTAAAGCATAGAATGAACCAATTAAAGGAGAGCGCTGTTATAGAAATAAGACATATTTTTGGAACGTAGTGTTTGCTTGTATATCAGTAGTTATACGTTATCAGTTATGTTAGTAGAGTACGTTTTATCAGCGCTATAAATTGATCGAAAAGTGGATTGATATCCATGTTTACTTTAATTAACTTTGTTTATTGGCCTATTTAAAGAACTTTGGCGTGAAGTCGAAAGTGAATATTATTCGGTGAAAGTGATTTCAGTAGATATTAGATGGTCATATTCTTACACAGTTCATCCGTTTCGCTTTAAGGATGTATTTTGATTTTCATTTTTGAAGTTATTGTATTAGTAATGAACAATTGCTAGTTCGTCATTTTGCCACAGATGAGGAATAAATGAAGATTTAGTACATGTTTCATAGAAAAAAAGCGATTATTTCTTTATCTGTATTTGAAATAACAGTAATTTTGGCCTTTAGGTTAGAGTTTGGTTGGTCGTAATTCACTGGAGTTCTGTGCCAGACGCTTGATCCGGAAGTCATTTGTACGAATCAAACCAGGGAAGAGAGTCTCCGATGATTTATTGCATTTTAACACTTCCGATGAAAGTTCTCGTTTTGAACCGAAGAAGCAGTCCATTCGAAGTTAACATAAACTAGACTTATTACATATCGTCTGCTTTTAACTTCTGGTCCTTACCGCGACGTCTCCGAGTCTTTCATCAAGTACGTCTTATATTGGAAGTCATAATAGGTCGAAATACAAAACAGGGTTATAATGGCCACGGAAAACAAACGTATCAAGAAATAAGAAAAAACAGGTTTCTACAGAAACCTGAATACCTCACCCTAGCTAGCAAGGAATTTGTTTAGTTAAATACCCAACTCCTAGCTAGATGGGAATTCGATCTCAGCTGGGTATTCGGACTCTTTCAGATCGAATACCAAACCCTCAGCTAGCTGGGAATTCGAACCTAGCTCAAAGTATGACATTTAGCTGCTAATCGTTACCAAAGGCTCAACTTGTAATAACAATCACCATACTCGGAAGCAATAAAGTTTTAATGATATTTGTAGTGACTATCATAGAATATGACCATGCTATATGTCGAGATATCCATTTCACATGCATGCTAACTGTGTTGTAGATTTGCCTTGGATATTACTAAATTCTTACGTATAGAAAGTAACCAGATATGATCATAACTTTGGACCGTATGAAATGTAATTTAATAAGGTTAGAGTTCTATGTAATAGTGATTGGAACATCTATAATCATAATGTCTTTTTTTGTTGTTTTTTTTGTTTTGGTTAGTGTACATGAATTACACCCGAAAGCAGCTTTTCTTTCAGCTCTTCTGTATATTTTTTTTTCAGATTTCAAGAGAAAAGATCTTCTGCAAAGGAACAAATACACAACAAAAGATGGGTAAATGTGACGAACCGACGACATTTTCCAGTCGATTCATGAAATGCACATGTACGTATAAGAATATACTAGTTTCCGTGTTCATATTTTCAAAATATCTGTCCTCTTATAAGAAAAAGACGGAAAGTGGACCAGTCTAGTATAAGAACCGACTGACTGACTGGTTAATTTATGGAGAGTTCTTAAAATAATGTGAGTAAAATGATCGAGTTTGTCCTCTAGAAACGTAACCAGCTGGGTCAAAAATTAATGGTACTAGCCTAATCGTCTTTGTATGTGACCTTTTCCTTTCGTTCTTTGAAGTTGATTTTGTGTAACGCTCATATAGAAAAAGGTTTTGTAACTTTTTTGTCCCGTGTAAATAAAGTTTCAGTTTTGTTCGAGGCTGGCAGCGCCTAGTTGATACGATTGGGAACATAACTGTGCGTGGAAATTGATCCAAATTTTCAATCGAAATATCAACAGTATCTGAATAAACTGTTGTGTTTCAACCAAGTGTACTCATTTTTTTCACTATTCAGTACGTGATTAAGAACTAAAGGGGTCACACCCTAAAATTTAAATTTAATTTCGTTAAAGAAGAAATTGGAAGGATTATTAATGTATTATCCAAAGTCAAGGTGTCTGTTAAAAAAAATCTAGGGAGAACAGATAGTTTTATAAAGTTCTTGTTGTTCCATTAAGGTGGTTAACTATTTATTCTAAATGAACACTATCTTAGAGCCTTAATACCTAAAGGAGAATTGTAATCTTCTTTAAATAGTCAGTCCTTTTCTGTACCCAGCAAAATAGATATAATGTGTATCGTTATTCATTGTCAAGTGTCAGGTATGTTCCTTCACATCCACGCAGAGTTACTTCCCATATCGTTACTGATTCGTTTTAGATTGGTAAGCGTTCCACGGAAAAGATCTACTAATATTACAGATACTTGATGCATTCCACTGAATCTTCCTTGGTCCTTGAATTTATGAACGTGTGAAAGGATGCATTATACATTTACAAGCGTTTATTTATTTGTTTATTTAAATCTTAAAAAGGTATTTACCAACTCAATGACTTCTCGGTTGAAAGGACTGTACTAGAGTTATGTAAATAGAATATCTTTTGATATCACTCTGTTATTTATGATTTTAAGATGTTGAAGATATACAATGATAAAATTGTTCAATGATTAAATCGTCCGTATTGAGTTTATCAAACCTTGCAAAATTACTTTTTACCTTGTCTTCCTGCCTCGTAATAATAACAGAATCTTTTCTGTGTTTAAAATTCTCTCTCTCTCCATCGTGCGCTTGCGTGTGTGTGTGCGTGTACGTGTGAAGTTTATTAATTAACGTTTTGATATTTTATTCCAGGGCTTAATGTTGTTCTGGTTATCATCGTTGGGGCATGGGCCATTCTTGGTTTGGCAGAAATCATCATTGGTAAGTGAAAACATAGTGTGTGTTTTCATACTAGAGTCTAGAAGACTCATATTATTTTTTTTCTTTTGTTTTATTATTATAAACTTGAAAGTAAATTGAAATTAAAGTATAGTTCTGTACCTATTTCAATTACTAGTGTCATAAAGTGAAATAATGACGGGATTTCACTAAGTCTTTATCAATAGCTATTTTAGTTTTATAGTTAAATTACTGCAACTTCATGCATTTGTAAGAGATATTTCAGATCGAATGTCAGTTTCATATGACTTGTCTCAAACTGGGCCCAATCTCTTATTAGATATACAAGTCTAGTATTGTATTGATGTAACATGTTTGGAAACTGCAGTCGAAACCTGGCTAAATCTTTTGAAGTTTTCAGCTAGCATATTTATTTTAATCAGGAATCTTTTACGAAAAGGGTGACCTCGCCCGAATTTGAAAACTTAAAATTCCTAAAAAGGTCGATCGGGATAAAAATGGTACACTGACTTTTTCAGGTGGGATTTACATTAATGACTGTAGCTCGCAAGACATGATACCAGTCTGGCTTATCGTGGATGCGATCATCCCTATCTTCTTCGTCGCTGGGTTTGCGCTCCATTTTCGGGAAGGGGACAACAAAAGTGTAAAACTGTACGGGTCAATGTTCCTCGTTATTGCAATGATCCTCAGCATAGGATGGCATGTGTGTGGTAAGCTTGGTATTTTTATCTTTCAGTGTGTTATTTACTTTCAAATTTTATCCAAGTCAATCATAATTGTCTCTTAAATTCTGAAGTATGATGGGCTGACAAGTGAAAACAAAGTATTGTCAGCAATAAATACAAACCGTATATTTTTCTGTTCAGTGCTACACTTTACGCCAGCTAAGAGCATGAATTTCAGCCCAGGCTTATCAGCAGCATTAATTAGCGTAACTGTTAGATAAATCTCTCACTCCTGCTGAGGTTGAAATGTAAACTGACCACAGTTAACATCTGTGTTACACATGCAGTTTGCTGGTTAAAATGAAGGCAACATTTAGGGTCTGTGTCAGATTTATAATGATTTGTCCCTAGGATTATTATCTGTACTTGTTTTTAAGTGAAAGTTTATTCCAGCAAACATAAGTTAACTAAAATTTTTATTCGCAAATGAAACCTGCAGCAAAATTTCATTAGTTAAGTAAATATGAATTGAAGAAAAAATCAACAACAACTATCATATTTTACTATTTTTAAAGGAATAACATGCATAAGTATGAATAATTATTTTTCTCAGGGATTCTTTTTAAAACAGTTGGAAAAACATGGCATTTAACATATCTTCACTTTCTGAGCTAAATGTAATCGATGATGGCTGAAACAAGTTTGTGAAATTCAGTGATTTTATATCACTGCTGAAAGCAAAATGTTCTGCGAATGACCCAAGAATCGAATGTAGCAACATTTTTCAGTGGCTTAAAGGAAAAGAGAGAATTGTAAAAGAAAAAGGTGGGCATCCTGCGTTTGGAGTAAAAATATCTTGCATTTGCTTTTCATGAAATTTGTAGAAAAGTAGTTGCCCAAACAAATATAACTCTTGACGGCAGACACTTTCAAAAGTTGAAACTATCAAAGACATAGAGGGTTGTCCTTGAAGTATTAAACATTCCTCATGACACTGAAGTCTTTTATGATTACAGATTGGATAAATAACTATCCGTGTTCTATTTGTTTTGTAATATAAGACCATGCATAGCCTAGCACTGTACATAATAATGTTTCAATGACAACCAGTAGGAGCATGGGGCACACAAGTCATATATAAAGTTGTGTTGATATAAAATGCTCAATTATATAAATTAAACAAGAAGATCAGATGATCCTGGATGATCGCTCACCTGAAAAAAAGCTACCAAAAAAAAACAAAACAAAAAAAACAAAAACAAAAAAAAAACAAACTGACATGTGTTTACTTTTCAGTAAGAAAATTGTTTCTTCTCTGTAACATGTTTGTCTTAGTCTTTGAAAACCATTGAACTTTCATGCTTAGATACTAACTTTCAATTGAGAAAATGTATTTTCTCGAGGGGGAAGGAAATGTTTCACCTATGTAAACTAACCCAGCTATTATTTTGTTTGAAAGTAAGTTTGTTAAGATCTAATTCGAAATCTTTATACATTTTTTGTACTTTTTAAAGTTATTGTCTATTTGAGCGATGTGGATTTATCCTACTAAGCTTTGATTTTGTTTATGTACGGCCTGGATTTATCCTCCAAAACTTTGAGTTTGGTTGTATGTGCGGTGTGCATTTATCCTACCAAATTTTGAGATGATATGTTTGTGCTTTTGTGGATTTATCCTTCTAAACTTTGCGTTTGTATGTAAGTGCGGTATGGATTTATTATCCAGCTAAACTTTGAGTTTGTATGTATGCGCGATGTGAATTTATCCTACTAAACTTTGAGTTTGTATGTATGTGCTTTGTGGAGTCTGTATGTATGTGCGATGTGAACTTATCCTACTAAACTTTGATTTTTTCATGAATGTGCAGTGTGGATTTATCCAACTAAACTTCGAGTTTGTATGTAAGTGCGGTGTGGAATTATCCTACAAAACTTTGAGCTTATATATATATATATGTACGATGTTTATTTATTTACTTAACTTTGAGTTTATATGTAGGTGCGGTGTGGATCTATCCTACTTGGAATAATGATAAAAAAGACTGTAACAAGGTACCGGCAATCTTTTCATTCGCCATGATTACTTTTCATTGGTGCACCATGTGGATGTGGATTAACATTGTATGGAGGTTACTCGCATATCATTGCAGGCCTTCAAATGAATGAGGTAATCTCATTCAAATTGTATTCCAGCTTTTCGATTGTTAAACGATTTAGACTTGTTCCCATCATGACATAAGCCATTTTGTAGTCCCAATTCACTTGAAAAAAATTTCACTGTACTTCTGTAGCAGGCAAGCTGCAGGAGAAAGCCAAAGACCCTTGTTGTCTTTAAGAATTTGACTGCAGGGGTCGTGTTTTGCTCACAGCCCCTTCACTTTCATAACTCATCGTCTTTTGGATAACACGTTAAGTTGATGTCCAATGAATGAGTGTTATACGCTGAGAATAAAAAAGGGATGATGCCATTTTAAAAAAAATCATTTTCTCTTCCTGTGTATTTAGCAAGTAAGCAACGGGTACCGAAAGTAGATAAAGTAAAACAGAAGGACCTTTACGAATTCTAGATTGCATGAAGCTGCTTTACTGGACTGGTGCTTGTTGAATTGAAATCACCGCAAGCTCTCACATGGTCATTACCTCATTCAATCCCTATTTCTGACATTACACCCTATTTTATGAAATTGGCAGTTTCCTTCGTAAACAGTATGGATTAATGATCAATGGTTAATTATTAAGGGTTCTTTTCCATTATTAAAATACCGCTGAAGAGCATCGAATAGATCTAAACCGAAAAAAAGGAATAAATGGGGGCGAATATCGTATAGCGAAAATCCGAATCTAAAAAATACGTTCGGTGAAAATTCGAACGAAACCGTGTTGATCAATTGCCATACTTTTGTTGCGTATTCTCTGCACAAGTAAATATAGTGATGACATTTGATGTCCATAGAATGTAAAATTTAAATATAATTCCTGAAAACCGTGACCGATTCGGACTTGAAACATCTCGGACCAAAGATGTGGTTAATTTGATAAACGGACTATAAATTTACCTTATTTGTTGACAAGTATCGCATTTCTTCTTAATGTAAATTTATGAATCTCGGTAAATATAATATATGTTTAAATTATTTTTGTGTATTTTTTTCAGTCTCGACAAGCCTGGTGCTGGACACAGTTTTCTCCTTAAAAGCCCTACAAGACCAGAAAATGACCTGACTACCTCTTGACACATTTATTTATATATTCTTATTACGTTAGATGGGTGTGTACAGGAATCATGTTCATATTTTATGTTGCATAAACATTTATGCAGTATATAAATTACAAATGATGGGTTTTGTAAATGAAATATGTAAAATGTACGCATGTGTATTGTGGCTTAGAATTTAAGTGTATCACTTTATTTTGCATTTTAACACAATTTGTACATAATCATAGTTCGGGGTGAAATCAAAGAGAATTGCGGCATCATTTCGTGGCAGGAGGCCTACTGTGTTAGAGCAACATACTTCATAGGAGACAAAATGTTTTAAATATGTCTCAGGTTTTGAAGAAAAATGCCTAAATTCATTAGTGTAACTCAAGATACTGGGAGAGAATCTCTTTCAGAAAGTTATTCGAAAAAAACTTTGTGCTTTGCACATTAGATTTAATTTGCAAGCTGATTAAATATTTAAGAAATTTCCACTTGTTGTTACGCGTAAAAACGATTGTACTTCTAGTAAATCTTTTGAATTTTGTTTTACTAATTAGTTTAGATTAATTCCGATACAAATTATTTGAAATTACTTACTGGGCTTTTGAGACACCATTAGTTATTCAACAGGGCCCAGTTATTTGAGAGAGTTATGATCGGTACTCGTACAAATTGATAGCCGGTTAGACGGGGGCACGTTTGACAAATGTATTTCTATTATAAAACACTTCACGCTAGGGCATGGACTCAACCATTTAGCTAACACATAAAGTAAAAAAGGCTTTTTTGTTATTCATACATTATTTGGGGATTATAATTCTGTTACTGTCTCTCAAAATGTTTTTAAATACTTGCCAGTAATTTTCTTTAAATTGACTGAAGAGAGATAACTTGAAAAATTTAATTCCACACAGAGAACAAACGTTCATGGGTGTTCATGTGAGAATTATTTCAAAGAATTCTGATACTCGTTCAACGAGGCTTTATGTACTTGCTTAATACTTATTTTTGCTCTGTATTTTTAAATACTTGCCAGTAATTTTCTTTAAATTGACTGAAGAGAGATAACTTGTAACATTTATTTCCACACAGAGAACAAACGTTCATGGGTGTTCATGTGAGAATTATTTCAAGGTATTCTGATGCTCGTTCAATGAGGCTTTTTGTGCTTGCTTAATAACTCATTTTTGCTCAGTATTGGACGAAGAATATGGTAAAGTTTATTCAGATATTGTTTTAACTTAAAATGTGAAAAAGCAAGGATTTTTTTCTAGCTCATTTGGTAATGGTCTAGATCTAAGCTTAAATTTGTACCCTTATATGCATATCACAAGGTCATCGATCATTGTTAAGTTTAAAAGATTCCCGCTGTAAATGTTGACATTTTTTGTTTACTTTTAAAGTAAAATCTGTGAAACTTATGCACTGCATATAAGAAGCCTGCGCCGTTTTATTTTAAAATATAATTTTAAGAAATAATTCACTTTATTTGTTCAAAGCAGCAATGGTTAGTGGAGTTGTGTGCATATTTTACGGCTGTAAAAGTTTTCAGTCTGGTGCGAAATATTTAAAAGAATGCTTGATTAGAGTACTGATACTGTTCTTTGTGCAGAAAAGTTTGTTGTTGTATTTGTCAAAAGCGGCGTTCCATAAAAGTGTACAATGCCTGTTAGATTATTTACTGTAATAAGACATGTATAATATCAATAAAGTGTTAAATAGATGTATGTATAACTTTCCCTATGAATCCAGTTACAACTAAAGACTCCAATCGGCTTGTCACTGCCACCGTAGTCTAATTGTCAATGTCATGCAAACCTGCGACCAACTCAAGGGACCGAACTCGACAGTTGACTGTTATTTGTTTTTTGTTTTGTTTTGTTTTTTGGGGGTTTAACGCCGATTTCAACATCTAGGTTATATCTCGGCGGTCAGTCCACTTAACCGGTTTCCTGGATTACTAACCAGTAATAACCAATTTCTCTGCAAGTGACTGACTACTGTTCCCACATGATCTACTCTGAATCAGCTGTGAGAGACAAATGAACATTAGATACAATGTCTGAGATCAATTGTCACGGAGAAATTTTGACCTGCCCTATGGTACAATGCCTGTTAGATTATTTACTGTAATAAGACATGTATAATATCAATAAAGTGTTAAATAGATGTATGAATGACTTTCCCTATGAATCCATTTACAACTAAAGACTCCAATCGGATTGTTATTGTCCCCGTAGTCTAACTGTCAATGTCATGCAAACCTGCGACCAACTCAAGGGACCGAACTCTACAGTTGACTGTTACGTAAAGAAAATAATTAACATACGGTCATCAGTACGCATGCGCGAATCGTAAACTGATCTGAATTTTTTTTTACAGGATAAGCCCATCGTTATCGCGGATATTTGGTCAAAATGTAGCGACTTTGGATTATGTTGCCTTTTATGAATATTTATATTTACATCTTGTACAGAGGGTAATGATTTATCCTTTAGTGTGTATTGAGGCGACATAAACCTTCCGATTTGTCTTAGTAATTAACTTTCAGACAAGGAACACCGGAAGTGACGTTTATGTTCATTTACCTCTATGATTAACTTATTCATCCCAGACATCAAGACAGTTTCGGTTTATAATCATTTATTTTAAAACAATTTTAAGATTTTTCACACGGACAATTAAGGATTAAGAAAACAATATATAAGTTACCAATAACCAAAGGCCTAACATCTTACGATTCATGTATCTGCATAAAGAGAGTATAGTAAAAAAAGGCGCAAAATTCATAATAATGATAAATTAAAGCTGTGATATACCGTTTTAGTCCACTTAATTAACTCCGTAATTTGGCAATGTTTTATAGCTTTTATTCGTTGTAATATTCAAATTCTGTATCCGTAACCGTTGCATTCTGGGCAAATTTCATAGTAACCAATCAAGCCAGCTCCCGAGCACATCTCACACTTCGGATGTTCTGTCAGAGCTTTGACGATAGCCCCCGTGCCTTCGCTCAAACCTAGACCACCAATCACGCCTCCAATAATAGCCCCTAGTGGCCCTGCTAAGATAGTCCCAATAATGCCACCCGACAGACCGCCGAAAATTCCCGAAGCAGCTTTTGCTGCATTGACGTCATCCCCTTTAAAAGCATAATAGGGAGCAACGAAGTGGCCGACTACAGCCCCGCCGACTCCTGGAATTGTTTCACCAGCAAGTGCTTCTGCTATTTTTGAAATAACGTACCCGGCAGCTCCTTTAGCCCCTCCTTCGGAAGCCTTGTCTAGGATGGATTTATCCTTGACAAACGTCCTGGCAAACGTTAAGGCTTTTGCTAGATATATAGGCTCGCCAAGTATTGCGATTCGCACCAATTCGGCACTAAGCGTATTGAAAAGAACAACGGCTTTGCCAGAGTTTTTGGTCTTCATTGTTTGGAACTCATCAATCGCCGTTGACTGGCTCACGTAGTCTGCAGCCAGTTTTGGTTCTTTCGACTTTCCGCTGTCATAATCAACGATAATGTATTTTTCCGGCATGACTTGACGTAAACTGGTAGTCAGATATCTTAAGCAGGAACCAGGAATTCTAAAATGAAATAGGTTGCTTTGTAACGCTGTGCCATTTGCAGGAAAAACAATACAACCTTACGAAAATATGATACATATACATTTTTGATACACCTCTTTCGCTGAAATACATGTACATGTAATTAAATGTATAGATGTATTTTTTTCATATTTTAACACTGCTTAGAAAATGGAGCTGTATATTTCACGCTCTTTTTAGGTCGTATAATTCGAAAAGCTCATGGTAAAATGAACTATATCATCTATATTTTAACATAAGATAGTAAGTGTCGATTCTGAAAAAAAACCAGCTCAAATCACCGATGTTTAAAAAAGGTTTATTATGGTTCTTATATGCATATTGTTAAACAGGGCTTTATTTGAATTGCGCCACTATAGACCGTTGGCTCATCGTCGACAACCTTAACACCATTGAATTCACAACTCCTTTCAGACCTTCATCCCAGTTTGCCATTACATTTAAACATTTTATTTTTTTGTGCCCATTCCTTTATGAAATCTTATTTCTGTTAAATACAACTATTTTTATTTATTTACTTTAGTTAATTTTTCTCTCTTTCTTTCTTTTTTGGTGCTTGTCAGTTTAACTGTATTTATAATGTTGTTGTTGTTGTTGACATTCCTCCTGATGTAATACTAAGTTTTATCTTCATAACTGTTATTACTATGATGATCATTATGATAATTATTATCATTATTACTATTATTTTCATTATTTTTATAAAAAATATTGTTATTGTAATCATAATTATTATTATTATTTTACAATTTCTTTTGCTGTAATAATAATCATTATTTTAAGGTTTTATCATCATCCTCATCATCGTTGTCATCGTCATTATTAACTGAAAGGTAGGAACTATATAAGGTTTTGTAGCATTTGTTTCAAACAATTTTTATCAAAATACACGGCTACTAAACGCGCACCTTTAGTCCGTCGGGGCTACGGTTCAGATGAGATGCGCGAATTCCGGTGGCACAAGTGTAACAATATAATCAAAGATTTGAAGGCAGGTGATTATTTTCTATCATGAATATTAAAACTCAGACAAGTGTTGCCAAACAAGTAAAATCACAGTTCTACTCTAATTGAAATAAACTTCAAGTAGGGAAAGAAGTTTCCCTGACTGGAGTTTTGTCGTTCTCCTTCGAAGCTAAGTAGATTCAGTAGATTAACAAATATTACATGGGCTGATCAGAGTTTGATCATCAACAATCATTGTCTTCGGATTGAAATCGATAGTTTTTTAGTATACTAGTATTCTGTGAAAATTTGATCGCTGCCAGAGTAGAGAGTATATCTGAAAGAATTTGATTTCTAATCACCTACGCGTAGTAAAAGTAGGCTATTTCACATTTTTCAACGACCTTAGCATCGTTTTCCATTATGACGCTTAAGTGTAAATCAGGGCTTTTTTCATTCAAATAGCTCATTGTGGTATATGTATTACGAGATGCATTTAATTGTTCTCCACAAAATATAATCATCTTTCCTTCCACGGTAACTAAGGACCTGACATGTTTTATTTCAGATAGCTGATATAAAACCCTGTTCATCTTATGTGTAACGAGGCTTTGTTTAAAAAAGAAACCCAACCTGAAAAAGGGGTGAAGGTCATCAAAGGCTTGCAAGAACATTTATGTTCAACAATTTTATGTATTGACAATCATAATTCAGAAAAATATCTGAGTTAATTAATTTTTTCCCAATCAGAAATACACTTTTATAAAACTGTATCGGTTATTTTCTAGAGATAGCATTGAAATAAGAGAATTATTTATTAACACATGGAAAGCCCGTCTTCTACATCACATCTGGTATTGCTTGTAACTGACGCTGCCAATGGGCATTTCTTCTCCGCAGACCTATCTTAGATGTCACAAACTAGTATATATTACCCCACCCCATCCATATTTGTCGTGAAAAAGAAGATCAAATGGATCTCGTAGTGAGATTGTGGTCGACTATCTACGATCACGTAGTGAGATTGTGGTCGATTGTGGTCGACTATATCTACGATCTCGTAGTGAGATTGTGGTCGACTATCTACGATCTCGTAGTGAGATTGTTTATCGATTGTGGTCAACTATCTACGATTATGGAATTTAAGAGACAATGTGGCAAATTTCGGGTAGTCTGATCGTAAATAAGGTAAGTATCTTACATTTATCATCATATGGCTGTTTCTTTCACTGCAATGATACAGAACATTTTGGAGCGGAGTGTTATTTTTTCTGGTATACCAATAATCAACTGGCTCATAACGATAAGTAGTGCTTGAATGCTTTCTTTTTTTCTGAACACTTGCACTCAGGAAAATATGTGTCCAGCTGGAGTACTTCGCATTGAAGCAAACGTTCAGTCGCATTGGCATGACTCTTATCTATATTCTATGCAAAACAGCCTGGAACGCGATACAATGCACCACATCTAAATACGAGCGGAATTCCATTATCAAATTTTATTTTTCAGTCAAATTACATGAAATCACATGTACAGGTATTTTGACACATATACTTTTATATTTAAAATGGGTTTTTATTTTCTTCAACTCATCGAAGTTTTAATGGTTTTATAGCTCCCACTAATAAGCGACTTAATGCACGCCATTTCTTCATACATTTCAAACGCACTCATGTGCTTTTGAATAGTCAAACTTTACGTAATTTTGGCTCGTAAGGTTTTGACGTTAACGTCACGTTTCGTGGTGGGTCTTGACAAATGTATCTGCTATAAGGTTAGTCTTTGTCTAAATTGATAGAATAATTAAACGGAGATCCTAGAATAAGATGAAATCGTCGAGATGTCTTCGTTGCCCTTATCCTCAGAAATCTTCATTCAATTACCAAAATGATGTCGACAAACCTTACGTATTTATATACTGCACCTCCATTCTCAAGCTCGCATCTCTGCCACTGGACATATTTTCAAATGAATTTACTCTGACATAGTCGATTCCAACCCGGAGAATATAATTATATATCTTTTCTTTTCTTTTTCTTTTTTTAATCGCACTCTGGTCACTAGATGGTTTAGGTGTCTAGTCTCTTACTAGAGAGGGGACATATTATTTTCTGTTAATCTACTGATTCTCACTTAAGCTTCGAGTGAGCAGGGACGAAATCTCAGCAACTTCTGCCGATTTCAGGGGAAATTATTTTCGAGTCTTAAAGTTTATTCAATTTTGTCTTACTATTTATCAGTTTTGGCAACCTTGTTTGATTCTTAAAATCATAATAGAAAAAAAAACACCTACCTTCAACTCCTTGACTTTCTAGTCGAATCTCTGCCTGTGGAACACGTGCTTCTCGTGCACGTTACGTAATCGTGGCAAGTTTACCTTGCATAACAATACTAAAAGACAAATATTTCCGTAGGCATGATTTTCGAATTCAAACAAACAGTCCTTACTATTTTACATGTAAAATATGAACAGAAATGCACATATTATCTGAAAAAAAATTCTAATGAAATGTCAAAGTTTTGTTCTAGATAAAGAAAACAAAAGCTTACTTACATTTCACAAACAAGACAAGAGACGCTGTCTAAGCTGACACTGTTTTATATCTTGACAATGCATTTATATATATATAGATCTGCTCCATGTGTATACCTCTGCAGGGAAAAAAATCTTTCACGAAATATTTGAGTTATCAGCATTTTTTTCCCTTTTTTCTCGGCACGTCCAAGGATGCAAAAGCATACATGTTTTATTTGTTATTTCTTAGCCCATTTTCTAGACAGAAAAAATTAAGGTTCAAGCCTGGCCGGCACATTCTCCAGCTGTCAGGAAAACATTTAAAGTGTAAACGTGTGTAGTTTTAAACATCTGCAGCCTTAAACTTTCCAAGCCCCTTCACTCGATCAAAGATTTATTTCTATAGCTGCTACGCAATTGAACGTGATATGATCGACGAAACAAAGGCTCTCGGACATATGTTTTACTATTGAAATAAACTGAAATGAAAATCAGCGGCGAAAAACGACAAATTTCGCGTTTTCTTCAAAAACAAAGCTTGTAAAAAATTGATACTCTGAATATTGTCCTTCATAAAAATGAGAATCTTGCATAAAAAATTTTGATTGCCGTTACCATGGCAACAGTTTTTTAAAACAGTTTTTACTTATATTACCTGAATAAAATGCAACATTGAATAATAATGTTTATAGTTTTGTAAAAAGGTGGGACACCTTGAAAAAGGCATAGAATTATACAATAGAATAGCTAAAATTCACGGGAAAAAGGGCACACGGGCATTTGGTATACTATTGAAATATATTGAATTGAAAATCAGCAAAAATGGCAAAATTTTTGTACTCTTCCAATTTAAAATTAAAGTGAAATTTTGTTAGCCTGAATATTGTCCTTCACAAAAATGACTATTTTGTATCAAATTTCTTGATTACCATTACCATGGCAACAGTTTTTGGGGACAATTCTTACTTGTATAAAATGATATCAACTGAAAAAAACACAATTTGGAATGATAATAATAATATTTTTGCAAAAATGTTGGATACACTGAAAAGGTATAGATCTTAAAAATAAAATAGGTAAAATTTAAGTGTCTGAAATATGCCATGTTAATCTTATTCCAAATGGAACGTAGATATAATCTGACATCAAATTATGGTGTGTGACGTCATTTTAAAGACCATCAAATTTGCCCATGATGTTCCTCTTCAATATAAAATTACGTTGTATTTGCACTATGCAGGAAGCTGAAATTTTCAGACATTAATTCTGGGATATCATTTGTTCAAAAAAAGTAAAAAGGTCAGTTTCCAATAATTATGACGGAGTGCCTTTTTTCCTGTGCCGTTGGTCATATTAATTTACTGCCAACCGGAACTTTAATAGAATCTAACGTCAGATTTAGGTATGTGACGTTATTTTTAGGGAATATCAATTTTGCACGACATGTCCCTCTTCAACATGATAGACTATTGTATGTACTTTATGCAGGGAGCTGAAATTTGCTGACAATAATCCTGAGATATCTTCGTTCAAAAATTAGTGAAAAGGTCAATTAAAAAAAAAAATTATGTCCGAGTGCCCCTTCTCTCGTGTCGTCGATCAATTATTACGTTCGATTGCTTCGCAGCTACGAAAATAAATATTTCATCGAGTCTTTGAATCTTTGATAATATTATATTATAATATTTCGTTTACATGTGTCATATATAACGTGAAATACATAAAAGCAAAACATATGCAATTCCTGGATACAATCAAGGACTGTACGTGATGGACAAAAAACCCAAAGACACAAGACAAAAAAAGACCTCCAGACTGCCAACCACCTTGCGATAAAACCAAACAAAAGAAGAAATTGATGTTGGCGGGCATCTATGTTTTTGTTGTTACTGTTTCTTGTTTTCTCTCTCTTTTTTTTTTGAATGATACAGTTACTGCTCAACATTTAGAGAATGGTGCTAAATAAAACATAATATAACGTTATTTTTAAGGCGTCCAAAAGGTCATTGTCAGTTAACTAAGTATATCGTTATCGTGATCTCTATGAAGACTCATGCATAATTATGTTTCATACTTACTTTTTACAGCTTGATTTTTTTTTTCAACTTAATCAAGAGATATTTAGACAGCACCCGACGTGAGGAAACAGTTAGTCTCTTTTATTGTTTGTTTCTCGGAAATTAGAAATTAGGTTATATTTAAGGATTGCATCATACTACTTTGCTAAAGGAGACTCCCCTAGCGTTCCTTTATGTAAGCCGTGCATAAAAAGATATTAAAAGTAATTTCCTAAAGTCTGGGTATTATGTCTCAACATACTTTTTTCCATCTACACATCTTACAAACGCTTGTTTCAAAATGTTATCCTGAGTTTACATGCTAGTGTAGAAAAAAAGGTCAAACTTTCCGAAATAGGGGTAAAAGAATGTGGCAATCTAAGTCCCAAAATTAAACAACTATGTTAATTTTTGAAACTGCTTCCGTTTGGGTTTTTTTTCCCACTTGTCGTATCGTATGGCACCCGCAAAATAAACGCCTTACGCAGACGACCTGGTTTTCATCTAGACTGAGGTGTATCAACAAAAGAATGGACGTAGAGGGAAGGATATTTATCTGTCCGTCTGCCCGTACCTTTCGTCAGTCTAGAGTCATTTTACAGTTACGAATTGTAATTGAAAGTTCAATCTAATGCACAAGTGGACATGCACGAATCAATCACGCGTGAAGCTCGAAAGTCAATGCCATTCTTCGGTTAAAGAAAGAATTAAAGATTCGTTTTATTCCAGGTAATGTGTTTATTATTTAATGAATCTTTGTCCAAATATTGGAACGATTTATACTGAACAAGACACCAAGTGAAATATCACCAGAAAGCAATATAAAAGCAAGTTGAAGAAACAATGCTTTACCAAACCTTTAAAACAATCAAGCGGCTACACTACTGACCTAGGCTGGGGAGGAAGGAGGCTGTGAAAGTTTTGGTCTGAATTAAATCTTTAACTCATGTGACAGTTTGGTCAGATAGTGACCAAAACAAGGTCACTATGTGAAGTCTTAAAAACACATTCGGAACAATCAAAAGGTACTATTTGTTTTTATCTTTATTATTATTATTATCATTATTATAATGAACATGGATTACACAAGATCAAAAACAGGATACGGAGGAGGAGGAGAACTACGTATTAGCTCTGGTTGCTATTTATGCTTACCGCTTCATGGTTCGATTGTTGTCTGATTTCTTTCTTGGTGTACATGTATACCTAAATACAAGTTAACTAAATACTGATATATACATCACAGTTAAATGCGACAAATATGAGTTTTTGGGATGAATGTTTAGATATATATAACAAGAGGGTCATGATAACCCTATATCACTTTCTTTAGTACAACAAGGCCGATGAAGGAATCAATTTAAGTTCGCCCAATGAAGTCGAAATCCACGTGCAAAATTGTACATCTGCTCCATATTTCATAGACACTGATTACAAACAGAAAGTAGGTCAGTACTACAATGTCAATGTCGGCCACAGTCAAAGTTGAAATCTGCATGTAAAATCATAAGTAAAGTTCAAATTCCATACTTCAGCTGCAAAAACATGAAATTAAGTCAGTTGGTCAAGGTCAATGACAGCTAAGTTTAAGTTGGAGTCTGAATGCAAACTTATCTAAAGTTCAAATTTCATACTCTAGCTGCCAACAAATGAAAGTAGGTCAGTTCTTCAAGGTCAGTGTCGACTAAGGTCAAGTTTAAATCTGTAACAAAATCATAAGTAAAGGTCAAATCATAGGAGGTCTGCATGGGCCATATCTTTATCTGATATATGCATTATCAAAGAAATGCGGGGCGATTTTCTTACCTCAGTACCTGCTTTGCTCCTTAAAAATTGATATCCATGCGTTCTGCTCCTGGGATATATACTGAACGATTGGGCTCGGTGATTATTACAATCATCGCTTATTTCAACTTCACGAATAAGTAATGCTTTATGACAATCTAAAAGCTTCCATTAAGTACAAAAGTACAAACGTTTGCAGTTGTATGTAAACGGTGTACAGTTATAAAGATTATAACATCCGTTCAATGTTTCGTTTTAAAACTACTCCACGTCAGCTTAGGGTTTAGTTTTTAGCATTCAGATATAAGAAGAGAGGTCTTGTAAGAACCATGGATGAAAAACTAATGGACTACTTAGCTTTAAGCACAACTAATTTATTACAATCAAATGGACGAAGAATTGTACTTGTTATTGAGTCTTAATTGGTCCGTTGTAGATGAAACTAAAATACTATTTTTGAGTTACAGTGAGCGACACATTGACCCCCTGTAACCCCAAATGAAGTGGTGGCGCTATCAATTTGTTCAAAATAATAATAATATAATACATGTAATACATCTTTACAATTTTGATCCAAGACTTCACTGACAAAATCGCTGTTTTTCTTCATAAATGTAAATTATTTAAGGAAAACGGAACACATGAAGAGCTGTTCAAGTTCATTTATTTCTACACACATACATCTAGAAGGATAATGAAAGCAGTTAAGCTACAAGTAATATTACACGCAGATAAGCTTGATATAAGTTCAATGATTTAAACTATTAAGATCCATTAAGCAACATAAAAAGAGTATACATGTATAAGGCGCTTAGTTCAGATAAGTGAAATATTTGAACTTCCTATAATTAATATAGTAAAGTTATATTCATTTAAGTCTCTAACGTGGCAATGTCGAAAAGCTGTTATGTACTCGTTGTAGTATTTAAGATGTATATCCGTAACCTTTGCATTCTGGGCATATCTCGTAGTATCCGATTAAGCCAGTACCCGAACATTTCTCACACTTTGTATGCTTAGTTAGAGCGTTGACGATAGCCCCCGTGCCTTCGCTCATACCTAGGCCACCAATCACGCCTCCAATAATAGGCCCCTAGTGGTCCCACCTAAGATTGTCCCAATAATGCCTCCCTGATAGACCGCCGTAAATTCCGGCAGCAGCTTTTGCTGCATTGACGCCATCCCCTTTAAAAGCATAGTAAGGAGCAACGAAGTGGCCTACAACAGCCCCGCCAACACCTGGAATGGGACCACCAGCAAGTGATTCTGCTATTTTTGAAATAACGTACCCAGCTAGACCTTTACCCCCTCCTTCGGCAGCCTTTTCTAGGATGGATTTATCCTTGACAAACGTCCTGGCAAACGTTAAGGCTTTTGCCAGATATATTGGCTCGCCAAGTATTGCGATTCGCACCACTTCGGCATTAAGCGTATTGAAAAGAACAACTGCTCTGCCAGAGTTCTTGGTCTTCAATGTTTCGAACTCCTCAATCGCCGTTGACTGGCTCACGTAGTCTGCAGCCAGTTTTGGTTCGTCCGTCTTTCCGCTGTCATAATCAACGATAACGAATTTCTCCGGCATGGCTTGACGTAAATCGATTGTTTAGATATCTTTGGAAATAATTAAGAAATCTGAAATCAATGAAGATTTATAAATACTGAATGCCATATCTTTCTAACAAAATTTGTCAAATGTGTACTTTTATTTTTTTATTTATTGTATCAAAGTACCATATTAAAAATATTGACAACTGTACATTTTAAATAAGTACACCAAATAAGTACACCACGTACTTCAGGATGAGAGAAAGATACCAACTTAAAAACGGGACTTTTAAGCATGCATTAGTTACATTCCTTCTTCTCCTCAGAAACTTTAGTCAAAATACAAAGTTGTTTTGGATAAATTAATCGTTGATATCAAACTTTTATTGATGAACTTTATTTAAAGGCGATATAACATTTCAAATATATTTAAAAGAAAAGTAATTGTGTCTTATTATTTGCAAAAAGTTTAATTTGAACAAAACATTAAGTGTTGACAAAGAAAAAATGTTACTTACTTGCACCAACAAAGTAAGAGACGCTGTCTAAGATGTTACAGCTTCGTATCTAGGCATTTATATATTGGCTTAAAATGCAAATACTATGTACCTCCTCTTTGAGTGAACACTTCTTTCACGAAGCACTCGAACCATTTACATTCTTGACTTATTTCACGGAACATCTTTTTCAGTTAATAAAGGACGTAAATCGATAAGTTTTTGTTCCTTTTTCTTGAGAACACCACTAATTGAATTTTAAAGGTTTATATCTAGCTGCTGGAAAAAAAACATCATTGTTCATTAAAATTTAAGTATAATCAAACTTTTCAACAAGACTTCAGTTTGATATCTTGCAGACGGGCATTTTAATAAAATATCATTGTGCCTGAGAAGGACCTGTAGGCTGTATACATGAGGACATAATTCCTTCATTCCTTAGAAACTGCCTGCTTTCATACATAAAGTGACACGGCCTGAAGTATGGCTCGAATCCGTAGCCCTCTATCAGTGAGACGTTTAGCGACAACAAGTCAGTGATCTTAACCATTCGATCACTGAGACGGATCAGTTATTTTCAAGTACAGGGGATGATAAATTCTAGCTGACAATTTGCATAAACTGTGACTAATTGATTTTGACTGTTGTCGAAGTATAGCATAACCCATCATACGCATTCTTTCAAAATCAGACTATTATGAAATTAAAAGAAACTTGTTTTATTTTAAAATATAGGACATTTACCATCTCTGAAGAAGCTTCTTTAAATTTAAAGGCTTTTTAGTTTATTATTATTATTATTATTATTATTATCATATCAAACTATCCCAAACATAAAAATAACATAAAAAGAACAGTATCAACATATATTTATTTGAAACTGTATATGGTACATCATGGAAACTGTACACGTGAAATAAAAGCTTCAAAAGTGGACATAAGGAATTTTATAACATAGCAAACGTCAGTTTATAAGTGTTCAGGACTTGCTGGATATTAAGAATATCTTAAGGTATCAATGTTTTGTATTATCTGTATATATCAATATCATATTTTATTTCAATTCTTGTATTTTGTTTGTAATAAATCTTGTTTTTTATAGTATAACTAAACAAGGACTACAAGTAATACCGTCTTGAAGAGAATTGGAAAACGCAAACATCCTACAGACTATCGGACCTCTTTCCTTACCTATGACTAGTTATTAATAAAAGGCTTAACTCTCCCCTGGCAGTTATTTTTGAATAGCTCTGGCAATTATTAATGACTGTTTTTGTTAAAAGCTACACACTCCTTACATGTATATATGACCTGTTTTTATAAAATGCTACTAGTACACACTCTTTACATGTACAAATTAATGGTTTTTTTATCAAAAGCACACTCTCCTGGCAAGTATTTATGACTGGTTTTCATTAAAGGCTACACTCTCCTGACAAGTATTTATCACTGGTTTTAATTAAAGACTACACTCCTGGCAAGTATTTATCACTGCTTTTTATTAAGGGCTAAACTCGCCTGGGAAGTATTAATGATTGGTGTTTATCTAAAGCTATATTCTCCTTGCAAATATTTTATTACTGTTTTTTTATTAAAGAGTACACTCTCCAGGCAAGTATTTATCAGTGTTTTTATGAAAGGCTTCACTCTCCTTACGTGTATATATGAATGAGCGTTTTCATCAAAGCACACCCTCATGGCATGTATTTATGGCTGTTTTATCAAAGGCTATACTCTCCTGGCAAGAACTCATGACTGTTTTTTTATTAAGGCTTCACTCTCCTGGCAAGTTTTTATGACTGGTTTTCATTTAAGGCTGCACTCTCCTGGTAGGTATTTATCACTTGTTTTTAACAAAGACGATACTCTCCTGGCAAGAATTTACCACTGGTTTTGTATTAAAGGCTACATATTCTTACTATTTTTATGACAGGATTTTATTAAAGTCTTACACTATATTACATGTAATAATGACTGGTTTGTATTACAGCCTACACTCTCCTGGCTAAGTATTTACCACTGGTTATTTTTAATGTTACGAATCTCCTTGTAAGTATCTATCAATAGTTTTTAGTAAAAGGCTACACTCTCCTAACATGTATTTATCAAGTGGTTTCATGAAAGTATCGACCTTCCTGGCAACTTTAAATTGCTACTACTCTTCTTACATTTATGTATGACTGCTTTTTTAAAGCCTACACTCTCCTTCAATTATTTATTACTGTTTTTATTAAAGGCTATGTTCTTTTGGCAAGTATTAACCACTTAATTTATTAATATCTACACTCACCTGGCGAAATATGTATCACCTTTTTTAATTGTAGACTACGCTCTTTTGGTAAATATTTATCGCTTGTTTTTATTAAAGGCTACACTCTCCTTCGATTGTAAAAGTGATTGTTTTCTATTAAAGGGTACACTCTCCTGGCATGTATTTATCTCTGGTTTTTATTTAATGCTACACTATCCAGCAAGTTTTTATCATTTGTTTTTATAAGATATCTACACTCCCCTGGTAAAAATTTATCAGCTGTTTTCACTGTAGGCTACACTCTCCGGGCAAGTATTTATGCCTGTTTTTATCAAAAAGCTGTACTGACCTGGAGACTATTTATGGTTGCTTTTATTAAAGGCTACATTCTCCTGGCAAGTATTGATGACTGTTATATTAAAAGCTACAATCTTCCGGTAACTATATATGATTGTTTTTAAAGGCTACACTATTAACATGTATCTATGACTTGATTTAATTAAAGGCTACACTATCCTTGTCGGTATTTATGACTGTTTTAATTATAGTGTACACTTTCTTGACAAGAATACATGGCTGTTTAATTTAAAGCTACACTCTTCCGATAACTATTTATGACCGTTTTTAATAAAGGCTACACTATTCTTACATATATTTATGACTTTTCTTTTCAAAGGCTACACTCTCCTGGCAAATATTTATGACCGTTTTATTAAAATCTACACTGTCCTGGCAACAATTTATGACAGTTTTTAAAGCCTACACTCTTCTGGCATGTATTTACGACTTGTTTTTATCAAAGGCTACACTCTTTTGCAAGCATTTATGACTGCTTTTTTACGGCTTCACTCTCCTGGCAAGTATTTATACACTCTCATAGCAAAACATTATCATTTGTTTTTATTGTGGGCTGCACTCTCCTGGCAAATATTAATCCCTGGTTTTTATTAAAGGCTTCACTCTCCTTAGATAGAAATCTTTTTTGTTTTAATAAAAGGCTACACTCTCCTGGCAAGTATTTTTCACTGATTTTTTTTACAAAAAATGCACTCTCCTGGTAATTATTTATCATTTGCTTTTATTTATATTTCCACTCCCCTGGCAAGAATTTATCACATGTTGTTTTTTTATTGTAGTCTACACTCACCTGGCACCTTTTTGGACTTTTTTTATTAAAGGCCACACTCTCCTGGTAACTATTTATGACTGTTTTTTTAAAAGACTACGCTCTTTTTACTTGTATATATGACTTGCTTTTATTGTACGCTACACTCTCCTTACATATATTTACGAGTGGTTTTTATAAAGGCTGCACTCTCCTGGCAAGTATTTTTACTGTTTAACTTAAAGCCTACATTTTCATTTACAAAACTACTGCCTTCTCCTGGCAAATATTTATGACTGTTTTAATTAAGGCTACACAATTCATGGCCATTTTATTAAAGGTTACACTCTCCTTTCAAGAATATATGTCTGTTTTAATTAAAGGCTACACTATTCAGGCAAAAAGTTATGACTGTTTTTTATTAAGGCTACACTGTCCTGGCAAGTAGCCACGACTGTTTTTTTATGAAAGAGCACACTCTTCTTACATGTA
This sequence comes from Cyclina sinensis, assembly GCA_012932295.1. NCBI lineage: Eukaryota > Metazoa > Mollusca > Bivalvia > Venerida > Veneridae > Cyclina > Cyclina sinensis. The sequence goes on from JAAONU010000011.1 coordinate 40,880,676, forward strand.
ATTATTACTTGTGTTTATTAAAAGCTACACACTCCTTACATGTATATGTGGCTGTTTTTATTAAAGGCTACCTTCTCCTGGCATATATTTATGACTGTTATTATTAAAGGTTACATTCTCCTTTGTATGATCACTAGATATTTGATCACTTTGCATTGAGTTATTGATGTCTATATTTAGAAAATAAGCTTCAACAATCAGAGACAGTAAGAGTTTATTGCATCTGTCAGCTTAAATTACAGAAAATGTGTGTGAAGTAAAGTGGCTTGGCTTAAAAATAGACCACCAGTAACGCCTCTATTAAAAGCCCCTAATGGTCCTCCGACAATCGTTCCAATAATGCTACCGGACAGACCGCCGCAAAGTCCCACGGCAGCTTTTGCTGCATTGACGCCACCACCATTGTGCAACAAAGTTGGCAACCCAGCCCGCCAACTCCTGGTCTGTGACCACCAGCAAGTGCCTAGTGCTATTTTTTATCTGCTGAGCCTTTTTTTTAATTCTATTTTATTAGTTATTTTTTTCAAGCACTAGTAAAACCCCGCAAAGAAATCCCAATATTTACGCAGTGCTTGAAAAACGGCTCAGCTGCGGTCTGTACAACTCTATAATGTATTGACGATAGATTTAGTGCACTATATTGCAAACCATTGTTACCTGCATACTTAGATGCTGACTTTCAGTTTAGAAAATTGAGTGTCTCGAGGGTAAAGAAATGTTAACAAGCAGCATGTTTTTGTGTATTTCTCACCCTGGTAAACTTACCCTATTCTATTCTACTAAACTTTCAGTTCGTATGTATTTATAGTCAGGATCTTTTTCACAAAACTCTCCCTTTGCTTTTATATTCAATATAAATCTATTCCGCTGACTTCTAAGTTGTTTCTATGTACAGTGTGGATCTTTGTACTAAACGTTCAGTTTGTATGTACAGTGTAGATCTATCCTACTAAACTTTCTGCTTATAGGTATGTACAGTTTGGATCTATTCTAATTATCTTTCAATTCGTATGTATTTGCAGTGTGTTTTATTCTACCAAACCTAAGTTTGTATGTATGTTTGTATGTATGAATGAATGAATGAATGAATGGATGGATGGATGGATGTATGTATGTTTGTATGTGCGATGTGGTGTGGTTTAGTTTGGTTATTTTTAAGTGTGAGTTTGTATTTATGTACGTTGTTGTTTTTCCTGCTTAACTTTGATTTTGCTTTTATGTACGTTGTTGATTCATCCTACAAAAACTTTGAGTTTGTATGTAAGTGCGTTATGGATTCATCCTGTTTGGAATAATGAGGTAAAAATCTGTAACAAGGAACTGGCAATTTTTTTCACCATCATCACTTTTCATTGGTGCACCATGCACGTGGATGTGAAATTATATTGTACGGAGGTTACTCGCTTACCATTGCAGACCTTCAACTTTTTATGGTAATTTCTTTAAAGTTGTAGTCTATCTTTTCGATTGTAAACCGATTTCGACGTGTTCGCCTTATGTCATCCTAATTCATTTGACAAATTTGTTTACTATGCAAGCTGCAGAAGAAACCTTTAGTTTAGACCATTGATGTTTAAGTAACAAACCTGACCTTTCAAACTCAAGGGTCGTGTTTTAGCTCTCCTTCCCTCTACATATATAACTCATCTTTTAGATAGCACGTTAGGCCGATGACTGAGTGAGCATGGAAAATGGATGATCTAGAAACAGGATGCCAAATAAATCTAAAAGGAAAATCATTTTCTCCTGCATGGTTTCGAAAGTAGATCAACTTTAATGGGAGGACTTTTGGAAATTCAATATTACAGGAACCTGCTTCGGTGGACTGATGCACGTTAAATTAAAACCATTGCAATCTCTCACATTACCTCAACTTCTATTGACCTTACACTATATTTTAGAAAATTCGGCAGTAACTTACGACGTGTACACTATGGATCTCTGACGTTTAAAAATAGATCGTTTACATTATTTAAATACCGCTGACTAGAAATTAACATAATCTTAAAAAAGCAAATAACAGCAGTGGCAAAATCTCTGAAACTAAAAAAATAACTTCGTTGAGGATTGGAAGGAAACCGTCGTGACCAATAGGCCTGTTCTTTTCCTCCCTCTTGTGTATTTTTTTTCCTGAGTATAATTATGTAGTGATGACATTTAGAATGTCCTTAGAATGTAAATACATTTCCTGAAAACCACGAAAAGGCTATTCTTTTGTGTATTCGCTCTAAAACATCTCAGAACAAAAATGCGGTTATTGTTTTTAACACGGAATATAAATTTATCCCATTAGTTGAGCAAATGTTTTTTTTTTCATTATAATATAAATTGATGAATCTCGAATAATAAAACATAAGTTTCAATTTTTATTGTGTATTTTTACTCACGACAACACTGGTTTTGAACACCATTTACTCATAGTAAGCCGTACAAGACCAGAAAATGATCTGGCTACTTCTTGACACATTTATTCATATATTAATATTACGTCATAAGGGCGTGTACATGAATAATATTTCATGCCTTCTGTTGCATTAACATTTATGTTGTAAACATATATTACATATAACGAGTTTGAAAACGATCACATAACATAACATTATAAAACGATTTTAGGTAAAAACATAAGTAAAATTTACTGCTTATGTACTTTGGCTTAGAATTTACATGTCTCACTTTTTGCATTTTAACACGATTTGTACATGATTATAGTTCAGGGGGCAACCAAAGCTACTGCGGCATTCGTCTTGTGGCAATAGGTTTACTGAGTGTAGACCAAAATTTCAGATTAGACAGAATGGTATTAATCTATCATAGGTTTGCAGGAATATATCTAAATTCCTAACTCACTGGTTTTTATAATCAAGACACTGGCAGTAAATCTCTTTCAGTTTTCCATCTTAGATATAATTTGCAGATTGGTTGCAAATTTAGAAATCAAATTATCGACTTTTTTGATACACACAAAACGACTGTAGCCTAGTAATTTTCATATTTTTTATTAATTTGTTTTAGATTGAGTCTGATACAATTTATTGGAAATTACTCTAATCAGCTTTAGAAATACTATTCGCTTATGGAACTCGGAACGAGTTATTTGAGAGAGAAACCATTGTGGTCATAAATGGTACTGGTAGACGGGTACACGTTTCGGCATAAAATACTTGCCACTCATTTTCTCTAAATCGCTTGAAGAATGATAACCAGAGAAATGTAATTTCATACAGCGAAGAAAACGTTCATTGGTGTTCGTGTGGGAATAATTATTCCACCCTTTGAATAAGCGGGGTAATGTTGCTTTGCACAAGTCGCTCGGTAGGTCCGTCCGTCCGTCTGTCCGTGAACCAGCTTTTGTCTGAACTATAACTAAAGTACCTATTCAGTCCGTAGCCTTATAAGGTGGTTACTGAATGGGAGAATTCTATTGTTTTCGAGGTCAGTAGATGAAAGGTCAAGATCACTATCACCGTGAATTTGAAAACCATGTCCGCTAAATAACTCAAATACCATTGGCCTATAGCCATTAAACTTCATAGGGTAGTTGCTCTAAGTAAAATACCCATATTGTTTTTGGTTCAGTAGGTGAAAGTTCAAGGTAACTGTCGCCTTGAATTTGAAGACAATTTCCGCTAAATATCTCGAGTAACCTTTGGCTTACAGCCTTCAAACGACAAAGAGTTGTGTCTCTTACTAAGTAAAAGACCCTTATCGTTTTTGGGTTAGTAGGTGAAAGGTCACTGTATTTGAAAACCATGTTCGCTCAACAACTCTAATATCATTTCACCCACAGCTATCAAACTTCATAGGATGGCTACACTTTTAGAGTTAAAGGTCCCTATCGTTTGAGGTATCAGTAGGTCAGAGAACAAGGTCGCGTTCACCTTCAATCAATAAATAGTGGATGCTACGGCAGTCCTCAGATTTTGTAGGAATGTTGGTTATGACCTCCTGTAGATGACGTCTATTGATCTTTAGATCAATGGATCAAAGGCCAAAGTCACCGAGAACTTTACCAAAGATACTTTCCTGCACATCGGTCGAGTGTTTCACTTTCTAACCACTTGTTAAAATTCAATTTTCAGAACGATAGTTTTATGTTTAGACAGGGAAATCCACAATTACTTTTCAGTCAATCAGTGACTAGCCTTCAACGAAACGTCCATACATACACTTGACAACCCAAAATGTAAATAAACAATGCTTGTCTGCATGTTACTTATGTATTTCACTTTTCAAAGTGTTTTTAATATGTATACGTAAATAAACCAGCAAAACTATCAAAAATATTAAAATCAAGATGGTATGGTTGTTTTTAGACGTTTAATTGTTGTATTAAGATGTTAACGTAAATGCGTAGTTTAAATGTTTACTAATTGTCAGAAAACACCTGTCTATTTATAAGTTTTGGAATTACATGATCGTTAAAACCAATGAAAAATGGTTTAAAGATTTTAATGCTTTCGGGGATATTGGTGCACTTTTAGTGGTTGTTTAAAAGTTCATTGTAAAGGTCAATATCATAAATCTACTCTTATTAAAGCAGCGGTGTGAAGTAACGGTAGTATATTCACATAGCTGCTGAGACAAGCGTTTACCAAGAAAAGCTTTTTTGGACCAATTACCAGAGAACACATTGGCTGACAGTCCTTCAGATTTGCTGAGGAGGTTGACTATAACTTATAGATGAGTTCCATTGATTTTGAGGTTAGTGGGTCAAAGGTCAAGGTAACAGTCTTCAAATTTGGTTATGAAGTTGGCCATGACCCATAGATGTTCCAAATTGATTAAGAGGTCAGTAGGTCAGAGGTCAAGGTAACGTTTAGAATTCCATTTATCATGACTAATTGGTTGCTAATAGAGAGCGGGGAGGGACAAACATGTTTTACAAACATCTCGTGTTACTTCAAATTCTGATGGGCGTCACCCACTCATTCAAAACTGTTCAATGAGACTTTTAATGCTCGCTCAATACTGATCTTTGTTCTGTTTTATACGAAGAATATAGAGTGATACTTAAAATAAGAATTTAAGGATCTTTTTCAAAAATGATCTGGTAAGGGTTGTGGTTTAGGCACAACATATGGTCGTTGATCATTGTACTACTGAAAATGTTAAAATTTTTGTGATACTTCTTAATAAAACTACAAATAGAAAGTGTGTCCATTTGTATTTGTAAAATCTGATTTTAAGAAAAAATCACATTATTTGTTCAGATCGGCAATGCTTGAAGGAAGTTGGCTGTACAGTGGTATAAGCTTTCATTTGGGTGAAAAAAGGTATAATAATAACGACGAATAAAATATTGTTATTTTTTCAGAAAAGTTTGTCGTTTAAGTTGTTAAAGCGCTGTTCCATTAGAGTTTACAATGCCTATTATTTATTGTTTTTAGACATGTGAAATATTAATGAAGTTGTATATAGACGTATCCATGATTTTCCCTATGAATCAAATACTCCTGCTGATTTGTCATTGCCCCCGTGGTCTAATTGTCAAAGTCGGGTAAACCTTCGATTAAAATGTAAGAGACCATCTTGATCGTTAATATTTATGTAAAGAAGATAATTTACATAAATGCAACAGTACCCTTACGCATATCGTTAACTGATGAACGGATATAGCTGCCATTTTGACAAAATATAACGTATTTAGATTAAATTGCTTTTCATCTATATATTTTAATGGTTTATCGAGGGAAATGTTGTTTGCGTTAGTGGGTTTTACAACGACATAAAACACTGACATTTGTTTTTGTACTTAAATTTAAGACTAGGAACACCAGAAGTGATGTCTACTAAGTTATCTCAGATCTCAAGACTGTTTTGGTTTATTATGTATTTTAAAACAGAATTATGATTTTTTTCACAAAGACATCTAAGGACTGGGAAAACAACACATTCCCTACTAGTAACAGAAGACCTAACACACCATTCTAAGTCCTTGAAGTAGGATTTCAACCAGAGAAGCTATAGGTTCACTGATGAATACAGATAGTAATACTGTTAATAATTTATTTACCTGCATAAAGAGTCTATACAAGGCGCTAAGTTCAGTTTAGTATTAAATCCATTGCTTAAATTTTACAGTTTTGCTCTATTATCAACTTACTCATTTGGCACTGTCCTTATGGTTTTTATTTTTTCCGATCTGTATCCGTAACCGTAGCATTCTGGACAAATTTCATAGTAACCAATCAAGCCAGCTCCTGAGCACATATCACACTTCGAATGTTCAGTTAGAACTTTGACGATTGCCCCCGCCCCTTGGCTCAAACCAAGGCCACCAATCACTCCTCCAATAAAAGCTCCTAGTGGCCCTGCGACGATCACCCCAATGGTGCCACCCGACAGAACGCCGCAAATTCCAGCAGCAGCTTTTGTTGCATTGACCTCATCCCCTTTAAAAGCATAATAGGGAGCAATAAAGTGGCCAACCACAGCCCCGCCAACTCCTGGTACGGGACCACCAGCAACTGCTTCTGCTATTTTAGAAATAACGTATGAGGCAACACCTTTAGCCCCTACTTCGACGGCCTTGTCTAGGATGGATTTATCCTTGACAAACGTCCTGGCAAACTTTATGGCTTTCACTAAATATATTGGCTCGCCAAGTATTGCGATTCGCACCACTTCGGCTCTTAGCGTATTGAAAAGAACAACGGCTCTGCCAGAGTTCCTGCCCTTTAATTTTACGAACTCGTCAATTGCCGTCGACTGGCTCACGTAGTCTGCAGCTAGACTTGGTTCGTCCGACCGTCCGCTGCTATAATCAACGATAATGTATTTTCCCGTCATGCCTCAGATATCTAAGGGAGGACCCAGGAATTCTGAAATAAATAGGATGATTTTACACAATTGTTTTTTGTTTCAAAAATTTGTTACGATTTGTTACATAATTTTAACATTTTCTCAATATACTTCTTCCGCTAACAACAAGTTGTTCCATATTTCAACAAACAAAAAACAACAAAAAAAAGATTGAAAAGAAGTTCGAAATTCTGTCGTTTACAACATAATGACCTGGGATTATTTGAGAGAAAATATAACAACTATTCCTTGAGTACATTTCACTATTACTAAACAGAGTAAGTCACGGACTTACTCTGTGTTATACAGTGTCACTGAGCAATCGTTGATTCACTCTGGCGAAAAATGCTATAACAAGATGCAAAACACGGAAATACAATGCGATAACGCATATTACGATGCAGAAGGCACAAAACATGACGCAAAAAAAGTGCTATCAATATCGCACTTACGTATCGTTTGGTCGCGACTTCGCATATCTTTTCGTTGTTTCGCCCTCGGTGATGAATGGGCGAAGTAACGAAAACACGATGCGAAGTCGGAAAATCTGATGCGATAGCCTGATAGTGCATTATCGCTTTGTGTGTTCGTTCTCTCGCATCGTAATTTCACGTCCTTATTGATATAGCACAAACATGTCGTGTTCGTGTCTTTGCATCGTATTTTCGCGTTTTCGCCCGTTCTTTTCGTTGTTCCGCCCTTGGGTTTTGAATGGGCGAAGTAACGAAAACGTAAAGCGAAATCGCGAAGAAAGAATGCGATAACGCGACATATATTTTATGCTGTCGCATTGTTATTTTGCGTGTTAGACCTGACAGAAAAAAAGCAAACGCGAAAAAACGATGCTATAGATTTATAACCTGTTAGGTACGATGTCCCATTAGGTCGCCTAGATTACCGATGATCGACAAAATAATCCTTAATGCTCCTCGATAAATAAGTCCTAGCAAGACATGCGAAATTTTAGTAAAATCCTAGATTTAACACGAGCCATGCGTTTGTAATTATACTTTGTTAGTACTCATTGTTGACTAGAGTGTGTGTTTTGTCAGCAGGTATTTATACTGTAAATAATTATGTACTACATTGTTGTTGTTTATGGTCAACTTGGAAAATGAAATATATTTCTCTTTACTTTATTGACCCAGCAAGTCTTGTTAGGTTTAAAGTTAACACTTGTCATAATTTAAAAAGATCATTGTAAAGTAGTCTTTTGTTAGCGATATTTGTCAAAAGTAGTCAGTAAAGATTTAAAAAAAGCTCAAATTACTGAGGACAGAAAACATATTATTGGTGATTAAAAACAATATAAGATTGTATATCATTTTGTTTCAAAAATAAATATCACATACACAGCTACTAAACGCGATGGCACAGATGCGATAATATAATCACAGATTTCAAGGCAGATTAGTTTTTTCTGTAATGATTATATAAACACAGAGAAGCATCGCCAGACAAGAAACGAACAGTTCGATAAAAAAATGAAATAAACAGAAATTATCGGAACGACTGATATTTTGTCACTCTCCCTCAAAGCTAAGTGAGAATCGATAGGTCTTCCAACTGAGAATTTTTTCTTTCAATTCGTAAAATATCAAATAAGTGGAGTTTAATACAGGGACATCGAAATCGGTAGTTTACATGTATATTCTGTAAATGTGATCGGCGCTAGACGAACTCGAGACTGGATCTGCATTTAAGAATATTGCACACTGGCATTTTTGCAAAAGAGTATAACTGGAAGAAGTCGCAACAATTATATTTATAATTACGATTGCGTGTATTTCAGTAAAAGTATTTATCATGTTTCAACAACCATAGCATCGTTTAGAGAGAAGAGCTAAGTCACCTAGATAATATTATAGGTAATAGTTATTTTATTACATATTGACATAATTGGTTTTATTCAGTCAGTATAGTTTAATTTGGTATATATATATGGGCGAATATATGCATGTCAATGCGTGCGTGCGTGTTGGTGGGTAGGTCGGAGGGTGCAAAATATGTGATGAGATACATTAGATTGTTTTCCAACAAAAAATATCATCTTTCCTCTTCTGTGATCAAGAATCTGACGATGTTTCGCTTTCACTTCAGGCATCTGGCATAAAACCTCGTTCATCTTAAGTGTATGGAGGCTTTCTTTTAAAAAAATAAACCTCAAAAAGGGTGAAGGTCATTTAAGGCTTATATGAAATGTTTGATGTTCAAACATTTTATTTATGTGTAATCGTAATTCAGAAAAATACCTCAGTCTATTAACTTTTACCCAACCTTAAAGCTATCAGATATTTACTTTATAGACAGCATTTAAATAAAGGAATGATTTTAAGAAAAACAAACAAAAACCCTGCGGACATGTTTCTGTGTTTGACATCAAAGCTTTTATTTCTAGTAATTAGCAGTGCCAGTGGGCATTTCTTCTTCGCAGACAAATCTGAGATATCACAGCCCGGTATAAAGTACCCAAGAGAAACAGTAGATCAAATAGACCCAATATGCAGCGAGTTCGTTGAATACGACAGAAGTCGACTATCGATATATGTTTAGGGAATTTTAGAGTGCGGTCGGTCTAAGTAAGCTGAAATCTTGTTTTCAGATCACAATATGATAAATGGAAAATTACTGTTTCTATGTTGTTGAATAGAAGTCCTATTTTACATATATTTTATAATATCACTGCAATAATACCAAAATAAATTAATAGAGTGCACTTTTTTGCACATTTGCTCTTTGTACCTCGTGTTGGTTTTTGACAGATGTAATTGCTATAACGTAATATTTTTCTAATTGAAAGAACAATGAATAATGATACAAAATGATATAGATCTTAGAATGAGATGAAATCTTCGTGATGTATCGCTGCCCTTATTCTCAGAAATCTCCATTCAATCAACAAATGATGTCTATCTATTTGACTTAATTTTTCGTCGGTACCAGTGCCCATATGACCGGCGCCCCAGGCATATATTAGTTATTTTATCTTGTAGGGGATAGTGCAAGATACAGAAAGGATCCCATTAAAAAAACACCCCTGGTTCTTTTCCATGCTCAATGTATATAACCGATAGACGGCACCTCGGTTTAGAGCCCCATTTGATAGTAATTTTAGCTGAGAAGCAGGGGGTCGAACTCGCGACCCCATGATTACCAGTGTCGTAAGTTGCCACTGGACTACTCTAGCGAATGATGTCGGTAAAACCTCACGTGTTTCTATACTTAACCTCAATTAACAAGCTCACACCTCTGACTCTAGTCAAATTTTCAACGAATTTACTGTTACATAATAGTTTTCAACTCGAAAAAGATAATTCTTTATTTTTATATTAAACTCTGATCATTTGATGCTTTAGATGTCTTGGCTCTTACAAGAAATGGGTATATTTCTGTTAATATACTAGTTCTCACTTTAGCTTCGAGGAAGCAAAACGAAAAATCAGCTATTCTGATTTGAAGAAAATTATTTTCAGGACTTAAAGTCTATCTCAGTTTGGATCGATCTATGTTTTCAGTTTTGGCAACCTTGTCTGATTCTTAAAATCATGATAGAAACATACACCTACCTTCAAATCCTTGATTTTTTTGCCTTCGGAATACGCGCTTCTCATTTGAAACGATACAACAACGGCAGCTAGGTAACCGTGCAAATTGCAAGACGTCATTGAAGAATAATTGCAATTCAATGTCAGTGAACTAAATTCATAGTAAGGTTTACCTTGCATAACAATACTAAAAGACATAATATATTGAAGACATTGTTTTCGATTTCAAACAAACAGTCCCTGCTATGTTTACATATACATTGTAAAAAATGCACATATTATTTCAAGAAAAATAAAATCTTATGTTCTAGACAAAGAAACAAAAGCTCACTTACATTTCACAAACAAGACAAGAGACGCTGTCTAAGCTGACACTGTTTTATACCTTGACAATACATTTATATACCTATATAGAACTACCCCATGTATATACCTCTGAAAGGAAAAAATCTACTTTCACGAAACACTTTATTCCTTTTTTCTCATGCACGTCTTGTTTAGTTTTACCAAGGACGCTAAGCATACATTTTTATTTATTATTTCTTAGCCCATTTTCTAGACAGAAAAAAATAAAGGTTTGTGACTGGCCGGCACATCTTCTAGCTCTCTGTAAAACATTTCGAGTGTAAAATGTAAAGGAGTTTTCTGGTGTTGTTTGAAACGTCTGCAGCCTTACATTTTCAAAACACTAGCACAAGAGTCTTTAAATTCATAACATGAACAGAATAATACTGCTGTAACAAAAAATACTCGGAATATTATCAAGATTTTTTTTCTGACACAACCTTGTACACACTATCCTATATAATTTTCACATGGTGTTGAACCTTCTCGATAGGTGGTACGACCTAGCTACTTTTTTTACATTCCGACGGCCAACTGGAGATAAACACCGGTCCCGATTCATAGAATATACACTTATATACTTTTTCTTTGAATTTAAGGACTCTGGTGTTTGTGTTTCAAAGCTCCTCTTCTGCTATTCAATCGCACGTAGTATAATATGTTGTTTATATGCGTCATATTTGATTTATTCACCATACCGTGGAATAAATGAAAGCAAAACTAATGCAGTTTTTTAACATTATCAAGGACTTTGCGTGATAGACAAAAAGCCCAATGACCTCCAAACCGACAACCACCTAGCGATAAAACCAAAATGAATGAAGAAATTGATGTCAGCGGGCATCTGCTCTTTATCTTTATTTTATTTTTATTTTATTTTTTATTTTTTTTTATTTTTTTTTTTGCTAGAACAATAAATGCTCTGCATTTATAGTAAGGGAATTAAATAAAACATAAGATGACGTAACTTTAAGGGGCATCCAGCATGTCATTATCAGTTTACATGTCCTTAAAATCTGGTCATGGTCTTTCCTGTTTACATCTTGGTGTGTCCTTCATATATATATCTGATCACATGTACGACAGTGATTCTATAAATGATGACGTAAAAAAACTGTCAAGGCTGTATTATGGCTAATACTGTTTCAGAGATTACACGGAATAGGCTAGGTGATTTCATCTAATATCAAGAGATATTTAAGTAGCACTCACGATAGAGCTCATAACTTGAGGGAAAAACAAGTCTCCTTTTTTTTTGTTTTGGATTACCTGTTAAGTGTTGCACCATGCTACTTTGCTAGGGGAGACATCCCTCACGGTAGGTTATATTAGAAGCCGTGTATAAAAAGACATTTGAAGAGTAATGTCATTAGGTCTCGGTAATATGCCTCACACATACTTTCTTCTATACATATCTTTCAAATGTTGTATCAAATGTTATCCAGAGTTTTCATGCAGTATAGAAAATGGTGAAAATTCCGAAAATTGTGTAAAATAATGGGGGCACCTCAGTCTTAACGTTATTAACAACTACACTTTTTATTCAAACGGTTTCGATTTGAATTTATTGTTCTATATCTGTATCGTATGTCACGCCCAAGATGAGCGCTAGTTTACCCCTGCAATAAGGAGGCATAGTTTATAATCATATGCACAAAATCTTGAAATTTTCTGTGGATATTCGAGGAGATTGGCAAAAACAGCCCCAATTAATATGTTTCTGGTGACTGTAAAATATTTACTTACTTTTTTTACCTATAACTGTGTTTTCTTTAATATGATTCATTGTAAGACCATATTAATCACTTAGAGTATTTCATCCGAACACATGTAGTTGAATGTCACAAGGTCAAAGTTTTTAATAAAGTGACTTATCATGTTGTTTTTACCTTTTGCAACTTTTATTCAAACCTGTTATGCATTTTTGTTTCATTTATTTTCCTTACACGTTACGCTTACCTTCTTGTAATTTTTCAGTAAAGACTTGTAAATGAAAGATGCACTTTTTGATTGCAATGTATTACATGTAAGTACATGCACGAATCAGTCATTCGTGTAGCTCAAGGGTCAATATCATACTTTGGTTAAAGGAATGATAAAAGATTCATTCTATTCGAGGTGATGTGTGAATCATTGTCCGTATATTGGTCTGCACGTTTTTTACCGATTTATTACTGAATAGGCAACCAAGTGAAATATCATGAGAAAGCAATGTTAAAGCTCAAACGCCACAAAGGTGAATAAAAAGTTTCTTTTTACCAAACCTGTAGAACAATCTACTGGTCAATTCATTATTGCTATGGGAAGGGTGAAAATTTTGTCTGAATCAAATGTTTGACTCGTATTAAACATCGGTCAGATAGTGACCAAAAAGAAGGTCACGAGGTAAAGTAAAACAAATTCAGAACGCTCAAAACATCATGTTTTGTTTCTTTTATTATTCTCAATTTTGTTGCAAACTTGCGAGAATGTTAGAATATGATGAACCTAGATGTCACTACAAGGAATCGGTACGTAGGGTTTAACTGACCCTCAAGTAACTAATAGATTACATATCTCCCCTAACCTTTGAATACATGTTATATATAAATACAAGAGAACGAACTCAACGAAGTTCCTGTACATGTCAATTCGGACACAGGTACGCAACACCTTTCGCTTAGAGTAAAACAGATTTCTGATTGGCTAATGTAAACTACGAAACTCAAGCTCAATGTCCCGGTCGGAATTATATTCTGAAGGTCTTAAACGGAAAACAGCATTTTCATGTTAGCAAACTAACATGTTTTTTTTTTTTTTGTAAAAACACTTTATTAACGCAGAACAACATATTGCATTAGATATTGCCATTACAGGTCATAATGTGGCAAGTTATAAAGGTATGCTTGTTGAAAATAAAGAATAATCGGACCAAGAATCTGATCTAAGCATACACTGCCTGGTACCAGCTGCACAGCAGTGTCATTCTTGTACTGTAAATTTGCCTCAGTAGTCACCTGTATGAGACACATACCTTATGCAAGCAATTTGATTACTTTCCAAATTATTATTTTCTTCAGATATTTTCCTCCCTTAAATAGTCACCTATGTTAAGCAGCCACATTACTGCGTTGCATTGGCTGGATGCAAGGTACGCTAAATAATTTTTTTTAGTTCAGTGATGTATATAGTAAGCTAGGCACTGAATGAAACAAAAACTCTTATATTTCAGTGTTGAAATGGGCTGTAGAGAGATTTTCAGACCAGACCAGCTGGGTAATGCTTTGTCGACAGCAACTTCAGCCCCTTGGACTACGTGTTAATAAATACCGTCCGAGCTATGTTATGAAACCCTCACGAGAGGTTACTAAAATCATGGTCACACCGACACAGGATATGTTGAAAGACATGAGCTAATGCATAAAATGGTCGTGGTATGAACAACTTCTCAATAAAAAGAAAAACAGTTCTACAACACAATGCGTCTGCATATTATAAACCAGTGTGACATCTGTCAAATTTACACAAATAAACAGTCAAAGAACATGGTAAAAAGAATATTGTAGAATTAACAGTTGCAAAAACAGAAACAATTTAACCAAAAACAACACTGTGAAAGATCTCGAAAGGGTTAAAGCGCTGTTTTCGTTTTTTTAAAGTAATAATCTACATTCTAAATGTGTAAATATTACTGTAAGAAGCAGCAGTTTCAAATCTTTAGTAATATAATTTTTACCGGAGTGATTTCTAGGCGGCAGATAAATATATTGAATGGAACGAAGGATTTTATCTTAAAGGGAAATGCAAATCAATTTTATTACTGTCAATGACAAGCATGCTACAACTTATATTTTATAAATACATGTATGAGTATTTATCTGTCAGCGTCATTGAGGAACATCTTTTTAGAAGCTGAAAGTAAGACAGAGCTTGTTGGTGATTCTTGCCTCACAAGAAATGAAAGGTATGAAAACTGACGTAACAGACAAAGTAGTATTACTTTTGTTGCGGTAAATTCCTGTTAACAAATGCAATGATTTGAAAATCTTCCCTGAAAGTGTAAGCTGTAGAGCTTAGATATTTTGTAAGTAGCATTGTAAAGAGGACCTTTACTATGATTATATAGATGGTGGCCCTTATTTCAATATTGACCCCAACCCTGGGGTCACTTACTGAAATTAAATAGAAAACAAAACAAGTATGCTAAATGATTTTGGAAGGTATATATGACGTCATGTTAGACCTTGACCTTTATGTGACTTTGACAATTATGTGACCATTTCCTTTACATTAACCTATTGACCTACTTTTTTAATTTAAAAGTGAGCATATTTTAACTTTGATCCCAGATAACCTTGACCTGAACCTTCTGCCCTTTTTACTTTCTGTTTTTAAAGATACGTCTATGAAATTCGGATCTTACAGTACAGTTTTGCATGCATATTTCAACTTCAGTATTGGGTGAAGTTTGCCTTCAGCTACTTTTAGCTCCTTTAAAAGATATAAAAGTCATAGTCAGTACTATAGAGTTGTCACGGCCCTGTTGTTAGGATTTAAGCTCACATTCACAGTCGTATATCCTTAATTTTGTTTTCAGCTGATTAGGTTGGATGTTTCCTTTTTCAAACTGAACTCTTCATATGTATGGCACATGGTTTAGACATGTTTATTTTTGCGGCGTTTGTCGTCTTGGAGAGCACATTTTGAGCAACAATTATACTATTGATTTTTTTTAAATATTTTTAATGCCCCCACCGTCCCATCGAAGATTAGTGGGTATTTTGTTTTGTAAATGTCAGTTGGTCGGTAGACACTTTGTTTCCGATCAATATTAATAGACCTTAAATAGCAAAACGATTTCCGATAGATATCTAGAGAGTCCTTAGACCGCGGTTTCTCTTACTTAGGTATGTAGGTTGACCATGATCGGTAAATGACTCTTAGTATTTTTAAGGTCAATCAGTCAATAACTAAAGAACGCTTGGGCCCAGTCTCCCAAAACTTCATAGGCAGGTCGCGGCCAGAAGATTACCCCTATAGTTTTTAGGGTCACTAGATCAAAGGTCAAGCCCATATTTATCACCAACTGAAAAATGGTTCTGATGAATATCTAGAGAACTAGCTTGGGCCAAGAGTCAACAAACTTACAATGCAGGTAGATATTGATAGTTGATGATTCATATTGCTTTTGTGGTCACTTGGTCAAGGTTTAAGCTCAGAGTTGACCATTAACAGAAAATAGTTTCCAATCAAAAGCTGAATTGTGGCATTCATCTTGTGCCAGAAGGCTTACTGAGTGTTAGAGCAACTTACTTCATAGGAGACATAATGTTATAAATATGTCACAGATTTTTTTTAGGGAAATGCCTAAATTCATTAGTGTGACTTGAGATACATGGAGTGAATCTCTTACAGAAAGATATTTGAAAAAGAAAACTATTTTTTCGCCTTAGACTTAATTTACAAACTATTTAGATATCAAAGAATCAAATATCCACTTCTTGTTACGCGATAAAAGGGTGTATTTCTGATAAATCAGTGTACATGTCTTTTTGATTTTTTTTTTAAATAATTTGTTTAGATTAAATCCTATATAAATAATTGGAAGTTACTTACTGGGTTTCTGAGACACCACTCGGTAACACATGGGCCCAGTTATTTGAAAGAGTTATGAACGGTAGCCAATTGGTAGCCGGGTTGACGGTGTCACGTTTGATAATCATGATTTTCTGTGACTGAAACACGTTCTGGCCTGGACTGAACTTAATTTAAACCATTTAGGTAACATATTAAGTAAAAGACGGCCTTTTTAATTATTCTTAATTATTTTTGGAGCTTTTCCTTTTCAGTTACTGTTTTTTAAAAAGAAAATTACAAACTTGCCACTAATTTTCTTTCAATCGACTGAAGAGAGATAACTTTAACAATTTAAGTCCATACAGCGAACAAACGTTCATGGGTGTTCATTTGAGAAATATTACTTAGAATTCTGATTGGCGATACTCGCTCAATGAGGCTTTTTATCCTTGCTTAGTACTAAATTTTTCAGCATTACTGAACGAAGAAAAATGGTAAAATTTATTCAGATATTGTTTTAACTTAAAATTGAACATAGAGCTATATGAAGAAATAAAAAAACAAGGATTTATTCTAGCAGGTTTGGTGAGGGTCTTGATCTACGCCTTCATGCACATCACAAGGTCATCGATCATTTTTAGTTTAAAAGATTTCCTTGTAAATGCTGACCTTTTTGTGATACATTAATGTAAAATTTGTGAAAAATATTCACCATATTATTTGTTCAAAAGGGCACTGGTTGAATGGAAATGCTTGTACATTGTTTACGTATATAAAAGTTTTCTGTCTTGTGCGAAATATTTAAAAGTAGTATTGATAAGATGACTGGTATTGTTCTATATGCAAAAAATGTCGTTATGTTTGTTAAAATCGGCGTTCCATAATTTTTTTTAAATACATGTATATGTATGACTTTCCCTATGAACCCAATTATAACTAAAGACTCCAATCGACTTGTCACTGTCCGCTTGGTTTAAATTGTCCTGCGATTAAATTCCAAAGGACAAAACTCGAATGTTGACTGTTGCCGTTACGATTATTTACGCACGTTCATCAGTACGCATGCGCGCATCGAAGACTGATCTGAAAAATATTTTCACAAGATCAGCCCATCACTATCGCTGCTAATGTAACGAATCAATAATGAACCTATATTTTACATTTTGTATTGAGGGTAATGATTTATCCTTTAGTGTGTTTTACAGTGACATAAACCTCGCGATTTGTCTTGTAATTTGATTTCAGACAAGGAACACCAGAATAGCGTTAATGTTCATTTATCTCTATGATTAAGTAATCCATCTCAGATCCCAAGACAGTTTTTGTTTATTTCAGATTTATTTTAGAACAAGTTTAAGATTTTTCACCCAGACAACTAACGATTATGAAAACAATATATAAGCTACAATTAACCAAAAGACCTAACATGCCATTTAAGCTCTTTGAAGTAGCATTTCAAAGGAAAAAGTTCAGTAATGAACTCAAATAGTAATAATGTTACGATTCATCTACCTACATAAGGAGAGTATATAAGGCACAAGATTCAGGTTAATTGATAGAATTAAGCTGTCATCATTTACACCGTTTAACTCTCCTTAATTAACTCTCTAATTTTGCAAAGTCCTAGAGCTTTTATTCGTTGTAATATTCAAATGCGGTATCCGTAACCGTTGCATTCCGGGCAGATTTCATAGTAACCAATCAAGCCAGCTCCCGAGCACATTTCACATTTCGGATGTTCTGTCAGAGCTTTGACGATAGCCCCTGTGCCTTCGCTCAAACCTAGACCACCAATCACGCCTCCAATAAAAGCCCCTAGTGGTCCTGCTAGGATTGTCCCAATAATACCACCCGACAGACCGCCGAAAATTCCCGAAGCAGCTTTTGCTGCATTGACGTCATCCCCTTTAAAAGCATAATAAGGAGCAACGAAGTGGCCTACCACAGCTCCGCCAACCCCTGGAAGTGTCTCGCCAGCAAGTGCTTCTGCTATTTTTGAAATAACGTACCCGGCAGCTCCTTTAGCCCCTCCTTCGGCAATCCTTTCAATGCTAGATTTATCTTTGACAAACGTCCTGGCAAACGTTAAGGCTTTTGCTAAATATATGGGCTCGCCAAGTATTGCGATTCGCACCACTTCGGCACTTAGCGTATTGAAAAGAACAACGGCTCTTCCAGAGTTCTTGGTCTTCATTTTTTCGAACTCGTCAATGGCCGTTGACTGGCTCAGGTGGTCTGCAGCAAGATTTGGTTCTTTCGACTTTCCGCTGTCATAATCAACAACAATGTACTTGTCCGGCATGGCTTGACGTAAATTGGTAGCTCAGATATCTAAAGGAGGACCCCGGAGTTCTGAAATGAAATAAGGCACAGCCATGAAAACATAAATAAAATAAAAAGGGGGAAAAGTAAATTATTTCGTTAATGTATTCAACAGTTTCGAAAATATGAGCAGCATCTATTACTACATCTTCTTATAGGATTGATATAGTAAAAGTGACATGACGGTATGATACCGATAAAAGGTAAAAAAGAAAACATTGAGAACTGTAATACCCCACCACCCTACCGGTAACCTGCTGAGCAACGAAGGTGAACGAAGGTGAATACTCCAACAAACCGTTTTGTTAGTTTTTAACTATAAAATCTTTTTTGTAAGTTTAACTGCGCTTCTGTGTTGGAAAGAGAAACGTGATGACAGATTATAAATATAAAAACTAACTCAATCTTAATTGAAGATGTCAAAAAGGGGTGCTGCTAGAAGAAATTCTGTATGTAAGTCTCTAGAAGAGAAATAAAAATCAAGAGAAAAGTCAAGTGCTCAGATGGATAGGTTAGAAATAAAAGAATTATTTAGGCAGTTTGATGATAAAATGGACAAGAAACTTGACAAATTTGAGAAAAAAATTTACGTCTATTTTGAATGAAGTGAAAAGAGAATTTGAAATTGCAAGACTAGATGATGTGAAAGAACTGAACTCAGAAGTATGATAAACAGAAAAAAGTTTCAGTTTCAAGGCTGAAATACAAGATAAGAGAGACAATATGTTAAAATAAATTAAGTTAATTATGAGCTGGAAGAGATGAAAAAGCTCATTATAATGGAAAAGCATGACAGAAAATATAACCTCCCTTTTTATGAGATGACAGAAGAAAAAAATGAAAACTAAAACTCTAAAATGGGAACTTTTTTAAAGACTAACTTGAAATAGATGAGGATTTAGTGAAAACCATGCAGTTTGTGAACTGCCATAGAACTCATTATGAAGGGGAAGGTCCAGAACCAGTGATATTAAGATGTGTTTCATATGAAGATAGGGAACTTATATATTCAAAGTCATTTATGCAAGTATTGAGGAATAAAGATAATGAGAATTTTGTCAGACTTGCCAGTTGGAATGAAAATCAAAAGGTCAAAATTAGCCAAAGAGGCATACAAGCTAAGAAAGGAGGAGGGTTTCAAAACAAGAATCATAGAAAAGGGTGTCTCTGTTTACCTGGAAGTATAAAAAACAATGTTATACTACTTGGAAAGAATACATGTAAAAATGTAAATCGAAGAAAAAAAATTAATTTCAATCAAACATATACAGATATCTATTCAGACTGACCGTAGTAAGAAAAATTATAATATGATTTATTATTTTTATTAATAAACAATTCAAATATACATATCAGTTTTCATCCGTTTATTGAAATTATACAAAAAGAACAAATTTGTTAATATTCCCTATTGCTTATCTCTTATTCCCTATTGCTTATCACATCGAACACCTAGATAATGTAGTCTAAATAAGAGTATGTTTTGTTTGTTTTTTCCAAAACTTGCACTTCAAGAAAAAAAATAAAAGCTTGCTTCCGGGCGATTCTAATCAGGATACAAACTCACCGCAGGGGTTACTTCCCCGCTTCAGTACAGTAAAGGTAGCAAAGCGTGACGTACCCGGTGCGAGGAATTTCCGTGTTTTATATATGCTTGTTTAGGGTCAGGGCACTTTTTACCTAAAATTTATTCTGTTTAAATTGTACATGTAATATTTTATGATATTGAAGAATAGTATCTAGCTTTTGTTAAGTATACATTTTTAGTAATAAATAAAGTAAAAAAACTACGCAAATAGCTAATTAATTATGCGTAGACTGGTTTACAACAAAGCAATATTTAAAAGGTTTTTAATGCTGCAAATTTTAACATGATGTATAAAGATATTGAAATGCTTTTCATAAAGAAGCCAAATCATCTTTCGAAAATAGACCAGCTACAATAAAAACTACAATGTATACTTCATCACCTTTATTATTTCTGTGTGGAAATTATCAAATATAACTTCGCTTTTCACTGCAAAGCATGTTATAAAATTATCAAATCAATGAATAACAAACAAGAAATACATTCATCTATGGATAAGACGTCATACATGGCTGAACGGCGATTTCAAGCATTTTTGGAAATGCTAATACTTGTTTTATATGAATGAGAGCACGTAAATTCCGAAAGGTTCAAACTTACAATCTACAGGTGTGCTGTACACGTTGTGTTGCCTGGTTTAAAACAACTTCATTTTTTTATCATTATTATTTTAACTGCAAACTTAATTGAAGTACAATGAAATTATTTTGATAAGTAGGCCTATCAAAAATCCCGACACAATTGTTATAAAATCAATATTGAAAAGATATTGTATTGCAGATGTTTAATTGACGACTCATAAAACAGTTATATGTGTCTTGATGTAGTCAAAAAGTTAGCTTGATACGAAAGTAAAATTAACTTTGCACAATCGGAACACCTCGGGCGACTTCAATAAGTCACCTCGGAAATAATATGGTAGGCGCCATATTGGACTATTTTATAATATAAATGGTGTCTGCTAAATTGAAAACATTTTTTACCTGTTCATGCTTTAGATTAAAATTTATTTTCATTTTTTCTAGTGCATAAGACAAACACAGCTTGAATTCTGCGATGTTTGTTTATATTTTTTTATTAAAGCCGGGGCGAATTACCATTTGGTGTATTCATACACTTACATACGAGATCTTATACGAAGTTGTCGGAAAAGGCCGAGTTACGATTGACTGACATCATACACTGATGTCAGCACCACGGTAAAATGTATTATTATTAGTCATTACTGGATATAATTGATTTGAAAGGTGTGTGAAATTATCATGATTTATAATTAAGTACTTGTATTTTAGAATTGTCATAATGAACACAATGTTTCGTTACCTTCTCACTTTATGCCTCTTGCTTCTGCGCTCGTTATAGTATCTAAATCATTATGTATCTCACACACAAATATAATGAAATGTTTGGCATATAACACACACACACACACACACACAACACACACACACACACACACACACACACACACTGTTTATAATGTATGGAATATATGTCCAGTTCCATTTACTTTTTTGTTCTTTTTTTTTTGTTTATTAAATGTTATTATATACACATGTTTACATGCATGAATTACACCCTCATAAGAGTAAATAGATTACACGTATACTATTTACTTTTGTTTTATGGAAAGAAGTCTTCAAAAAGACAGTCTATGAACATGGCTAATATTAAAATTATTTCACACAATTGTAGAGGCTTACATGATCTTATTAAAAGATAGAAATGCAGATGTTTACTGTCTTCAAGATTTACATTTTACGCCCGAAATGAGTAAAAGATATATAATGAATGGAAACGTGAATGTTTCTTTAGTATTGGTACTGCAAACTCGAGAGGAGTAGGTATATTTTTAAACGTTACAATGATTTTAGAATACATACACAATATACTGAGGATGATGGTAACTACCTTGTTTTAAATTAAATACTTAGTTCAGAACGCTTTACACTTGTGAACATATACGGACCAAATGTATTTAGACCAATATTGTAAAAACAAATATTTCAAATCATTGATGATATGAGTAATGAATCCTTAATATGGTGCGAACATTAGTTTTAAATGTGGATTTAGATTATTACAACTACAAGTCAGATAATAATAATAAAAACGCAAGAACATTTTTGTTACATGCTATACAAGAAAGACATTTATAGGATCATTTTCGAGAACTCAATGGTGATTTAAGAAAATATTCTTGGCAAACGCTCCTCCCGTTTAGCAAGCTAGACTTGATTTCATTTTAATTACAACATAAGATTTCCATTCTGCAATCAGAAGCTGTAATATAATCACTAGTCATAGATCAGATCATTCGTTGGTTGTTCTTAAATTTAAATTTTGAAAACAGTTCACATGATAAAGGATTTAAATTTAATAATTCCTTATTATATGATGATGAATATTTAAAATGTATTAATGACAAAAACTTTAAGTTCAAGTTCAGTACTGTGTGCCTGTTTATGATATAGAAAACATCAATCAAAATGAAGAAATACAATTTACTGTTAACGATCAACATTTTTAGATACTTTATTGATGGAAATAAGAGGGAAAAATATTTCGTATTCTAGTTATAAAAACAAAAGTATTAATAAAAGAGGACGTCTACTTACCCAAATTCACAACTTTTAAGAAAACTTTGAAGAAAGTGTTTAGAAATTGTTAGTAAATCTGAAATCTGAGCTACAAATCTTGAGACAGGAAAAAATGAGAGGTCGTATGATTAGGTCTAGAGTAAATTGGATTGATAATGGGGAAAACACTACTAACTATTTCTGTTAATCTGAAGAAAAATCATTAGGCTATGTAAGTAAAACTGTTTCTTTCTTAAAGAAAAATGACGGAAATGTGAAACACAGGCAAAATAATATTTTAAAAGAGGCAGAAACTTATAACATATTGTTATATACAAAATTTCTAGCACGACTTTCAACCATTAAGAGTTCTTCGGTAATATCATGGCAACAAAATTAGCTGAAGAACAGGCAAACAAATTAGGAGGATTATTTACATATTCAAAAGTCACTGAAACATGGTTCTGATGCATTTTAATGTTCCAAAACAACGTTGGACATTTTGTTGTGAGAGCAATGAATTTTTCATACCTTAAATGCGGTTTGTCTGTTACACAAAGGCAAGACGGTGTTATCTGTATACCAAAACAGAAAAAGCCAAGACAGTTTTTAAAAACTGGTGTCCAATTAAATTATTGAATACCGTCTATAAATTAGCTTCGGGTTCCATAGCCAAAAGATTAAAATTGGTACTAAATATACTAATAAATAATTACCATACAGGGTTCATTTAAGGTAGATTTATCGGAGAAAATGCACATCTTTGTATGATATAATAAATTATACTGAACATTACAAAATTCCGGGACTTTTGATGATGATTGATTTCAAATAAGCGTTTGATACGCTGTCTAATGAATGTATCAAAGAAACTTTCATTTTTTTAACTTTGGTCCTGTATCGAAAAAATGGATATCGTTATTTTATACTGAAATTACTGCATCAGTTCAACTGAGTCTGATTTCTTTACAATTTGGCGAAGGTGTCGTCAGGGTGATCCAGTCAGCCCTTATATATTTATTCTATGTGCAGAAATACTTGCTATTAAGATACGAAACACTAAAGATATTAAGGGTATCACAAACAGTGGTGTAGAATACAAAATATCAATTTGCAGACAACACTTCATTATTGTTAGATGGCTCTGAAAACTTTAAAATTGTACTTAGAATATTTTACAGGAATTTGCGTTTTATTCAAATTTAAAGGTTAATTTTAAGAAAACAAAGATTGTATGGATAGGCGCTTCAAAATATCAATAAAAACAAAATAGAAATTAAAATTGGATTACTACTTCATTTAAATTGTTGGGTTTGATTTTTCACATTGATCTTGACAAAATGACTGAGAAAATAAAATATCATTTAACGGAGATTTAGAAAAAGATCAAAAATAGCATTATCCGCTGGAAGAGAAGAGAACTTACGCCTATCTGTAGAATAAAAGTGATGAAAACCTTTCCATTACCACTGTTGACTCACCTTTTACATCCTTACCTAATCCTGATAGTGAAACGATGGAGATAGATAAACTGTTTAGCAAGGCACTCCGAAAATTAAGAGGTCTAATTGAAGACATAATTGAAGGGGGTCTGAATTTGAAAGATGTTTTTTATTACATGGAAAGTCTAAAATTAACGTGGTTAAGAAGAATAGTTAATATGGCAAGAAATAATACGTGTTACAGCTTTGTAAAGAACAAAACAAATTATGAAAAAAAAATACAACTTTGGTAAACTTTACGTAAATTACAGAGTAAAACAAATCAAAAATAAGTTTTGGAAAAATGTTTTATACGCATATTCTAAGTCGATCGACAATATACAGATTCAAACAATGCAAGGCTTTTCAGAAATGCCCCTTTTACTAACCATAATTTTTTAACTGATAACAAGTATATGTGCATAAAACATGGTATAACAAAGGTATAAGTCAAAGATATTGTAAAAGATTGTAAAAAATTGTTCATTTCTTGATTAAGCATGTGTTAGAAAGGAAAACGGGTTTTACTATATTCTTTAATGTATCTAGGTGTCAAAAATGCGGTGAGGAAATCTTTTAACAAATTACATTTTAAAGATGATTCCTTTTGCATATAGTATATCTTCCCTATAATACCAGTTCACCTTAAGCCCATTCTTAAGTAATGTAGAGGTGAACGACATATTTATAGTTTATTCATTAGAAATACAGAAAAACCTTCTTGCAATAACAAATGTTATAATATTTTTAAGATTGAAGCCAATGATTAGATGTATAAATACAATTGTGTCCTTTTAGTTAGCAACGATATATGTCTACAGTGGTTTGAAACAAGCATTGTCTACATAATTTTAGGTACAAATGTACTGCTGTATAGAATGCATAAAAACTTGACTGAATTATGTAATGTTTGTAAAACTGATAATGCAACTCTTCTGTATTTTTTTAGGAATGTAGTTTTTGCAGACCTTATTAACAGAATTAAAATTTATGGTAAAACATTATGATCAAGAATTCTACATCGATAGCAGAACATTAATATTAGGTTACAAAAGTAAAAATTGATTGGGAGAATATAATTCATTGTGTTTAGAAATTAAGAAATATATATTCCTGTGTAAAAGGAAAGAAAGTATACCATTGTATTATGTCAAAAGCTTTATGTCTAGAGATTATGTAGTTTTTTAGAGTTTATATAGTTTGAAATAATTTTGTAAGGCTGGTGGTTATCGTCTATATTTTTGTCATCAGATAGTAAATGTAGATCCTTAAAACATTCAAATCATCAAGGATTAAAAAGGTTCATTATGGTTCTTATATGCATTTTAGTAGACCGAGCTTTATTTGAATTGCGGTACTAAAGACAGTCGGCTCACCGTTGACAATCTAAACACCATTGAATTCAAATTTCCTTTCAGACCTACATCCCAATCATTACCTTCATTATTTTGCTAAAATAACAGTTCAGATATGCCATTACATTTTAATAATTTACGTAAGCAGCTATTTCGTTCCTTTGCGAAATCACATTTCTGTCATTTACAACTAACATCATTTATTAACTGATTTACTTTAGTTAATTTTTCTCTCTTTCTTTCTGTTTTGGTGCTAGTCAGTTTTTCCGCATTTGTAATGTTGTTTTTGCTGTTGTTAACATTGTTGCTGTTGTAACATTATTAGTTATCATCATGATTTTTGCTGTCAAAATAATCTTAATTAGAATGGTGACTTTTCATCATTATTATTAGGTCTTATCATCATCATCATCATCATCATCATCATCGTTGTCAATGTCATTACTAACTGACAAGTAGGAACTATGTAAGCTTTTGTAACATTTGTTTCAAACCTTTCTTATAAATACACTGGTATACACTGGTACTTAACGCGCACGTTTAGTCCGTCGGTGCTATGGTACAAACGAGGTGCGACTATATAATAAAAGATTTGAAGGCAGTTGATTACTTTTTATAATGGGTATAAAATCAGACACTAACGTCGCAAACAAGTAAAATCATTGTTCTGCTCTAATCCAGTATAGAAAGTAGTTTCCCTGAAATCGTCGGAATGACTTAAATGTTTTTCGTTCTCCTTCGAAGCTAAGTGAGATTCAGTAGATTAAAGTTTTCATGAAAACAGAGTTTGATACAGGAACATAAAAAATTATTGCCTTCGGATTAAAATCGACAGTTTGTAAGTATTTTGTTAAAATTTGATCGCTGCCAGAGCAGAGAGTATATCTGAAAGATGTGGAAACGACTTGATTTCACCTATTTCAGTAAAAGTATTTTACATTTTTCAACAACCTTAGCATCGTTTTCCGCTATGACGGTTAAATGTAAATCTACGCCTACCAGGTATATTATCATGGTGGCCATACCACGTGGTATATGACGTCATTTATGCTATCACGAGCAGCATTATTTTGACACGACTCTGAGGAGTAAACTGCTGTAAGTATTTTATTTCTACATCAATTTTATTGGTATAATATAGCGCATGCAAAGCGGAAATTTGTGCCCTACATCTAGGCCCTAATGATTATTTTCCCAGATGTTCAGTTTTTCTGATCATTCGGGAAATAAAGAGTTCATAACAATATGTTTGCTATCGCCAAAAGCGCATCAGTTTCCCGAATGCTATAAACATCTGTACATCTGACAAAAGAATCATCAGGACCAATGTGTAGGGTATAATATTACGCTTCGCATGCGCTAGATAACATTTAAATTGACGAAGAAATAAATACTGACAGCAGTTTTCTTCTCCGAATCGAGTCAAAATAATGCTGTTCGCGTTAGCCTTAATGACATCATATACCACATGGTATGGCCACCTTGATTATTTTAGGGATTTTTTTCATTTAATTAGCTATTGTGGTATATATGTGTGTGCAAGATATGTAACGAGACGCATGTAATTTTTATTCACCAAATATGATTATCTTTCCTTTCACTTTAATCAAGAACCTAGCTTGTTTTATTTTAAAACCCAGTTCATTTTACGTGTAACGAGGCTCTATATATATATATATATATATATATATATATATATATATATATATATATATATAGAGAGAGAGAGAGAGAGAGAGAGAGAGAGAGAGAGAGAGAGAGAGAAACCCTACCTGGAAAAGGGGTGAAGGTCATCAAAGGCTTGCAAGAAAAATTTGTATTTTTATTATTGACAATCAGAAAAAAATATCTGAGTTAATTAATTTTTACCCAAACAGATACGCATAATTCTGTATAGGTTAGTTTCTGGAGATAGCATTGAAATAAGAGAATTATTTAAAAATACATGGAAAGCCCATCTTCTGCATCAAATGTTGTATTGCTTGTTAGTAACACTGCTAATGGGCTGTCATTCTGCAGACGTATCTAAGATGTAACAGACTAGTATAAATAACACCACCTCATGCTTGTTTATCGGGAAAAAGAATATCACCTGATCTGGTAGTGAGTTTGTGATCGACTGTCTACGACTGAGGAATTAAAGCGAAAATGTGGCAAATTTCGGGCAGTCTGATTGTTAGTATCTTAAAGTTATTATCATATGCGTGTTTCTTTCACTGCAATAATACCCATTTTTTGGAGAGGAGTGTTATTTGTGTCGTATACCAATAATCAACTGATTATAGCTTGTATTTTTCCGTACTCAGGAAGATATGTGTCCTTTAACGAGGTTTAAACCAACTGGAATACTTTCCATTGAAGCAGACGAGCAGTCACTTTGGCATGACTCCTATCTATATTCTATGCAAAACAGCTTGGAACGCAATACAATGCACCACATCTAAATACGAGCGGAATTCTCTCCTTTATTTTTCAGTCAAATTACATAAAACCAAAAGTACAGGTATTTTGACACATATATTATGATATTAAAAATGGGTTTTTATTTTCTTCAACTCATCGAAGTTTCAGTGGTATCTATAGCAACCACTATTAAGCAATATGATGCATGCCATTTCTTCATAAATTTGAAACGCACTCAGTGCTGTTGAATAGTCAAACTTTTTGGCACGTAGGTACTTGACGTTAACCTCACGTTTCGTAGTGGGTCTTGAAAATTGTATTTGCTATAAGGTTAGTCTTTGTCTAAATGGAAAAAATATTTAATCAGAGATCCTGCAGAAAGATGAAAACGTCGAGATGTCTTCGTTGCCGTTATCCTAAGAAATCTTCATTCAGTTACCAAAATGATGTCGAAAACCCGCATGTATTTATATACTGCACCTGCAATCCCAGGCTTGTGCCAGGATTTTTATCCAGCACCTTCATTCAAAAGCTCGCATCTCTGGCACTAGTAAAATTTTCAAGGAATTTACTATGACATAGTCGATTTAAACCCGGGAAAAACAATTCACTGGTTTTGTTTGTTATGTATATCGAACTCTCTCTATACACTAGATGCTTTAGGTGTCTAGGCTCTAACAAGAGATGGGCAAATTATTTTCTGTTAATCTTCCGATTCTCACAGGACGAAATCTCAACAATTCTGCCGATTTCAGGGTAATTTTTTAAGTCTTACAGTTTATAATAATTTTGGTCAAACTATGTTTTCACCTATTGCAACTTTGTATGATTCTTAAAATCGTAATAGAAAAAAAAACCCTACCTTCAAATCCTTGATTCTTAGTCGCATCTCTGCATGCCGAATACGCGCTTCTCGTGCACGTTAAGTTAGCGTGCAAATATCAAGGCTAAACTGTAGAATAATTCATATTCAATGTCCGTCAACTTAATTCTTAGTTTAATTTACATTGCATAACAATACGTAAAGAAAAATATTTCCGTTGGCATTATTTTCGAATTCAGACAAACAGTCCTTGATATTTTTACATGTACAATGTAAACAAAAATGGACGTATTATCTGAAAAAAAAAATCTAATGAAATATCAAACTTGTTGTATGTTCTAGATAAAGAAACAAAAGCTCACTTACATTTCACAAACAAGACAAGGGACGCTGTCTTAGCTGACACTGTTTTATACCTTGACAATGCATTTATATATAGACCTACCCCATGTATATCTCTCTGCAGGGGGAAAAATCTACTTTCACGAAACGTTTGAGTCATCAGCATTTTCTTTCTTTTTTCTCTGCAGGTCTTGTTTAGTTTTTCCAAGGATTCAAAGCATAAATGTTTTATTTGTTATTTCTAAGCACATTTTCTAGGCAAAAAAATAAGGTTCCTGTCTGGCCGGCACATTCTCCAGCTGTCAGGAAAAAAAGTGTAAACGTATCTAGTTTTAAACATCTGCGGCCTTAAACTTTCTAAGCTTCTTCACTCGATCAAAGATTTATTTTTGTAGCTGTTACTCAGTCGAACGTAAAATATCGTTTATATGTGTCATACGTAACTTGAAATTCATAAAAGCAAAACATATGCAATTCCTGGATACTTTGAAGCGCTATATGTCATGAACAAAAAAACTCAAAGACACAAGAAAAAAAGACCTCCAGACTGCCAACCTCTTTGCGATAAAACCAAACAAATGAAGATATTGATGTTGGGGGGGCATATATTTTTTTCTTTGGTTTTTTATTTGCTCATTGTTGTGAATGTAACGTTATTTGCCGCGCCGCGCTTTTCTATGTAACGTCTTTGACGTCACGTCGTATAATTATATTGTTTTGTTGTCGTTGCTATTATATGTAAACAGTTGGTAATTTGAACCGAGAGTAAAAGAAAGAACCTAGAACACAACGCATTTGTTTATTATTCAACCCACGCTATACGATATTGGTGCCGTGACCAGGATAAAGGATATGAATTTACAGAAGTTACAAATACAGAGAGAGGGTCACCGACGTTTCATTGAGAAATATTTGGAGAAAATCGAACAATCTAAAGAAAATGATTCACTGACAGATTTCGATTCAATCCTCAGTGCTATTGAAGCCAAAGTCGGAATTTTAGAGACATTGAATGAGAAAATATTGTCGCAAACGGAAATAGACGGATTGGAAGAGGAGATATTTCAAACTGACGAGTATACAGTGGAGTTAGATATCAAGCTGTGTCGCTTACGAGCTTTCCGAGGTCAACATGAGAAGAGAACCGAGTCTAATATTTCACAAGATGACCAACGAAATTCAAGGGACCAGCAGTACAACAACAATGGTTTGAATCCCGACGCTCCAACTTTCCTTCCCGACAGAACTGTAAGTTATCCTTCTAATACCTCAGTAAATTCGGCACAATTTTACAGACTACCTAAGATATCATTACCAAGTTTTAGCGGAGATATATTAAGATGGCAATCTTTTTGGGATTCCTATGAGTCAACCATTCACATGAACGCTAATCTCACGGATGTACAGAAGTTCACGTACCTCAAATCTCAACTTGAAGGAAACGCTGCACGAGTAATTGAAGGTTTTGCTATGACGAACGCAAATTATACCCGAGCCATAGATCTACTGAAAGAAAGATATGGCCAGCAACATAAAATTATTCACGCATCAATGCAAGCGCTATTACAATTACCTGCCCCGTCCAACAAAGTATCCAGTTTAAGACATTTTCATGATAAGATGGAGACGTACATTCGAAGTTTAGAAGCTATAGGACAGTGCCAAGACACTTACGGAAATCTATTAGTGCCAATAATTTTAGATAAGATACCAAGTGAAATTAGAAGGCAGTTAGCACGTGAAAATGGAGATAACAATTGGTCGCTAGAAAATTTGCGTCGTGCAATCAACAGAGAGATTGGTATTCTTGAGGCCGGAAGTGTTCGTAGCGAACCGGAAGTGGACGATTTCAATGCAACAGCATCATTTCTGACAAGTGCAAAATACAGGAAAACCGTGCCAAAACATCCAAAATCCGGAACCGGAAGTGCATCACAAAAACCGGAAATCAAATGCGCATTTTGTGACAATCAACATAAATCAATTGACTGTGAAAAATACGCAGACATTGAATCAAGACTGAAAATAGTGAGAGAAAAACGCTTGTGTTTTAACTGTCTAGGCAATCATCCTGTAGTGAAGTGTAATTCTAGTAAGAGATGCCAAAAATGCAAGAGAAAACATCATACAGCGATTTGCAAATCGCGAGAAAATAACCAGACGATGTTGACAACCGTTGATTCCGCGTCACCGGAAGCAGCCGTCTTACATTCAAACACGATCCTACCAAATAAGAATGTTCTGTTAAAAACCGCCATAGCAACCGTATCGTCACGTGATGTTCAGACTGAAACAAATATTCTTTTCGACGAGGGAGCCCAGAAATCTTTCATTACAGAACAATTAGCCCAAGAACTTGAACCTACCCGAGACAGTACAGAGACAATTTACTTATCGTCGTTTGGAAGTACCAATAACAAAGTCCAACACACAGACGTAGCTACAGTAAATGTTGTTACAGACAGAGGCCAGAAGATCCCGATTAGAGTTTTAATAGTGCCTACAATTTCAACGCCGCTTAACCAGAAATTTCAAACCACAGTGTCAAACTTACCGTACTTACGTGGACTTAAACTCGCTCATCCGGTTACAGGAGATTCTGTATTTAACATTTCTATGCTGATTGGTGCTGACTATTACTGGGATATTGTAGAAGACCATATAGTACGAGGAAATGGACCTACTGCTGTAAAGTCAAAAATCGGTTATCTGTTATCCGGACCTTGCCAAGCACAGAGTTCTCGAGTATCAGATCACGTGTTCAACGTTATGGCGTCGCCTATGGCAACGGATGTTTTAGAACGGTTTTGGAGCCTTGAAAGTATTGGAGTTACACAGACCGCCGATGATATAGACAAGATACGTTATTTCAAGGACTATCAAGATTCGTCCATAGAATACGATAATGGACGCTACACCGCCAAATTACCTTGGAAATTAGACCATTCACCCCTACCCAGCAATTATGAGATAGTGAAGGCAAGAACCGAAAGTACAATTAGAAGATTGAGAAAAGAGCCCCATTTACTGAGAAAATATGATGACATTATCGCTGAACAAGAACGCCGTGGTTTTATTGAGAGAATAGATAACGATACCCCACCCACAGGACAAGTCCATTATATTCCACACCACCCAGTAAAAAAAGATTCAGCGACCACACCCATCCGGATAGTTTATGACTGCAGTTGCCGCACATCTCCCCACCTCCCAAGCTTGAATGACTGTTTAGAATCAACCCCACCCATACTGAATGATCTTACCGCCATATTAGTGAGATTCCGTCTCCATGGTTACGCCATCACTACAGACATTGAAAAAGCCTTTCTACATGTCGGTTTATATGAAGGAGACAGAGATGCTACCAGATTCTTGTGGACAATTGACGATTTGGAACCGTTAACACCGTCACATTTACTTTACGGTCGTAAGGTGACGTCACTTCCGCATCATGAACATTTATCAGACGACGATTTAGCGCTAATTCA
The DNA here is from genome assembly GCA_012932295.1 of Cyclina sinensis. Taxonomy (NCBI): domain Eukaryota; kingdom Metazoa; phylum Mollusca; class Bivalvia; order Venerida; family Veneridae; genus Cyclina; species Cyclina sinensis. The sequence goes on from JAAONU010000011.1 coordinate 40,913,307, forward strand.
AAGTGACCAGACGACACTCACCAACCGAGCTAAGAAACAGTCTGAAATCATTGAGCAGTTCCGAAGACGCTGGAAGTTCGAGTACTTAACCGCTTTGAGAGAATACCACACAATTACGGGTTCAGACGAAAAACGTATCAAAGTCGGAGATGTCGTGCAGGTATACGATGAGGGACCACGGATCCGCTGGAAACTTGCTGTAATCCTAGAGCTGATGACCGGAAATGATGGTTGTGTCCGTGCCGCGAAGATAAAAACGATAAACGGAATTACAAACAGACCGATAGTGAAACTCTATCCTTTAGAGACTGTTAGTGAAGTTAATGATTAATGCCTTAAACGAGAAACTGTTGGTGTATAGTAAACAGAGACTATTTAATAGCAATAAAGATTTATTTACCTTACTATGTGCGCGAAGTTTACGTTGAAATATGTTTGAAGCACCAGAGACAATAATTCGGAAATTATGAGATTCAATATTCATTTTATTGAAACGATAAATTACATTTAACACATGTTAATTTAAGTATTTGCAAATTTACGTTTCTCATAATTAGATTGCTTATTCTTAAAGTAAGAATTTCATGATTAAGTATTTCATTCACTTTTAAAAGTACACGCTTTCAATTTTCAATTATGAGTCACTTTTCGCGGCCCCCAGAATGTTGTGAATGTAACGTTATTTGCCGCGCCGCGCTTTTCTATGTAACGTCTTTGACGTCACGTCGTATAATTATATTGTTTTGTTGTCGTTGCTATTATATGTAAACAGTTGGTAATTTGAACCGAGAGAAAAAGGAAGAACCTAGAACACAACGCATTTGTTTATTATTCAACCCACGCTATTCGATACTCATACTGTTATTGCTCAACATTTAAAGAAAGGCGCTAAATAAAACATAACATAACGTTACTTTTAGGGCATCCAATAGGTCATTGTCAGTTAATATACCTGTAATTTCTTGTCTTGCTTTTTCCTGTTTACATTTTGGTGTGTCTTTCAGATTTATTGAAAAGTTCTGACCGAATCACGTATACGACACTGATAATATAACTAATGATATATATAACTGTTAAGAATGTGTGTTGGTGTTTCAGAGAATTTGCAGGATTAGCAAATATATCGTGATTTCTGTGAAGATTCATACATAATTATGTTTCATACTTATTTTTACAGCAATTTTTTAACTTATATCAAGAGATATATAGACAGCACCCGACTTGAAGAACAGTTACTCTCTTTGATTGTTTGTTTCTCGGTAATAAGAAATTAGGTTATATTTAAGTGTTACATCTTACTACTTTGCAAAGGGAGACTTCCCTCTTCATGTAAGAAGCCGAGCATAAAAAAAAGATATTAAAAGTAATTTCCTTAAGTCTGTGTATCATGATTCCACATACTTTTTTCCATCAACAAATCTTACAAACGCTTGTTTCAAAATGTTATCCTGAGTTTTCATGCTAGTGTAGAAAAAGGTCAAACCTTCCAAAATAGGGGTAAAAGAATGTGACAATCTAAATCTCAAAATTAAACAACTGCGTTAATTTTTGAAACTGCTTGCGTTTTGTGTTTGTGTGTGTGTGTGTTTTTTTTTTTTTTTTTTTTTTTTTTGTATTGTATGGCACGCGCAAAAAACGCCTTTCGCAGACGACCTGACTTTTAACCAGACTGAGGTGTATAAACAAGAAAATTGACGTAGAGACCAAAGATATTTATATGTCCATCTGCACGTACCTTTTGTTAGTCTAGAGTCATTTTACAGTTACAAATTGTGATTGAAAGTTCAATATGCACAAGTAGACATGCACGAATCAATCACGCGTGAAGTTCGAAGGTCAATGTCATACTTCGGTTTGAGAAACAATCAAAGATTCGTTCTATTCGAGGTAATGGGTTTATTATCTTAATGAATCTTTGTCCGAATATTAGAATGCATGTTTTTAACGATTTTATACTGAACAAGACACGAAGTGAAATATCACAAGAGACGATACTTTACCAAGCCTGTTAAACAACCAAAAGGCTACACCACTTGTTCAGTCTCAAAGGGAGGTGGCTATGAAAGTTTTTATCTGAATCAAATCTTTAACTCAAATGACAGCTTGGTCAGATAGTGACCAAAACAAAGTAAAGTCACCATGTAGAGTTTTAAACTCTTTCAGATCGATAAGAATGTACTGTTTATTTCTTATTGTTACTTTGTTTTTTAACCTGGATTACACTAGATCAAAAACAGCATGAGCTTGAGAATGAGAACTACGAATTACCTCTGGTTGCTAATTATGATTATATTACTACGCTTCATGATCCGAATGGGCTTTTTTAAGAATAATAAGATAATAGTTCCACTAATTTGCTCGTTGCGTTTTGTTTGCGTTCTTTGTGTATACCTAAATACAAGTTAACTAAGTACTTATATATACATTACGGTAAAATGCGACAAAAATGGGTTTTGGGATGAACGTTTTGATATTTAGAACAAGAGGGTCATAACAACCCTATATTATTTTCCTTAGTACTTCAAGGAATCAGTTTAAGTTCACCCAATGCTGAAGTAAAAATCCATATGCAAAACTGTACATCTGCTCCATATTTCATAGATACTGATTACAAAACAGAAATTAGGTCCGTACTACAATGTCAAGTCGGCTACGGCTACGTTCAAAGTTGAAATCAGTTTGTAAAATCATGGGTGAAGTTCATTTTTCCATCTTATAGCTGCAAAAACAAGAAAGTAGGTGTCAAGAAGACCTTTGTTACATTAGGCGGGAACACCTACGACGTCCTGACGGCGGGAATTAGGACGACGTCTACGTGCACGTCCTCGTCAACGTCACTACCGTTTTACTTGTATACTTGAAATAATAAAGATAGAAGCAAGACACAACACGAATCCTTTATGACTTTACCCCACATTTTGGTGCCATGACGAACTCTTGAGAACATACAGGCAAAGGATGGATCTTTCAAAGCTGAAAAAGAAGAGAGCCCCTCAGAAAGCTGTTATTTCCAGACATTTGCAGAAATTAGAAGAACTGCCGAAACTCACACTTCAAATATTTACTGGCAACATCTTAGAATGGCAGACATTTTGGGTTTTGTTCGGGTCAATTGTACACAATAACATCTCTTTAACTGACGTGCAGAAATTTACTTATATTAAGTCTTTACTCCATGACGATGCAGCAAGAGGGATCCAGGGATTTTCTCTAACGCATTCGAACTATATACAAGCTACTGAAAGAGCGTTTCGGACAAAATCATAGAATTGTAAATGCTTACATGCAGTGTTTGTTAGATTTACCCCGTCCTATTTCTAACATAAACAGTCTATGAAATGAAATGATTTTTTTCTAGAGAAAATGGAGTCATATATGTTGCCGTTCCTTTCAGACTTTAAGAAACAAACACATCACATCAACACTTCCATATCTTCGAGGGCTCAAACTTGCCCATACGGTTACAGAAGACGACACTTTCAATATATCACTCCTGATTGGTGCAGATAAGTACTGGGATATCGTTGGTAATAGAGTGATCCGAGGTAATGGTCCCACGGCGGTCCAGTCAAAAATAGGTTACTTACTTTCTGGTCCTCTTCCGGTGACTTCTACTGATACGGCTACAGACTGCATATTGAATGTCATAACATCTCAGCCAGATATATACGACCTAGAACGTTTCTGGAAGTTAGAGTCCCTAGGTAATCCAGCCTGAAAAAGATAATGAACTTACCTCTGACTACCTGACGACATATCAGAAAAATTGCATTGAATTCAAGGACGGTCGTTATTCGGCACGGTTACCATGGAAACGTGATCATCCAATCCTTCCTGACAACTACAACATAGCACTTAAAAGAACAGAAAACACAATCCGACGGCTACGAAAAGATACAGACATGCTAAAGAAGTACGGCTCGATTATCTCAGAACAGGAAAAACGAGGCTTTATCGAGAGAGTTACAGACGACAATATAGATAATAGAATTCACTACATCCGCATCACGGTGTGAAGAGAGATTCAGCCACCACTCAAGTCCGTATAGTGTATGATTGTAGTTGCCGTCAGAATAAAAACTCACTAAGTCTGAACGACTGCTTAGAATCAACTCCTACAGAATTAAACGACTTGACCAATATACTTGTGAGATTTCGCTTACACAAATTTGCCGTATCTAAAGACATTGAGAAGGCGTTCATGCACGTGCAACTTAACGAGAGATCGTGATGTTACACGTTTCTTGTGGCTGAGTGACAGTGCCGAACCAGACAGTAGCTTGGTTATTTACAGGTTCAAATCCGTACTCTTTGGAGCAACATGTTCACCATTTATCCTACAAGCCACACTTATGAAGCGCCTTGGTTACCACAACAACAATTGGGTGAATGAGATACTGAAGAAAGATTTGTATGTAGACAATGTTATCTCTACTTTTTCAGACGAAAACACCTTGATTAACTTTTTCCATGATACACGAAAACTGATGTCCTCTGCTGGCTTTAAAGCGACTGACTCACAGACGATGATAGAAAGAAAATTCTTGCTGCAATCGTGAAGAACATAATTAAGCTAAGTTATTAACTCAGTTTTTGTTACAGAAAAACATCAAAATATAATGTTTTATACACTTTTATCGGTAAAAACTTTACCCCAGTTAGTCACGGGGTAGATACTTTAGTTCTAAAATTAATTTTGAGGCAATCTAATAACTAGATTCCGTGGCTCAGTGATCTTAGTCGTCGTTCTATATGTTACTGACCGAAAGGTCGTGGGTTCGAATCCTAGTGAAGTCGAAACTTTTTTTCAGTTTTCATGGTGTATAGAAGCATAATATTAATATATATTCATAGTATATCAAATCCTCTTAAATTTGAAAGAATAAAAATATTCAGCAAAATTTTGTGAGTCAGTCGCTTTAATCTGCGTTCCTGGATGTCAAACAGCTTCAAGAAACTGCGAAATTGTATGATCCTCTTGGATTCTTCAGCCCAATAACGATTCGAGCTAAGATCCTACTACAAGACATATGGGAAAAATAATACGAATGGGACGTACCACTTTCTGAAGCCATACAAACACAATGGCAGAGTATAGCAGAAGACATTAACGGTTCAATTACGAACAGATTTCAGAGGTACTACTATGGCAGGGAACCAGACAGATTTAACAGATGAAAGTATTATCCTTAATGTATTTTGCGATACTAGTCTTCACGCGTATGGTTGTGTGGTCTACATCGTCAGTGGCAAACAGTCTTCACTTGTCATGGCGAAAACGCGTGTTTCGCCACTTGAGCAATTGACATTACCTGAAACTCGAACTTATGGCTGCGGTAATTGGTGCCCGTATAACGAAACATGTGTTACAGTCTATACCAGCGAAGTCAGTCTATCTATGGTCTGACAGCCAGATAGTTCTTCATTGGTAAGCAACCAAACGGAAGTCGAAAACATTTGTACAGAACAGAGTCATAGAGATACACGAGATTACAGAGAACTGGAAGTGGAGGTATTGCCCAACAGACCAGAATCCAGCCGATCTTTTGACGAGAGGCGTGTCAGCCAAAGAATACCAGAAAAATAGTTTATGGAGTAACGGACCCGAATGGCTTACGGACAAAAATAAGTGACCCAGCTGGCAAGCAGATGATAATGCAATTTTGTTAACAGTTACCAGAGAAGGACAAGACGACTACAACCATGAAAGGTGTTTGACTCTTACACAGCCATCTCCAGGAATTCACAAACTCATTGTCATCAATAAATTCAGCCGTTACAGGAAGCTACTGAGAATGACTGCCTATGTGAAAAGCTTTATTAAGAATTGTTGTGTAGGATACAGGGCCAGAAGGTTGTCAAGACTCGAACCGTTGACCGTTCAAGAGCTACAAGAGGCTGAACGACTGTGGTTACATAGCTCCAGGTCCTTGAAATACCAGGCTGAGATTACAAACCTGAAATCAAATGATAAACGACTTACCCTAGTGAAACAGTTACGACTTTTCCTGGACAAAGATGTATTTCTTCGATGCGGCGGGAGGATCCACAATGCACCATTAACAGAACTATGCAGATTTCCATACTTACTTCCTGCAAAATATCCTTTTACCCGTTTACTAATTTTAGACGCATATGAGAACCAACTACACGCAGGCACCAGCGCATTAATTACACATTTACGACAGAGATACTGGATACATTCTATCCGTCAGTACATCCAAAGTATTCTCTGGAAGTGTGTCCAGTGTCGGATGGTAACAGGGAAAACCATACGCAGCACCAGACCCACCACCCTTACCAAAAATTAGAGTGCAGGACACATCTCCATTTATAGATACTGGAGTTGATTTCTCAGGAGCACTGTATATAAGAAGCAACACTAAAAGCGAGCTAAAGGTCTATATTTGCCTTTTTACTTGCGCTTCAACGAGAGCTGTCCATCTCGAGCTGGTTCCAGATTTATCAGAAGAATCCTTCGTCCAGGCATTCAGAAGATTTACAAGTCGAAAATCCCTACCTCACATTATGATATCTGACAATGCAACAACATTCAACGCAGCAGCTAATACCATCAACAGCTCATGAGATCGACGACGGTAAAGGACGTTCTACATAACAATGGTATTGAATGGAGATTCATACCTAAACTGAGCACCATGGTTTGGCGGATGGTGGGAACGACTGATTGGACTAACGAAAACTACCATCAAGAAAGTACTGGGTCGTTCATTTATCAGTTACGAGAGTCTACACACCATACTAGTAGAGACTGAAGGAAACATGAATGACAGACCACTAACCTACGTCACTTCCGATTAAGAAGATCCGGACCCACTAACGCCTACGCACCTGCTCTATGGGCGACGTACTTACATCCCTTCCACATCAAGGTAACACACCAGAACCACAGACAGTTACACTTTCAGATATAACGAAACGCCCAAAGATACAGACATACCTCATTAACCATTATCGTTCACGAAGGCGTCACGAATATCTGACACCAGTACCACAAGAAGACCGGAAATAACAATCAGGCAATTCAGGTTGGTGATGTGATACAGATTTACGACGATTCACCGAGGACGCAGTGGAAACTAGGCCTTATCAAGAAGTTAATTCAAGGCAAAGATGGTCTCACACGAGCAGCAATTTTACGCACTAGTAATGGTCCCGTCACCTCAAGACCTATTGTGAAACTGTACCCATTAGAAGTACTTTAACAGTAACCATTTCGTGGCCGGAAGGATGTCGAGAAGACGTTTGTTACATTAGGCGGGAACACCTACGACGTCCTGACGGCGGGAACTAGGATGACGTCTCCGTGCACGTCTACGTCAACGTCACTACAGTTTTACTTGTATACTTGAGATAATAAATATAGAAACAAGACACAACGCGAATCCTTTATGACTATAACCCACAGTAGGTGAGTGAGTCAATCAAAATGACAGCTAAGATCAAGTTGGAATCTGCATGCAAAGTTATGTAAATTTCAATTTTTTCCATTCTCTGGATGCCAAAAAAATGAAAAAAGGTCAGTTCTTCAAGGTCAATCTCGTAAGCTCAAGTTTAATATGTAATAAAATTATCAGGAAAGGTCATAATTCCATACTCTAGCTGCAAAAAGAAGGTAGGTAGGTCAAGGTAGAAGTCAATTTCAATGGCTAAGTAAAATATGAATATATGGAGATTAAATTCATAAAAGGAATTATTTGTTTTCTATATAATACTATGGAAATATAGTGACAACCTAGGCAACATTAATTTTGACTCCAGGATAATAATTTTAACAATCTTTAAAGAGGTCAGCTATACAATGCTTCATACTAAATATCTAACATCTAGGAAATGGTTTCTGACAGATTTCAGAGTTTACACAAATAGGACAACAGGTACGGGGATGATTTTGACATCAAGAAACACAATTTTTACAATCTTGGTAGAGGTCAAAGACACTAATGCTATACACACAATTATGTACTCCAGGCCATGCGGTTTCAGAGATTTTCAAAGTCAATGTTAATCAAGTAGATCTCTCATGAGGTGTCAATTTTAGCCCCGGAGACAAAATTTTGGAAGAGTTTCGCTTGAGGATGTTACCGACCGAATCTTAAAGTTCTTGTCCTAGTTGTTGTAGACAAGAAGATTTTCTAATTAAGTTATTCCTTCCGGTTGCCGTAGAAACCAGAGTAGTTTTACATGTAATTGAATTTTTTTACAAGCTTTGTTAAAGCTTCAAGAAATGGACATTTTATAAAGTTTGATTAAAAACTGTCCAGCTGTTTAAGAGGAGATGTTTAAAGTTGAAATGATTATGACGAACAACGGGCAACCTACCACCACAATAGTTCACATTTGAGCTCAGGTGAGCTTAAAAGAGGATTTTTCATTAAAAGAAGCATTTTTCATATGAAGGCTGCTAGCGGCCTACTGGTGAAAGATATTCCATGTGTAAATGGCTAGTTTTTTATCAAACAACTAGATACGCTGCAATACCACGAAACCAGGGTTTCAACAATTCAAGCAATGATGTGGATCAAGCACTGATCTGATCTTAATGAAGAAAAGTAACATATGCTCATGATAATTACGATCATCACTTATTTCAGCTTGACGAATAAGCAACACAGTAATGCTTTATGAAAAAGCTTCCATTAAGAACAACAGTACAAACATTTGAGGTTAAACTACTACACTTCAGCTTAGGGTTTAGTTTTCAACATTCAGATATAAGAAAAGAGGTCTTGTAAGAGCCATTCATGAAAAACTAATGGACTGCTAAGCTTTTAAGCACAACTGATTTATAACAATCTAGTGGACGGAAAGAATAAAAAACAGTCTTACAATAAACGTTCTTATACTTGTTACTGAGTCTTAATTGACCCGTTGTAGCTGAAACTAAAATACTTTTTTGAGTTACATCGAGTGACACCTTGACTCCTGTAACCCCAAAGTAAGTGGTGGTGCTATCAATTCGTTCAAAATAATAATACTACAATACATGTGCTACATTTTACAGTATTGATCCAATACTTTACTGACAAAATCGCTAGTTTTTCTTCATAACTGTAAATTATTTGAGAAAAAAGGAACACATTAAGAGTTGTGCAAGTGCATATATTTTTACACTCATACATCCAGAATGATGACGATAGCAATTAAGCTACAAGTAATATGATATGCAGATAAACTTGAAATAAGTTCAGTTATTTAAACTGTTAAGATTCATTCAGCAACATAAAAAGAGTATATAAGACGCTTAGTTCAAATTAGTAAAATATTTGAACTTCCATAATTAATACAGTAAGTTATATTCATTTAATTCTCTAACGTGGCAATGTCAAAAAGCTGGCTTTGTATTCGTTGTAGTATTTAAGATGTATATCCGTAACCTTTGCATTCTGGGCATATCTCATAGTATCCGATTAAGCCAGTACCCGAACATTTTTCACACTTTGTATGCTTTGTTAAAGCGTTGACGACAGCCCCCGTGCCTTCGCTCATACCTAGGCTACCAATCAGGCCTCCAATAAAAGCCCCTAGTGGTCCCTCCTAGGATCATCCCAATAATGCCTCCCGATAGACCGCCGTAAATTCCCGCAGCAGCTTTTGCTGCATTGACGCCATCCCCTTTAAAAGCATAATAGGGAGCAACGAAGTGGCCGACTACAGCCCCGCCAACCCCTGGAATGGGACCACCAGCAAGATGCTTCTGCTATTTTTGAAATAACGTACCCGGCAGCTCCTTTAGCCCCTCCTTCGGCAGCCTTGTCTAAGATGGATTTATCCTTGACAAACGTCCTGGCAAACGTTAAGGCTTTTGCTAGATATATTGGCTCCCCAAGTATTGCGATTCGCACCACTTCGGCACTAAGGGTATTGAAAAGAACAACGGCTCTGCCAGAGTTCTTGGTCTTCAATGTTTCGAACTCCTCAATCGCCGTTGACTGGCTCACGTAGTCTGCAGCCAGTTTTGGTTCGTCCGACTTTCCGCTGTCATAATCAACGATAACGAATTTCTCCGGCATGGCTTGACGTAAATCGATTGTTTAGATATCTTTGGAAATAATAAAGAAATCTGAAATTAATAAAGACTTATGAATACTGAATGCCATATCTTTCTAACAAAATTTGTCAAATGTGTACTTTTATTTTTTTATTTATTATATCAAAGTACCATATTAAAAATATTGACAACTGTACATTTTAAATAAGTACACCAAATAAGTACACCACGTACTTCAGGATGAGAGAAAGATACCAACTTAAAAACGGGACTTTTAAGCATGCATTAGTTACATTCCTTCTTCTCCTCATGAAACTTTAGTCAAAATACAAAGTTGTTTTGGATAAATTAATCGTTGATATCAAAGTTTTATTGATGAACTTTATTTAAAGGCGAAATAACATTTGAAATATATTTAAAAGAAAAGTAATTGTGTCTTATTATTTGCAAAAAGTTTAATTTGAACAAAACATTAAGTGTTGACAAAGAAAAAATGTTACTTACTTGCACCAACAAAGTAAGAGACGCTGTCTAAGATGTTACAGCTTCGTATCTAGGCATTTATATACTGGCTTAAAATGCGAATACTATGTACCTCCTCTTTGAGTGAACACTTCTTTCACGAAGCACTCGAACCATTTACATTCTTGACTTATTTCACGGAACATCTTTTTCAGTTAATAAAGGACGTAAATCGATAACTTTTTGTTCCTTTTTCTTGAGAACACCACTAATTGAATTTTAAAGGTTTATATCTAGCTGCTGCGACAAAACATCATTGTTCATTAAAATTTAAGTATAATCAAACTTTTCAACAAGACTTCAGTTTGATATCTTGCAAACGGGCATTTTAATTAAAATATCATTGTGCCTGAGAAGGACCTGTAGGCTGTATACATGAGGACATAATTCCTTCATTCGTTAGAAACTGCCTGCTTTCATACATAAAGTGACACGACCTGAAGCATGGCTCGAACTCGTAGCCCTCTATCAGTGAGACGTTTAGCGACAACAAGTCAGTGACCTTAACCATTCGATCACTGAGACGGATCAGTTATTTTCAAGTACAGGGGATGATAAATTCTAGCTGACAATTTGCATAAACTGTAACTAATTGATTTTGACTGTTGTCGAAGTATAGCATAACCCATCTTACCCATTCTTTCAAAATCAGACTATTATGAAATTAAAGGAAACTTGTTTTATTTTAAAATATAGGACATTTACCATCTCTGAAGAAGCTTCTTAAAATTTAAAGGCTTTTTAGTTTATTATTATTATTATTATTATTATTATTATTATAATTATTATTATTATTATTATATCAAACTATCACAAACATAAAAATAATATAAAAAATAACAGTATCAACATATATTTATCAAACTGTATATGGTACATTGCCATTATTCAGTGCTGCTTCTTTCATATTTCAGCAAAATACCACAGAAAATTGGTATTGATATACAAAAATGGATTAAAAAAAACTAAAGAAGGACTGTAAGTAATACCGTGTTGAAGTAAATAGGAAAACTTCCTACAGGCCATCTGACCTCTTTCTTTACCTATGGCTTGTTATTTATTAAGGGCTACACTCTCCTGGCAGTTTTCTATGACTAGTCCTGGCAAGTTATTTATGACTAGATTTTATCAAAGGCTACACTCTCCTGGCAAGTATTTATCACTGGTATTTTATTAAAGGCTACGCTCTCCTGGCAAGTATTTATGACAGGTTTTTATTAAAGGCTACGCTCTCCTGGCAAGTAATTATGACAGGTTTTTATTAAAGGCTACACTTTCCTGTCAAGTATTATCACTGCTTTTTATCAAAGGCTACGCTCGTCCTGGCAAGTATTTATGACAGGTTTTAATTAAAGGCTACACTCTCCTGGCAAGTATTTATCACTGGTTTTTATCGAAGGCTATGCTCAACTGGCAAGTTTTTATCACTGGTTTTATCAAAGGCTAACACTCTCCTGGCAAGTATTTATCACTGGTTTTTATCAAAGGCTACACTCTCCTGGCAAGTATTTATCACTGGTTTTTATCAAAGGCTACACTTTCCTGGCAAGTATTTATCACAGGTTTTTATCAAAGGCTACGCTCTACTGGCAAGTATTTATCATAGGTTTTTATCAAAGGCTACACTCTCCTGGCAAGTATTTATCACTGGTTTTTATTAAAGGCTACTATTAAGCTATTAATGGTTATTGATATAGAAAATTTTGAAAACTACCAAAAATATTGTACTCATTCTTGGCTTACTTGCTAATGTGGACAAAGCACATCTGTACCACAAGGAACATTACTAAGTGATCAGCGTTTCTAGAGTTATGCCCCTTTTTCACATGGAAAATAATTAATTTTTTGTATAAATACCAATATCTTGAACATTTACAAAGTTATTCATCTTAAGTGAAGTGCATAACAGCAATTGTTGAATAGCACTATAACACTCTTGAAATTAGTTTTATTAAGTTGTTGCTCTTAAATACAAACGTTGGCACCGTATGCGATGCTCTTATTAGAGTCTCAAATGACCATAGTGTCTCCCGTCACATCTGTACGTCACAACTCAGATCAGAAAATACTTGAGGGATTGAGTTTATACTTTATACAATGGTCACACTTATGTGACAAGAAAGTCCGAACAAAGACACTACATTGGCTCATTTTTGGATTATCTCATTTACTTTTGTGTTGAAATTATGCTTTTCTAGAGCATATCTAAAATAGCAATTGAAGAAAATGATATGATTCTAATCACTTGGGTGCAGTGACAAAAGACAATCTTAACTTCCACTTCTGACAGTACTCTCTGTGCTTTTATTATTAAAACTACACTCTCCTGGCAAGTATTTATGATTGGGTTTTGTTAAAGGCTACACTCTCCTAGCAGGTATTTATCACTGGTTTTTATTAGAGGCTACACTCTCCTTACATATAATTATGACTGGCTTTTATTAAAGGTTACACTCTCCTGGCAGTTTGTTATGACTAGTTCTTGCAATTATTTATGACTGTTTTGATTATTAAAGGCTACACCCTCCTGGCAAGTATTAACCAAAGGTTTTTATTAAAGGCTACACTCTCCTATCAAGTATTTATGATTGGGTATTGTTAAAGGCTACAGTCTCCTTGCAAGTATTTATGATTGGGTTTTGTTAAAGGCTACAATGTCCTTGCAAGTATTTATGATTGGGTTTTGGTAAAGGATACACTCTCCTGTCAAGAATTTATGATTGGGTTTTGGTAAAGGATACACTCTCCTGTCAAGAATTTATGATTGGGTTTTGTTAAAGGCCACAATCTCCTTGCAAGTATTTATGATTGGGTTTTGTTTAAGGCTACTCTCTCCTTGAAAGTATTTATGATTGGGTTTTGTTAAAGACTTGCAATTATTTATGATTGGGTTTTGTTAAATGCTACACTCTCCTCGCAAGTATTTATGATTGGGTTTTGTTAAAGGCTACACTCTTCTTGCAAGTATTTATGATTGGGTTTTGTTAAATGCTACACTCTCCTGGCAAGTATTTATGATTGGGTTTTGTTAAAGACTTCACTCTTCTGGCAAGTATTTATCACTTGTTTTTTATTAAAGGCTACACTCTCCTTACATGTTATTATGACTGGCTTTTATTAAAGGCTACACTCTCCTTACATGTATATATGACCTGCTTTTATTAAAGACTACACTTACCATGCAGGTATATATGACTGGTTTTTATTAAAGGCTACACTCTCTTGGCAGTTATCTATGACCAGTTTTTATTAATGGCTACACTCTCTTGGTAGGTATATGACTTGTTTTTATTGACGGCTATACTACCCTGGCAGGAATGACTGGTTTTTCATATGATGTTTCACTCTCCTGGCACGAATTTTTGTGGTTTGTGACCAGTGTAGACTATGATTATAAAGCACGCCCATAGAAATATGTAAAGGTCTTATATTTAGTCAGTTTATTTTCAGTTAATATACAAAGTAACACTACGGTATTTAGATTGAATTCTGGTTTTGCAGTGTCAGTGTAACTTGGCATTTGCTTTAAGTCTCATCTGGCCAGTTCCTGCAATATCGGGATTTCTTATGCTCTTATCCTTATATGCCATACTTAATTATTACAGCTATATAATTATGCCCATATCTGAATGCTTTTGAAACACCATTCAATATAAAGCTGACCTGAGGAGTGAATTATATCCTTTAATTGTTTGTTTCTTGGAAATCCTTCTAACATGTCTCCAAATTTTCTCACATACAAACATTTTTGCCATCCCCGTATTTTTTATATGCCTGTTTCAAACTGTTATCCTGTGTTTTCATTCAGGTGTAGTCCAAGGCCAATACTTGTTGCAATCTAACTAACAAAATTTCACCATTCAGCATTAATTTTTGAAACTGATTCCTTTGAAAATATTTTTTTCTGTTATCAACACGTTTAAGACGCATTTACAATAGAATTATAGTTTTTTGTTTTAATTCTCCATCTATTTTGCGGAGTGATTTTGATTTGGCATTGACCGTCGTCTTTCTATGCAGAACAATATTTACGTATTTAATTATTGAATGTTGCAATTCGAACATAGAGAGATTGTTAAGTAAACATAAACATGCAAAAATCAAGTATGCGTGTTGCCCAAAAGTCAATGTAATACTTCGGTTATAGGTTATGAATTAAAACAATTAAAGAATCGTTCTGTTCGACGGTGTGTGGTACAATGTTATGCTGTTTGAATATATTCGTGCGTATTTTTTTAGGATTTTTGAATTTGAGCAGGCATTGGTGGCTAATTTATGCCATGTTGTATGAGGGCGTTTCGGGGCGAAAAGACTAAAGGTCGAAACCACGACAAACGGTGACTTTGTCATGTTTTCGACCTTTCGCTCCGCCGCCAATCTGAAGACACGGCAGATTTATGGCGAAAAGGACACATTTAATGTGTCTATTTTCGCCCATTATTTCTCGTGTTTTCGCTATGGCGGATAAAAAAAAGTCGAGAACATGAAAACACGACAAACTTTTACCTTGTCGTGACTTCTTGCCTTGCCTTTCCGCCTGGCCACAGAAAACACTGTACCTTTCTGTCTTCGTCTGGCGAGGCGAAAAGGAGGTCGAAAACAGGAAAAAGGTGATTTTGTTGAAAGCACTAGGATCGAATATAATCTCTCATACACTGATAAAAGTTTTAAGTCAATTTAGTTTTTCACTGCTTTTAACCTAAATTCAATCTTGAGTTCAGATGTCCCAATTTCAGTCTTTCTAAAGAGATTTCATCATCTAAAACATCCAGACCAAGTCTAGCAAACATTTGATTAAAACTTTGACCTCAACATTGTTCAGATAGTTATCCATTGATCTTAACTAGTACTCTTTATGACTCTACATGACCCAGTTTAAAATTCATCCAAGAAAAAATTAATACTAAACAATCTTACTAAGTTTTGAGATGATCTGGCCAAATATGTAACCTCTAGATTGATCCTGATAATTTCCACTTGTCCAAGCTGGTGTCTTAAATTTTCACCCCCACATGACCCTGCTTTACCCCTATCAAAACACTCATCCCTACCAAATATGATCTGAACTTGGCGTAGTTGTACCAAATGTGTCCCAGTTTCACAATTATCCGAGAAATTATTAGAACAGACTTGAACTTGTCTGAGAGACCATCTGGACAGGCAAGTTTTGTAAAGGCTTGAAGTGTAGCCTTCAAAACCTAAAAGTAAATGGGAGCACCATGTGTTCAGTTGAGCTAAAGAGTAATTTTTGTAAACGACAGTGGTTTCTTGACCAAAACGAAGGAAATAAGAAAAATCATAACTATGACTTTAGTAAGCCACCATAATCCCTGGTCTTCAAAATCGTGATTTGCGTAGTAACGCATATTCATAATTATACTTTTTTGTGATTATATTCGTTAAAAGTCATTTTAAATAATTTGGATAGAAGAACCACATGAATGTTTGTGATATTTCATTTATTTCTACACGCAAACAAGGAAAAGGATAATGAATGCAATTTAACGTAAGCTACAAGTAACATAGCTACAAGTAACATAGCTACATGTAACATATCTACAAGTAACATAACGAGCAGGTAAGTTTTATGTCATTTCAGTAATGATTCATTTATCTGCATAGAAAGCCTATATATATTAATATGTTAAGTTCAGTTAGGTTTAAACTTTCAAAATGTATACAGTTTTACTACATTCATTTAATTCGATAATATGACAGTGTCGTAAAGCTGTTCTTTTACTCGCTGAATCAATCAAGGTTCGTATCCGTAACCTTTGCAGTTTGGGCAAATCTCATAATAGCCAATCAAGCCGGTCCCTGAACACGTCTCACACTTCGAGTGTTTCGTTAGAGCTTTGACGACAGCCCCCGTGCTTTCGCTCAGACCTAGACTCCCAATAATACCCCCAATAAAAGCTCCTAGTGGCCCTCCGAGGATCATCCCAATGATTCCACCCGACAGACCGCCGAAAAGTCCCGTGGCAGCTTTCACAGCATTGACGCCATCCCCTTTAAAAGCATAGTAGGGAGCAACGAAGTGGCCCACCACAGCCCCGCCAACTCCTGGTAAGGAACCACCAGCTAGTGCTTCTGCTATTTGTGAAATGACGTACCCAGCTAGACTTTTACCCCCTCCTTCGGCAGCCTTTTCTATGATGGATTTATCCTTGATAAACGTCCTTGCAAACGTTAAGGCTTTTGTTAAATATATTGGCTCCCCAAGTATTGCGATTCGCACCACTTCGGCACTAAGGGTATTGAAAAGAACAACGGCTCTGCCAGAGTTCTTGGTCTTCAATGTTTCGAACTCCTCAATCGCCGTTGACTGGCTCACGTAGTCTGCAGCCAGTTTTGGTTCGTCCGACTTTCCGCTGTCATAATCAACGATAACGAATTTCTCCGGCATGGCTTAATGTTAACCGGTAACAGTTAGTTTAGCAAATTTTTAGGAACTCTGAAATTAAATAAGATATTATGATGACTGAATTCAATATCTTTTTCACAAAAAAAGAATCAAATTTTGTTTGTTTGTTTGTTTTGGTATTGTTGTTGTTTGTTGTTGTTGTTTTGTTTTCTTTCACAAAAGCTAAGAAAAAATGACAGATGTAAATTTCGCCTTCCAAATGTATAATAGTATTTACAGAACAAATAGTGTTTAAATTCAAGGTAGATGGTGTGTAATGGAGTTTTTCAACCCTTGGTTGCTTAATTTGTATTCAGGAACGATTTTTTTTTTCGACAAAATATAGAGAATACAAAACAGTTTTACCAAACGGTATAGAAGATACGACGACTAATAGCTTCAAACCACACGTAATTAGTCTAGTCAAGTACATGGTCTTAAAATCTTTCAATATCACTGTACGACCAGTGTAATTACATCAAAGCTGTTTGTAGTTATCTACAATATTAAACCTAATGAATGCTGACATAAGAAACAAGTAGTAATTTGTATAGTTAAAAACTACTGAAACGTTGTTATAAGCATGGTACTAATTTACCCCACCCACTTCAAAATGAGGGAAAGATACCAACGCAATTTTCGAAATCTATCAGTTAGGTTTTTTAACATACAGTGGTTTTATTCCTATGATGTTCTGCGTTTTAAGTCAATATATCATTCGAAATAAATGCTGATGTTTTATTCTAACCAAATAAAATGTTAAAAACAAAACCAAAAAGACGGAAGTTAAAGATTTTATATTTCTGTTTCGTTTTTGTGTGTAAAAGTTTGAAGATATTGAAACGCTTACTGTAGAAGTTAATATCATCATCATCATAATTATTACCATCGTCTATGTCTTCATCATTTATTAGTAAGGATATGCTAAAGAAATTTTGGTAGTATTTGTTTCAGTAGAACTTCAAAACTGAATAATAATTCTAAGTCAATGTGAGTTAAACACTTCGATCAACTGATCTTACCTATAAACCTTATATCTAACACAGCATAAAGGACGAATATTGTTGTTGAACTGATAAGGTTATGTTTGATATTTTTATTTTTAAAAAATGGCATACATTATATTACAAGTTTGATTAAAATGTAGATATCAGTTAAAAAGGCTTCAATTTAATAAAGCATTAAAGTCTTGTCCTAGACAAAGAAAAATGGAACACCTTAATTTGCACCAGCAAAACAAGAGAGGCTGTACTCAAGACAATGATACTGCTTCCTAAATATATATATATAGGCCTCCAATGTGCATACCTCTTATGGGCGAAACACTTCTATCACGATGCACTTAGACCAATGACATTATGTTCCATATTTCGTTTCATTTAACACAGGACATCAGATGTTGCCTTTTTCTTCCGTATTTTTCGGTACGTTTTTAAAGACAATAGTAGTAAAAAAAAAACTACCAAGTGATAAAAATTATGTCTGGGCGGGCTTTTCACTAGCTGTTAAAATAAGTGAG
This sequence comes from Cyclina sinensis, assembly GCA_012932295.1. NCBI lineage: Eukaryota > Metazoa > Mollusca > Bivalvia > Venerida > Veneridae > Cyclina > Cyclina sinensis. The sequence goes on from JAAONU010000011.1 coordinate 40,931,763, forward strand.
CTTGGATTTATTTGTGGTCTAGGTGACCTGGCCATTTCAAAAGAATTTACTAGTACTTAGTACTGACATGTTCTCTTTAAAAGAACAATTTAGTTATATTTCACTTGAATATGTTCATTTACTTACATCGAGTAAAGTTGAATATGGTGAACAGCTTTTGGATGGCCAAAAACAAAAGTTTAGATTTACAACTATATTGGTATGTATACATCTTAAAAGTGAAACAAGTCTATATCACTTCTAACTTACATAATTCCTAAACATTCAGCGTGTTTTCAGCATTTATCTTGAACGGCATTCATCTTGGTAATTCAAAGCACGAATAAAACTTAAATGTCTAAACGTGTGGTGGGATTAGTTTTACACACCTAAAGTTTCGAAACATTCTGTGCTTAAGCATTCTGTTAAGGGTGTAAACTTATAGCTTAAACAAAAGATTAAAGATACAATATAGTTAAAACAAAAACCAATGCGCTAACTGGATTCGTACAAGGACAACACAGTCATATCGACCTGAAGTGAAGGACCAAAATTCTCAACCGATCTACAGCTTGCCAATAACCCTGCCTATATCAATACGGATTTAAAAAGTGAGCTTAAAAAGATTGAAGACATGATATATGACAGGGATATATCACTAAGTCTTTACTCTGTTGGAGGTATTTACTGTGCTCTTGCGACCAGGATCAGCTGGCGTATCTTTGAAATCTGATCATCGTTTTCACTTTCCCGTTTAAGCCAGATTGTTTTCAATTGATACCCCTCATAAATGATGATGTCTACGTTGAATAAGTATCAAGACTATCAAAAATGTGCATGGTAAGTTTTTGATAACATCCTTCCTTGTCAATTTACTGCTTATATAAATGTGAATTAAACGGAATTTCTGTGAAACTGCATGCATGTATTGAACAATTCAGAATTTAAAAATTTTACATGATAAGGTTTTGATAACATAAAGGATGTTTAACTGCCACTTGGTCCGTTATGTTTATTCTTATTATGTTAATGTGAATAAAGCGGGATTTCTGTGAATCTGCATACATTAAGTGCACACTTTAAACAGTTTATTTCAGATTAATTATGCAGTGTTCAGACACCACTCGAGGTAGAACTTATGACTCGAGGAAGGACTGGACAATTTATTTCCCGTCGTGAGTTTAGGTAAGCGTTGCGTTATTGGACCAAGTCCCATTAAATTGGTTTGCATAACCCAGTTTCAATCGCTTCCTAAAGAAAACATTCCGACAGAATATAGCGAAAACTGGGTAAAACATTGACTGTATGATGTTCAGCATTGATCCGGTGACCTTGTTTTTAAACCTAGATGACCCAGTTTATAAATGCACACAATTAAGTCATGAAGGACAGATTAACCAAGATAAAGATTGAGCAAAAGTGTGGTCCCTGAGTAATTATAAATCTTTCAAAAAATCTGAGCTGGAGACTAGAGTTTGACCCCACATGACCCTTCATATCCCTAATTTTAGAGATCAATAAAAATATTCTCAGCAAATGACCAATTACTTTACCTTTAGACTGTTAACTAGGTTTTAAAACTTGTCCATGAGGTCAATAAAACAAACAATCTGACTATGTGAAAATAGTGTCAAGATTTGACTTCTAGTGTTTACAAGTTTTGTTGTTGTTTTTTTCACTGATCTAAGATGATGACCTAGTTTTTCATCCAGTGTGACCAAGTTAAGAACTCGCACTAGAGGTCTTGAAACAAGCAAACTAGCAAAATTTTATAAAAAAATGGGTCAAAATAAGCTTGTGATTTAGTTTTTAACCTTATGAGAACCAGTTCCAAACTTACTCAAGAGATCATCATATTCTGAGCCAGTTTCAGTTCGAAAATTTGGTAAAAATGTGTAGTCGGCGTTTCCATGTTTTCCAAGGTTCAACATAGAGCTCGAAATTTCATTTTTTTACCTATTTTTTTGTTTTCTGGACCCGCTTTTTTTAGAAACGAACGTCGAGTTGAATGTTGATTGCTCATAAAAATTCCAAATTCAGGCACTAAAAGAATTGGCCTGGTTGCTGGGTTTACATTTTCTTTTGTTTTGAAAAGCTATTATCTAAAACCTTTTGTAGATGTATCATTTATTGTCCTTCATCGGAGAAATAAGTTCACGGAATTGACTTGTTTCATGTGACATTGTAGTGGCTGTATGAAAATTGGACTTTCCTAGTGAATACTTAAATACCAATTATTCAATTCACATTCGCAAACCATGTCTCTTTGTCTTGATTTCAATCGTTAGCATAGAACATTTCTTTTCAATTTCTTCTCTCGTGTCAACTTTAGAGGGGCTGCTTCTATTCAATGTGTATAATGTTCGTAATTCTAGGAAACAGTCATCTGGTGTACTCTGGTGTACTTTTTGTAAGATTTCTTGCCTGAGAGGACTAATTCATATATATTCATATATGGGATTATCTAAAATGTACTGGATAACAGGGGCCTTGCTTCTGGACATTCATGACTATACATGTAATTTAACAGGCAGCAAGAAACAAGAATATCATAAATGTCCTAAATCAGTCATGTGAGTACATGTACAAGCCTTTACTCTTATTGAAAATGAGGATCAAATGAACATTGTAATAAAGAGGTCTAGTGTTGAACACATGTGTTTGCAATAATAACTTATACAAGGATTACTATTTATTACATTTTGGAGAAGCTATTAAAGTACATAACTAGTATTTTGACACTAACGTCACTACTGTTAAATTTGTTATAACTGTAACATACCTTTAATAGAAACACACAAATAACATAGAAACTAATGCTTCCGAGTTTTAAAATACTGAATCGTTTCGTGAACAAAAATGGCTAGTTGTCTGCCAGATCTTCACTCATTTTGACTGGTCAGTATAAACTAAAGGTTTTTTCTTCAGATGGCTCACTTGTAGGACACTGGTGCAACGTTATGACAGAGGTCAAAAACAGTTCTCTGTCCATTTTAATTGAATGTCACGTGACCTTTGAGTCTGACTCAGGGCTGTAAATCAGGCTTGCCAGCACAGTGATCTAATATTTCTGTCCAAATCCTACTTCCATACCACCGGAACAGCTGAGATTTTCCCCTGTTGTGTATGTTGCATCTGTCGCTAGAAAAAGGCAAGCTTTGCCAATCTCTCGAACATCACCTAATCGACGCATCAGCTAAAAAGGAAGTACATTTATGTGAGTATACTTTTATTTGAGATGATGATGGTGATGATGATGACCACTTTGATTTTGAAGCTTAATAATATATACACTGGCCTCGAAAAAAAAGAAGTTTTTAACACTTTCACTTAATTAAACCATTCTAGAAATGTCGATTCCTGTATAATATTCCTAATCATATCTTCTAACAATTACATTTCATCTTACTCTGAATTATTATACGTTTTACAGTTCTATGCCCTTCATGTACTCACACATTGGCCGCTATATCTTTCCAGTTCCTTCTCTTTGTCCTCAATAGGTTTAATTAATTCTTCTATTAAGGGTGTCCAAGTAGTGCCTGGAGATATGCTATATTTTTAAACGAAAACATCAAGTTTCTTTGAATATATCATTTGGCTTTCTGTTATGAAAAACAATAATAAAAGACAAAATGATATTTTTGTGGCCAAACAATTAAAGTGGTACCGATTTATCTTTTCTTTTATACCATCGAAATAATTGATAAACAAATACTTAAAACATTACAAAACCACTGAATGTCTCATGGTCTATATACCTTCTTTTTGTTCATTCGTTTTCTACATCCTGTCTTATTCCTTTATGTTCTTAGCCTACGTTCTATATTTGTGTCATTTGACTTTCACCAACAAATGCCGACAATCTACAGGGATCAAGTTCATAGATTTAGACAAAAACATGGAATCTATTAATTCTTTTGTAATCCTGACTTCTTGGCGTTAATCATGTTTCAATGCAGTACCCTAAGCATGTGAAAGAACCAGTAAAAGTACTTCTTGAACGGGATGCAAACTGCATCTTGCACTATCCCAAACGATCTAAATAGAATCTTCAGTGGGTGTTGGTCATAGGAGCACCGGTAAACGATAAATATGACTTAAAACAGAAATATTAAGACGCTTACGAATTGACTCGGACTCCATGTTTGGCTTCGTCGATAGCAAGAGCTTTTGTCATGGCTGTGATTCCACCCTGCAAGCAATTGAATACACATATATAGCGCAGGTAGTCTGCTTGATATTCATCTAGGATATGCTTTGCTTCTGTTTCATTTCATTTTCCATCAAGAACAGCACCACCTGCTCGAAGACGAATACAAATCTTCTCCGAAGAATAGCATCAGTTCTTAATCGACAAATAAATTAACCAACGGAACACTAGTACTGTAGTAGAGCCATGTTTAATATCGTGTCATGCAAAAATAACAGCGGTAGTCTGTAAATACTAAATGTACAATGGTTTGACCTATAAGTGTTAGTTAAATTAGAAAACAATATTTATACGAAGACATAAGGTATGATATATAAACATATTGTTACAAATACAGCTAGTTAAGAAATTAACTTATATGTAAACATATACAATGTAACTTAAGCTGTACAGCTACGGCGAGTACATGTATCTAGTTGTTTCAGCTTGAAAAAAGACAACATAAATGTTAATACAGGAAAATAAACGGTCATTTCTAAATAAAATAAAAAAATATATATATATATAATGCTTAGGACTTTTATTCAAGAGTCGCGAATCACTGCTCTTCCACTAATACTACTAATTGTCCGCGAATCCCTGCTCTTCCACTAATACTACTAATTGTCCGCGAATCCCTGCTCTTCCACTAATACTACTAATTGTCCGCGAATCCCTGCTCTTCCACTAATACTACTAATTGTCCTTCGGATGGGAGTTTAATCCAATTCACATTTGTCAATGCTGTTCACTGAGCATATAAAAGAACAGAAGTGTCTCTAGAATAGGTTGCTCTCCTCATACAATTGAAAGTAACTTAACTTTACAGGGTCCTCGGCCAAATGGGCAACCGGTATCGGTGGCAAAAGTAACCTGGAAAAATAGACTCCCCCTGAGATGGATTTAAACTACCTAAATTACACAGTTGACACCCTACCAATAAAATCATTAAAGTCTTCAAAACAGCAAGCCTACAGGCAAGGGCACAGAAGTTCCGTATTATACGGGGTTACATGAAGTCTTACTTTGGTTGCAGTGTAGGTTACGGCGTCCGCCTGTCCGCATATAGACACGGCGCTTGATATATTCACTATACTGCCAGAAGATTTCCTGAGATATGGCAAAGCGTACTGAAATAAAATATTACAATGCTCTACATCAGAGCTTATGTATAACATCCGATTTTATAGAATATAACACAATAAGAGTTGAATCTCGAAAATATTTAGCAGAGTTTTGGTCATTTCTTAGATAAATATCGCACATGACTAAGAACTCCGTGTCCTGAACTACTGATGTCATGGACGTTTACAAAATGGCATTAAAATTCATGTCTGTGAAGTTATAATGAAAAAAAAAACATGGTGTCTGTAGAGATTGAGGAATGTCGGGCTTTGTAAATTTAAATGAGATTTTAAGTTTTGTCTTAAATCTTTAGTCTTTGTCTCACGTCTATGATAAGTCAAACAGAAACTATATCTTTCTGGCCTTTTTTTCGAATTTTCATTTATTTTGTATTAGTTCACTTATGTATAATGAAAATGTCACACATTGCGTTAAAAATCAATCTAAAATTTAATTGGAAATTTCACCTTCTTTCAGATTTAAATTAAAGACTTTTGCGACATTGTTATGTAAAGGATTTAGATATTATTTTGTTCAGGAACAAAAAGACGAATGCTTTATGTACACCACTCAGTATATTACAAAGCTATTCGATGAATAAAATGTCACATAGCGCACGTTGAAGTTAACGTTTAAATTGTCACTGTAGTGGTGCCTTCGATACACCATTCTTTTCATGAAATGTTGAAATTCCCTTGAATGTCTTTTGTTCAGCAATGAGTCACATAAGTAACACTTTCAAAGTATATGATTATAATTTCCGATTTACCATCGTTTTCCTTCATACTTCTAGAACCTCCAAGACCGTGTCCGTCTCTTAAAATTTTTCTTAAAATTGTTCAGGTACTTCAGGTTAGGAACTTGAATTGTAAGGATATCTTAAAGGTACTTCAAGTTAAGAACTTTAATTATAAGGACATCCCAAACATGCCGTTTTATGAGGAAATCCTGTAGTCATTTACATCAAAGTATTTCATATCATAAAGTAGGAAAACTCTTAATGTGTGAAGAAATACATGTTATAACTTAGCGATAACTTAGTCAAAAGTTGTTGTCTTGTTTTTCAATACAAGAAATTTCTTAAACACAAATAAAAATATATATTCAGCAATTATGGTAATGCATACACATATTTCAACCCTTAGTTTGTAAACAGTAAGACTTGTCATATAATGTAATGTAATTTTAACTCTTGCCGCTATTATGTATAGAGCATGTACTTAATTGCAAGGCTTCTTAATTAGTAACTATAGTTTATCAGTGCTTTCAGACAACATTCAGATCGACTGAAACTTATGCACTTGCCGATATTTAACAAAAAACAAGAGCCGGTCGAACCGGGTGATGCTCCCCGAATAGGTTTTGGACACAGAATAGTGTGTCTATAAAAAGGTTACTTACATTTACACTGAAGATATCTGGTACATTGTGAATCCATGACAACTGCCAAATAATCTACTGCCAAAAGCCTCATGACATCAAATGAGAGAGGAAGTATTAAAACATATATTACAGAATGAAAATGTACATATGAAACGTATTAAACAACAAGTATGATAATTAAGGACAATAAAAAGTATGAAAATTAACAAAGGGCAGTAACTTCAAAATAATGAAGCAAAGGGAATGGTTCTTGTGCACTGCACTTCACCATTATGAGATTTATCCTACTGTGAAGTTTCAAGTCAGTAGTTTTTATACTGCTGGGGTTAAATTGTGGACAAAAAACAAGTATGAAAAATTATAAAGGGCAGTAACTCAAAAGTCATGAGGCGGAGAGTTGTGGATTTTACGCGTTGCACTTCTATTCAAAAAGATCTATCTACCTACAAAGTTTCTTGTTGATACCTCTTGTAGTTTCAGAGTTATGCCCGGACAACGTTCTAAGTGTAAAAATGAAAAAAGGGCAATAACTCAAAAATTAAACAAGGCAGAGTTACGGTTCATATGCACTACACTTCTACTCAATGAGATCTATCTACCTACAACGCTTCTTGTTGATACTTCTTGAAGTTGTAGAGTTATGTCCCGGACAAAGTTCCAAGTGTAAAAATGAAATAAAGGGCAATAACTAAAAGATTAGGCAAGGCAGAGTTACGGTTTTTCTGCACTGCACTTTTACTCAATAAGATCTATCTACCTACAAAGCTTCTTGTTGATATTTCTTGTAGTTTCAGAGTTATGTCCCTGACAAAGTTCAAAGTGTAAAAATGAACAAAGGGCAAGAACTAAAAAATAGGCAATGCAGAGTTATGGTTCTTGTGCACTGCACTTCTACTCAATAAGATCTATCTACCTACAAAGTTTCTTGTTGATAGTTCTTGTAGTTTCAGAGTTACGTCCCGGACAAGAAAATGCGGACGGACGGACATATGGACGGACAAAGTGGCGACTATATGCTCTCCCTTCGGGGCGCATAAAAATCGAAACTACTACTAAGTCCTTCTCCGTCCGGTTAGATATGTTGTCGTCTGCTTTTGCCAAAGCATTTGTGTACTGTAGACGCAGTTTTGTGTCATTAAGATTTTCAAAACAGCATTCATTCATTATTTACATACCTTGCATGTTAAAAAGTAGGCTACGAGGTTCAAATCTAGCAGACGACGAAAATCCTCCGCCGAAAATCCGTCTATGTTATTGCCTGGTGGATCTTAAAGAGAAAACTAAGATAGTTATTAGAATTAGTCAAAAACAAGAACTATCACTGTAAGATGGCAATGCCCTCGAAGTGGGCAATATGTTAGTGTTAGGTAATATCTATTTTCACCGATGCCTTTTATGTGAATTTCATTTTGAATTTGTTGATGAGAACGTTGATAATATACCAGTAAAACAGAACATCTTAATGAGAAAGGGGAAACAACCACTAACTCTGCATTCTTTCATTTAAATAACGCGATAAAAATAGTGAGTATATGAATTGTTTAAATGTGACAGGATTTAGTTGTCAAATACTACACACAACATACAAGCATTAGAGCATATTAGTTAAAATTATGTTTCAATATCATATACTAGTAGTTAAAAGTATACATGTATTAGCGGTCATAGTGACCCTAAGTATTAAGAAATCAATTAATTTTGATGCGTTTCTGTAGAAAACTCACCATAACCGATCTATTTACTTTTATATTTAATTTTTTCTACTCACGGCCTCTGGATAAAGTTAAATAACATAAAATATTTTATTGTCACAGTCCTTTATTAAATTAACAAATAAAGTGAAAGGTATGTTTTCATTTTTCTTAGAAATGAAATGAGAGAAATCGTTTTTACTCCAAATCTTTTTGATATCTGAACATTAACTGTGTTTCAGCATTTACGTTGACAGTCCTTCATCTTGTTCATTTTGAACATTTATAAATTTGTTTTTCCTAATCCTAATCCGTGCAGTTTTCTCTCTGACCTCTGACACAGTAAATTTCCTTTAGTAATAAACTTCGCCAACAGTCAAAATGCTGCTGGATGAATAATCAACCCTATTAAGTAATAAATATTTAGCAACAAAATGTGTAATTCTGGGGCTTGTGTCTTGCCACAATGGTTCTGTTCCACTTTTTTTAAGAAGCTGTTAGCAATTACCTTTATCTTGTCCTCTTGTGTTAGATCACAATGTACGAACGTTATTTCACCAGGACCATTGGTCCGCAACGCTGCTCCAGTGACGTCTGGAAAAATAACAATAATCAAACACTAACAACTCTACTGCTTCCAAGAGTGGACACTTCCGGTCTAAATTAGAAGGAAAAAAATGTTGCTTTACTAAAGTAATGCCAATATAGTTTCATATCGCCGATAAAAAGATAACACATTTCGAAAAGCTTTTCTGGTAAAGTCATTGCCAGATACATACATTCTAAATCCTCACTGCTAAAGCATAATTATATCTTAGCATCACTGACAAGTTTAGGACTGTGTTATGTCATTTGAAAAGCGCAGGTTTTAATCCTTAATTTTGGTCCTGCCGCATTATTTCCTGTTTCGTATTGGCGGAAGAACATAATAGCGTAATACAGCTAACCCATAAATCTCGTAAGACAAAGGGGCAGAGCAGTGGTTCAGAGGTAACTCGCTATCCTTGTAATACGGGGGTCGAGAGTTCGATCCCCGTTTCTCCACTACTAATTGTGTTTCAAACGAGACGTTGAACTGAGGTCTAATATGTCAGTGGTATACGCTGGGCATGTAAAAGAACCAGGATTGTCTCTTGAATCGCTTTCTGTATCTTGCACTATCCCCAAAACCTAAAATAACTGACTCTGCCTTGGGCGTCGGTCATATGGGCAGCCGGTACCGAAGACAAATGAACTCAAATTATACACACAATTACGTTACGTGAGTTTGGCAACGTGCAGTCTCCAATTCCAGTACAAGTTTACAGAATAACATGAAATTATATTATGAAGAACGTCCTATTTGTTCCTGGAGAAGCACAAGAGAAAGCTACCTTAACTTACCATCGATATCAAGAACAACAACCTTCCCCCCATTTTCCGCTGAAAAAAAGAAGAAAATTCAAACATTGGATGAGCAATTGGTTTTAATTTATTTGTTAGGATGGATCAGTATATACTGTTATCAAAATACGAATGTGATGAAATTTAAGAGCTTATATTTTTTTAAGATACAGAAAAGTAATGATTGAATATAATTCTGTATGGCCTTAGAGCTTCTGACCCACAGACTTTAGCTTTAAAATAATCTTTGGAATTAACGTTTTAATATGTTTGTCACAAAAACAACTAGAATCTCTATACATATGTAAAAACATTTTCATTTTTAATAATCGGACGAACTATGCGTGAGTCGCAGGTAACAGTACATTCCCTAAAAAAAGAAAAACAAAGTTTCTTCTTTTATTTTGTTTTCTTTCTTTCTTTCTTTCTTCTCTTTCGTTCTTACTTATGGGTTATATGCTCATCGATACAATCACATGTGGTGTGAGTCAGTCGCTTTAGACATTACAAGTAAAACTGCATACAGCATAAGAAAGTGATGAAACAAATGGAGAGGTAAGTAGTACCCAGTATGTCGACACAAACTCTACCGATTCCTTTACATCCTCCGGTTACTATGGCAACCTTGTCCTTGAACCTTAGACCTGAGTGTCCAGCTGACATTGCTTCGTATCCAGCCATTAGTTCTGCGCGCTTTCATTCGTTCACAGCAAGACTGGAATCATCGTCTTTCCATGACGTCATGTAAATTAACAAGGCTATACTATTAATACGACACTACGCTTGCTACACAGCCCTGTTGTCACAGAGGATATCGAATGTACTGAAAAATTCTTATTATAAAAAACAACATATACGAGAAAATACTTCATTAAATTTGCCTTCGTCATAAACTATCCATTTTCCTTACATTACAAAGATCCTTGTCCAACTACAATGTAATTTGTACGCGAGTCGAGATATTGAGCAATTTTTTTGGTATGGGTCAATATCTCGCCTCTGCGTGTCCTGTAGCTTGATAGACTGGCTTTTTCTGCACCAAAATTAATGTATTATAATTATTTTGTTTCACAAATTCTTTATTTAAATCACTTATATTTACACATTTAAAACCTAAATCTAATCTAAATCCATGTTTCACCACAGAAAAGTATCTTTCTAGCGAGATTCTGACACAAAATAAAAATATCTCAGGATATGCTCAAGACGTCACTTGAATTATTTTGACTAACAAAGATCCCACTCCACCTTCCCGAGATAAAATATCATGAGATCTGCTAATATCTATAGATACAAGGTCATTTTATATTGTTATCTAATATTATTCATAAATTTGTTCCAACTGTACTAAATCAGTGGTAGTGAATGTTATCTGCATGTGTATAAAAGTAGTACTTACTTGCTAAATGTTTCCAAAAAACAGCTACGTGTATTACTCCAAAAATTCTGCATATGAAGATACTGCAGAGAAACATTAAACCGATCCACTCGCTGGGACGAGCTCACTTGTGTTTAGTGTACTATTCTCGGATAGTTTCAGGCGCATGTTTTTTGTCTTATTTCACTGCAGATAGATAACAGGGTTTATCATGTACATATAAAATATTTTGTGATTGCAATATAAACTATACAATATGATAGTTACAAATTTGTATTCAGATGTCAACAAGGTACAAGACACTGTCCTGATTGTTGCTGCTATTCAAAGTATGGTGCCATTTTATAGACACATGTGAATGTATCTTCAAAGGTTTGACATGATATGAGTAATAAACTAGAATAAATAATACAGATCGGTGTTTGTCCCATTCTTGAAAGGGCCCATATGGTGGGATAAGTAAAAATCGCCAGACACCTGTCGATTTGCCTAAAAACGGTACTTTTTCAGGTGGGTAAGTCTGTTTTGATATTGCACTGATCTGATTTTTTACCTATCCTACCATATGGTCCCTTCCAAGCTCTTTCTCCGGCTGTATAGATCTCTCCATAGAACGGCCAGGTTTTGGAAATCACTTCGACACAAAATTAGATCGCTGGAAATTCTGTTTGGTGCTTTCCACGAAACTATCTGTTTTACACATGCAAAATCCAAAAAAGTAAACATAAAGGACCGCTTAAATAACTCGTGTTCAAGTATGTGGTAGAATTTATTTCCTAAAAGGCTTATTTCTTACCCTCTCCAATATTATTCTTCCATCGATGGCTACAGAAAAGAGCTTTTTCAAACAAATGGTGCCGCGCACGCAAGTAGTGCTTCTCACGCATGAAATCGGAGAAATTTCTCTGCTCTACTCAACTTGTCCTCTGACAAGTTGCAATAATGCCTTTATCTTGTAAATAGCGCAGTTTCTATAGACACATACACAACAGAAGGGTTTGCAAGTTTCCTCGAAATCAAACATACCAATGGTTACCTCTACTTCTGGAAAGCGAAACTGTATTGCGTTTCTGAGATATTCAGCAAATCCAAGCTGGCCCATTTCAGGTCTTTAACGTTCATAATTGGTTCTATAAACTTTAAACGATGTAACAAATTGAAAGAAAACGTAACGGAACTAAACTACAGCGCAAAAACAGCGTTATTTTTTTTTCATCTAAAAATCGTTTTAATTTAAAGCAATTTGTTTGTTGCTTTTATGCCCCCGAGGTAGGCCATATAGTTTTGAACTTTCCGTCTGTCAATCCGTCAGTCCGAGCACACAAATATATACTTAGGAGGCTATGGGAACACTAGGTAACAGTAAATTCTTCTTTGATGCTATTCATTCTGTTTCTGTTTGCTAAAGAGAACAGTGGGGAGAACAATGGGGTAGCCACTTACTTATCCATTTGTTAGAACGTCCGTCATTCCGTCCGAAAACTTTAACATTGTCCATAACTTCCTTATTAGTAAATGAATTTACTTCACAACTAACATATATTTATATGACCTATAACCCTGAATGACCTTGACCTCAAAGTCCAAATACTTAAAATAGGTCATTACTCAACAAATTTAGTTCATATTTCACACAATACCCTGTGGGAGAGATTTTCCCAAGGACATAAATTTTACTGACATTGGCCCCTAAGTGCCCTTGGCCTTGAGGTCAAAATGTAAAAAATAGCACTTTTTGTGAATAAACATATTTAGTTCATGTTTGCACACAACAACCCTTCTTCCAAATGACACATTTCTTTATCCTTGACCCCTAAATGACATTGACCTGGAGGTCAAAATGTCAAAAACCACTGCCTTTAAAGGTCCTAAAATTTATTTTTATGTTGTCCTCAGCTAATAGGTCAACGCATCACTTCGGATTCACTGCCATCTGCCATATTTCAGTGACAGTTCTTGTACAATAATATTTTCCATGATAACTATTAATCTCGCCGCTGGCGTTAGGTCAATCATAAATAGGTAACTGACATTTCTGCGTTCTGACATTTTCTGTCCTTTATTTATATTCCGCCCAAAAGTTGTTTGGGTATACTGGAATCGGCTGTCTGTTTCTGATCATGACTTGCTTTCTTTTGTCGGTTACTTTCCTGTTAACCTATAGATAGACTTTCACTCCATCAATGATAATTCCGATGGGCTTTGAGGTCAAGCAAATTAAGGTCAAGGTCTCAGTAATTCGACATATGAAAACAGTTTCCGAATCATAACTTCCTTTCTTTTCCAGGTACAGTCTTGAAAATTTACGAATGGACGCCCACTCCATCAAGATCACAATTGATTTGGGGTCAAATTCTAATGTCAAGGTCAAAGTACTTCGACAATAACTGTCTTTCCTTATCACCTACCAGTATATTCTTACCTACCTGAAAACTTGCAGATGGACTTCCATTGCATCAAAAATTATCACTTTTGATGTTGAGGTCAAATGGTGAAAGGTCAAGGTCACAATACCTCTTCATGGTTCATAAACCGTTTCCTTATGTAGAGACTACATATTTCCTTTTGTAGAGACTACATAAGGAAACGGTTTATGAACCATTAAAGCACTTTTTGTATCTGTTTCAGTACTGGTATTTGAAAGCCATTATTAACAATAACAACAATTTGTCTTTCTTTGAAATAAAAGCTCCCTGTTCAGCTGCTTAAAATTATTGTGAACATTATTATGACATATCTTTCAAATGTGTGTAAACGAACGAGAAAGCAAATAAGCATTGCTACCACCTCTGCCTTCTTGACTTTCATAAATATTTAGCTAAACGGGCTAGTCGCCAAGAACTAGACCTAAAAGGGCAAAAAGCTAATGGCGTAACAGCTCAGAATTTTCATCAAGGACAACACAGATATTCAGAACAAACCATGTGCATTTATATTTTTAAAAATGCTCGGCAGAAAAAAAGTGGCAACCTATCGGCGGTTCTTCCAATCAGGAAATACAACTGACACAATGTCATGTAGGTTAACCTACTTTGTCTGGATCAGAATTTTCAGTTAATTTAAAAATGCACGACCGTAAATTCTGTTCTTTTCCTTAACTTTGTTATGTCAAGAAATTGAACTTCACAATCTTAACACACTGTTATGAAATTTCTTTCATTAAAATAAGTCCAATCGTTTTTACATTGAAATTTGTGTAATTCTAGGTTTTCAAATGAAATTTTTTCGTTCCTTGTAAATAAAAACGCTTCGTACATATCAACAATATTTATGAACATTTTTGACTGATGGGCTCTTAAGTCCATACCAATCAGCACGAGACATGAGAGATCTTAACCCCGTAAAAGGCAATTTAAACTTCTTGGAGAAATAACTACATTGACAAAGAAAAAAAACGCACAAAATCTGAGACAAATTGCTCTTAAAAAAGGAACTTGATGGTGAATATGACTCAATTTCAGGCACATTTTGTTTGTTGAAATTAAACTTAAACATATTATTGTGACGTCTGTCCAATTTCTTCTACTTTGACAGAGCAGTATTCATGTAGAGCGATAACGTTGAAACACTATTTAACATTATTGTGGTCTTTGAAGAAAAATTGTAGCACAATGCAGCACAAGAACACACACGTTACTTCAATGAAAGAAAGACTGTCAAAACCAAGAAATGCACGAATGTTTCCACCTTGTGCACTGTTAAAAAATCGAGTTAAATTTCACTGCGATTCAGAAACAAGGTTTTTTTGCGTAACGTCGTAGGTTTTTGTAGTTAGATTCCAGTGAGTTACTTTGTTTCTTTCTTTAGCATGTTCATCTTTGAAAACGTGTTAGTGACGTGCAGTTTGTCAGTCCAATGCTTCCAGAAAATAGCGGTCATTTTAACATTTACTTTTAGAAATCTGCAGCGTGTTTAAAACTGCCATCGTATTTACTAATGTCTTAGGTAAAAGACAATCAAACTTCTTATTCCGGAAGTCGATGGTTCGAATTCCGTCACCATGACTTTCAAAATCCCTCCGTTAATTCATTGGCAAGTATTTGACAGGATTCCAGAAAGCCGTTATTGAGTGTCTTTATTATTCTTTTAGTTGAAGTGCAGCTTAGTACGAATTAGTTGTAAGAATCGTTTCATAAACAGTGCGTTGTTTTTAAATTTGGTATATGAGGTGTTTGGATTTATAAACTTGTGCAGTTTGAGACCCAGTTAGTAACTCATAATTTTATTCATTTTAGTGTCAATTCTGTAGCAATTGTTACGTTAATTCGTGAAAACATGAGAAATTAATAAACACTTCTTAAAAATAAAGTATTATTAAACCACAACTCGATGCAAATTGTTTTGATTTTAATTTAGATTGTAGCCAGAACAGTCCTCCTTACCTGTCGAAGTAAACTAATTTACAGTGACGTAATGTATCTCTACGCAGAGTTTCACGTCCATTTAATTGCACAAAATAGTTCGTAAATTTACACAGTAAATTTATTTTTTGTGTAATTTTGCTGGCTTGAATCTTCAAACTACGTTCCAAATAAACATCTTTTGCCACTGAGATTGCAAATTATTTCAGGAGATCAATCTTATCTATTATTTCTATTTTAAGAACCTAAACATATTCGGATAGCGTCGGTGTCCAAAAATACCCGCAGCCGATGCCGGTGAATTAATGTGAGATTTCTACCTTGGAATAACAAAAGATAATCCTAGGAACTATTGCATATTATTCAAGAGTAAGTTATCAAGGGAATGAGCATAGTTATTTAGTATTTATTTGCCTATTATCAAGGGTTTTCTATTTAATGTTCAATCGATTTCCAAAATGGCGGAAACTGTTCTGCAACAGTTGATACATATCATCTATTTATTTCATACGCATGTATTATCCTTAGTCTCAAGCCTATTTACTACGAACAAAGAAGTAATATGACAAATCGTCGTTAAACTTTTATTAAAATTTGATGCTTACAAGAAAAGTCAACTAATGATGTGAATAGCCTAGAAAGCTAGAAAATGTTGTTTCAGAAATTCATGAATCATCAACCTGAATTTCGGACAGGCCTGATTGTTCTTAGAAAAAACGTATCTTGCATTACATTGTTATTCATCGCTGCTTACGTAAATATGATTACATGTGATTTCCTTTTAATCTTTAGTCATGGACTATATCAAATGTGATGAGTAAATTATTTAATTCTGGTCTTCGCTTTCAAGGACTGTAAAAGCCTAAAAATTTTGGAAGACAGCAGCCACTCCTACTCACAAAACTCATGTTAGTCACATAACTTCGCTTTGGTTGTTCTTACAGCTCCTTCGATATAGTTGTCACACACAACATGGTTCAGAAAAACTGCTTAAGGTCTTTTGTAGTGAAGATTGTTATTAAACCAAGTCAGTATTATTATTTATAATTATCAATGTGTTGACATTCCATGTTGCACAAAACTGCTGCTGCCCCAATATTCAAGTTAACGATGTTAGAAGAGATGATGTTTTCATTTTTCTTGAATCAGCGGTTGCCACTATATGTTGGTCAGTTCTGAAGTATAAAAATATTAGTCATTATACATGTATTTTAAAAAAGCAAGAGACAATATTTTGTTACTACTAAAGAATCATCAAAGGTTTTGTTAATGTTATATTGAAATATTATATCCATGAAAAGTTTTGTTAAAAAGAAATTGCCAACAAATAACTGATTCCTAAATATTCATTTGGTTCTAAGGGTCTGCTTTCAGAGTTTGGCATCTCTTGTTTGATCAGATACCATGATTATGTTATGAATTACATGTAGGATTTATTCATTTGTTCTGGGCTTCCCTTTATGTTACCAAATATTTGATAGGAAATGATAAACTAAGAATTTCACACATTCTTAATGATTCATAATTTTGTGTGCCTACAAACAACTACCGCAGAATTACAATTTAAAATACTTTTCATATATTATACAATTTAAAAGTTTATTATATATTATACTTTTAAACTCTAATTCAGCTGAAGTTGTTTGTGCACTCAGAAAATGCATTGATAGAACCATTAGTTTTTCTCTCAGCTTGTATTTGATGTGTATCCTGTATGATAATAATTAATATGAAGGTCAAATTTTTCATCTTGAGTAAGGAAAATTAATGCTTAAAATCTTGGAATCTTTTAAATGTTGGAGTTCCTCCCCTTTGGATTATGTTAAATACATGTTTGTAATATGTATTGATTACCAGCATGAAAAGAGGGGATGCGATATTTAGAGGTTACCAGTATTGAATATTGGTCTGTACTTATTGGCAGACTTGTAAATCAATAGATTTTATTGTAATATTGTTTGTGCAATAGTAATCACTAGGCAGCTTTTATCTAAGAATCAGTGAAATTTTCATTTTATGGATACTGTATATGTTCTAAATGTGTTTGTGTAGCTTTACCTGGGAAATATTCTTGATGAAAAGGGAATAAATTTTCAGAGTTTCAATGGAATTATGCCAGCAGCTTGACTGAACCTTGGCATACTGTATAGAGTGTAAGGATATTTTGGAGATAAACAGCATTATTTTCATCAGCAGTATTACACCATGGGATATATACTGAACATATATTGAATACATCTGTCGTGTGAAAGGTGAATATATACAATTACTGTTAGATTACATTGACTGTGTATAAATATTTAATGCAAATTTTTCAGATAGTGAGATGAAGGCAGGCTCATTAGTGAATGTGGCTTAAGTAAGTTAGGAAAAAAAATCTTATTTTGAATGAAGAAACTATAATATTTGCCTAAAATTCATGTACATGTTCTTGTTTAGTCAGACTCCTTTTTTGAAATAATTTTATTGAAACATTCTGTCTTGGTCTTTTTTGCTTATATATGGTATGGCTTAATGTTATTTAAAACTTGAATATTTTTAATGAAGGGAACTTACATGTACATGTACATTTCATGTGGTAGAGATGTGCCTCTTAGCTGTTTTACAAGCAGAAATTAATATATGAGATTTGTCTGTAGTCTGAATAGTACAAAAAAGCTAAGTTATTTCTGTATTTCATAAATTTGACAATGTTTCCACTTTGCTCATTTGGTTTTAAAGAAACTTTGTAATGTCTGTACAGTTACAATGCGGTGTTCTACATATCAAAATGAAATGTTTTGAGCAGAAAACTTTCAGTTCATGAAAACTTGATGATGATCTGAAATACTGGCAGTAATTATAATGGGATGAGAGAATCTTAAAAAAAATAAATGAATACTGATGGCCCACCTGCAGCAGTTCTTTCTTTAACAGAATTTAACATCATGCTGTGAGGAAAACATTAAATCTGTTGAGACTGTTATTGTTGTTATTTTTTGACTTGAGTTTCATTCATAAAATCTTCACTAGTTACACTAGCCACAGTATGTATGGTTTACTGGTTAGGTTGACAGAACATATATCACCTTTTTATTGCATTTATTGTATACCTGGCAAGATTACATTGAAACACTTAGATACAGATTTTCTGGTTTCGATTTTCTGGTTTCGTATATCTTTACTGATACATACAGTTATGTGCACTAGAGGGATGCTGAAATAGGAACTTAAGTTTGGGATGGAATTGTTGGGACCTAGCTGACTCTGATAGATCACTTCTTCATATTGTTTGTTTGAACATAAGTAAGATGCGGAATAGGAAAAGTGGCCTTCAGCATAAACTACTTCCATTTGATTTATTACAGAACTAAATCAGTTCTTTAAAAAAATAAGTTCATTAAGCAAGTTTCAAGATGATAGTAAGTTGTAACAGAGGCAAAAATTTAAAGATTCATTAAATAAGTACCAACACATTGTAAGTTGTAACAGAGGCTAATGACTAAGTAAGTTGTAACAGGATTGATTTTGTTAAAGGCTTTCAAACTTTTACAAGAACTATGATTTGGATGAAAGTGCTTGATCAAAGAATCTTACAGTGCATCAGTTTTCAGCTGAGGCGGTTTTCAATATTGAGAAAGAAAACTGAGATGAAGTTAATTTGTTAGATTTTTTTTGGATCACATTAAATGCACACCTTTTGTTAAGCTCTTCTGTGGAAAGAAGAGGCATTCCAGCCGAATTCTGACCAACCTGGCTAGAACTTATTAGAACATTTAAATTAAGACATATAAATTTACCATCCCAAGCCTTGATTTTGACCATGTAAAAGGTAACATAGGAATGACAAAATCTCAGTCATATTGAACAGGTGTAAGAATATGAGCAATGCTATGCAAAAGTCATTTTTGTGATTTCTGTTGAGACCTTAAACAGAGGAAACAAGGAACCTTCTTCTCTGTCTGGGTCTAAAATGTGGCAGACCTGCTAGTCTTTCAATCCAGTTTGTATATTAAATAGCTAATTTTTCTATTTGACAGGCAGTTTGTTTTGTATCTGAAGAGGCTCAGTGGTAGGTTTCACATGGCCAGGCTCAAACTTAATGTTACTATGTACAGTGAAATGCCATTGTATCCAGATGTATGTGTCAACAGAAGCATCTGAATCAGGTCCAATGCATAACAATCCTAAACCAACACATTTCTCTTTCTCCATGCAAAAAAAATGCATTAAAATGCATTCTGCTTTCAGCTCTGATCTATATCGATACATGAAAAACAGATAATAGCAGATGTTTCTTAAACATACCTCTGTTAGAGTCTGGCTGTCTCCATAGCAACCAAGAATGCAGAAATTATCTGAGAGTAGATAATCAAATCATGGCCAGGAAACTATTCCTTTGTACAGTCAGTAGTGTTTTCTCATTCGGCCAGGTTTGTTAGATTTTAGGCCTCCTTTAGTTGGGATTAGCATTAAATTTCGAGGATCTTTAAACCAGAGTTAAATATTTTTCAATCAGCCACTTCAGTTTTTTGCAGGTTTTAGTGATTACGTGTTGTGTTTTTGTGTAGTTTAATAACTTCTGAAACTGAAACTTGTTTGTTCTCCAGTTCGGATGTGTTAGTATTTTTTGCAAGTCACTTCTCAATTTGTGGGATTGTGATTTATATTATGCTAAAATCAGAGATAGCGAGTTTTTGAACTGTTGTGAGTTGATAGATGTAACATGATGGTGCATACAAACAAGATTGTAAACTTTATTTATAGTTTTACAACTTAGTTTGTTCACAGTGTTTTTATCTCTGGATTAAACATTTTTAGGAGAGGGAAATTTAGAATAGAACTTGGATTTTATATCTGCTGATTGCACAGGTAAATTTCTTATTCACATTTTTTTTTCACCTAGAGTGAGTCATAGTGTGTAAATATTGAAAAGATAATTTAATATTGGGTCTTGTTCAATATGATGGTTGAAGGTCAGTATTATGTTTTTCAGGTAAAAGTAGAATTTGTGATTTTAATGAAGATAAAGTTATGTAAAAGGATGTTTAAATTGCTGTTAAAACATAAAGGGGGTAGTATTGAAACCATTATTTATGGGGAAAAAATCAAACCACTAAAATGTTTCTCATCATTGGCTTGCCAAGGAGAGATGTGTTCAAAAAGAAAAAAAAATTGCCAGATGTGAAGTAAACATACATATGAGTCAGAAAGTATGATTCTCAGGCTTGCAATGATTTAATGTATTATGTTGAATCATCAGATATAGTACTGCCATTTTCTCTATGCCTTCTGGTACCAATAATCTAACATGCAAGATAATGGAGTTCTCCTGTTATCTTTGTAATTGGTCAATTAGGGCCCATGTGCACTTTAACAGGCTTGAGGTCTGGTCAAGGGAAATATCATGTAATATCCCACTGGTGTTGAGGGATTCCAGTTGCTACAGATGTGGAGATAATTTTTCTGTCACCTTGGTCCAATTTAATTATTGCTGACAGGAAATAAAGATGCCTTTACAGTATTATTGCTGATTTCCAATATGGTAATCCTGAACCTGCTGAATTTTTGTAATGGATTTGCCCAGCTTTGAATTTGGAACAGTTCATTCGAAGTTTAAGAGATTTCAATATCAAAATACAAAAAATGGAGCTACCAACAGCCTGGTCAGACTACACACATGTGCAGGCTGGCCTGGCTCTATACTGGTGGCAAAGGCTAATCGCTTTCGATTCCATCAGGTTAATGGTTGTGCCAAGGTCATTGCCAATGGCCTGATGGGACATGTCTTTATCTTTCCATAAAAAGTATTGCAAAAACTACAGAAGTTGTTTACCAGTCTGCCCATTCTTAACTTTAAGTGCCATCTCTGTGAGTTAATGTGTTACACTGAAAGTGACAATAAATTGAAACGGCATTTAATAATATATGAAGCAGAAGGTTGTAATCCGAATTAGTATAAACAGAGCAGAGCCTTACAAATTAGGTTAATGACTTAGGCTTGCCTTTGTGACACAAATAATTAATTGGAAAAACACATTCTTGTAGTCGAAGGAGGGATTTAGTATCCACTACTTTTGATACATTCCTAGTGTTATTTGAGAAGGAACATTTCTAGATTAAGTCGACTGCTGTGGATGTTTGGATTTAAATAGTGATGTCCCAGGGTTTATGGCTACCCAGCTTGCTTCATAATGTTTTCATTCAGGGTAGGTAATGTTCATTTGTGCTTCAGGAAATCAGAGAATGCTGAAAGATTTTTTCAGTGAAGCCTAAAAACATGACTTATTTTTCAGAAATTGAAATCAGATTATAGAGACCTAATTGGGTCTTATTACAGTAGAAAGAATTTTATATATTTCTTCTAGTATGAATATACCCATTGCTTAATCTTGTTTCGTTAAATCAGTAAGGTCAAGTGTATGTTGACAGATAGATAGGTGTCATTACTGTCTGTAACAGTGTTAATTTCACTGACAACTAGATCATTAAATGTTAAGCTATATTGTATGGTGTTCTATTGTGGACACTGTCGTTTGGACCTGTTGTGAATGCATTAGAAGAAATATATTGTTCAACAGGTTAAGGTTAACTCAGTAGCTTTGAGTCTAAAAATCTGAGGTAAAAGTTTATGCAAGTATATTGTTGGATAGACGAATTTCTTGTTTATACATATTGAAAGGTAAATCAGTTAACTGTATTCACCTCATTGAGCGCCCTTTAGGGGGGGGTCTAGTATAGGAAGCCAGAAAAATTTGTAAAATCAAAACTTGAAGTTTGTTTTGTCAGGCGGAACTAATGTCTGTAAGTGCTGTTACAAAAGCAGGAAGGGAAATGATGATGTAAAACATAATTATTTACAAAGTTTCTACTGCAAAAACAGATGCTTATTCATTTGCAGGTCAGAAAACACTTAGGGGGTGCTTACATGGGCATGGTCGCTAGATAGGGCGAGTACCATATTACAAGTGCAAAGCTCTAGGAAATATTCAGAGCTAATAATTCAAAAGTGGGCAGTTTTGTGTAGTCACAACAAGGTATAGCTCCAACTTAATATGATTACAATCATAAATGGTTAACTAGAAAAAGCATCCATCTTAACAGTGCTGACATTTAGGCTTGAAGAAATCAGTTACTGTTCTTAAGCTGAAAGTTATAAAACATAATATAATATGGAACTTTTAAATGTCATTTTCTAGAATCTTGTGTTTTGTTTTTGATCAGATCAGTGGTGAAAAAAGCTAGTGGATTACTGGGAACAGTATCAGAAATGAACGGCTGATCCAGTATGTTAGTATAAGATGTCATTCCTGTTTGTATATGAGAACATGCCATTGTGTCTTAAGACATCTGGAATATATAAAAGATAACTATCAGAATAATCTGCAGGCCTGAGAAGGCTGAAATGAAGATTGAAAGCCAATGAAAACATTCTATTTATCTCAATTACCGTTCTGTATATTGGCATACTGGATGACCATTATGACTATCAATTGCACGGAGAGTTCAGTTATTTTAGGTTTAAGGGGTTAGTTGAAGACACAAAGACTATCCAATTCCAAGAGACACTTGTGATTCTTGACATGGGACCTTAAATATAATCCAAAACTTGCAGTCCCAATATCATGGACTGAAATTTCCACCAGAACATAGAACTGCTCTACAGCAACATCCATTGTTGAAAGTTAAAAGTTCAAGCTCAGTCACCAACCATCCAGTAGGCAGACTTACAATATTATTAAGGGAGCTGAGAGGAAATTCACGAATTGGTATTCGAATTCCGATGAGGAAAATGACCTTCCCTAGGGCAGAATGCAATTATGATCTAATGCCTTTAAAATACTGTTTTGCATGATTATACTCGAGCAGTTAAGAAATAGCTAGATATAGCTTATGAAGTTTGTGATGAGGAAACATGTTTGTTGAGTTTCTTGTTACAACATTGTAGTAGAACATTACTTTTTTTGCTGAACATATAATAAGTAAATGTTTATGAATGTACAGTTGGTTACACGATTGTAGATGTCAGCGAAAAACACTGAAGTTGACATAAACAATGATGAAAGTATGTGAAAATATTTAACTGTGGAATGTAGCTAGAATGGTTGACACCCTCATGTTGAAATGTTGTGTGCTTGAAAAACACAGATGTCAGGTGAATATGATACATGAAGTGATTGGCCCCCAACTGATGTTATGTATATTTTTATTTTTCATCTGTTCAGTTGACCAAGTACCTGTGAATTATAGATAGTAGTGAAATATTTGAAACCTTATTTTGTCCAGGTAAAACATCCTTTCCCCTACTTGGGGATGGATGGGGGTACCTTTCATTTATGTGAAGCCTTTTAGCTGAAAGTACTTTTTGAAGTCTTGGTATGAATGTAATGCCATTTACAGAGACTATCATGATACTTCATGTTTAAAGCATTAACTTCATCTTAAGTCTTTGGACAGTTGTCTGATGTTATTTTTCATGTGTTTCAGGTGCGTAGTGGCATAAGGGGGCCACAATGACAGAGGTAGATAACATGCCCTCAACGGGCGTTCGTTGGGAATCCGGACAGATTGAAGATGACTTTGAAGGGGGAAATAACTCAGCAAAATTGTTTGAAAGATCCAGAATCAAGGCTTTAGCTGGTAAGTTATAGAAGAACCTCTAGCAATATTTGCTAAGCGAGGTGATTTGCAATAGTAGTTGTTCTGTGAATGAAAGCTGACATGAATTTTGTACCATTGACGCAAAAAGAGCTTTAAGCATATTTGTCAGAATTATAAGGTGACCTTTAGGTCCACCTATATCTTTAAGTATGTGTTCATTTGTTAGTCTTCTGCTTGTTGGAAAGTGTCTGTCTACCTTTCAAAATAAAACTTATAAAATGAAGCAGCAACTTATGAGTTGTTAAGATGGGAAATGTATTTGGCAAGAAAATGACTCATGGCATAAGTCATGCTTAGTTTGAAGCTGCTGAAACCAGTTTAGAATTCTTCAAGACAGATCATTGCATTAGGAGGGCACATTGGACTTGGGAACATTATGTTTATTGGATTCATGAAAAGTGGTTTCTAGCAGAATAAACACCAAGGGTGTAAGTCAGGAAAGGTCTATGATAAAAAGTGTCAGACATTTCAGACAAGGTTGTTGACAAGGTTGCAAAGTGCTAGATTTACCAGTGAGAAAAAAGTAAGCCCTGCAGTACATTGTTGTAACAATGCCAGAATTGTTGCATGTCTCTCACAGTAACCTTGCATTTTGTGATTGCATTTAACAAGTTCTCCTTGCCAAGAAAATGTTTAGGCTGAAATTTCCTGACAGGCAACTGTTTAAGCGCTTTGCAGTTGTGTAGTTGTATGATTGTTAGGTGGTAATGAGTCTTAGGTTCAGCATAATTGCCTCCTAGATGGAAGTTAAATGGGTTAGTCTGATCTTTCAGAAGATAAAATGCTGAACTACTTGTATCTGATTGAACATTGTTTAGCTACACTCTTAATCCACCAGTCTTACTGCACTTTTATGATAAATCTGAAATATGCTATAGAAAAAATAAATATAGAACAAAATTATGGTTAATACATTTTGCTGGGAATGAAAGATATGATACGATGAAAAATAAGGTTTTACTAAAACATGGAAAGGTCTAATGCCAATTCAGAGTATCGTGTTTTGACTGTAATTGTAATATGTTGATTTTGACATATTTATTTACCTGTTGAATGTACATCTGTTTTGAGTGTATGTGTATAGGTAATAAAGATTTTATTTTCAAGCATGCACATTCTTTAAAGCTTGTAAAAGTACCTCCATTTAAATTTATTTCCTTTTTACCAGTGATTGGTTTTCATTTCAAATAAAGATTTTTAACATTGTACAACTTTTTCCCAATTAAGGTTTATGACTTTTCCAATCATTCCTTAAAATATTTGTGCTCGAAATATAATATTTACACTCTGCAGTCATATAACCAAAATAGTATGATGGTATTTTATTAATGGACTTGACATCAACAATAGGGTTTTCTCATAGATGACCAACAAGTCAACATTGTATACATTTGTTATTTTGTTACATTTTCATAGTATTTATAAACTTGAAACTTGATTGAGCAAAATATGTCACAACACCCCTCAAGGCAGAAGTGTGTCACAAGTGATTTAAAGATGAATGTTTACTCTTTTCAACCTGTCTATCAATTTTTTAGTAAAGAAGAAACAAAAAGAAAATTTCTGAAATTTTCTTATATATCATTCTTCATTACCAGGATAAGTGGACTTGTCAGTTTCATTTCAGGTTACACAAGTAACAAAAACTGATGAAGTCTCTCTTATTACCCAGAAACTCTTATTAGAAAAATTTACCTGTCTTTTTTTTTCTCTTTAAGTGCAATTTTCTAGTTTGTCTGGTTGGCATAGCACCAGTGGTATGTAGGTTAGTGGGATATTTAATGTTGTCTCCCTTTATAACATTTACACTTCCAGTTTTTTGTACTTTGTACAAAATAAAATGTATCTAGAGTGCCAGAGAGAAGTGGCAATGAGTAAATCAATATTTATATAGTCATTTATAGTACATATTAATGATACAGTTAAAGTGTCTTTTTTTATCAGAAATAAAAATCACTCTCTTTGATGATAGTGACAAGAGTCTTCTGTCAAGTCATTTACTTTGAAATATATCACTTTTGACATTAGAAGTAGAAACATCAGTTTTGACAAAATATTAATTTTAAGAATCACAGTGACTTGACATCTGAGAGTTTTCTTTGGACTGCTTTTAAGGCCACACCAAATTAATATCTTGTTCTTCGGATTTTTTTGAGAAAAATATGGGGCGAGCGAGCGAAAAAATAATTAAAATACTTTTTTTCTGATCTGTCATTTAGTGGAGCGAGCGAAGAGCGAAGAAAAAAATGTAAACCATTATAGCGTTTAATGAGTATGTTAAAACCACTTTTAATTTATCGATTTCAAAACAATGATTTAAAGATGAAAAAGCCTTTTTGAGAAAAACAGCTCTACATATATACATGTATTTTAACAATTCAGTTAGAAACAGATAAGCAGAGTGCACATCAAGTATAATGATCAAGATGCAAGTTATACATCGTCTTCATATGATGATCATTTATGCCAATTTATTTTAAAATCCCGTCATGCTTGACAAAGTTATAAGCCAGACACTAACATCTACGCATGAACTTTAAGTGTCCACTGTGACCTTCACCTTTGAGCCAATGACATGGTTCATGCACGCGACACATATGTCTTCATATTATGATCATTTATATCAATTTATTTCGAAATCTCATCATGTATGACAAAGATATGAGGCAGACACAAAATTTGACACGGACAGACGGATGGACAAACCAACCGACAGGGTAAATGTTACATGCCGTCCTGCCATCTTATGGCAGGGGCATGAAAAATGTAAAAATCTATTGCTAGTAACTGTTACCCTTGACCATGATCCCTAGTGACCCAAACTGCACACAATGTTAGAGGATATTAAAAGGAACCTGCCTATACATGTGAACATTATTTGTTAATACATAACGCCTGTATGAACAAAAGTATGAAAAAAACCAAAGGGCAATAACTAGAAAATTATAAATGGAAGAGTTATCTTTCATGTGCACTGCACTTTTACTTAATGCAAACTATCCACCTTTGAAGTTTCAAATTTATATCTCAAATACTTTTCTAGTTATGCTCCTGACAAAAAATATGCATAAAATATCAAAGGGCAACAACTCAGAAATTATGGAAATAAGAGTTATGTTTCTTGTGCTCTGCACTTTTCCTTAATGAGATCTATCCACCTATGGAGTTTCAAGTTGCTAGATGAAACACTTTTGGAGAAATGCTCCAGACAGAAATGCAGCTGCAGCTCTGAACAGTTCGTTGAAGTCTGCATTAAGAGGTATATCTACTGCAGTCGGTGGAAAAATGGCTTTATTGTCATCAGCCTCGCGATAGAAAACAACAAACACGTAAGAGGCCATTTTCCTTTGTTGATTTATGATGTGATCCAAAAATACGACAGTCAATTTGGTAATCGAGCAAATCATTACCTAACACCCAGTAACGGGTCTCTACCGCGCGGAATAGTGATAATCGCGTCGCGTAACTGAGTATTAAACCGAAGAACATGTTCTGTAG
Source organism: Cyclina sinensis (assembly GCA_012932295.1). NCBI lineage: Eukaryota > Metazoa > Mollusca > Bivalvia > Venerida > Veneridae > Cyclina > Cyclina sinensis. The sequence goes on from JAAONU010000011.1 coordinate 40,959,393, forward strand.
AATTTTGCACTATAAATTACAATCAAAAGTAATAACTTTTTTTCGCACCGGGCGGTTTCGACCCAGTGCAAATTTTACGACAGGAGCGGGCGGTGAGAAAAAAATTAAAATATTTTTTTTTCATTTCTTCAAAATTGATGCGGGAAATCCGACGAGCAGGAGATCATTTTGGTGTGGCCTAACTGGTGAAAAATATGAATTTTATTAAATTCACATCTAATATTAAGGAATTACAGATCACGTTTGGAGTATTTTTGATTTAAGATTATGTAAAGTGATGAATTTGTGGACTGTTGTTGTTTCCACAGTAGAATCATGTGCACTCATTTAAGAATTTGATTATCATGATTGTGTTTATCATTGTTTCAGACCTTTTTGTCTTATCTTACTCATTAATCTCCATCTAGATTCACTGTCATGCTATGCCATGATGCAGTTTCTTGCTCTCAGCTGTTTTCATTTAGTCTCTACCATCTGTCAGAGATACATGGGCAAGATATGTGAAACAATGAAGGGCAGACACAGAAGATAACTGTTTTGATTTATTTACCATTCCAGAATTCCCCATTATTGTCTTCAGATCTTATCTTGGTTTAGGATGGCCTCAACCAGTTATTGCTGGGTTGAATGATTCCCTGTTTTAATTGGGAACTGCATTCAACCTAGCATTAATTAGTTGACCCATTTGGTGAAATAATTGATATTTATTCTTTGAAATTCTGAGTATATATCGTGGTTCAATCCCCATCAAGGCCAGTGAAATTTCTCCATGATAATTGATCTCAGACAATGTTTTAATAGGTCATTTGTCCCGCACCTCTGTAGCAAGTGAGGAAGTAGTCAGTCACTTGCTGAGAAATTGGCTAGTAATCTGGTTGGATACCCAAGAATATTGGTAAGGTGGACTGACTGCTGAGATATGACCTCAGCTGTTAAAACTGGCTTTAAACCCCAATAAATCAAACCATCTGAGTATCTTTTACTGTCTTGTGAAAGAAGCTGATTTCACATTTTGTAGACAGGGATATATATATATATATATTATGCTGTATGATAATGTATGTAAAATAAGGTGAAATTAGAAATGTAGCTGCTTGGATTTGTGGTTCAAATAAAAAAGATCTTAACTTGTGTCAGACAGTATTTTGAGATTGCTTTTGCCAAAACTGAGTCATCAACTTATTGTGATGCAGATGTGAAGAACAAAACATATTATCCAAATAACAGTTGTTAAATTTGTTTTTTCTTTCATGCAACCTGGGCAGATTTTGATGTGAATTGCCACAGCAATTTTCATTGGTTTTTATCCATAGATTATTAAGTTATATCATGAGCTATTTACTTACAATTTGTTGCCCCAGTGAATTATTTGATTGTGGTTTGATTGCCATGCCAGTTTTGTCAAAGTTTCCGACCCTTCAGAAATGTACAAAATGCTGATGAAATGTCATCTTCCAGGTCTGGAGGCTCTGCCTTCATTTTCTTCCTTCCAGATTTATGTGACTGGTTTTTCCTAACTAAAACCAAACTTCATGGAGATAAATGCATTACTACTTCCAATCTCAGTCTTTCCTGATTGCTTCCAGAGAGCTTCTGAAATAGCTTGGAATGGCATACTTTTTTGCTTACCAGGTATTCTGCACAGGAGTTCTGTTCGTAAGATTGTATTTGTCTAATCTTTCATGTGTTAGCATTTTTCTTTACTTTTGGCTCTTCTTCAGATCTTTTTGCAGCCTTTTAAACCAATTTAATTCAGCTTATTCCACAGTTTTCTGTTTAACAATACCTCGTTCCTTTCCGCATGACATCACATATTTGTTGTTACCTGTGAGGCTGATTATGTCTTAGTGTTCTCAAAGCTGTTCTCTCAATATCATTGTCTCTTCACTTTGCACCATCATCTCTGATTCCTTTAGGCTTAAAGTTATTGTCCTTCTGTCACATATGGCTTCTTTGGGTTTCATCAATACTGTCATGTCGAAGATATTTATTGCTTGTGTAACAGTCAGTCAAAACAAAGCAGGGCTTAGTCCTACACTCACAGTGGAAGACATAACCCTTATTTATCCATTCTTAAATCATCCTCAGTGCATATAAAATATTCAGTTTCTGAAAGTGCAAACACAAGTTCCTTTCCAAAAAGTGCAGAACATTCTAGTATTACAAGTCTTTATATTCATCCAAGCCTATACAGTCTCCTCCGCCATAAAAGCACAGTTTGCAAAAGTTAAAAGTTCACTGCATAATCTGACTGTATTAATTGGCACCTCAAACAAAGTTGTATGAATACTTTAGTTCCTTTTTGCACACAATATCTCAATTGTCACTGGAGTTATATTAATTACAATTTTCTCAACAGTCGCTCCAGTTCTTTTGAATAACTAAAATGACACTTTTCGGAAGTACATTGTACACTGGTAATTTGAATGTGTAATGAGTTATGAAGATGCCTTAATCCTTCTGTACGTTTGTCTTTATGCATTTGAAACTATGTTTTCGAGATCTTAAGTGAGATAACGAAAGATCTGGGACAAACGCTAAGGATATGGTCGTGTTCATGAGGACTTTTTAAGGCGGTGAAATATTAGCTCTATCTATGATGAACGGATACGAATATCTTAAGGAAAGGAAGTCAGCATTTACACAATTTCAAGTACCTTCAGTCCATATTATTTAATAAGCATATGTGATTTTTCGATAGTAATAGAGTGAGTGTTTGGATTATAATTAGTGGACATAATGGCAGTGAATGGGTTGGCCTCGCCATTCCAGGTAAAATCTTTGAGGTACTCGTCTTCAGAAAGAGCTGCTGTCACAGACAGATTCATACAAGGAAAAATAAAACAGTTAGCAGGTAAAATATTCAATTAATTGATCAGCAAGTTAAGCTATTGTTAAGTCACTTAGGTCATTTGATATCTATAACATTGTCATTACTTTAGAACTTGCCAGGTTTTGCTGTCTGGCTTTCTGTCAAAATGAAGAACAATTGGTGATCAAGTGTGATTTTACTGGTTATACACTTATATAGAACTATATATAGTTTAAAGGTGATGAATTGTAACTTGTTAGTCTTTCACATTCATCTGTCATGCATGTACCTGTTAATTAAACTAAACAGTAAGTTTAAAAGTATGAGTCATTGAAAATAGCAAGGTCACTAATAACAAACTAGACCTTGAAGGAATGAAGGAGAAATTTTGCTTATAAATGACAATTTACCAATTCTCTTATCACAGACAAATATTGAGACAGCAGCTATAAAGTGGGTATTTGTCTGATATTGCTACTTTATGTCCTCCCTAGTACTGTCTGCAGGCCATTTATTTGTCAGTTGGCCAGTCTTGTTTCCAGTCTCGATATTTAGTGCCTTTAATCCTGCAGTCTACTGTATGATGTTCCTGTATGCAGACATAGGCTTGCAAAATTTAACCGAAGTCTGACCACTGTCAGGGTCTTCCATGGTGTTCTTCAGAAGCAGTGAAAAAAAAGCACTTCCTGCTTGTAGTCATGTTAAGTCTGAAACCATCTAGATTCGTAGATTTCCAACTCGTAGCATTAAAATTCAAATAAGAATTGAAAAGTAAAAGCCTGGATTTCATAGCTTTCTAGAGAAATTAGTTCAAGGTTGAATACATCTGCATATGAAATTGATATTATTTTTGAGAATAATGAGGAGGAACACATTAAATTCCCTTTGCACAATAAAAAAAAAACCTTGTTGATGAAAATTTGGAAGCAGACTACGCATTGTTGAGATATTTTGCTGTCAGTTTTTCTAAAACTCATGGATTCAATGCAATAAATGTGCAGTAGAGTTGAAAAATATTGACTCTGCTCTTGAACTCAAATCCCTGAACATGCCATGTTAGTTGTACAGAAACAAAAGTATATTTCCATTAAAAGTGTATAAAAGATGGTTATAAGTGTATGTCAGTCTTTATGAAATACTTTTCCTGGAGTCATTAATCATACTTGAGACAAGTAAGACAGCTTGCTATGCCTTTATCTGTACCTGAGAATAATGCATTTGATATGGCTGTAGAAAATCTGTAAGACCCTTGTGAAATGCTGACTCTTGGAATTGAATGCAACAGTTACTGTAGTTGTGCCTGAAACAGCTGCCAATGGGGTGTATGACTTGATATATATGTTACAAACACAAACATCCTCACCAGTGTTTGTGAGAACTAATGTTGCTGATTTTTACCATGTATACTAGTTTACTCAAACCTGTGTGTGCTATGATTACATCATTACATTATTTCCTGAGTAAACACATGCATACCAAACATCATCATCATTATCATCATCATCATTATCATCATCTGATTCTTCTCAAGGGATCACCTCAGTTAGCAAAGAAGACAGAATGTAGAAAAATATTTTTTGTCAGAAGTTTTCTTCACTTGAATTCATAAATTATATGAAAACATTACACTGTTGATAGCACACACCAACACACTGTTAATTTTATAAAATTCCAGGTGATGAAATAGGTTGCTCAAGGTAACAGTTTTATAATGCAGATATGCTGTGTACATTATCTATGTGCAAGAGTTATCTGAAGTGTTATCTGTAATGTTGGTTTATGTTAGACAAGATGATAGATGTACTAATTGCAGTCTTGATTTGATAAGAAAGATGATAGAGGGGGTTATTATGGGAACATCTTGATAGGATGGTAATATCCAATAAACATGTACATTATAACATTTCTGTTTTTTAGATATATAAGATAAGTATCAGTCTGTATTCCCTTGATTGAAACATCCTAGATAACACTATCTGGAAAGAAACTTCTAACCTATTTGTAATTTGCAAGATTTGTATTCTATACTGTAGAGTTTTGTGCTGTACTGTTGAATCCATGGCCTACCTCACCATAGTTGTAGATGCCAGTATTGTTTGAAGTCATGACTTCCTGATTTGGTTATTACATGTGCACGACAATCAATGGTCTGGGTGCAGATAACATTCATGGTTGGAATCCATGACTTGATGTTTTCTTTAACAAGTGCACATAATGCTTGAAATGCTCTATCCTAAATGCTTCAGGCAGACTTCATTAAATTCCCAGTTTCACATAACTGAACATTAAAATTGCATTTCATAACTATGGTGTTCATTTATACTTTCAGATGAGAGAGAGTCAGTTCAGAAGAAGACCTTCCAAAAATGGGTGAACTCTCACCTGGCCCGTATTGGGTGTCGGATCAATGACCTCTACATTGACCTGCGAGATGGCAAGATGCTCATGAAACTGCTCGAGATCCTCTCTGGAGAAAGACTGGTTAGTATTTCAGGACAGAAAAAGTCATTACATAGCAATAAACCTTTCTGTCACTGAATCAGAAATGGAAGCCTTTACTTATTTGCCACAAATGATTTCACTGAACTTACTGTGAATACTTCGTTATACATGTAGACGGCCCTTCTTTGGCATTCAGATTTGATGCTTCAGTTTCATTTAGTTTTGCCTGTTTCTAAAACTAATTTCCATCCAAAGATTTTCGAGAATTCTATGTGTAACTTGTTCTTCTACTTACTTAGTCGCCTGTGCTTTGTTGTAAAAAGTAATCACCTTAAAATGGTTATTTTTCCGCTGCAGATGCCTGTAAGGTGAAAAAGGTTATCCTGAATTGAATGTTTTCTGCACCAGTCAAAACTAGTTAGATGTGCTTCTTTGAATATTGTTGTTCCACAAACATGGTTAAACTAGAAATTTTGACTTATTTCTTTTAGGGTTCAAGTCATTTCCTAAATGATTGTCTTGTTCATGGTTCTGACTCATGTGCGTGCTATTTTGGTAGTCAGAATCTCTCCAATTTCCTAACATTCATTTTGTTGATTGCCTAACTGTTGCCCTTTAGGAAAGTACAGGAGCTGAGCTGCTGAAATTATTTATTGATAAACATAGTGATATTACCAGAATGTGAAACAAGATCAATATAAGATGCATCATGTCTGCTGTTCTGGGTTATATTTCAATATAAAAATCAAACAGCTGGAAGTTTTCACCTGCCAGCTTGGAAATAAAATTGCAAGCTTTTGGTTACTCAGAATAACGTTCATTATTGCTGTGGATATGAAGATGAAAAAATGTAAAAGCAAGCTTTGATCAGTTATACATATAGTTAGGTTAGCTATATGTTTGAAGTCCCTTTTTCATGGTGAAACTATCTGACTATCAAGTGTTGTAATGACTTGTCAGACATAAATGTCAAAGGTTGTGTTCGATGGTATGTAGATTGGCTCCATACTGTATGAAGCTACTTTCATTCTTGGTGAATTAGATGAAACTGGGGAGATAAAAGCAGGAAATTTGTCCCTTTGTGGCTACTGATATTTAGCCACTGATCCTTTGTATACAGTTTAGAACAGGGATAAACAGTAAATGGTTCAGATGTATAGAATTTCTTGTGTTTTTTATGTTTTTGGTGCTGTTCATGTTTTTTGCCAGCAATATGGCAGCAGTGAAACAAGAGTTAAATTTGTTGACAAAAATGAGCTGTATGCGGCAAGATTGAAGGGTTTGCAAATTCATTGCCAAGATTCGAAAGCGGGGGACTACTATTTATAGTCTCAAACGAAGGGTGTGGCCTGACATTTATATTATTTTATAAGGTAATGAAAAACTAGATGCAGTGGGAGTTGCAATGCCATAGAGATTATGTAATAACAAGACTTCACCTTCAAGAGAAATAGGAAACTATGTTAACTGGAAACTCCCATAAGTCTTAAGATCTGTTTTGCTACTTAAGCTACTAATTATGCCTCTAAGCATATGCATTGATACTCATAATATTTTATTTGTTTATGTAAATAAATCCTTTGTTTAAGTTGTAATATTTAATAGCACTTGATTTTCGAGTATATGAAGCATATATTCTTCTTAAGCACAACAAATTAAGCAAAACAAATTCCTGTGTAGCTTATAGTTAAATGTTGAAAGCTATGATGATGCTTAGACAGGTATGTTAGTTAATAGAAGAGAATTCTGTCCTTATTGTATACAATCAAAATGCTGGCAAAGGGTTGAAGCGTCATTTTTTTGCTGCTTACTTTATTGCTTGGTTATATGGAGATGAAAGGCTTTTTCAAGTCTCTGCTTTGTGTTTCTGACTGAAGTTACAGCAGCCCTATGTGTGTCTGTATACATACAAGTATCATCCAGTATTAGTAATGGTGCATACAGTATTCTGACACTGTAACTGGTACTGGAATATACTAGTATTATTGGTAGGCTATCAATTAATTAATTGTTGGGTAGATTCTATCTCCAGATCTATGCATAGTATGAAAGGTCTGATCTTTTGCACACTTTGGGTAACAGCTTTTGTTAATGACAAACTTCACTTTTTTAAACTGCAAGACATCTGTCATTTTTTTGTTCTGTACAATTTCAGCCAAGACCAACTAAAGGGAAGATGCGAATCCATTGTTTGGAAAATGTTGACAAAGCTCTGACATTCTTACACGAGCAGCGTGTACATTTAGAGAACATGGGGGCCCATGACATTGTGGATGGCAGTAACAGACTCACACTTGGTCTCATATGGACCATCATTCTTAGATTCCAGGTAGGTTAAAGGCACGCTCTCTGAAGATAAAAGTTCTGTAAGAACACATATCCAAATATAATTCACAATTTATCTGATCTATTTGATTCTGATTTTTTTTCTCCATCTATGTACTTTGAAATTACCATTTCTGAAAAAAAAAATCTGTGTCCAAATACATGTAATGATGTGATGTTTAGAAAGGGCCTAGGGATTTCAGCATTTAAAATCAGTAGAAATATATAGAAAATCAATACAGATTGTTTTCTAGTAAATTTTCATAATGTTCCTATTATTACCAGCACTATGTAAATTCTTGCCCTAATTTTGATCTTTGAGAAAACTGAAGTGCCCTTCATTTTATGAGCATATATGACAAGAATAGAGTGTACATTAGCCAGAGACTGGCATATGGTTTGCCACATGTGTTTCTGGTATGATTAGTATGCACGAAGCAATAGAATACTCCATCTGTGTTCACATGGGGAATCAAATATATTATCAGATCTCTCAGAAGTATGCCTGCTTACATACTGAGAAATCTGTCAGTATAGAAGAATTCATTATGGCATTATTTGTGTTGTTAGGTGTACAGAACTCAGAACTAATGATTAAAGACAGTAAGTTTATGCTCCCAAAGTCATTACGTAAGTGTTCTGGTACAAGGTGTACAGTTCTAGCCTACAGTTTCACTTAACCCTTTACTCCATAGATACGTGTTTTAATGCATATGCGACCAGTGCAGATCCAGATCAGCCTGCACATCCGTGCAGTCTGATCAGGATCTCCACTGTTCGCTTTTATATCCATAAAAGTATTTCTGACTGAACAGCGAACAGTGGAGATCCAGATCAGACTGCACGGATGTGCAGGCTGATCTGGATCTGCACTGGTCGCATATGAGATTTAACACTTAACCATGTGGTAAAGGGTTAATAGTAACTGTAAACTGTAATTGTTACATCTAATTCTGTAAACTGTTGTTACATCTAACATGTCAAAATCTCATATTGTTGATATGAAAAATAGCCCGTTTAAGAGAATTTATAATAGTGAAGTAGACAAATGAAAGAAAAAACATGTCATTCTTGGTGTGTCTTAACTATGAAACAACAGCAGACATGTTTCAGTTCAGTTCTAAAGTATAGTGCAGACTCTTATGTTTCTGTAAACATATATCTAGAGGCCTATTAGAAGGAAAGCTTTCCCACTTCTTTGAGTAGCTCTTGAGTCAGTGAGAATGTAAGAACTCTATTGCAAAGTTCCTGTCTGAAAAGAACGTTGAAAAAATGTAGTCCTGTCTTTGATGCCAGACCACTTAATAATCCTGGATAAAACATAAACAAGAAACTGTGTGTTAAATGAATTTGTTTCATGTTGTAAGGCACATAATTATTTATGTTTGCATTACCCTCTTATTAAAGTTTACATTTTCTTACAGTTTGTTTGGGATATTAAAGGACCAGAGTTGTGTAGGATTTGGTTACAGACAGATAGGGTTATTATGCAATCTCACTTCACCCTGTCCTATACAGTTAACTTGATATGCTATTATGTGTCTCAGAGGGTGATCTGAAAACATGGGTCATATTTATAGACATAAATTATACCAAAGAGAATTATTCATTGGGTTAGAATAGTGTTCTTATGTTTAATGCAGTGGAAAAAACAACAACAAAATAACATGTACACTTCTGTTAAGACTGTTGTTGTTATTTGGGTAATTTGAGTTAACATTAATTTTGGGTATTACATGAAGTGTCTATGCCAGTCTAATGTTTTAGGGGTAAATCATAGGCTTTGACTTAAGGAGGAGCCGTGGTCGAGGGGTTAGGGCGTCGGACTCCCGATCAGGAGGTTGCTGGTTCGAATCCCACCAGAGGTGAAAGTCTCCAGTGACATTTCACAGTCCTTGCTTTCGGCGCAAGTACTGGTATGAATCCAGGAGGCAGTTGCAAGAACTTGACAGTATAGTCAGTATTGACTGTTGGCAGTTATAAGTTCAACTTGACTTTTCTTCCGTATTCTTTTGGTTTCATTCCCATATTTTGGTCTTAAAAGTTATGAAGATAAACACTTCTTAACTATGAGAATTAGGTTAGTCAGTAAGTTGATTAAATAGACTTTCAAATTCAACTGCAGTCCACTGGTTAAAGGTGAAACAATGTCTCACTTCAATATGTCCTGATTCAGACTATGTACAGGCTCACACTACGTAGGTGTTAGGTATGTGAATGCATTAAATAGGCTTTTCCATCAAAGTGAATATATCTGTTAATTATGCAGATTTCATGAAGATTTATAGACTATAATAGTACATGGTATATGGAGAAGTCTTGCAATTTCTGACAAGGTTTCACCACAACTGACACAAAATAATTATTTTTTCAATGTACCAGCTTCCTTTGGTTTGTTAAAAACTCCAGGATGTTTTGTACATATTGATTTGTAGGGTTATAAAATTATAAACAGGATATTACCAGATAATATACTGAGAGGCATGTGATAGCAGCATTCTTACAATGACTCGTATGAAGTACTTAATTGCTTCATAGAAAAATGTTGTACATAATAATATGTAATAAAGTATTTAAAAATGCTGTGGTTTAGCTCTTACTTAGAGGTTGAAGGCTGTAAAATATGGCTATTGTTTGGTTTTTATTTCAATCCTCAGCATCCTTTGTTAAATGAATCTTAAGTGCTGGACTTCCATCACATTACAGTGTACTTGCAGTCAGTTAAAAGCACATCTTCCAACAACAATGTTTTTCTGTCATTTCCATTTGCCAAAAAAATAAAATCCGTTTGTCATCATTCAACTCTTACCCAGCAGTCTGTCTGAAAGGGGATGTTGCTTATTTCAGAATTTGTTTATTTTCAGATTCAAGACATCACAATAGAGGAGGCCGACAACAGTGAGACCAAGTCAGCAAAGGATGCCTTGTTGCTATGGTGCCAAATGAAAACTGCCGGATACCCAAATGTCAATGTTCGCAACTTCACTACCAGCTGGAGGGATGGTCTTGCATTTAATGCCCTCATTCATAAACACAGGTAAAAATGCCTTGGTGGTTGTATATGAACTATAATTATAAATACACATTAATGATTCTCTTACATGACTAAGATATGAAAAAAGGTGATTTATTTTGCCCTAGTTCTGTTGATTGCAACCCAGAGTACGCTTTTTCAGATAACACATATTCTTCAGTTAGTTCCAAGGGTCCTTTATTTCTCTTTAGGGTGCTGAAATTAACTTCACAATCTGTCACTGCAGGAAACTTGAGGCTTTAAAAAGACAAAATGAACTTTTTTAATTGGTCAAAGTTAGGGATCAAAGTGTTGTTTTTTTTTCTTCAGTTTATGTCAGTTTCCAGGGAAGGTACTGACCTTGGTCTTATTAAGACAGTTATATTTTAAAATGACTGTTACATGAAATTTTGACATTGCGTGTCAGCATTTAACAAACAGTTAACCTCCATCATGCAACAGCTTTGCGGTTTAAATTTTTTTTATTTCAATGCAAACAAATTACATGTATTGTATAGTTATCAGCACTGAATCAACATTCGAAAAACGAACTTAAAAGATATCATTCATAACTTGAAATTTATAAATGTGGGTAGTTTGAGTCCTGTGTAATGGCTTGAATAGAGTCTGTGTAACTGACACATGGATTAACATTGTTAAATACAAGTAATTGTGTTAAGAATGGCCGAGTATTTAAAACACACATGTAGAACAGTATATTGTATTAAAATTGGTCCATTTATTTAAAGAAAAAGACACACATAGTATTTTGAATATAGAATTTCATTGAGCCATTCTTTTCTGTTCATAGTTGAACTAGTTTTATTTAACTTGTAAACAATACCTATGAAGACACCATTGTAAGAATACAGCTGTTGTAAACATTTGCCCGTATTAGTATTGTTTACGTATGATAATGATATTATAATGAAATTATTCGTAGTTTTGATCGTAATCGTGAGATAGGAATTTTAATCCTTTTCAACATCGTATCAGTTCATTCATGTATGGTTTTGAGATAATGAATTAAAAATGATCCACACTACATCATAATGGGCTTTGAAATTATTCAGTATTTGGTTGAAATGTGTGTGGGTGGGGTAAGAAAATAAAAAGTTTAACAGTAATATGAAATGCATTTGAAATTAGGTTTTATGTAGGAAAATATTCTACACAACATGTATATGATGGGTTCAGAATATTTATTGAAAATTTCCACTCAAGTGTGTGGGTGATTGTTTGCAAAAGTAAACAAAATTTAAAGTCCTAAAATGCAAATTTTACTTGACCTTGAGGTAAAGATTTATTACAAATTCTGACTTTTGGGTTGTTTATACTTCGATACATATAAATTTTGCAATGTAAGCTATACTTTGAGAGTTAAGTACAAGATAAGGCAAAGTTGTAATCTTTGAATAATTCACACCTAACTAAATAAGGTAACATTGAGTCTAGTTTACGTAAAGTCGTGTTTCTTTTTATTGCATCAGTAAAGTGACATTGAAAAGTACAGAGTATGTTTAATATTCAGTTATTCACTTAACGCCTCGGTGGACAAGGGAATTGAAAGTGATCGCATCCCATTTTACAGCCTGTTAGGTGATACATTTTGTATTAAAATATTGATGATATTTTGCTGATGTGCCAAGTTTTGCTGTGAAACCCATCCATATTGGTTTGAATAAGCAATGGCCAGACATAATAAATCAACATAATAATACTTCCACACTCTTGTCACACTCTGCTTGAGTAATAGATCAACGAATCTGCCTCTTTCTGCATACTGTTGTTACTGTTTGCATCATTGGTCAGTACTTAGGTGGTTGTTGTAAGAATTACTCCTTTTGTGAGTGAAAAGTATGGGGGAGAAGGGGAGAGGGGAACGGGGGTTACTTCTTATTGTAAAGAATAATTAATGCACATATTTCTAATATGCATCATAAAAGTTCAGGGTGACTTCTACGCCTGTAACTGTAATTATTGTCTCCTGCAGTTAGGTTTGGAGCTGAATAGAAATGTTCAGTTGCACCTAGAAAGGCTGAATAGTTTGTAGGGAAATATTACACTTTTTCCTTAATTAGTTAAGAGTAAAGTTGATACAGTAGTATAAAAGTAGCTCAACTTCCTATTGATTGGTCATATAATCAGTTCATATAAATCATTCATATTTTCTCATGAAACCTGTGAAAAGTCAGGTATGGGAGATTTCCTTGATGATTAATTGTTATAAAATTATAATGACCCTATTGATTGCATGCTAATTTCAAGTCATTGAGAAAGGAAAACACTGCAGTTGGATATTGTTGTATTTATTATCTGCCTAGAAAATATTGATCTCCACCAAAGGTATTTCTGGCATAAAGGATTATTTATCTCTTATTAGGTCATCTGTGACTTGTTGTTTCTAGAAAAGGTTTATTTTGATAGTCAGTTGCAGTCAAAATGGTCAGTTTTTGCAGATCTTAATACGTGTATGCCAGATTTGTCAGAAAAGTGCCCAATCATTGTATGGTTTAGATAAATGTCAAGTGTAAGTATTGGTGAGTCCTGAATTTATTGGATTCAATTGAGCGGATGTCCACTTCTAAGGTTCAAAATTCATATAAAGCAAACCCTCATAATGCAGTACAGCTGGTGTTGGTATTACATTTGATAGTTGACTCTGGTTACTGAAAAGCTTCATGTTAATATCTTTTATTTGAATTGAATGATTATGGAATTCCAGAATTTTATTGCTTCTTAATACGTCATTTGTAAGGATTTGATTAAAATCTTACATATCCAGCTTAATGTACAAAGATGAAACTTATTATGCAGTGGTCTTTCAATGTAAGATTGGTGTTCAGATAAAGGTTAATTGGTCTTGTCATAGATGTTGGATTGATGGCAGCATAGGAAGGTATAAATCATTTGGTGAGCCTATAAAATTACAGTGATGAAAGGGAACAAACTTAAGTAGGTATAGACTTGACATTGAAAATATGAAATGTATTTGAGCCAAGGAAGTTAAGTGCAGTAGGGCAAGTTACTGGTGTTTAAGGACTTTATTCCATGCTAACCCATACCATGCTAAATATCTAAAATGGACTTGTCCAGCGTTCAGTTTGGACAGATTCATTAATTGTTTATGGGGGGTGCTTATTGAAAATTTACTGACTGAATGGCAGATCAGACCATGATCAGACTGCACAGTTGTGCAGGCTGATCTTGGTTTGTACTGTACACTTAGACAGAGTCTGTTGCCTCCAGCAGGGTAAGGGTTAAAGATCTTCATCAAGAGACAGGAGATTGTTGTAGATTACAGATGAACAGATTTTGTTGGGGAAAGAATGACTAAATCATGTGAAAATGTGCTTCAGTTTCTAACGCGATAGGCTCTATTATATTGTGTTAAGATTAGATCTTTTAAAGATTTTAGAAATACCAAGTGCATCTATTACAAGCTTGGCTTAAAACAAAAATGAAATAAATTATGCTTTCTTCATTTCATGTCACTCCAATTATTTATACAGCCATGTTATTCATGATCAGTATGGTTATAATGAGTGTAAATTCTTTGAAACAGTTCCAATGTAATTAGTTTTGTAGGAAATAAACTCCTGTCAATAGTTCACTAGAGAAAATATTGGCCACTGGGCTGTAACATCAATAATTGTATGAGTAAGCCTGGAGAATATTAAATACACTAAAAAGCTGTTGCTGCTTGCAAGAGAAAAGTAATCCTTTGCTGATGACACACCTAAGTGATTTTGTTAAGAAGAAAATGCAGTAAATCATTGATTTTCCAATGTGGAGGCATTGAGTCGGTTTATATTTGTGTTTTGGGCATTGATTTAAAAGGAACCATTCAACAAAATTAAGATTATATTTCTAGAATTTGAAGAGTTTTATATAATAAGTTTGTTGCCCCTTCTCCATTACAATATTTCTGGCTTTCATGATCTTGAACTCTTGAATAATAAACCTGTTGCCCCTACTCCATTTCAGTATAATTATTTCTAGTGTTCATGATCTTAACTCTTGAATAAAAAACCTGCTGCTGGTTGCCCCTACTCCGTTTCAGTTTTTCTAGTGTTTTTGATCTTGGACTTTTGAATAATAATTCTGTTGCCCCTACTCCATTTCAGTATTTCTAGTGTTCATAATCTTGAACTCTTGAATAATAATTCTGTTGCCCCTACTCCATTTCAGTATTTCTAGTGTTCATAATCTTGAACTCTTGAATAATAAACCTGTTGCCCCTACTCCATGTCAATATAATTATTTCTAGTGTTCATGAAATGAAATGCCATTTGCCATTAACTGGTTATGATAACACAACATCAGGCATTGTGTATGAAGGTGATTTGTCAGAGATGTTTTCTAAAATATTTATTAATGGTTATCTAAATCGACCTGAATAGAAACTTCAGGTGTTGCACTTGAAAAATAATTCCTGAGGCAACATGCAGTTCTGTTTTTGTTATTGCAGACTTTTGATAATAGCTTCTGACTGAACAAGTCATTATAATACTTTATTTCCATGCCAGAATGTTGGCATATTACCCAAAATACAGAGAAATAAATGTAATGATTGAATGCATTTTGCATGCTACATTGCAACATTTACTAAATGATCAGTTCTACCATTTTCCTAGATTTTTAAAAGTAGCTGTCACTGATTTAAGCTCTTTCAGGTTCAAGCAATGCTATTGTCTGGTCCTTTAGCAGAAAGGAGTTGGTTTCTCTTGTGGGTAGGTGGTAAAGTACTGGCTTTTCCTATGAGTGACTAGCCACCAACAAAACTGAAATATTGAAAAGATGGTGGTCAATCTAAACAAAAACTGCAAGCAAAACGTATCAGTTAAAATGTGACTCTGTGCTGAATGGTGTCATCCACAATATGGGGGGTGAATATGTAAAGTTCTAAGCACAATAAATTAAGCAGATAGCACTTTGCATTCACATCTCAAATTGTTTTTGTCTCAGAGACATATGCAGACCACAATTAGCCTTCATTGTGCAACATACCTGTTAATAACAAAAGGTTATACCAAAACTGAATTGCAGACAAGTCATTTACATGTTTAGACTTAAAAACTAACATTATAATATTTTTTTCATAGACTCACTTTTTCTCACTGTATTGCATCTTTTAACCTTAAATAGCAAAACGTACAGTACTAATGGCACCACAGAATTAATTTTAATACACCATTATTTTATTCTTTTACAAATGGTTTGTCAGTTAAATGCTATTTGTAGTCAGGAAATACTTGAACAGTCAGAGTTGTAACATTCAGTATAAATATATCACATTGTATATTTTTATCTACATATAATCTGGCACTGAGCCCAACACTTATAAGAATACTTGACTCAGAAAAAAGCTACTATTTCTCACCAGCCAGGTTAAAATATACACTGGAATGCTGAGTGTATGTGATAAAGTATAGATGCTTTATGCTAGGTTAGCTATCATAACTTGGCCACACCTGTAATATAGATTCTCTGTGTAGAGAAAATAGCAGTAAGCCAAAACAATCTTTTAATCCAAAGATATGTATATACACAGGGGTGAACAGGGGGTGTACCAAGAACTTAATTGCATCCAATAATTCACTTTAATTATATAGATGTATATTTTTGCTCAGAGGATATAGTTTGATAGAGCCTTGCCAGTTTAGAGTAGGGTCAGTCCAGCCGAGGTTCATTTTTGTTACTGAAGGATTCTGAAATACAAGGACATTGTTCAAGGTTATCATTAAATTGAATGTCTTAAAACCTTCTACATATACCGTAAACGCTCGAATATAATACACACTTTTTTTCAAGAATTTTCAGTTTCCACAAAGGGGTGTGTATTATACATGAGGGTAGGCTGTCAGATAATTTTTTCCAGCTTGAAAACCTGTAAAATACCGGCCAAAGTCAATAATTTCCGTCCAAATGATCATGTTTTCTTTTTTGGTGCACCTTCTTTTTGGAGAGCATTGGTGAGGGGAGAAAATCAATGTCATCACTACTGAAAGTACGGTACCGTAAAAGCCGTTATAATGCTGTTTTTTGTTTTTGTTTTTTTTTTTCTCTTTAATGTATAACTGCTAAAGATTCAATCATGTAACCAATGCTTACCGGTATTATGCCCGTCAATATTCGCACTCACACAATTATCGACCAATTAATTCGATAAAGGAGTCGTCCATATATTGTTAAACAAACACAATAATAAGTGTCGTTTGATGTCGCCATAATTATGAGATGTTTGTTTACACATCCAAAAGGTGTTGAGAAGGTGTTGACACTTTGAGATAATGCCATGTTTATTCGATATTTCTGAAAGAAATAGTCTCTATGGTTAATTGTCCTTAATGAAATATATAGTTAAATGCAACCTTAGCAATATTCACGCGATGTAATTGTTACACGCACCGACAATGGCCGCTTCCTGAACAAAAAACATTGCCAAATGGTAACTCCAGACAAAATTTGTTTGCGTATTATATTCCAATGCAAGCATTTTTTCCCAGATCCTTAGGCCAGACAAGGGGTGCGTTTTATACACGCTAATGTATAATATTCAAGCATTTACGGTAAAGTGTCTTGCTATAGAATTAGATAAGTTTTG
The DNA here is from genome assembly GCA_012932295.1 of Cyclina sinensis. Taxonomy (NCBI): domain Eukaryota; kingdom Metazoa; phylum Mollusca; class Bivalvia; order Venerida; family Veneridae; genus Cyclina; species Cyclina sinensis. Next base: position 40,976,592 of record JAAONU010000011.1, read on the forward strand.
TAATTTGTTTATTATGGAAATGTGCATCATTACTGAAATTTATTACATGATCCATAGCAGGGTTCCCGCTGTCGCTCGCCAATTGCGCCAAATGCGCCAAAATACTAATTCTGGCCCTTAAAATCTTCCATTGGCGAATTTTACTGGCGCCAACGTAAAAGAGAGCATCCGACAACTAGTACGATTAAAATCAATAAGCGGCCATCAAAATTACATAAGCGGCCCAGATGTTTAGTACAAGGTCACGCGTGACTAGTTTGTTTATCAAACTTTATGACACTTTGAGAACGTGTTGAGATGCAACTGACAATCGGTTAATTGGATTAATTTGCCATTTTTAATCGTCCGAAAATAAGATAATTAACCACGTGCGGTCAGTTAGTGTTTGTAGCAAAGTACAGTGATGAAAAGAAAAATCGTCGGTGTTTGCAGGTGTCGTTTTCGTGTATGGAAGGTTAAATAAGTGTAAAAATAAATGGTTCATGCTTAATCTTGTAAAGATATTGTTCATATTTTCATGTTATTTATCTTTTAAAAATGATATGCAAATGTGCTTATTTTTTGTTAATAAACAGTTGTAATAAATATATAAATAGTGTTTGTTGTCACAATGATACTACTTCTGTAATATCTTAACAGAGAAAGGCATGTCTCCTTACAAAATCACTGGCTCCAGCTTTTGAGCCATTGGCACCAACTTTGTCTGAGTGGCGAATTTGCTGGCGCAAACTAAAATTGACCCAGAGGAAACCCTGCCATAGACATTTCTTTTGTCTTCTGTGTTTGCAGAGGTCCTCATTATTTTCTGAAGTAGCATCTTAAAGAGCTGTCTGAATTGTCTGCTAACCTAATAATGGTATTCTGTATTTACCAGTCTCTTAGAAAATGTCTCCACCGAGACAGTCATTATAAATTCAGGGGAGGTAATTAACATGATTTATCACTGCAGCAGGTCAATCTCTGTTTATCCATATAATCTGGATGACTAATGCAGTAGAAATTGGTTGACAACAGTTGGAAAGGGGTCAGAATATGTTGACATTCTCTTGCTTGAAATGGGGGCGTTTTAAAATATTCATATTGTTGGATGAGTTATGCCACATGTTTATTTGTTGTTGCAATGTGCTTGCTATGAAACAATAGCAGATTTCAGTCCTACGAAATACCGGGGAAAATCGGCTCAATCTGAGCCGAGTCTTATCAGTAAGCACATCAGTGAGAATTGCCCCTAACAGTTATAAATCAATTAGCACCAGCTTGTGTTTGTTTATAGTCTGCTGACCACTCCAGTATTCTATTAATGTTATTCCTAAGATTTTACTGCAGCAACGCCTTCATTATCTGTGTTTAACCAAATCATGTAGAAAATTAGAAAATAAAATTATAAGTAGATCTAGTGATTGTTAGCATATTATTCATTTTTGAGTAATAATGACTTCTTTAATACAACAAAATCAATTTTAATAATTGATTTTGTTGTATTATTTTTGTTACAAATAGCTTGAGATCATTTAATTTAAAATGAAGCCTTTTTATTTGTATACATATAGGATTTCAAAGTGTTTTTGAGATTTTATTTTGATTTGTTTTTTATCATACCTGATTTAAAGAAGTACTTTATTTCTGTTCATAAAATAAGAGATTTTATGGTGTTTGTTTTCATCTCTTTTCTGAACCACATGTTCTTGAAAATAATGACAATATGTTATAGCCAGTCTCTGTGTGTGTGGGGGGGGGGGGGGTATTTTTTTTCTTTTTTTAATTACTTTAAGACAACCAGCACGCTTGTAGAATATTTCAATTTCTCAAGGGCTAAAGGTCTAAATAAAAACCATAAATGAGCAGGAAGTTATTTGTGTTCAAGTGCTACTCCTATATAATTCATCCATAAATAATAATGACTTATTCAGATTGCATTAAAACTGCAGAACATAGTTATCAACAAGAAGACAACAGATTAAAGTATTAAGGTTTTATATGACACATTAATTGAATCTAGTATTATAGAAATCTTTGTTTGGGATGAAGATCTTTAGGACATTTCACTATACGAAAGCAATATATTATTTTTAAGCTCAATTTATTAACAGCATTTTACTGAAAAGAAATGGAAAAAATATGTATGTTTGAACATCACTTCATGATGTCAAATTCAATAAATATTGTGAATATACTTATGAAGACCTGCTTGAGAAAAGATCAGACAACTTTCAAGATTTACTGAAACTGAAGAATTTCACCTAACCCATTAAGAAAATATCAAAACAAAAGGCTTAAACCAGAACTGATAGAAAATTAGCTGGAGAAGAGAGGGATGGAATAAAACTGAAACCAAGATACTTTGCACATATACCTCAAATCTTAGATGATTTGTTTTTTGTTGTCTTTTTTTTGTTTAAATAAAAAAACATTCCAGAAACTGTATAGTCCTCAAGAATTATATGTGCTGTCATCCCGCCACCCTGCAGCCATAAATGTTTATACAGAAACAAATTCAAATGATCTGGAAGGAAACATTAATATTGCAAAACTGTGTGCATTGAGGTTGCTCAGAATACAAATGGAAGATATGACACAGAAGATCTGAATAACACATTTAGATATTGAAGATATATCTGCAGTTAGAAAACATCTTTATAAATAAGTCAAGTTCAATACAGAATTCAGTATTAGATTCATTAGTGACTGAAAGTGTAGAAGATACTGATGGCAGATTATATGCAGCTCTACAAGAGAAAATGAAATGAACAATTTTGTACACACTCTTGGTTTTGAGTCACATAGAGCACCTTAAATGATAACTTTGCACCCTCCACCAGTGACTGGAAGAGATGATGACAAATCAAAGCTGCAAGAGGTTTTAGATGATAATTTCTCATCAAGACAGGTCTTGAAGATCGGAAAAGCAGTATGAAATATCATTTGCACCCGACTACAAAACTGGAGCAAATTCATTCAAAGCAGGAAAAGAGAAAGAAGAACCATCAATTTCTTGCAGAATTTCCTGTCTTGCATCTGAGAAAATCAAAGATTACAATTCTCATAAGTGCATACATAGATGTTGGCCTACTTCACATTTCCAAATACATGAGAGGCGATGAATTTTCAGAATGGAAAAAGCTGCTGTCAGTAGAACACATTGACATTGCGGCTAAATACATCAGGTGTGTAACTGTAGATTTTCAACTTGCATTTATTCACAAATTCCTTCAGAGTCGCACCTCAGCAGAACAAGATATCAAATCAATTATTTCAATGCAGATTTCTGAAAAATCAAGCCAGACTATCATGATTTTATGGAAAGAGGTGAAAATAACAATGGCACATTTGCTCTTCGTGGTGAAAGTATGCGTCATTGTGCAGTGATATTTGCAACTGATTTTGCAGAATGACTAGAAGGAGCAGAAGAGTACTTGCTACCTCTTGCAGCTGATATAGATTTCAAGTTTCAAGAACCAAAGGAAAGCTGCTGCTTTCAAGAATGCTAAGAATGGAAAGCTGCTACTTTCACTGATTCTGACACTGACACCAGTAAAAAGTTTCTATTTAGTTCACCTCTTTGTAGCACATGTTAATTTACAGTGACTAACACCCAGATCATTAAAAGGTGCATTAAAAGGAAAATGTTTACAGACATTTATGTTGTTATTGTGAAAAGCAAATGTTGGCTTGTTGAAACACATCAGAATTTAAACCTTTTCATACTTTTATTGATATTTTTTACCCTGGTAGTCACAGAGGAGATAGTCTGTCTTCATATTTCATGCACCAAATTCAAAAGTTGCTGTGCTGTTGCTTTATGGTAAACCACAGTTTCAATGACTGGAATTGCATTGATTTGAGTCCTCCTCAGGGGACAATGCATTTATCTTGCATTTTCTTAGGTGAATAGAAGGATGCAATTACACTGTATATTTACCCATCTTCAGTTTTAAAGAAATTATTTTTAAGCAAATATATTAGTAGCTTAAATTGCATAGTTATTTTTATCTTATTTACTTCATTTAAAAAATCTGCCTTACTAACCTTAAACTGATAAATATAGAACAGTTATGTTAAAAAACAGGCAGTTAATATATATAATGTATTTATATTTAATATTTCATCCCCAACACATCCATCATCTTTTGGGGTTTTGTTAGATATTACTTAGTAAGTAAGTACTGTCGCACCAAAGAATTTTGGTTTTATAGTATTATTTTACTGGCACAATATCAACATGCCATAGCTTTTCTATTTTCCATTTTATACAAAGCTTATTATGAAATACTGTTTTGGAAGGTTTTATCTATACCAACTTCCATTTTTTTAATGAAGCAATATCCCCCTTTTGAACATATTAAATTTAGTCCTAGATAAATTGACAGGTGTTTCAAATTTCAGCTTTTATTTTTATTCTGTTATTGTTTCTACACATTAAATAATTACCAAAGGTTTATAAAGACATTCTATGTTCTTATAAGTTATTGACTTGAAAGCAAAAATCCTATTTGATGTGTAGAGATAGAATTTACTATTTCTAAGTTTTAAGCAGTATTTGCACAATGTTAACTGATAAAAATCAGCTGCTTGTAATTAACTACAGCAAGACTCCAGTAACCATCTTCTACTGAGATGTTAAGAGAGATAAATTGTTTGTTTATTGCTCTGTGATTTGATAAGGGCTATTATAACTGTCCATGCTGGAAGGCCAAAATTCACTGAAATCTCCGGTATTTCGTAGGACTGATTTCAGATTGACTTGTTTTTGGGCAACACTAACCATCCTCATAGACAGACTGAATTCTGAACTGACTTGGGAGTGAGGCACCAACTCAGAAGGAAATATTACACAATTACGAATGCAGTCACACTGAATATGAAGCAGATAATGTTTGAAGACAGTTTAAATTTAGAATAAAAAGCAAAACAAACAAAAATCTTGTGCATGCTCTCTTTAGAAAAGTGTCTTTAAGAGGTGTTGTGGATTATGCTGGCACACATTCATATGCCATGTATTAGGAATGGTGACTTACAAGCCGAGTCTCACAAGACTGTGAAACCAGTCATTTGGAAACAGATCAAAACGATCCCATTTACAAACGACACAGGTCAGATCGGTCCAAGTCAGTATGGCTCACATATTATAAGTCAATACTAATAATATCAAGGACAAGTTTTAGAGCATAATTACCATTCAAGGTTGCATGTTTGATTTTTGATTTTTTTAGTATGAATTACAAGAACTTCACTCATTTCATAATGCATTGTTCCAAATGAAATACAGGCTTACCTTCCTACATTGCAAGTATGAAAAACTGCTTATTCAGCGCTTCGATGTAGCTGTATGCCATTTTCTGATCATACCGGTTTGGTTCCACTATTCAGCCTCTGCCTGTAAGGCCGAAATCACACTTTCTGGTACAGAGCATTCTGTTAATATCTCGGTTTTGAAGGTGTTTACGAAACATTTCAACATGTTTGATGTTACCGAAACTGAAGTAAAACATCATAGTATTATTTTTCACATTGAACTTTAAAGTATATGAGGTATGAAAAGTACGTGTATGAGATGAAGTAGAATATGATAACTTGAAAAAACAACCTTGTCATAAACATAGAAATGATTTCTCTGTTATATTTGATGTCAGCTTTCATTCTTTCTCAGCAATAAAGCATTCAGGGCAATTGAGCAATGATAAAAAAGTGATATTACACACCATCCCATATAAATTGATGTATTACCATTTCTGACTACAGGCTGTATATTGATACCAAATTGAGGCTGCCACCAGGGGCTTGTTTATTATCCAGTATTTGGCCTGTCTGGGAAGCTGTATTGATTTTAGTGTTCCATGCAATTTTCACCAGAGATAGATTTGAGCATTGAGCGAGTGAAATGCATTGTAAAAAGAATAAAATGCTACAGTAGTTGCAAAGAAAAACATGTATTTGTTTCCTCTGATCTCAAAAAAAAAACAACTCGATTTTGATAAAAGCTTTTAGGAGAAAGATGGATAATGTTGTATTGAGTTAGTAATGTTTAAACAAGCTTTTAATGAGCTTTGTAGAAAGACAGTAATTGATCTTTATTGTTTCAAAAAAGAAATGTTCATGATCTTTTGTATGATAAAAGATTGTCTAACTTCTGATTAGATAAGTCAGGAAGATTTCTTTATGCAATAAATTCTTGGAAGCCTATCAAAATGCAGTAAATCTCATTTAATTTTTTGTATTTTTTTTTTAGTAAGCGCTCATTTTACAAAAAAGATACAAGATAGAACAGTCATTCAGATATCCAAGGTCACTGAGATATCATAGATTAAAGTTTTCGTTCATTCTCCTGATGTCAAGGTCACTACAACAACTTGATGAAGGTCAAGGTTCTTTTTATCTTAATCTAGTAAAACTGACAAAATATGATGTGGTAATAAAAATAACATTATACACACATTATGTTCCTTGCAAGAACATGTGCCGAATGTCTCACTATGGTAAAGAATGTGTGGTATTTAATGGATTTCTCACTAGCAACCTGTTGTCACTTTCTGTAGGGTAATGCCTGAAATCAATACCCTAATGCTCCCTCTGAGATTTTTGAAAGGCACAATTGAATTACAGCATACTTTTAAAATCTGAAATATTAACACAGAAAATACTGCTAGATTGTTTGGAATGATCTATTATAGTGTGTATTAAAGATAACATTTATAAGATAGAGGCAGACAAAAAAAGCAATAAATGGTACCTCATTTTACACAAAATGCTTCTGTCTGTGGATGTTTGGTGCAAGTTTTCTCTTCTCCCACTTCCCACCAAGGTCGAATGTTTTTTGAGAATGCTCAGATGTGGTAAATAAGTCTAAGACGGTTCCTTGGAGAAAATCATGTTAAGCTAAGCATAAGCTGTGAGATTTTATTGTGATGCCAGTTTTAGGACTGGCTTAACATAATTATTCCGGGCAATGGCATCTCTACATGTACAAATAGATGCATACTATTACAAGGGCTGTATAAGTACATTTCTAGGTTTAGAATTTTTGCTCTGTAGTAAATTACAAACCCATACTTATTGGTGAAGGGCTGTTCTTTTGTTTCTATGCAGTATCATGGCATATCAAGCTTATTGTTTCATTTCTGAGATATTATTTTAGACGTACTTCACAAGACCATTATGTTTCTTTATTGCTTTAGATCTTCCCTCACTGCTGATTTCTTCATTTTGTATCTCATTACAGACCTGACCTCATACAGTATGACAAACTACAGAAGTCCAATGCCATGTACAACCTGCAGAATGCCTTCCAAGTGGCAGAGGAGAAACTGGGTATCACTCCACTCCTGGACCCAGAAGGTAACAAATCTCTTGCTGGATAGATGAACTTAAATGGGAGAAAATATAAGTCTTTTTACTGTAGTATTAGGTGAGAGTTCTTTCTTGCCAGTTTTCAAGCCTCTGGTATGTATACTTTGCCAGAAATGAATACATTGAATTAAATGCAGTGTATGCTTTTTCTGAAGAGGGAAATTTTTATTGATCATTGAGTTATAGCATAGTGTGTAGACTATAAGCAGTATGTATGGCTTCTCAGTGGGTTGTAGGCCTGAGTTTTCAGTGTAATGGCATAACTATGTAAAAATTGCTATCAGTGTTTTGTTTAGTTGTCTAATGTAGTGTCGTCAGGAAGCAGACTTGGTGCTGTATTTTTATATATCCATCAGTTACACCATTGATAGATATACTGTTCTAAGGTTTAAGCATGATGTGTCTTACACAAGATTCACAGTTGGTTGCAGCTGATTTTTTGAATCCCATTAGAATTCTGTACATTGTCCATCCTGGACATTGACAATGAAGCCATACAGTTATGATGACCGGGTTGGTCACCAGTTTAGAGAATTGTTTTAATTTTGTTTGAAATTATGAACAGCCCTCAGTGGGTCATTTGAAAATGTATTTCAACCTTTTTCTCATTATTTTGCATAATTTGTCATCCATTTGATGTGGTTTGTTGCAGTTTAATGTACATAAATTTATTTCTGATATAAGGGAGACAACTCAATTATGTGTTCAAACATTTCTCGCTTAACTTGAATTGTTTTATGTATTTGTCAGAAAGGCCATTTAATTTTGATGTTTTTGATGTTTAAATTGATAATGCTTGCTTTAAAGTCCAAATCGTGAACTTAAACACCTTTAAAATGAAGTTTTGTAGAAAATTTTCAACTTTAGATTTGTTTGTTACACTTTGTTGTGTAAGCCAGTTGTGATTAATTTGTTCTGTAAAATATGAGTATTTGTTAGAATTTAAAAAAAAGAAATTGTACTGAAAGGTAAGAAACTAAATTACACTGAGATAGTTTTTATAAGACGCGTAAAGAAAGTATTTTCACAAGATTTTGGACTGTTTGCTGTTTTTCTTTTAACATTTAACAGACTAATTTGTTTTTGTGTCAAATTCATACGCTTTAAAAGCATTTATAACTGTTATGTAGTTGAATTTTTGTCAAACTAGTTTCCTGTTTAAGAATTTATGAAGAAAATCAGAGAAAAAATGTTAACAAAATTTATTCATATCATATAAAAGGCAATACAGAAGTGTGGAAACCTAGCAGTGATTATGCACTTTTGAAATTTTCAAGATCTCATTTATTAGGTTAAGAAAAATTCAGAAGATCTCATCGAAAGAGCAATAGAATGCATTTGGCTGTCTTATTGTCTGTTATTGGTCCTTTGGGAGTGACAGCCCTGCAATATCTAGCAAGACGTTTTATCTCACTAAAATGCATGTTTAGAGGGTAATGTGGTCTTTCATCATTGATTCTTACATTTACTGTAAAGTAAGAAAAATTACCTAGTGCTTCATTATGTGCTTATTATGCAGAAGTTAATTCTCAAACCATGATGTTTTAATGCCTTTAGCAAGAGTTGTGGGACTTAGGTCTTCAAGATTCTGCTTGGAAAAAGGTGATCTTTGGAGAAAAGGTCAGAGTTTGATCATTATTGTAGGAGTTTTTTTAGAGATTGGTTTGCTTAACAAAGCTTGTTGTTGCGATAGATTTATTGTCTTAAATTGTGAGCTTAACTGTTTATCTCTTACAGATGTTAATGTGGAATTTCCCGATGAGAAATCCATTATCACCTATGTTGTCACATTCTACCACTACTTCTCCAAGATGAAGGCAGAGACTGTACAAGGCAAACGTATTGGAAAGGTTAGTTTGGTTCTAGTATTATGTCTTTTTGGCTTTTTTCCATTGTTTAATGGTCACTTACGTGCAAAAAAGACTGAAACCTCATCATTAAATGAGGCTAATGGCTTAGATTCCTCATTATTTACATTGCTCTTGTGAACAAGTTGGTATGTTTTTATGAAGGAAAAGCCACCTCTGCTACTTACAGGGTTATCGAAACTGCCAGCTTACCTGGCTTTGGTAACACTGTATTTAGAATCATAAATAGAAAACAACCAAAGCAAAAGTGCATGTGCCTGCCAATGGCTCCAACTTAAAACTGTATTTTCTGAAAACAAAACATAAAAAACATGCAAACTTATAATAAATCAGAAAAATGTATGTTAGTGTGACTACATTATGCAAGTCTTTGAGACTATTAGGATTCATTTAGCTGTTAATTTCTTGTATTTCAGGTAATTGACAATGCCCTTGACTCAGAGAGAAACATTGAGGATTATGAGACCTTAACCTCTGACCTACTTGAATGGATTCGAGCAGACAATTATGATTCTGAATGATCGACAGTTTGCCAATTCCCTTCAGTGGTGTTCAGCAACAGCTCACAGCATTCAACCTGTACAGAACCTCAGAAAAACCTCCCTAAGTATGTATATAACTTAGAATTTGATGTTGAAAAGACACAAATTTAGGGTGGATCAGTCATTTTTTTAACCAGTTATTGAACAATGAAGTAGACCTTTGATATATTTGTTCCAGTATTTAAGACATCTTTGAAGTTGTTAATAACAAGAATAAATAAGTTTTACTTTTCTTACATGCAGCTTTTTATTTGGTTGGGGGGCGGGGATGGGGGGTCTCCACCTTATTCAGTTAAAATTAGAGGGAGAATTTTACATACTTCAATGAATATATAGTTATTTTAACCACATGTATTTAGATTCAAAGACATATTATAGTTTTTACAACTTTTTCAATATGTGTGAATGGCTGAAGATTTATTAACTTTTCTTTCCAGATTTGTTGAGAAAGGTAACCTGGAGATAATGTTGTTCACCCTACAGAGTAAGATGCGTGCAAATAACCAGAGACCAGTATCTACCTGTAGAAGGCAAACTGATCTCTGACATAAACAAGGCCTGGGATAAACTTGAGAAAGCTGAACATGAGAGAGAACTCGCACTCAGAGAGGAACTCATCAGGTAGGTCAAACTTCCAGCCTTTCATGACTCAGTAGGTAGGTCAAAGTCCAACCTTTCACGACTCAGTAGGTAGGTCAAAGTTAAGCCTTTCATGACATCCATGTAAACAGTATTAGTTCTTTCCTAGATCAACTTTATGTGCAAGAGGCTAATATCATGATCCATACATCTCATTTTGAAACTGATTGAAGCAGAACAAATTTGAATAAATCAAGTTATATACCTGTTCAATATTACCAAGATACATGACAGTCTATGCTGAAAACACAGTGAATGGATCAGAAATCACATAGTAGTAAGAAGTAACGAAGACCTCTTTCATTTCTGAGAAATAAATAAATGACAATATAGCTCTGTATTCAGATATTCGGGGTCACTGACTACTAATATATCTTTGAGCTTTGAAAGCTGTTGACTCAAGACATGCTTACTTTAAATGTGATTTTTTGATTAAAGAGGGATTTCAGCTGTTGTATTATGGTAGCTCACCATTCTCAGTTGGTAATCTTACTGAGATATTATAGCGATAAAAATAAGCTTCTTGTAGTCAAATGAACAAAAACCATTAGCTCATGCATTAAATTTTCCCCTTTTTTTTCGGACAAGATTTATGTGAGGTTTGTAAAAAGTTTGATTTTCCCTTTTCAGTGCTATACCTAAAGTTTTGTAAATCTTTTTTAATAGACAAGAGAAACTTGAACAACTGGCACAGAGATTTGATCGTAAAGCTGGCATGCGCGAGACCTGGCTCAGTGAGAACCAGAGACTCGTATCACAGGACAACTTCGGCTACGATCTGGCTGCAGTGGAGGCGGCGACCAAGAAACACGAAGCTATTGAAACTGACATTAATGCATATGAAGAGCGTGTACAGGCAGTGGTCGCTGTCGCCGAGGAACTTGAAACTGAAAACTACCATGATATTGACAGAATTAATGCAAGGTTAGATTATAGAAGCATTTTTATAGAATTGAGAGTTTTGGTTGAAAACTACAGACCTCTTAAAAAAAAAAAAGATTGAAGTAGTATTGTTGATGCTTAAACCTTGAAATTTCTTTTGTCTTTTTTCTCTTCAGATATAAGAATTTAATGATACCAAAAAAAACCCCTTCTTTTTGCTGCAGCTGTTGGTTGCAGCTGTAGTAATAATGTTGAACTTTTTAAAAAGATTGTCAAATTAAAACGGAAAACTAAAGATACTTCTAGCAGACCTGAAAAATGTAACAAAATTGTTTTTTTGCAGGAAAGACAATGTTATCCGATTATGGAACTACCTATTGGAGCTGTTACGGGCACGAAGAATGAGGCTGGAGCTCTCCCTACAACTACAGAAAATCTTCCAAGAAATGTTATACATACTGGACTGGATGGAAGAAATCAAGGTTGGTTTTCTAATCTTGAATGTACTATAATGCATAGGTTTTTTTGTGTGTATGTTTTTTTTGTGTTTTTGTTCTTTTTTATTTCTTTTTTTTAAAGCTTACTTAGTGGTTTTGGAAAATGAAAAACATGCCTTTGTAGATATAGCAGAAACAGTTTACTGTATTATGCCAGTTCTTGTTAAATTTCTTTACCAAATGAAATAAAAATGACTTTAATATATTGGAAAAAATGGTTTTAGTAAACAGGCATTCAGATAAAATTATTTTACCTGGCAAATTTTTATCTGACAGTACCTATGAAGAATCTATTATTTTCCATCAATGATGTCGTTTTTTTAAGCAGAATTAAATTATGTAATGACTGGTTATCAGACAATAGTGTTCTAATTGTGTACTGTGTCTTACTTTTTCTAGTCACGGTTGATGTCAGAAGATTACGGCAAACACTTAATGGGCGTGGATGACTTGCTCCAGAAGCACAGTCTATTGGAATCTGATATCAATGTGCTCAGTGAACGTGTTAAGACAGTGAATCTTCAGGCTAACAAATTCGTAGAAGGTGACTTCTCAGAAGTAGGAGGTATGCAGTTTGTCAAAAAAAAATTTACTGTTATGTTACATGCAAATCCATAATGATTAATAATTTAAGATTCACATACCTTGTTTAAAGAATTAAAACTGATTTGACTTTCATGGCTTTTCATTTGTTTAGATTGGAGCCTCTCAGTGTAGTTGCAAAAGCTTATTATTATCACGTGCAAATGAATATCCAACTAACTGTAATCAGTTTAGCCAATAAAATTAAATGATAGTAACATATGATCGTGTTAAAGTTTAGATGAGTAAGTTAGTTTTTGTGAAGGCGAATGTTCAGTGAGTTTATATGAGTATTATGTAAGTATAGAAATGTATTGCTGTAACATTTATCTGCTTTCAATAGGCTACCGACCAGTTGACCCAGAGGTTGTGAGAGACCGCATGAACACACTTGAAAATGCATATGAAGAACTGCGCAGACTTGCTGATGATCGTAAAGGTCGGCTCCTGGAGTCTCGCAAACTGTGGCAGTTCTACTGGGACATGGCTGACGAGGAGGGCTGGATAAGAGAGAAAGAACAGCTCATGTCCGCCCCCGACCTGGGTCATGACCTTACTAGCGTACACCTCCTCCTCCACAAACAGAAGGTAATAGCACCATTTGGTGCTTCTTTTTTAATGCATAATGAATTGTAGGAAGAATAAGTTGAGTTTGGCAATAGTTCTGCATTGTTCTTGATCACCAACATTTAACTATTTCTTTAAGATATCCTGGCACAAGTTTTGGAATTGAATACATCAACTTTTAAATTGTCTTTTTTGGCTAAATGTTTATAAATGAACTTTTACCTACACACTTGGACCAATTCTGGTTATTTCTTACCAATGGAAAATGATTATAAGATTCATTTGACCTTTGTTGTATAAGAAGTCTGATACTAAATGCAGTTAGATATAATTTCAACCTCAGTTAAGTGTTCCAGGAGCTTTGCTCAAAGAGTAACAGTCAAGTGGATGATTGATTCTTTATAAACAGTGTCTTTTATTTAAGACTATGGAGGATGAGATGACAGCTAGACACACCCATCTGCAATCCGTACTACAAGTCGGCAATGATCTCATTTCGGCTGGCAATTTCGGCGCGGAGAAAATCCAAGAGCGCATTGACGAGATCAACGAGCAGTGGGAAAGCCTCATTGACTTGGCGGCCTTCAGGAAGAAACGGCTGAATGAAGCAGTTGACTTCTATCAGGTAAACTTATTCTGTATGAATGGTTTGCTTTAGCTGAATGAAAGATGGGTGCACTATCGTAAGAGGAAAGATGAAAACTGCACATATATTGTCCCTTTTTTTTCAGCTGAGCGTATTTGTTAAATGGTTGATTTTCCTGTCTCAACTGTGTCAAAGGCAAGAATCTGTATCTTAAAATTTCCACGGAAATTGAAACAAAAGTATAATGTACATGTTACAAGATTTTATAGTCAACTTTAAAAGACATGTGATGTATTTCTGATGAATTGCAGGCAGGCAGATAATCATGCCTGTTAATATTATTTTAGTTCTTCGCTGATGCTGATGACATAGACACCTGGATGCATGATACGCTGCGTCTCGTATCGAGTGAAGACGTGGGACGTGACGAGGCCAGCGTACAGTCACTACTCAAGAAACATAAGGATGTGACAGATGAGCTGAAGAACTACCAGAGTGTGATAGAAGCCCTTCATGAACAGGCTGCCAACCTGGGAGAGCAGGTAGCCTAAATTGTTTGCATACCCTATATCTAAGAATTGACATTGTCAGCAAAGCTGGCTTTTATAGATTGATCAAAATGTTTAAGCTTGATTTTGAACCAGTATTTGTTGATAAAATATGTTCGCCCTTTCTCATAGATAGCACATCAATAGACTAAGCTCATAGTCATTGAAGTTTTAAAGTTCTTTTGAAAGCAGTAGATTTCAGTATATTCTGTGTAATCATGCTGTCAGTCATCTGTGAAGTAGATCGCATTGATATTACACTTTGAAGCATCCCTCAGTTCACATAAGTAGGATTGTTTTCATTCTGTCTTTCTTGTTCTGTAACACTTGAATGTGGTGACCTTACTTAGGGACAAAGTTTTGAGGTACACAATGAGGCCAAAATGTTATTTGGTATTTCCTGATAGACAAAAGTTGAAATGGTTGGAAGTGCCACTAGAACATAACACAATTTTTTATTTGAAACAAAATGATTATTATATGTTTTAGTGTACATTGTTTTTTATATATATACATTGTAAATTGTCATTGTTAATTTCAGGATCGTGAGTCTGAGTCCGTACAGACAACATTAGGTAGTATTGACCGACGCTATCAGGAACTTTTGGAACTGGCCAAACTCAGAAAACAGAGATTATTGGATGCTCTGTCCCTATATAAACTCTTCAATGAAGCTGACAGTGTTAGCACTTGGATTGATGAGAAGGTATTTCACTGTTCTTACTTTTCTCTGAAGGTTGGTTCTGTATATGTTATAATACTGTATCGTTGTACAGTTGAAAGATGTCCGTTCGATATTGAAGACAGGATTTTTGTATGTATCTTTGCTCAAGATGAGATTCTAGTAAAATGGTTGGGTAGTTTCTTTTGTTATTACTTATGTACCCTGAGATTTCTGTTTTCCTGTTTCTCTTCAGATCAGTATATGTATGTAGAAGTAAAACTTGGATTCTTCCATTTTTATATTTCATTGAGTGACATCTTAAGATCTGATTGAGAGAAACTTGCAGACATAGTACTAAATTTGTTAATTGTTGAGAAGTAGGGAAGAAAATAATTATCAGGTTTTATATTTCATTTCTGATTTTTCATCGTACAGGAAAAGCTTCTCACGACAATGATCATCACAGATGATATTGAAGAGTTGGCCATAATGAAACACCGTTTCGAAGGTTTCGAGCATGAAATGAATGCCAATGCATCTAAGGTGGGCGTGGTGAACCAGTTGGCCAGGCAGTTACTGCAAGTAGAACATCCAAATGCTACTGAAGTGATCCAAAGACAAAACGATCTCAACCAGAGGTAGGAGAAATAAGACAGAATGTTCTTGTGAAAGCTCTTCTTACATTCTTTATCAGTTTTATTGCTTAGTTAATTGTAATGAATGACAATTTTTTTTCATGAATACAAAAAGTTTAAAGATGGTCAGATAATCATGCACATGTATCATTTATATCTGTAACTAATTGGTTATATCAAGAAATTACATCAAATATTATTACAGTGTATTTTTAAATAGTGTAAAGCTCATATTCACTTCCACTTATAGTTGGAACAACCTCAGAGAGCTTGTGGAAGCTAAGAGGGATGAAATTGATGGAGCACATGGTCTCCAGAACTTCCACATTGAATGCAATGAGACAATTAGCTGGATCCATGAGAAGGCAAAGATCATTGAATCCACAGAGGAGTTGGGCAATGATCTCACTGGTGTGATGACGTTGCAGCGTCGTCTCAGTGGTATGGAGCGTGACCTTGCAGCCATCCAGGCCAAGTTGGAATCCCTGCAAAGTGAGGCTGAACGCCTCGAGGAGGAGAAACCAGACGAAGCAGAGGCAATTAGAGAGAAGATTGCTGAAATTAACAGCGTCTGGGTTAACCTTAAAGATATGGTATGAAAAATCTATTTTTTAACACACTTGATAATTGAAGTTCAAAGTTGGTGTTTTTCAAAATTTTTACCTGATTTTGCATTCTTATTGAAATTAATTTGAGAAGCAGTCAAATTATATCTTGAGATTACGGTTCAGTTTTGTATCACTATTACCCTATATAATCCTACGTAAATGTCAGTCATAATCCTACAAAATCTTGTAACCTAAAGAACAGGCTTACACTTTATTCCAATGATTTTTACAACAGTTGAAAGATCGTGATGAGAAACTTGGAGAGGCTGGAGAACTTCAGCGTTTCCTTGGCAACTTGGACCACTTCCAGCAGTGGCTGTCCCGCACACAGACCACAGTCGCATCTGAGGACTCGCCCAACAGCCTTGCCGATGCTGAGAGACTTCTCAACCAGCATCAGCAGCTTAAGGACGAGATAGACGCCTACGTTCCAGAGTACGCCAAGATGAAGGATTTTGGAGATCGTGTAACAGAAGGCCAGTCTGATCCACAGTACATGTTCTTGGCACAGGTAATTTACATTGATCATACCCTACTGAATTTATTAGCTGTTGAAAAACTGTCTAAGATTGTCCTTGACATTTGCAGAAAGTAAAAGTATCCAGAAATTTGCAAAAGTGAGTAAAGGATTCTTCAGTCAGACGTTTCTAAAAATGTTGCAGTTAGCTGGTAATATTCTTATATCCTGCAGCAGTTGAAAAATGCAGTGTATTACAAATTACTCTGAATCAGTGTCTGAGCATCCATTTGTTTCTTTGATCTTAGAAAGTTTGAGAAGGGCAGGAAAAATATGTGTAGTTTATTGTACATCATATTTTCAGCGTCTGAGTGCCTTGGATGATGGTTGGAAGGAGCTGTTACAGATGTGGGATAGCCGACAGCAAGGCTTGTCACAGGATCTCAATCTACAGGTGAGAATTGTTTACATTTAAAGTAAAGAAACAAAGTCCATTCTGTTACTCTTTTGAAAGAAGTATTCTCATATAATTTAAAGGGGCTGTGCTCCAGATGACACAAAAAAGAAAGTTTTCTTGTATTATAAATTTCTTGTGATATTTATGATTAATGCTTAAAAACTGACTAACTGCCAAAAAATAAGTCAGGTAATCACATTATAAATTGATTTTTTTTCCTTTTCATAGTGCTATACCGTAACGCGACGGTATAACTATATTGTATAAGATTTAAAGTAAACAATAGTTATTTCACATGCGGCGATAGTGGTGACAGTTAAAGCGTTGTTAATATTTTGTTAACATGAGGGTCCAGAGTTCAAATCCGGCTGAAGCGAATACATTTTTTTTTGTTCTATTTTGACTTTTATTTTCAGTTTTGAAGTAAAATATCATGTTGTTATAATCTCACGGCATCTAGATATTTAATTTAAGTAAAAAAATCTGGAGTTCAGCCTCTTTAAAATTGTGTTCCAGCAGAACTAGTAATTTCAAATGTTTTGTTGATTCTTTGTTTCATGTACATGGACATGTATCTTAAAGTGTTAAATAATGTTAAAGATTTATGTCAAGAGTTTTACTTTGCAAGACTCGATACAATATGTTCATGGGCATTAAACTTGTTGCCAAGCTGAACTGGAACTGTTGTCATTGGAAGTTTTACAGTATCTTATTTATCCATATTCTAGATGTTCCTGAGAGATGCCAAGCAAGCTGAAGTGTTACTGAATCAACAAGAAACCTTCCTCTCCAAGGAAGATGTACCTGTAAGTATTACTCCAGTTTGAGCTGAGCTTCAAGAAAACCACCCCTTCTCTTTTTTAGCTCCAAAGATTAAAAACTGTCTGTACATTTTATAAAAAAAAAAAACCCTCCTAGGATGTGATTGTATGACTCAAGAAATGAGAATGGCATAGCAGTTTTTGTGTTAGCATTTTTCTTCTATCACAGGGCTAGAGAGTTTCTTATTTCAGTGTATACTTTGGTTGCCTGTATTAAAAAAAGTTGCAGGGCTTAGTTAATTTTCGATAATTAAGAAGCAATTGCATCTTGGCATAACCATTTTATCTTGATGTTTTCTGCTCTCTAACAAGGCAAAGTAACTTTTGAATGCATTTTTTTTTTCTAAATGAAACTGCATGCCATTCACCAGAAAGG
Source organism: Cyclina sinensis (assembly GCA_012932295.1). NCBI lineage: Eukaryota > Metazoa > Mollusca > Bivalvia > Venerida > Veneridae > Cyclina > Cyclina sinensis. The sequence continues at coordinate 40,994,665 of JAAONU010000011.1, forward strand.
GAAGAAGAAAAGTGCTAAAATGTACACTATACTTTCCTAAAACTTATGTCATTTCAAAGTGAAGGTGGAATGCTGATACTTTTTTTTGTACTGTACAATAAATTCACTCATAAACTAAAGTGCATACTGACAAGAGCAGTACATACCCAAAAAAAAGGAACTGCTTTACTTCCAAATTTATTGACCTGTTTTCTGATAAGTAATGCTGCTGATGTTACAGGGTGATGGCAAATTTTTGTATTCAGAAAGTCAGGTCATTGACTATTCTATTTCCACATCGGGTTTCACCAAGAGTCTGTATATACATATAGCTTCCTGTATCTGATCTTATCTATTTTAGGCTTTTGTTAAATCCTATCTATTTTAGGCTTTTGTTAAAGTAAATATTTGTCAGTCTGCACTCATATCATCAGAGTGTAGCTAACTTGTATATGTAGTAAGAGACTTGTGCTCACCTGTCATTTCTCATCATAGAATGCACTTGGACTTATTGACACAAAGGTAAATTATGTTGTCGTAACAGAAAAATACAACAGTAGCCTAATTGTGCATGTTCGCTTGTCTGTATGTTTGGATTGTGCAGTGTATGTTGTACGTGGGGTAAAGCAATGATGCTTATTCATTTCATATGATCGAAGGTCACAGGTTATTTGTATGAGTGTGAGACAGTTTTGTGTTGTGTGTTTTACAGGTGATTTCAGTGAGTAAATATCTCATGGCATAAAGACAACACATGCAGTTTAAAGAGCTTTTTCAGTGGTGACAGGCTTTAATTTGTAATTTAGAGAAAAGAATACTTGGCTTGTTAATGATGTGTTTTGATGGACTGCATGCTAATTGAGGGAACTGCTTGTAATTGTTAGGGTCCACTGAGAGCAGTTGTTCATAAACATATTTTCGATGATGAATTGTATTGACTTAATACTTGGCTGATATCTCTACTAAGTAGAGGTTTAGTTAACGTTACTTGTTCCTCAGTTTACTTGCTTCTGAAATAGAAAAATGAAAAACTGCAATAAATCAGTAAAACCTTAAGAACAGTACTAACATGTTCTGTCTGCTATCATCACAAAGAAGCATGTTATATATATTTCATAAGTCATAAGTGTTCTGTCATTATTTGGCATTTTCACAGTGCACTCCTGAGAACAAAATTGATAATAATAAGATAAAATTGTTTTTAACCCTTTACTCCATATATACGCATTTTTACGCTTGCGCGACCATTGTAGATCCAGATCAGCCGGCACACTGATCAGGATCTGCACTGGTCGCTTTTTGGTCAGAAATCACCTAATGTATCAAAAGGCAAACAGTGTAGATCCTGATCAGACGGCACAGATGCCCAAGCCATAAAGGTGTATATAAGGAGGAAAGGGTTAAACTATATGGGGTTAGGGTTAAGTGAGTTGTCCTATGGATTAGTTCATCATTTAGATCTGTTGAAATTAGCATTAGCTTAATAGTACCAGCTCTACCAGAGTAAGATTGAAGCCTGTAATAAGCTAGATTTTAGGGTGAAAGTGAAAGTAGATAGAGAATAAATGTCATAGAGTGTAGGTGTAAATGTAATTTGCATGTTGATGTTTACAGTGTAATTATTGTCATAAATGTTCATCTTTTTCATTCACAGTTAATCAGTCTTTGAAATTGGCTACCCTAACTAAGATGCCAGTTTCTCACCAACACACAATTTCATGAGTTAAAGACCATGCTCATAGTTGCAGAATTTCAAAAAGACTTGCATTAAAGTGGCTATATTTTGAATGTTTTCCATTATGAGATCAAAAACAGACTAACACTGGTAGTGGGGTAGAAGATTATTTTTTAAATGTCATTTTCAAGGACTGGTTATTCATTCTATAAAACAAAACAAAATCTAATTTTAATTGTAACTTTATTTAAAGGAGGTCTAGAGATTCTATTATTTTCTACAATACAAAGAGTAATAGAGGTGTAATTGAAATTGTGATCTTTCAGAACACACTTGAGGCAGCTGAAAACCTAATTAAGCACCATGAAGCATTCATCACAACAATGGACTGCAAATGATGAAAAGATCAACGCAGTACTTACATTCGCTAATCGTCTCATTGAAGATAACCATTACGCTGCCGATAAGATCCACAAGAAAGCTGAAAATATTAATGAAAGGTACAGGAAAGATTGTAGACTGATGTTAACTGACATAGAATGATATACCTTCAAATGTTTTGTTTATTACGAACAGCATAGAAAGAGATATTTCTTTTTAGAACAAGGCAAGGTTATAGATATAACAGTTGTAAAACTGAAAGTTATTTTCAGTATCCTTCTTTCTATCATGCAACCCAGCTAGCTAAGTTGTTTGAGCATCAGATGATCTGTCTAGGGATTCTTGGCTCAAACCCCACCAGGGCAGACTAAATTTCTCCATGGTAATTGATCTTGGACAATGTGTTGGAAATGTCCTTGTTCGGCAGCTCATGTTTCTGTTTCTAAGATGCTTCTGGGATGAAGTAATCATGTTGAATACTCATGTGTATAATGTTATATTACAGGAGGAACACAAACAGACAGCGGGCTGATGAGCAGCTGGAGAGACTTAAGGACCAACTATTACTGCAACAATTCCTCCAGGAATGTGATGAGGTGAGATGATATACCAGAAACATAGACATATATACAAGTATACAGTTACAAAGTCTTGGGTAACTTTGTAAGGGTTTAGAGAAATAGAATATGTTGGTAAAAAAAATGCTTCTTATGTAAGTAAATCAAGCTACTTAAAAGTATGATCTAGTTTTAATCAGCTAGTTAGTTCTTTACACTAAAGACAAAAACCAAATTATGTTTGAAATTATTTTAACAATTATTTTCACCTGTAGTGGAAATAGAAAAACAGACACTATGAAACAAACGAACTCTACTAAAACAAATGTTATGTTAGTAATAGATACAGGAGTCTGTGAAAGTTTGAATTAAGAAGAAAAAAAAAATTCTTAAGATTTTGTACAAAAGATTCTTACTTGCTGAAATTAGTTGTTATGTAGTTCTTTTCTCTGCTGATTAGTTACGAGACTGGTTGCATGACAAGATGGCGGAGGCAGAAGATGAGACGTACAGAGATGCCAAAAACCTTCACAGCAAATATCTCCGTCATCAAGCATTTGAACGTGAGATCAACGCCAATAAAGACCGGCTTCTTAGGTTGCAAGAGGTACGATTATTACATTAGTGCTTTTGACACAATCTATCTTGCGTTTTCATTGTACATTAATTTGAATTTTTTTTGATATGAAGATGAAATGTGCCTCCTTGCCATTGAAATGTCACATGGTGGTTTTTAACCTAGTATGTATGTTTTTGAACAGTCTTTTCATTCTTAGGTGCAGTCCCTTAAAGTTTGTGGGTTTTTTTTGGGTAACAGCTGAGCATTGTATATATAGTAATGAATATATTGTTTATGATAACAGGCTGGTGATCAACTTATGGCAGAGAAACCAGAAACAAGAGAACAGATTGAACCAATTCTCGCCAGTCTCAATTCTCAGTGGGATGCCCTTGAAACAACAACAACACAGAAAGCTGACAAACTGTTTGAGAACAAGCGAGCTGTTCTGTATGAACAGAGTTGTGACGATATTGACGGCTGGGTGACACAACTCGAAGCCCAGATCATACAGGCCGAGTCGGCCAAGGATCTAACCACAGTCAATCTGCTTATGCAGAACCAGAACGTAAGTGCTCAAACCACGGTATATGGAATAGCAGTTCAGACTGTATCACTGTAGTTACCCATATGTAGTCTTCACTTTAAGAAGCCACATCGGGTAGTGAATGTCCCATTAAGATTTTTTGTCATTCCACCATTGTTTGTATAGGCTGCTTTTAAACTGTGGACAAGGGATCATATATTTCCTTATTATTTGTATACATATTTATCCATTAGATATGATCACTGGTTTAGTGTCTCTAAGTTCTGTGGTGCACATGAAAAATTTATTTTAACTTGATGTACACAGTATCCAAATAAAAATAGACGTCTTATTTTAGATGACAGAAAATTGACTGAGAACATTGGCATAATACTCGATATTTAGAATTCGAAATAACTGAAAAAGTAATTCTAATGGGTAAACGAAACACGTTTCTAAATTGTAACTGACAAAATACATCATTAATATTTTCAGCGCCTGCATAAAGATATATGTAGCGTATGTGATGTGTTTCACTTTGTGATTTTTTTTGGCATTTATTTCCGTTTTAAAGTTTTCTTGATGTGAGAGAAACCAAAACCAAAAATTGAGTTTTTGGTGATGGGTGTGTGTGTGGGCTACACTTGTTTCTTACCCAGAAATAATATAGATTTTCTGTAGAATATACTGGCTAAACAAATATCAGAGTGTGTAATTGCAGTCTGTTTTCACACTGTTTGACTCTGTCTCAGAAGTAGTATGGTTTGGTGCAAATCTGTTATAAGTACATACGTGTACATAGAAAGAACATATAAAAGTTTTGTATCAAACCAGCAGAAATCCTTTATTCTATAGAAGCTAGTGAACTTAAACATGCATACTAATCAGATCTTGTTTCATCTATTCTTTTTTTTCTGCCTTACAGGTACTCTTAATTCACCCTTTTGATGAGCGGTAATTGTGATTATAACACGTCATAGTAAAACTTGGCAAAATTCCTAATGAAAGTTCATTAATTTTCGTACTCAAATTGACAGATTTAGGGTAGTCATGGAAGTAAGATTTAGAAAATCAAGGTTTTTATGACTAAAAAATGTATGAATGGAATAAGTTCTTTTTATTAGTCACAAATAAACAATTATAGACTAATAAAGGAATATTGTCTTACACAGCAATTAGAAAACCAGATGAAATTGAAGGAACAACAAGTAAAGGAGTTGGATGAACAAATTGTACATGTTAAGAAAATAGAGCCAGAGAAAGAAGCCGTCATTGAGGCCAGGAAAGCCGCTGTGGCAGAAAGGTAGTTAATTTAGAATTCATGAAAGTGTAAGGAATGTTGTTAAATGTTTGGTATGACAATGTCTGAAAATATTAGCATGAAGAAAGAAATTCAGAAGATAAGAATCAGTCACTGTTGGATGGGTTAAGAATATAGATTTGTCAGATCAATCAAACGTGATCAGTCCTGTCCATCAGAGTTCCCATTATATTTGTAGAAATTCTGTAATGATTCTCGGAAAAAGCTCTTCAGTGCTATAATGATAGGTTTGAAATATCATGTCATAAAAAGGTGCATTAACTATTTACTGAACTGTATTTTGCTGAAAAGCAGTCCTGCAAATTTAGTTTGATAAAGTTATGAATCGTACAGACCTTGCATAAATTATAGACACAAGTTGATCATAATTGATTTTGCTAGCATTTAGAGCAAATATAGAATTTGAAATTGTCATTTTCAGGTTTGCCAAGATCCAAGAGCCATTGGTGAAGAGGCGTGAACAGTTAGAGAAGGTTAAATTCATCCACCAGTTTGTTCGTGATGTTGAAGACGAGAAACTCTGGATCGAGGAGAAAATGCCACAGGCATCATCCACAAACTTTGGCAACAGTCTGCTTAGTGTGCAGTTACTGGAGAAGAAGAACCAGGTTAGTGTTATTTACATTCATGTGTAATGTACATTATCAGAAAAGGTCCTGTATGTTAAAATCTGGTCATGCCAGGCTCTTTCAAGAAGTTAAATGTAGCAATAAAATAAGTTGTCTTGTGATTTCTGAAGTGTTCAGGGTTCAACAATAGTAGAGCTACATTTGAATTTACTAGTTGTTCTGGATACAGCCTAGTTGAGGAATGATTTTAAACTTTAAATCAAAAGAGCTACAATGGAAAAAAAAATTTAGAATAAGGTTTTTGCTGTGAAAAAAGTAGTCAGGACTAATATGAGACCTAAGATGCATGTTAACATCTTATTCAAGAGCTGTTTTAGAATTTAGTCTTACCAAATGAAGTAAATATTAAAAGTTTTGGATTTTGTAGTTATTCGTTCTAGAAAGTTGACGTATTTCAGTTTCAGTTCTTTATTAATTAAAATTCTACAACAATATTTGTTATAGAAACAAACTCAGGTATTGTATTTGAAAGTGTTAGCAGTTCATTACTCTGTAAGCTTTATAATTCTTACTACCTGTGTAATCAATATATTATCGGAGCTAACAAATATATTATCTGTCATACATTGTCATCGCATTTTACAAAGGAACAAGTTAATTTGAAAAAAAGTTTGATGTGCAGTGTGTGTTTAGAAAGGGCTGTGATAATTGCTTTGTGGGCAGCTTAAATTGTGCTGTTAACAGTTTCTGTTGACCAAAGGGTCTCTTGTGAGGGTTGGATATTGAAGAGAATTAGGAAGTTTATGTTTATATTCTGAGGGGTAGAAGGTGAAAAGGTTCTAAGTGCGAATAAATAAAGAAGCCGATAGCTCCTTTTCACTTTCATCTCTTGGTTCAGTCAAAGAAAGGAGGATAAGTTTTAAGTTTAATATCCATCTTTACAATTCTTTTTAAAAACTATACAAAACAACTCTATGATTACTAAGCATATCTTATTAGTTTTTGTTTATAAGTAAATAATTTTTGAATTAATAAAATCTGAGAATTAGATAAAGAAGGGTCATTTCTTTTTAATCTTCAGTTTATATAAGTTTTCCACAGTTGTTACTTTTCCACTAATGAGTACATCACTTGTTGCCATGGCATTGGATACGTTTACTTGAATTGAACTTGCCTAGAAGAGATGCTGTGTGGTTTAAACTGACATAAAGTTAATACAGTTGTCATTTTCAATTTTACTCGTAATCACTTCCATCATCATCATCAAAATCATCATTGTCATCATCATTGTACTATTAAGCCCCATCAGGATGAACTTTGATTATCACTGACATTTCCTACACATTTTCATGATCATGTTTTACACAAATAACCAATGCAGCTTAATTTTGCACAATGTATATCTTTTATACATAACATTTAAGTTTTGATGGAAAAAAAGTAAATAGTACTGTAAAAGTTATTTCATGTAACCTAGTCCATTTAAATTGGCTTATTGATGGCTTTGTATTTACAGATTTTAGTTCGATGTAAGAATGCATTTTATCTAGGTAGAAGATAGAATATCAGTAATTGTGGGGGAAGCACTGACTTATATGTGAAAGAATTTACACCACACTATTCATCAAATCTGTTTATACTGAATATATAAGTGAAATACATATCTTTAAAATGATATGTATAACCTATAGACACACATAATATTCTACATACTACTGGTGCAGAGGAAGGGAAAAATGTGATATTGAAACACTAACTATGGACATGGTTTGAAGGCATGTTTAAAGGATACAGTGTTCTGTATGTGCTCTTCATGTCATATGGAAGAATAAAAGATATCATTAGAGTAATTTGCCAGCCTTTCTTTATGTTATGCATTTAAGGACAAAACAAACATTATAACATAATAACTTATAACTGTAAACTGCATGACAAAACATTTTTGTGCTTCTTTCTTAAAAGCATGAAAGAAATAATTCCTGACAGCTGTAAGATCCTTATTTTTTTACATCAGAGTTCACAGTTTCCTCTCACTCATGTCTGTATTCTTTTGTTTACAGTCTCTGCAGACAGAGATTGACAACCATGAGCCCAGGATTGACTCCCTTGTGGATACAGGTGAGAACCTGATCAGGGAGGGTCACCCACAGTCTGAAGAGTTCAGGGCCCTGATTGATGACCTCCTTGATAGATGGCAGGCCCTGAAAGATTCTGTTGAGAAGAGGAAGGAGAGGTTACAGCTCTCAGATATTGCCCAACAGGTATCTATAGTTTGTTCCCTTGCACAGAATAGGGATTTAGTGTCTTAAGTCTTGGTAATGCTACTGTACAACACTGGCCAATATATACCTCCAGGGTTATGGTAGGGACTTCATTTATAAATTAAATGTAAGATCTTTTAAGCTGGAACATTGTTGTCACATTATGGTCAAGTGAGGATTATTATTCTTATTTTAGACAGAGGTAACTGGAAGGCATTTATGCTTTGAATAAAAAAAAAGGAATGCAACAAATATAGATAATAGCAAAGCATTTATGAGTCTGTCAGTTTTAATTTGATAGTGGCCACTTTAAGTTAAAAAGGAATATATCAAGTATTTTTTTGTATCTGCAAAATCTTTTAGCTATTAAAATCTCAACTGAGGAAAATAATTTCTAATACAATGGTATATATTTCCAGTACTACTACGATGCATCTGAGGCGGAGGCCTGGATGAGTGAACAGGAGTTGTACATGATGGGAGAAGAAAGGGCCAAGGATGAGGTAGGGGCCCAGAACATGATGAAGAAACACCAGGCCCTGGAGAATGTGGTAGAGGACTACGCCAATGTTGTACGACAGCTGGGAGAACAGAGTAGAGCTCTCATCAACCAGGATCATCCTGAGAGGTAGAATCTCACAGGAATTTAGATATTATGAACATGGAAACTGTTCACTGCAGTATCCAGTTTTAATTATGTAACTATAGCTTTTCTTTTTGCATGTTTCAACAGAACTTTGTTGATACTATAGTTTCTTAAGAAATACTGATATTATTATCTTTGGTTACATGTTACAGCACAAGACTGAATCAGATTTATTTATTGCTGAAGTTACTAGATGAAAGAAATAATTAGAAGTAGGTGCATGGTAAAAGATAAAAATGGTTTCAAGTTCATCTTTTAGGATGAAGAAAAAGATTAAAACAAACATTTTTTATAACAAATGCTGTCAGCTACTGTAGTCCTTGATACAGATAAGCAAGGGTTGTTATTGAACCTTTTTTAGGTAAAGCCTGTTTAATATTTTAGCTGAAACTTTTAATGTACTGTCATCATTTCTGTTTCAGTGACCAGATAGCTGTAAGACAGTCACAGGTGGACAAGTTATACGCAGGGTTGAAGGATCTGGCCCAGGAACGTCGAAGCAAGCTTGAGGAGGTCCTCAAACTGTATATGCTCAGTCATGAGATCGAGGACCTCATGCAATGGATCGCTGAGAGAGAGGTTCGTTGCTAGCTCACATGAACTGGGACATGATTTCGAACATGTCACTGTAAGTTAGTTGAATAGATTAGTAGTGTTAATTGTTTGGTCATAGATTTATCATTATTTCAGGTGTTCAAAGACACTAAGAATTTGCTTACAGTAAAAGATTTGTTTTAGTCAGCAGAATATAATATTTTTCAGTCCATAGTAATAAATGTGCAGTAATTCTAGTCTTTGATTGTACTATTTGACAACTTCTTTACCTCTCAGAATTATGTTTCAGATAGAAGAATTTAAAATGAAGAATCAGGTTAACTTTAAAGATGTTTGCTTTTGCCTGTAATGAGTTCCAGTTTGGAAATAAGGTGGCTGTTAAATATCACGCAAAATGCAGAATGAGAACAAAGAGTTCCCAAGTTGATGCAGTATCAGCTACCTTTAAGTGATAAATGTTCCATGTCCATACACATTACAGAAGATCTTATACATATCTTGTATTGCAGTTGCTAAAAGAAAGATTCCAAGAATTTGCCAGAGACACCGAGTCTATTGGTACAGAGCGAGTGGCAGCAGCCAATCTGACGTGTGACAACCTTATTGCACTCGAGCACTCAGACTCTGCCACCATTGCAGAGTGGAAGGATATGTTGAATGAACGCTGGGAAGACTTACTCGAGTTGATTGAAACACGACAACAAGAATTGCAGGCATCCTGGGAAAGACACAAATTCTTCAGTGACTGCAAAGAAACATTAGAAATTATTTACGTGAGTGCAAAGTGCAGAGGTTTCAATAATTTTTTTTTAATAAATATAAAAACTAGATATGTATATGTTCTAAATAATATAAAGAAGGTGAATCTATTCAGAAAACATTTTTGGTAATAAAAAAAGAAAAAAATACCGTTTGATTAAGCCATACTTAAAACAAAAAGTAGCAGTTGAATGTTAAAACATATAGAAACATAGCATATTTTAACTATTACAGGAAAAACAAAATTACATCCCAGAGGAGCTAGGTCGTGATGCACAGAGTGTGGCAGCATTACAGAGAAAACATGCCAACTTCGAACAAGACCTGGTCACACTGGACTCACAGGTACAGAACAAATACTACACATGAAACTTAATCTATGCATACTTTTACTCAATAATGCTAAAAAAAATGTACATGCTTTTGCATTGGTGACTTTCTCTGTATTGCATTTTAAACTTTGAAGAGAATTTTTTTTTAAGATAAATCATATTAGTGTAGACCCTCATTGTTTGGAAAGTCTTAGGATGATTTTTTTTTTTTTTGGACATACCAAGGGTTTACATCTGATTTGATGTCTTTTAATATAATTATTACAAAATCTTGAAGGTTCAAGCCATACAGGAGGAGTCAGCAAGGTTACAAGGTGGGTACGCAGGTGACAAAGCTCGTGAAATTTACGACCAGGAACAAGAAGTTCTTGACGCCTGGAGAAATCTACACAAGATGGTGGAGACGAGAAGAATGAAACTTGCCAATGCTAGTGACCTGTACAGATTCTTCAACATGGTCCGCGACTTGCTTCTCTGGATGGATGACATTATCAGACAGATGAACACACAGGAAAAACCAAGGTATGGTTTTTCTAGTCAATATAAAATGAAGATATATCTATATTTTTAGAACTATTATTGTAAGACAAAAGTAAATTCCTGGCAAGCCTTTTGTTATCTCTGTGTAATTGGAAACAGTCTGCATTTGTGGTTATTCTGTAGTAATGCTATAATTTCAGATATCTAGCATGGTATTTTAAGAAGCTCTTAATTTAAGATTTAATTGAAGGCAAACTTAACTACATTGTAAAAATAAGAGATTTTATTGTGTCATGTATTTTCACTGTCATTGAAAATCTTGTTGATTCATGTAGTTCTTTTCATCAGGTGGCAGAAATTCAATCGCAGTCTGACCTCTGTTAGCATTAGTATATGTTTTGTACTTTTTCTTTTTGATACGTACCTGAGTAAGTTTATGAACTGCTTGTTTTAAGGTAGGTGAATATATATTTTCTGTTATCCTTGTGTAGGGATGTGTCTGGTGTTGAACTGTTAATGAACAACCATCAGAGTCTGAAGGCTGAAGTAGACGCTAGAGAAGAAAACTTTACTATTTGTATTAACCTTGGAAAAGATTTACTAGACAGAAAACATTATAGATCTGATGAGGTAAGCTCATACTCCTGGTCTGATTTTATTCAAGAAAAACGAGAATTGAGTAACTGATTTGTTTTGAATTACAGGATTGCAAAAGTGCATCTGTCATATTTTGTGTAACAGTTTGTACAAGTGCTTCTGTAGTTTTATATTTGAATGAAAATGATAGAGAAGGAATTTGTAGTTTAGCCTTAGATACAACATTTATTAATCAGTATAAATATGATTTACATGTTTTCATGTACATCAAATGATTAAACTTTCACTTCAGGTTAGAGAAAAATTAATAGAAGTAACAAAGAAACGACAGGGTATGGTAGACCAATGGGAGAGCAGATGGGAGTATTTACAATTAAGTAAGTTTCCAGTTACAAAGTTGGTAAGCAAAGAAGTGAAATGTTTTGATAAGAATACAAAAATTAAATGACCTTTTGTGTTTGAATGCGTATTTGTGGCCATAAAAGCTTTGTTATTCTGCCTTTTTGTTAGTGCAGTCTTTACTTTGAATTTAAAAAAATGGAGTAAGTTGGAATGGAATTGTTACACTAAAAACTTGAAGGTTAAACATTGTTGACTGGTATTGGACTGTTGTAATGTCATATCATTAAAGATTATCAGGTACTAATGATCACATCATTTCTGATCACAGTTTTAGAAGTATACCAGTTTGCAAGAGATGCCGCAGTGGCTGAGGCCTGGTTGATAGCACAAGAACCATACCTTATGAACCAAGAACTAGGGGTAAGTAGTCACTCATCAGTTTATGAAAGTAATTATTTTAAGTTTGACTTCTTTATTCTGTGAAATGTTTATTCATTATGAGACAATTTATGTGTATTTTCAAGTTCTGTCAACAGTGATAGTCGGTATTGTGGAGATTGACGAACTTGCAAGGAAAAAAGCTGATGTTGAAAGGTTCTTGTTCAAGATAGAAACATATTCAGTTTCCAGTTCACATTTTGTTGTTCTGTTACAGGATACATTGATCTGTTACAGGATACATTGTTCTGTTACAGGATACATTGTTCTGTTACAGGATACATTAGATGCTGTAGAAAACCTATTGAAGAAACATGAAGCATTCGAAAAATCTGCAGCCACACAAGAAGAAAGATTTGCTGCTCTAGAAAAATTAACTACTGTAAGTATTTATGTAGTGGTTTTTATACCTCAAGCTTTATTAAAGTATTATGCACATAGATTTCAATGAAAATTCAAATGTGGTAAAACATAAAATGTACTACAAGGTGTTTTGGAAGAAAGATTGCAATTTTTAAAGTAATTTTAAATTATCTACATTTTTAATTGAAAAAGGTAATAATTTTTTTATGGAAACGTGCAATAAAAACACAAGAAGTCTTATATAGATTGCATAAACAGCCATTTGCAACTACCTACAAACGTCTCCAATCATTTTCAGACTTATTTGTAAGTAATGGAAAAGAGCTACATAAATTGAAGTGAAAAAATATCTTTTTTTTTTTTTTTGCATCATATAACCACGTAAATAGGTAATAGTTGATTTTCATACACAATTTGCTAATTATGGATTTTCTTTTACAGTTTGAAATAAAAGAGAGAAAGAAGGCAGAAGAGGAAAGTCCAGAGGATGTGTTACGTGCTAAAGAGGAGAAGTTACAGAGACTTATAGCAGAATTCTTACCACCGGAAGAACCGTAAGTTCTTTGGTTATGCTCCCCGCATGTTCTATCACTTTCATCACTCAGAAACTGTTCTTATGTTGACCCTTTGAAAACTGTCTTTCTTCAGCCTTTGTTCATGTTGGAGGAAAATATTTAAGTAAACTACATTTGCTTTTGTTGTTCTCAAAAGTTAAAAGTATAAATTATAGTAGTTTTGAAATTGATCACTGTTGAAGATAAGAAATTTTGGATGATGAATTGTTCTATTATGAAATAGCTGTAAAATATTTATAGTATAAATTGTGAAGATGTAGTTGTTATAGTTGTATGCCTTTGATTTCAAACAGGCCAACCCCTGAACCCGAACCTGAAGCCCCAGTGAGCCAAGAAGAAGCAAAAGGTAGAGGAGGAACCCATTGCAGCTGAGGCCCAGAAAGAAGCTGAGGCCCTGATCCAATCAGGTAGGCAGTGTTTAGTACCTGAAACATTCGGTTTTAGGTTTGTCTTGGTATAGAAGTGAAGTGTAGATTTAGTAAATGTTGTGATAGTGAAATTCTTAGAATGACTACTGTTGTCTTAAGTTTCTAGATGAATGTTGTGTGTTAAACCTTTAGTTGTAAACTATACCTATCTTACTAAAACATTTAGTGATAAGATGAAGAACTGCTGCTTTATAAGAGTTTTTCACAATATTCAAAAATTCTCACTTTAAATCAGTTGATTTGTAATAGATTATTTGATTAATTTTTGAGTTACATGTAGGTTATGCACTATAGCATTTCCAGTTGAAATGCCGTTCGTGTGAACCTTCCTGCAGTTGTTCGTCCCCTCCTAATTCTTTTCACTGGAATGTTAGAAAGTCTGTAGAACCATACATTGGTTTAGTTCAGTATAGTTGTAAAACACTCTTTCATCTTGTATCAGTTTCTTCTTAAGTGTACCAGACCTACTAACTTGACCGTCTTTATGCTGTTTTCTTATATGTCTTGTTGTATTTGTTGGAATTTTGAGCAGCATTAGTTACAGCATGTGTTTGAAAGAAATTCTGTTTTGCCCTAACATACTTAGCTGATTTCTTTCCCCCCTCTGATGGGGTCCTGTACTTTGAAGGTATAAGTATTATCAAACTTGTCTAAAAGTGTGAAATTTTAATCACAATCTCACTATATTTAGATACGACTGTATCGACTCCCACTGTTTGGGATGTAGAACTCGGTAAGCTGACATTTTGCGCTAACCATTTTGCATCTAGCCATTTTCTCATTTTTCTGTTTTTATGGGCTCTGGTGAAAGTAATTTTCACACCACTGATATTTTGCTAGTTTTCAACTCAGTTTGATTTTAGATTATATTTTGTTCTTCTGTGACAAACACCATTTAAGTTTAAAGATAACATAAATGAATTTGCATGCTTATTTAATTTATCTGCTGTCTCTTATTCAACTAACTTATTTTTTGTTTGTTTAAGATTTCAGTAACTTACCTTTCTTTTTTTAAAACTTAAGTTCACTCTTTTGTTTTCACACTAAACAATTTAAAACGTAATTTATCATACATAAAACTTTTCGCAACTTTACAACTTATTGATAACAAGTATTAATGCAAAATTGATACCAGTATTGAACTAAATATGATAAACTATATATATATATATATATATATATATATATATATATATATAAACAGTGACCCAGTCTGAACCAGCACATGTTATTGAACCAAAAGGTATTTATTGGTTTGAAGTGCTTTGTTTGCTAGTGTATACTTACACAGCCTTATACCTTTACATTTTAAACTTTAGAAGTGAATATTTTTTCTAGCTTTTATGGAAGGCTTGCAAACTCCTTGGATAAGAACTAGATTTTATACAATTTAAAAGTTAAAGTTAAAGTTGGAATTGAGAATGATGAACATTACTGCATTAAGAAAGGGGATTCTTTTGGCCAGCCTGTGCTACCAAGACCTCATGTTTTAGGACCATTCAGAGCCTTGATATTGAAAAACTTACAGCTCTGTCTCCACTAACACTATGTTGAGTTCATAAGTTATGAAATGGTTAGGTCATTGATGCTATTTAAATAAAACTTTGATTTGTAATGAAATGAAATACTTACATTAAATGAACATCAGGTAATTTAAACACCATCTTTTCTCTGGGTGGAAACTGAAAGGCAAGCAACATGCTAAATTAGTAGATATATTTGAAGGTACTCATATTTCCAAATTTAAGGCACTTAATTTGTTTTCAAAGTAAAGGAAACTAGGAAACTTACTGTATATTAAGATTAAATCAAGTTTTCCTTTTTAGTTTGACTTTTAACTGGTGTAGGAATCTTATTTTTCGCTATTCGTGTTTTTATGCACATTTCTTGTGTTAACATTTTTTTTATATATATCATCAGCAATGATTGAAGCACAAGTTTTCATCATACACGGCAGTATTTAAACAGCTTACCATAATACACAAAGACTGCTAGCTAGTAATTCAAGTATTCTGAAATAATATAAAAAGTTAATGTTATTTTAAGTATGGAAACTGAATGCTGTGTTTTCTGATTGAATAAGTAGTTTCGCATGGAATGAATTAAATAATGTTTTTCTTAGAATAGTTTAAATTATTTTGATTTTCTGACTTGTTATTATTTTTTCTTGAATGATACATTATCCACACATCATTATACATTATCATGCACATTTTGTCTTTACCCAAAGCTTGTATGCCATCTAAACATGGCACAAAGTTACAGAATCGAAAAAATGCTATTCATATGAATTGTGTGTTGTATTCTGTTTATACTTGAAGGGATATTCAAAAATTTAATGTATATAAAGTTGTTCATTTGAACTGTCTGTTAGAATAATCTGTAAGAAAGTTTAATGTCAGTTTGGGTAAAGATTTTCCACATCAATTTATGTGTATCACAAGCATTTTGTGCAAAAGAGATATGACTCAATGTATAACCAGTGTAAGAAGTTATATAACTTATTATATTGCTAACTAGAATCACGAAGCAAAAGGCCATCCATCAGCTAAGCTAGTGAAGCGAGAAGAAAAAGGTGATTAAATTGATATATATTTATGTGGCAGATTTTATTTTCATTTTGCATTTAAAGCATATAACCGGGATTGGACTGGTTGGGATATTTATTTGCCTTCACACAGTTTAATATCACTGCTAACTTTCTTAGTATGCATAATAATCCTAAATCATGTGACTGATGAAAAATTAAAATGACAGTTTCCCAAAGGTTTGTCATTGTCCTGTGAATAAAAAAAAGTAAATTAAATGATTTACATTGAAACTTTATCACTATATTCAGGACTTATTTATAAAGGCTCAATGTCAGAGTCATAATTCTCATGTTCTTAGAACTTATTACCCTATTGTGAGCTGGTAAGACATTATTCCAAAAGATCCAGAGAAAAAATCCCAGAATCATATGCTCAAGTGAGCAGTGATATTTCTACTGTTAGAAGTAATATTCATGTTACAGTTGGGTCTTGAAAGTAATCAAGTTTATATTATGGAAGTTATCAAGTTATATTACATAGTCCCTGAAGCTTGGGTGTATACATGCTGCATCTGTTATGTTCTTGTATTGTCTGTGTGGTGTGCTATGCACATTGTATTATTTCTTACCTATTGCCTGATCCTTTATGAATTTCAACTATACTCACTCACTGGAAGAACTTAGCGGTGAATATTGTGCACCTGCCAGTACGATATTAACCTTTGCAGTTCTGGCAATGATTAATTTTTTTTCATTTGTGACCAATACTGACTATAGTCAGCTTTCACATCTGTGCCTTGAAATCATGATCTGCACATCTGTGCATTAGTATCACAATCTGCACATCTGTGTATTTGGGATCACAGTCTGTGACTTGGGATAACAATCTGCATATCTGTGCATTATAGTATCACAATCAGCACATCTGTATATTTGGGATCACAGTCTGTGACTTGGGATAACAATCTGCACATCTGTGTATTTGGGATCACAGTCTGTGACTTGGGATAACAAGCTGCACATCTGTGCATTATAGTATCACAATCTGCACATCTGTGTATTTGGGATCACAGTCTGCACATCTGTGCATTTTGTAATGATGTGCATGGTTTGCTTTTCTGTCAGGATGTTGTTAGTTATCACCCTTGTAAACTGATATATGCAACAGCCCAGACTTTATGATTGAGAAGTCTGTTTTAGAAATTTAGAAGAGTTTTAATATTATCTTGAAATAGGAACTTAAAAAGAGTCTAAAGTTGTGAGTAAAGTTCACCAGTAAGAAAATGAGGATCACACAATAGATTGATGGCGCTTTTTAGATGAATATATTCTGCTGTACACTCAAGTTGTTTGCATGTATTTCAAATCTTGATGCTGTCATTACTCCAAAATATAAGAAACATTTCCTTTCTGTGTTAATATATACGTTAGCATTAGCATCAAGGTTTGGAACATTGGGTCTTGGGAATGCATGAAACGTGTAAAATCACTGGTTTCATTTTCATATGAAAATTGTTCCTCCATCCAGTCTTTATCTGTCATTACATAGTCCATGATATGCAGTTTATCTTCTAGTCATACACAGTCTAGCTGCATTGGAGAAAAATGTTAAAGATATTTAGAGAGAAGAGTAATTTGGACTGAAACCTTGGTGATTTTACATTGTGCATCTGCATTAATGTTGTGTTGTTGGTGTTGGTATCACTGCATAGTTCATCCTACTCATCCTGTCATCAGTGGATTAAAGTTTAGTTTACTTTTTAGTTCAGTTTTGCATGACTCTTATTTTCTGTGGTACAGGTGCTACTTCTTTAGTTTCATCCGAACCCCCACCTGCTAAACCCCGCAGGGTGAAAGAAGAAGTGACCCCTGAACCAGCTCGAAGGTCAGGGTCAAGGTCAGAGGTGACTCCTGAATCATCGTCAAGGTCAGGGTCAAAGTCAGATGTAAGGGGCTCACCAAGGTCAGGGCGAAGGTCAGTCGCCCCGCAGTCGCCATGGTGAACCAGTTCACCCTATGGCAAGAGGGGATGCTTCCACTCCGAGGAGTATGTGTAACACGTGTGACTTAAGATGTGTTTTCAAATCAGTGATTCTTTTGATTTTGAGAACAATTTATTTCATGCTAAATAATTGTTTTTCTCTGCATGTTTTATATTTTGTAACATTCACAATTGAAAGATTTAACAGTTTAATTTACCAGTATTTACACTTTGATGTTGTGTTATTTTCTAACTGTTGCACTTTTGATGCATATTGAATTCTATAATTATTTCTGCTGCTCATGAATCTTAAAAAAAAAAAAAAATCGCAATAACGTAATGAATTTCTAATCTGCACTGTTCATATTTTGTAAAAGATTGGATGCATTTAGTTATCTCTGCAAGACTGTGCTGGAAAAGAAATTGCTGCTTTCTTGTTTGTAGACAATGCTATGTTGCAGTGGAATAGCAAGAAAAGAAAACTATTATTATTATTCTTGTTACAGTCTTTCTTGCATGATGTAATTACATGTACATATTTTCTAGAGCTTTCGAGTTATTCAGAGATGTAATATTATGGCAAGTAATTGATAGCATATATCTGTATGGCTGTTACAGAGACCCCAGCAGCAGGTCCTAGTTTAGTGCATGAGGAAGGAAACTTGAGCAGGAAACATGAGATGGAGGGACCCATGAAGAAAGCTAGCAACAGGTATAGTTTTTATCTATCTATCTGTTTCAGTTCATTTATTATTAGTCCCCTTGAAGGGACTAGTAATTTTATATTTGGGGGTAGTGCCAGATATGAAAAGTGTACTATTCTAGAGACACTCATCGTTCTAAAGATGCTCGGTGTACGGCATCAGTACAATCATGGACCCTCAGTTTAACATCACATTTGATTGACAGTAGTGTTAGTTCATGATCTCCTGAATTACAAAGTCGATGTGTTAACCACTAGACACCCGATCTGCCCCATGTATATATCCTGTTCTACGTCATGTTGCATAAACTGATCTCTAGACGCTGTTTCCAACCAGTCATTTTTCAGAGTTATATGGGAGTTTTCATTTCTGGTTTTGAATTTATAATATGTGGCACAATGTCAAAGATTGCATGTAAAATGAGGCATTTTGTTAAATACTAGAGCAAGGATTAGATTCAAGTCTTTTGGGTTGGAATTTAAGGGCTGTAAGGTCCAGACTACTGATGTGTATTAAATATGTTACCCCATAAAAGATGTAATAAATAATAGCGACACAGGACATGCTACTTAATAATAATATCTGTTTTTAAAAAGTTCTTAACTTTGATCTAGTGTGATCGTGGCCTTTGGCAGAAAGACATTTTGCTCAGTCTGTGGTCATATTACTGTACAAGATTTTTTGGGGAAATTAAGCATATGTGTGTATATTGAAAAACTTGTGTTATTCATTTATAGATCATGGGACAAAGTATATGTAGTCGTACATGGACCTTCTCTATCCTGTTATAAGGACCAGAAACATGCCAAACAGGTAAAATGGTTACACCGTGTTATATAGTTTTGTGACATTAAAATGCTTTGTATTAAGAAAGGCCGTTTGCCTAAGTTAGGGCCACTGACTGACTGGTTTATGTCATACATGTAATTGTTAATTTTTGAAGGCCATTTAGTGAGAGATAAAGAATATTAATTGTTACCAGTCAACAGAATTAAAAGTTGTTATTGTGTGATCATATGTGTTGGTTTCATTCCTCAGTTGGCTGTATTTGAATAACCTTCCAAAGAGATGAATTTGATGAAAAGGCAGTAATGTTTTAAAATAGTTATTTGTAACGAAAATGTGTTCAGTATGAGTTATTTGACTTCTCCATTGCCTTTTAACAGGACCCAAGTGCACGTATTCACCATGAGGCAGCTCTTGACCTTAATGGTGCCGAGTGTGAGCTTGCAACAGACTACAATAAGAGACCCAATGTGTTCCGACTTCGACTTGCCAGTGGTGGTGAATACCTCTTCATGGCAAAAGATCAGGTAATAAATTGGTTTGCATTGTTAATTTTTATGTTCATACTATGCAGCTTTCCTTCAAGAAAATGTGCTTACCCCTAGAAAATTGGAAGACTTATGGTTTATGTTTACTCTTTATACCTAAATATATGACACACCTTTTTCCCATCGAATTCAAATTTAGAGGATGCAACTTGTATCGCAGAAGAAAATTGATTTTTAGCAACCCTGCATTACTTTAAGTGACAGACATCTTAAATGAATCATGAGCAGGTAAAGGCCAATACTTCTTGAAATATCAAGGTAGGCAACGTATTATCTGCACAGAATATTTATGAATGTTCAAAAAATAAAAGGTCTTTATCATTTCCTTCACTGATGCATTATTTGACTTTCCAGGCTGAAATGGAACGATGGATAAATGTAATAAACAGCACAACTTCCAAGGGTGGAGCTGCCCCTACTCGATCGCAGACCATGCCAGCCCGAACAGAAGAACCGAAGGACTCTGCCAAGAAAAAAGGATTTTTAACCTTTAAAAAGAAATAGACATTTATTCAAATAAACTTTTAGAACAATTTGTAATTAGATATGGGGATTTTTTTTTTTAAGTGTCATAATATTTCGGAAAAAAAGCACATCATTCTCATTCGTCAGTCCATACGATTGCTTTTAATTCATTTCAAGTCCTTGTGTGTATTTATAAACAATTCGCTTTCATAATTCACCACGTATGATTCAAATGATGGCTGAAAGCTCTTTGACTCGATGAAAGTGAATATTAGTGAATCAGAAATTTCAACAGAGTCATTACTTGGAAGAAGAGAGTGGACCATTAGGAGAGGTTATATTACAAGTCTGAGTATAACATTGGATTATTAAGAAAGGGATGACCATTAAGTGTTGTGTATTTTGTCATATTTAGTGTGTATCTACCCAAGCTGATCTTCATTGCAGAAGTTTGAGAGAATTAGGAAGTTTCTTATGGTCCCATACCATGGAATTTTTTTTAAATACATTTGCATACTCTTATAATATAGATTTTGAATTTTATATGGGTAACTGATAAGTAAAGGAAGAAACATGTAGTGAGTGTGATTTGGGGAATAAAAGCATTTGTCTTGCATTCATTTCGGAAACCAGATCTGTTGTTGAAAGTTAAACCTTACATTGCAGTGTATTAGTATTGTTGCAAGTGAGTTCTGGTGAAAAGGCTTTGCTTATTAGAAAAGGCAGCTTTGTAGTTCTGTTGGTGGGGTTCGGGATTTTTTTCCAAGCATATTTCAATACATTTTTTATGCTAAAGGAAATTAACTTTTGTATATGCTATATGCTAAAGAGAGATAACTTTTGTATATGTTATATGCTAAAGAAAGATAACTCTGTATTTTTAAGTTTGTAAATACTGTAAAATCCTAGTCGTACGCTGTAGAATTGAAGTTTCTTTTTTTTTTTTTTTTTAAACTTGTTCTAAAGGCTTCTTATCTTGATTGTAGAATGACCTTAATATTTATGATGTTATTTATCTGTTTAACTGTTAATTACAAAAAAAGTTTCAAATAGTTGTTTTTTTTCTTTTTTTCTTTAAAGTTCAGACATAATACTTTTTCTTCATGAAACTGCAGACAGATTGGTCTGTAGTCGAACTTTTTGAAAAAAAAAAGTGTTTTCACACTGCCTGTAAAGTGAATGTTTCTTGTTCAATCAGTGTTTAAATTTATACAAGATGTTGTGAATCTATTACTACTGTAACCCCTCTGCATGTGTACTATCTGTCTGGCTGAGACATTGATTGTGTACAAGGATCAGTAGTGTGGTCATTTTTAATCTTTAGTCCTAGTAACTGTTTTTATACTGTACTCATTATATCATTCTCATTTGGTATGAAATACTACTGTGTTATATCGCTAAAAGTAAGAAAGTAAACATTATTAGGAGAATTTATTTGCAATTCTAAGTTGCTTCATTTAAACTTATAACACGCTTTTTAGTCATTTTATAAGCTAGCTGTCTCTATAAAGAATTTTATTTTATTAAGCAAAATATGAAATATATTATTAAAGTATTTTACTCACTTTATCAAAGGTATAAAAACTGAAGTTTGTAGAAAATTTTACACGAAAGTGCTGTTATGTTTATTTTTCATATCTTTTTTTTTTTTTCAATATTGTTTAGTTAGCAGCTTTAGGTTTTTCAAAATCTAGTTTTTGCTTTTGTTATATGTGATAATTTTCCATAAAATTTGCTTTTTTAACAGGAAAACTGAACAGGTAACACTAAATTAAGTAACAAAATCTTGAACTAGGATAGAACAGTAATTAATAGCATTTCCTACACATGTATGTTATTTTCTGTCATTTATTCGGTTCAGTGCAATCTCTTATAAAAAAAGGACTTCATGCAAGAAGCTTGTAAATGCCCTCTGCATATGGCATGTTGATAGGCCTTTCTTGCACAAAGGCCTTGTATTATATCATGTACACACCCCTTTCATCTGTCCATGTACCGCTTCAGCCGTTATATCAGTCTGTCACACCTAGGTATGTATTGTAAAACAGGCTATCGGATAATAAAAATATGTCATCAGTATTTATTGCTTCTGTTATTTCTCTGCTTTACGTCTGGATATTATACTTCTCAAAATTTCATTGCAATACAAAGTCCACTGTATGCTACTCAGCTTGGAAGCTACTCGGATTTTGATGCTTACTGTTTTACTTGAATACTCAGCTTCGAAAATTCAGCATTTCATATTGAACTTTCTTCGTTTTTTTCCAGTGCTAAGATTTTTCCAATTTAACATATCTTTTGATCTGTCATTGTATACATGAATTCTTTATTTCCCTGTCCGTGTTTTGCTATGTAAAATACCACATAATAGACACTTCTTTATGAACGAATGGAATAGACCTATTTATCAAACGGTAACTCAACATTTTAAGTAGGTGTTTTAAGTCGTTGCCAAATGAAATGAAAAAAAAATTACGATCTTCACCATCGGTTTTAAGTGTATTAAAGGATTTCAAGGCATACTAAGACAATCTTGGGATATGTACATTAAACTAATTTTTGAAAGCAGCCTTCTGGGTTTATAAGACACCTACTTATAGTTTAAATTTACTCACTCTACATGGATTGGGAAATGAGTTTATGCAGCTTGGATGAATCCGTTTCAATGACTGCTTCCTGGATTCAAACAAGTTCTTGTGCCAGTTATCTGGAATGCAGGAGCAGATCATTGGTTACCTAAGGGATACGAGTTCGATCTCCCGCTCCTGTCACATGACTTTTGGATGAGACTTTTAACTGAGGTGTCCTATTTATCACTACTATACACTGACCAGGCAGATGATGAAATACCAAGAAACACGGAGATTCTCACCCCAGGTAGGATGTGAAACAACTCCAGATTTGGAATCCATCTTTCTTCCATTAGACCACTTCTCCACTCAAAACCTCTCGCAAGTCTACTCATGTTTCAGCGGGAAACTTCAACCACTTGCCTACTTATCTGGTACAATGGCAATATGCATAGCTATACATATACATGTAAATATATAGTATCTGTATATAGTACATGTATATAGTATATGTTGAAAATAATGGACCGGACCTTACTGGTCT
The DNA here is from genome assembly GCA_012932295.1 of Cyclina sinensis. Lineage (NCBI taxonomy): Eukaryota > Metazoa > Mollusca > Bivalvia > Venerida > Veneridae > Cyclina > Cyclina sinensis. The sequence goes on from JAAONU010000011.1 coordinate 41,018,136, forward strand.
TTGACCTGGATTTGGGACGTCATAACCAGATGCTTAACTATAATAGTTTCCGATTTTAATTCAGAAGAAACATCAATTTACTTTATTTGGTTGCTTCTAAGATAGTTTCCATTTTAGGAAGTTTTAACCATTTAAGGAAGTTTTTACAGTTTAAGGCACTTTGTTCCAAACAGTTTAACCTTTGAGAACATTTTAAAGGAACCTCTCTCCACGATGGTTAAAGATTTATTTCTATATTACCTATCATGTGTAACAAGTTTTTATAGGCTTGCTCTTTAAAAAAGACTGACAGACTTAATTGAACAGTTTGACCAACTTTATGTTTAGGTCTTAATTCACTTGGCTGTCGTCTTATATGGGCTGAAGATTTCATTTTATGAGATGTTTATAAAAAAAAAAAAAAAGGTAACAAAAAATAAGTGCCCCGGGTGAGGCTCGAACTCACAGCCTCCGCATATCATAGCCTAATACTGTCTATAAGTACGGCGCGCTAACCGATTGCGCCACCGGGGCTTACAGCATCTCTTTCGGTGAAAGTACGATTTTGCCAATATAGCAAGTATATGAAATGTACAAATAAACGCTATACATAGAAGATACCGAGTTTAACCCGATCTTATTTTCATGTGTGATCATTTACACATTAGATCTTATTTTAGTTCTGGATTTTTATACTCCTCTAAGTTTTTAGATAAAACACTCCAGTTTAATTTTTCTAGCTGTTTGTGCAGTTCTAATAGTATACAAAAAAAGATGAAATCATGTGTTGCTGTCTTCATGCCTAAACTCAGCAATGGAACAGCACAACTACGCGTGTTTCTAATTGACTGTTATTAGACAGTCTATTATTTATTTTAAAAGTTTTCTTTTGTTTTTTGTTTTTTAACGGTGATTCAAAACTTTCTCGTGTTGACAAAAACAACATTAGTAAAAAAAATCTTAAACATAAAGATCTACAGGAAGTACTGTCGGCGAAGACTGCAGTACAGCTATTAAACTGTTTTGTCTACTGATACAGAATTAAGGCTCAATATTTAAAACCCACTTGTCTAAGATCCGACTTCCGTGTACATATATCAATGTTTTTTTGTGTTTTTTTGTTTTTTGTGGGTTTTTTGTGTGTTTTTTTTAATAACTGAAGTGACGTATATAGGCTAATACGGCCAATGCCTCGGAGTGCTCAACTTGACTTGACGGTTTCAATAACTTCATAAAATCTGTCATCTGACAACAAAATTTTAGAGATTACCAAAGAAAACATTCTATTTACGAAAATTAATACAAAACTTAAAGGAAGACGGCTTGCTTGAAAAACTGTGAATCACGAGAAGACCTTTCGATGATGCGGATCATAGGCTACTCTTTTTTTAAATTTGAATACATCATTTGGTTTCCAACAACATTTAAAAACAAAATGTTAAAAAAGGTTAACCAACTGTGTGGTTTAGCAGCGAACGAGTCTCGAATGAAATAAAGGGTTAGCAGTTACCATCGACCTCGCATAAATTCATCGGAAGCAGCAAAGAACAATATGTAATGAAATTTTCTCTTTTAAAGAAGAGCATACCTTCACTAGTTTGAATTTGCTGACATGCGACCTAGATTTAGAATAAGCACTGTTTGCATATTAAAGCTTTTCCAAATAAAATATTTATGTTTCAGCAAAGAAATGAATCGGTAACTGTAATAAATGTTTAAATAATTGTTTAATCAATGTTCCATACCTATAAAGACATTTAAATTTTCTTCTGTTAAAAGAACGTGGGTAGATTACCAATATTTAAACGGTGAAATCGATTTTAATGCCCGATATTCTTATAATCCGTTATTCAGTGTTATAAATACATTTACATTGACGTTATGTCACATTCTGTGAGAGCGTTCGGACGAACCCGACGTCGCCCATAACAACTTAACAGTAGCAAAATGGCGGCGCTCAGTATGGGAGCGTTCGGCGCTTATAAACAGGCTTATAGTAGATATGTACAGGATTTAGAACAACGTGAAAAGGAAATTCAAGAGGACGAGGAGGAAACCCCCGAAACTGAAACAGTTTGGGTAACAAAACGGTATGTTCCAACGGACTTACGCTCAACCGCGCCTGTTCCGCGGCACAAGCTCCTAGCTTCCAAAAGTTTACCAATTCCTGAACGTCACTGGATACCAGCCGGAGATCCGCCGTTGAGGAGTTTCGAGCGTAGCACGTCAGCGTTTATCTACAGATCACATCCTGCGACTAGGTGTGAGGACTATTCTACCCTTAGGCAGATGCTGCCGTCGTACGGAAGTATCCGAAAAATAAATCCGCCTAATTGGGGCACCAGTCTCTCACTACCTGCTTTAATATCAGAGAGACCACCAAAAAGATTTCCTCTTGTCAACAGTCCTATGACAAGGTAAGAGATTTTACGTTGACTATTTTTGACGAAGTATGGAACTAGAAAAATATAAAATGTATTTCAACCTGTCACTTGATTCCTAAGCTAATGGTTAAAATGATACACAGGGCTAAAATTATATTATGAAGAAAATAATGATAGTAATGGAAAAGTAATTTAATCAGAATAAGGTCCTGTTCATTATAACGTTAACAGGACACAGCTGTGCTTGAATGGCAATATAGCTTAAAATTTTTAGAATATGAAACATCTTTGTGCGTAAATGTTTAATGAGAATTAATTTAATTTTTACCATCATGAAAATATTGTTTACAAATGGAAAGAATTTAAATCTTTTAAAACCCTGTATATTAGCTGTAAATCTATAGCTCTTCCGAGAGCCCATGTATATTCTTTGATCGATTGGTGAAAAAACCATTACAAAAGCGTCAGCCTATATTTCACCCGATAATCTGTCTTTTCTCACTGGGTTTTTGTACAAACTACAAGTTTAATTTTACATTGTTATCAGCAAACATATCACACGTATAAACATGTATTTATCTTGTTATTTTTATCTTATGTAATCTACAAAGATGACTGTATTTATAACGTATGTATACAAACGAACTGTATGCCTAATCAGCGTGAATTTCATACATAATTAAATGAGCAGAACACAAGTACAAACTGGCTGATAAGAAACCACATTGATATTATTGTTGTTTATCGGTATTTTACATGTACATACACAAGATAAGGTAATAATTGAAATAAACGCTCCATTTGTAATGGTATATATATTCAGTGAGCAGAACATACCCCTGTGATATAAAAGCAGATCAGATCTAAGGTGTCAGTATAATACCTATATAATGCACATACATGTAATATACCTATACATATATATGACACGTTTGAGATATGGGTACTAAATTACAGACCGATTTTTATAAAATTTACTTTAGTAAATGCACATGTTTTGTCCGGCTACAACAAACGATAAATGCTGCTTAAATATGACATGTTAAATTAATCGCTAGCTATGTTTTGATAATCAAAAATAGGTTTTTTCTGCTTTTTTCTCTTCATCCGGACAACCCTTAGGCCCTGTCACTGGAGAGACAGCAAATACTAAAGAGAAGAAAGGACGCGTAAAATGAAGAAATAGGACCGATGCTGGAAGAAATAGAAAGAAAGAATGAGAGAATGAAGGGAGAGTCTTTGAACTTTAGTCATATGTTGTTGGTGTTTGGCAATCGTGTGTTCTTGAAAGTGAAATAAATGACAGCCGGCTAAGAACAGCATTTTCTTATCTTTCGTACACCACAATCGTATTTTTCAACTAAATCAAATTTTATTTACCCATGACTCATAGCAACCTGTCGAATTATTATTCAGTCAAGTTATGCATACCCTTTCTTGACCTCTACGAAAACGAATTTCGTTGTACTGTAATTATCTTCCGAGAGTTTGACGTAAGGACCTACCTATCCGGCCCGAGTGCTGCTGTTTTTTCTTGTTTTTTTCTTCGCAGGAACGAAATTCCCCCTAGTTCCCGCCAAATACAGTTGCCTGAGGGCCAGATCAGTCGATCTGAACCTCAAATGCATGCCAAAAAGGCTTTTTTTTCAATTTTTACGTGTTGGCCTTTGATGTCAGAATGACTGTCAAGGGAGTCACATGACTAATCTTACTTGGAAGGTGTAAGATCACGCTTTTTTTCACATGAGTAAAACACCAGATAGCCTGATCGGGTATGCAGAAATACTGCTTAGGGTGAGCATGAATTTGCTGATGTCCAGTGATGACCCCATTTTAGACTGAGTGATTCGCTGAGTGAAGACTCCTCGCAGTAGTTTCTTCCCTTACAATACAATAACTTATTCGATAGAGGCAGTAACTCTGTCTGGAATTTGGGTCGCACAGCCCATATGCTTATTGCAGACACTCGTGTCAGAAGTGACTCAATGTAAATCTATAATGCTGTCATAAAACTAGGTTTATAAAAGTTGTATTTGAATCTTTATTAAAACCTTACCTCCCAAGGAGTGTCTATGATGAAGATATTGTTTGCAATTATAAAGGTGTTTTCAATTCTTTGCAGATACGTTGACGACATGCACCTCACCAACAGACTTTTCAAACTACACTAGCGCCACCTAACGTCAGCCTCGATCTCATCTTATTTGTATCTGCGTTCTGCAATTTTTTGTGTGTGTTCATTTTATAATCTATAGTTTTCTGTTAAAAGAAAAAAAGTTTTTTTTTTAAAATAAAAACTGCTTGTTATTCTGTGTTTTTCTAGATTTATGGTTCTAAAGTTCTTAATCTTTAAGACTAAATTCTATACGGGAGTGTTTTCGTCCGTGTTTGACAACTGTGGCAACTTCGCTCAATAGAGATAGTGATTACTTCACAGATGGACTTATCTGATAATAATCTATGTATTGTTTTAGTATTTACTGTCTGTTTGCATGTAGTTTTGCTACCAACATTCTGAAATATAATGCGTGATTTTATAAGTGTAACTAAACTTTATTGCTGATTTAAACAACACTGTATTCTCTCCTTAAGAGAAGAAATAATGAGAGTGATAGAGAATTAAATCATCTGTGCAGCAGACGATTTTTGGAATCATGTCTTTATTCTGACCATGCTTACAGTTTCAACGTTGAATGATGACTCATCTGTCGTTTTGGACACCAGGATTACTTTGTGAATTGATGATATATTTCCTAGATATAGATCTTGACACTATTGCACAGCTTTTGCTATAAATGTAGCGCAACTAATATATTTATACTCAGTGTTTTTATATAGTTTGAAGGACTTTGCTGTGACCTTAGCCAGAAAGAACCTTGAACAGTCATTAGTTAGTGAGGTATGCAAGAGTCGTTTTCATAATCAGTATTATCGCGCCTTTTTTATAATCTTACGTGACATACATTTGCATATGAATTTGAATAAAAAAATGTGCACAGGTGTTTATATAATCTTTCTGTAAGTCATTCACCAGTATTATAAATTCTACGGTATTAACCCACCGAAAGTTTGTAAAGGGTAACTTTGTTGTCAAATTTTCATATTCAGATGTACAGTATTTAAAAATAATATATATATTTATAAATATTTTTGCATGTTGTACCGAACAGTATTACCATTAAATAAAAATTGTAATTCTCAAAAGTGTTGTTTCGTGTCCATATGTATAAAGCAATGGTCAGATTTTAATTTGGTGCATATATGCATCCCCTTTTGAAAGTTTCTCCCCTTGGTGGTCATTCACTAATGCCTATTTCTTCCCTGTAATAATTTCTACTTATGTGGCACACTTTGATGCAAGAAACGTTGTTTCATTGACTATAACTATTTATGATCAATACGTTAATCTCTTTTTGTGGCACACTTTGATGCAAGAAACGTTGTTTCATTGACTATAACTATTTATGGTCAATACGTTAATCTCTTTTTGTATATACATGTATTTTAGTAGATTATGATGAAAAACCCATGCCGCCTTTACAGCCGCCATACAGACAACTATGAATTTATCATAACAAAAAAAATGAAATTTCGCTCAGATTTCATTTAAAAGGGAAGAGTATTCGAATATTGTCCCGGCGAAAATAATTTTATACCATTAAACAGTAATCAATAATTTCTAAATGTGGTTTGTTTGCTTTTCTTTTCGTTTCAACAACAACAACAACAAACATAAATTTTATAACAATTCTTTCTGTGAAGGACTTAAATATCAGAAAACACCATGTCTGTATAATTGTTCAACTGTTTCTTTAGGTCTCTAACACTTATCTGGGATCACATAAGATAAGTTCCAGTCAATCTCCAGAGAAATGAAAAATCCTTAACAGCAATGCAATCTCAATGTATTGCATTGTATGTGCAAACGCATTCCTCTGGTCTTGACTTTTTATCGTTAACTATTCAGCAATGAAGTGCAATCGAAAATTGAATTTAACTCACTAACACAGTAGAATGATTTGAATAGCTAGAAGTTAAAAAGAAAAAAAGTAAGTCCTAAATTGTGAATTCGATGACAAATTTTCGCCTAGAATTTGTAGACCTGCTTTCTGAATCAAGAATTAGGTGGGTGTAAGAACTCGTTCAAATGTTTCCAGGCTTTAGGCTTCTGTTGTAATATGTGAAGTATTATTAGGCTTATCTGTAAAAAATCTCTTCAAAATGAATGACTGCCCAAGTCCCGTTACCAAAATGGCGATCGTCTGTGCTATTGACAGCCATGTTACATGCGTGCGCAGTGCTTCCGCTAAATGTCGACTGATTGATTCTTTAAGTCTGTAATCCCGTTGATGAAGAACAACCGATGATAACTGTTCATGCACTTCATCACAAGAGTTTTCTGACGAAGTTTTAGCAAAAGGTTTGACTACACCAGCTTCTCCAGCAAGGGAATCGATGTCACGTGGGCGTAGGTCAAAGTATATAATTTTGTGTGTCCATGTGGAAAACTCATTGCTAAAACAAAATGAGTAATCTCCCCTAGAAGTTTCAAATTCGAAGACACCTTCTTTGGCTTCTAGATTTTTGTGAAGAATTTTTCCGTTAGGACTCTTCACGTGGACGTCGACGTCATGTTTTCCGCCTCTTATCACGCGGTATTCCAATATGTAGTCTTTGGCGCCCTCAAAGTGTTCATTTAAACAGAAACGCCGTCTGTCCGGAAGTTCAAACGTCAAAGCTGTCCCGCTGGCATGTACTCCAAATAAAACTATATATACTAATGCCAGAAATGTAATGTATTTATACATTTTTTTATCAATTAACAAATGTACTACTGATTAGATCGTAACAAAGACGCGCTCCAAAGTATCCCTATGATAAGTACGTGTTTAGATCTTTAGCAATTCACTGCATTTAATGATGTCACAATCCACATGTCACATTTTCAGAGAATATCAATGGCAGATTCATTATTATTCGTTGCACGTCAAATGTCTATACGTGGATAAATGAAAAATATGATGCGTACAAAATATGTTTATGATACTGCTATGATAATAAATAGTCCCTATACCCAACGTTGTGTTTGGATTATCTTCAATACGAATGGATTACTAGATGCTTGCAACAGATGGGACAAGATTGTCGATTTTCTGTTAAAGAACATCACATAGTATTGTTAAACAAAGAGACACGTGTTGCATGCAATTCAATATCTTAGCAGTACAATCTAACCGGGATGTTTAGGCGAAGTAGGCCTCTCAGTGTAGGGTTATGCGTAGATACTGCTTGAGTTTTAGCTGTATCAATCTATTTATGTCATTTTGATTTATTTACATATATTTCTCATATTTCGAACTGTTTCCGCACAATCTTAAAAATCTTTTATTTCCCCAGTAAAGAACAATTTTAATACAATGTAATTCATCATCAAAAAGATACCACACAAACTTCAGTAAATCGATTGAATTATAATTATGTGTTATGTTATCATTTTTGACAAGCATACTATTTTCTATCTTAACTGAGAAATATATTTTGTAGGAACATTTTTCCCACATTAGGAATGCTTAAGTGGACGGTGTGAAGAATCTGCCGCGTGATTCATGTAAATTGCTTTCTGAACGAATCCACCATAATACAGGGTAGGGATAGACAGTAGCCTAACTTTATTAGACCTTGGATCCGAAATGTGAGCATCCTTGACAGTTATATTTGTAATTAGATTAATCGTAAGCAATTAACTCAAAACTCATTCTGGTGTTTATTGTGATATTAACTGAAGACGGTTTTATGAGCTCAACTTTCATTTAAGGTAAGAGTTAATATTTACTATAATAAATTTGCATTACTCAACTGTCAGTAATCATTTTGAATTATTCACATTATTAATGTACGTTATTAGATATCCATGCCTGTCTGTTGCTGTGTGACTGTAAGAAGCCTCTTGTTTTTTTCTATAATACGATCCATGGACACATTTACTATGGGTGTCTCATTGTCAACAGTTAAACTTCCTGAATGCCTTTAAGATCACTGTTTGTAATCTGCGATGCGATCAACAACTAAGTATGCAGCTTGACAGATTGTGTGTGCGTCCACTATATTGCGTTGGTATTTTTACATTGAGTAGGAAACAAGTTTCTTGCAACTTATACATTAATCCCTAGGTTTTGTAATAAGTACAGATCAAATAATACCACTCAATATAAGCGCATAACTTCATGTATGATAACCAACATTTCTAAGAATACCTTCAGGAGAACGACTAACAGTAGCTGACATTAACCATCAATTTATTGAGACTAAAATTTGGGGATCATTTGATATTTGAAATGTTTAGCATTCATATAGAGGAATTCGTATTATGATAACGTTGTTTTGAAAAAATGTTTAAATATTATATCTTACATCGTTATTCTATCTAGAACTATGTGATGTGACAATGGAAGGGGTAGAGTTTACAGGAAAAAATGCCCTTGTTACCGGGGCTGGCAAAGGTAAATATGATTTTCATAGCAATGTAAAATATCAATATAAATCTTCTAAGAAGTTATGAACCTCTGACTAATTACAAGAATAATGCAAAGAAACGAACCCTAATGCATGTATTAGAGAGTGAAAATGGAGTAGATCATGCTGTTTTGACAATAAAATTGACAACTAACTGTAATCCATGTTGGTGAATTTCATAAATGTATCTCGCGTTTCAACTTTATTTAAGGTATTGGCAGAGCAATGGCAATCAAATTAGCAAGTCTTGGAGCAAAGGTTTACGGCATAAGCAGAACAGAGAGTGACCTTGAAAATCTAAAACAGGAGGTAAGTAATTTCGTTAACCTTTCGTGTACCTGAAAGGTTATTTTACAGTCAGTGGATTGCCCAGAGTTAATCTCTTCATGATAGCACCAGCTGTATAAAGTATGAAACTTCCTGAATTATTGGTTAACACAGGGAATTCCAAATTTCAGCTTCTGTAATTAGAAGGTTAAGTCTGTATTATTTGATAAGTATCTTCAAATATGGAGTAACACTGTTCATGATTATCCAGAATGTATTTACAAAATATACAAAATTGATTTTAATTGGGACAAGTACCGTTTATAGGTTACCTAAGAATGTGTCAGTTTAGATGTCTGAATTTTACCCTACCTGTTGAAAATGGTAGTTATCGTAGTACTGAACAAGAAATTTGAAATTGCACCCTTTGTAATACACAAGAATTAGGTGATGAAATTCACTTCCTTTTTAGTTGAAGCTATATTTGTAATGGAAAACAGACTATTATAAACGATAATCTTTTTGTTCGATATCCAAATAGTTAAAACTTTGCAACTCTTACAGTATGTTGTTCTGATAAAACCACATTAATCATATTAGCTTTATTTCTTAATACGATAATGTTGAAAATTAAGTGAGCCATTTTCTTTTTAGCTCTGTTAGTATGTGATTGGCTACATCTTAAAGTCAAGTAACTATTCTATAGCCATTTTCTTTTCTTTCTTTTTTGTTATCATTTAAGATATGTTTGTAATTTCTTATACCCGTAATACAAGGTTATCTACCTCAGAAATAGTAAATGCATATAGGAAGCCATATATTATACGTTAGAATTCAGCCTCTTCAAAAGTTTTCTTTTAACCAAGATCACTAGATAAACACACGTCCACCGTTTATAAGGTAGGTTTACGTTCAAATCAATAATTTTAAAACCAATTCTAAATTCATAACCATAATCCGTTGATCATGACCTTCAAATTTCAAGTAATTCTTTAACCCTAATTTGAGGAGGTTTTTTTTACGAGAACTTTTAACAGAAAACACTAGATGAACTACTGATTTTGTTAAACTTCTAACTTTCATCTCAAAGACACCATCAATAGAGACTACAGTTCTCGATATAACGGACTGGGACGCTACAAGAAAAGTAGTTGAAAAATTTGGACCTATTGATTTGCTTGTGAACAATGCCGGTGTTATAAGACATTCACATTTCCTCGAGGTTACAAAAGAAGATTTAGATGCGTAAGTATGAACCAGTATTCGGACCAAGTTCAGTATCACTGACTGGTCTTAAGAAGCACGGTCAGACATTTTAACATTAATTTTATTCATGGTGCTTGTATCGCGCCATTTTCAATGAACCGATGGTACATTTATACTGGTTTTATTCCATCTTTTTTAAAACTGAAATTGTGTTTTGATTGTCTCAATATAACATTTTTTAAAGTAAACTAGTACAGTAGAAGCCTCATTTTAGATAAAGGTTAGCTAAGAGGCAGAAATCTTAGTTACACAGGTGTTTGAAACATAATCTTTAAGTTCTGTAGTAGTGATAAGCAAATACAGAAGACCAAAAAAGTATGTTTCAAGCACCTGTGATATGGTAGACTTAGAAGAATGGTCATTAGCTGCATGGATTCGAACTCATAACCACCACGTTAAGATCTCTCGATCTACTAAACTTTAAGTTTTATTGTATGTCTGCCAATAAGCTTCGAGCTTATGTCTGTATTTAAATGAATGGTGCACAAAACTTTGCCACTGTTGTTGGTGCTGATCGTAAATGTAATTTTAAAGATGGCGACGACGATAATTATAATGATTTTTAGCGCCGAGCTTAGCGATAATAATGAAGATGGTGATGATGATAATGATTATGGTAGTAATGATGATGGTGATGATGTCAGTTATGGTCATGTTGATAATGATGATGAAATTTAAGAAGTATTCTAAATTTAATTTTCCAACTTTTCAGTCAACATAATACGAACTTCCGGGCAGCTTTTAACATCTCGCAGGTAACTACCAAGTTTTTCTTTACTTAATTAATCTAAAGATGGCCATTCGTACTGAAATATTTTTGGGTATTGCAAGATTTTTTAAGTGGTCCCTAATTTATACATTTAAGCTCTCAGGCATTTAAGAGCTAGGGTCCTGAATTTTTTCATGTCCTTTTGTACTGACAGAGCTTTAACCCCGGTGGAGAATCACGTGACTTTGTTTAGGTTCGATGCACGGATAATGGCGGCCAAAAGTCCTCAGTAAATTTAGGTTTTCAAGAAAGGTTTTTGGCCCGCTGCTTTCTACTTCTGGAGACAAGCCTATCTATGTGAACTAGAAGTCCGCGTTATTCGGTACCATTCATGTCACACATGATTGCGTATCTTTGAGTTGTTACAAGCGACAAACTTTCTCAGCGGTCCTTTTCACGAACAAGCAGGTTTATTTCCACGAATTGCCTAATCGCTACTGTTTTACACAGTTTCCAGTACGCCGTGTATTGAGCAAGCAAATTTACGCATCTCTATGTTGCTTTTTGTCTTCTAGCTCTCGATTTTAAACAACATTTCGGCATCAAACGGAATTGATATATATCACGGACTATTTTGTTTGTTGATAGGATCCACGCACATTTCAACATTAAACGCTTTTAAGTCCGAGATATATTGAGTTTACTCGTATCAGTATCATCTATTCATGGAAACATCTTTTTGATGAAAGATTCTGTGGCTTTGCTTTAAAAGTTCTGGCACACAGGAGCTATTGTGTGTGCTTTTGCAGTAAGTCCGTCCATACCTCCGCCAAAAGGACGGCAGCTGCCCTAATCAGCACTGCGTGTCGCTTTGGCGATAACTGCTGAGGTATAATCCTTTCATAATCAAACTTAAGTATAGAACTTTTGCACGTACTGTATTTCTGTATGCTCTGGTCGGAGATTAAAAAAAGGCAGCTACATATTTTGTTACTTAGCCGAGTTCTCCTATAAATTACCCTAAGGAGATGCATGTCCATGCGTTTTTCATGCGATCTCCAGGAAAATTATACAAATATGCCATCCCTTTGAAATAATCATCAAAATTCATCTGAAATTAGATCAGATCAATAAATATCTCCTTTTTTCGTAGAGTATTCGTCTTTAAACTCACAAGCAATGAATAATGTCGAAGTAAAACCATTCTATATAAATTTGTCCCAAAATTATTATCATATTGGACGAGCAGTTTCTAAGAATTTCCAATATAGACCTATAAGGAAAATAAGCCCCGCCCTTGGCGGCCATGTTTTTTGCACGGATCGCAATGAAATTCACAATTTATAGAAATGGTTTCCAGACGAACATTTTTGCTAAATCATTTTCAAATTGGTCCAGTAGTTTCTAAGAAAGTTTCCCATGTAAGGCAAAACAAGCCCCGCCCTCTGGCGCTCTGGCTTCCATGCTTTTTTAAAGTAAATAAATTTCACCATTTTTACAGAGGGACACCCAAGGAACATTTGTGCCATATTATTTTCAAATTCAGGCCATGGATTTCTGAGAAGGTGTTTTTGGAGTTTGTTTTTTGGTTGCCATGGCAACCAGAGATTTGCATGGACCTCGATAGATTTCAAAAATTTTAAAGGGGACCATCCAAAGAACATTCTGTGAGGTTTGGTTAAAATCGACAAGGTGAATTCGGAGGAGATGCCGATTATATGCAATTGTTGATAGACGGACGACAGTTTGACTGAGTATGTTCAGTAAAAGGAATGGAAATATGAGATTGTTTGCTCACACCTACTCTCCCGCCCTTCCCTCAAGCTAATAAAAGTATTTAGTTTTCAATATTGTTTTGCTAAAATCGATACTCTATAAGGACCAGAATTTTTTTTCCGAGAACAAAGCAAAGAATGACAATTGCAAAGTCGTTCTGTTTGAGTCTGTTAATCAGCAATGAGTACAAAATCACTCATATTAAGTTTCTTTAAAATCCTGCAAAAAAGTCTGATCATGCATCTCGATGTGGGTTTTGCTTGTTTTGGTGTTTTGTGCAAAATATCAGCATTATTTTAGATATGTACGGCGGACATATAGCAACTTGTACTGTTCCTGGGCAGGCTTAGCCGACCTAAGTCGTTTACCAGTAAAAGGTGCATACACTTCTGCAAATAACTGAGACATTCTCTATATGGTATGGCACTGGAACAGCGTAAAGGCCGAGGAAAAATTCCCTAACCAAAGCAAAATGGAAGACTGTAATCAGCCGGGACTCGAACTCATGACCTCTGGACCGGAGTCGTTTACTCTCCCTACTTTGTTTACCGATCGATTTGTGTAATTCGCATTCAGTAAAAACTTTCCCATCAGAGCGCGTTGGCAATAGGCACTTTTCAGTATTGTGATCAAATATTATGCGGCTTTGTGTTATTTTTCAAAAACCGCCAAGGGCTACTAGTGATGAAGAACGGACAAAAATTCTATACTTCAGTTTGATTATGAAAGGATTATAACTCGGCAACTATCGCCAAAACAACAGCAAGTGATGATTAGGGCATTTGCCGTCCTTTTGACGGAGGTTTGGGTGGACTTACTGCAAAAGCAGACATAATAGATTCTGTGTGCCAGAAATTTTATACCGAGTGGTAGAAGTGGTTTCAGTTGGATAGTGAAAATGCTCAGAGCGGGCATTAGCGTATCTGATAAACAGATTGCGACGTGGCTGTAGGTCAAAGAATCTTTCATTAAAAGTTCTTTCCATGAATAAGTAGATGATATTGATACGAATAAATTCAATATATCTCGGACTTCAAAGCTTTTAAAATTGAAATGTACGTGAATCCTATCAACAAACAAAATAGTCCGTGTTGTATATCAATTACGTTTGATGCCGAAATTGCGCTCAAAATCGAAAGCTACAAGACCAAAAGTAACATAGAGATGCGATAAATTGCATGCTCAATACACGGCATACTGGAAACAGCACAAAACAGTAGCGATTAGGCAATTCATGGAAAGAAACCTCCTTGTCTGTGAAAAGGACCTCTGCAAAATTATGTCACCTGTAACAGTTTCAAGGGTTACCTCGAAAACTACGCAATTCTGTGGGGCATAAATTTTACCGACTTACGCGGACTTGTATTTTGCATAGATATTTTCCATATGTCTCGAGAAGAGAGAGCACCATGCTAAAAACCATTCTCGAATAACCTGAACTTAACGAGGACATTTGGCCGCCCCTATCCGTGCATCGAACCTTAACACAGTCACATGCTTCCCCACCGTGTTACCCTGCACGCCTGTAGCGGCGAGATTTACCAGTTCTTTTCTTGAACTTTCTGTATTTTGTTGTCTTTAACAACTGCATAATGATGTAGAAATTTCACTTTTATTTTGTTTCTATTCTAAGTTGACCTAAACTCGTCGAACTGACAACTGCGCTTGCCATTTTTTCAGGTTGTTGCTAGAGGAATGGTGTCTCGCGGTGTAGGTGGAGCCATCGTGAACATTTCAAGCGTGGCTGGTCTCAGGTCTGCGCCTGACCGCTCAGGCTACTGTACATCAAAGGCTGCCCTGGACATGCTTACAAAGTCATTGGCTTTAGAACTTGGACCTTATAAGGTATTTAGACTTGAAAATTGTTTTTTTGGTAAACTTAACCATATGTATTTTACCTAACTCAGCTGGAACACAGCCAGGATTGATTTGTTGTCGAAAATGGAGAGGTGTCACCGGTTTTGTGTGTAAAGGTTAAAGCCATTCAAAGTGAATATTTCGTTATGCAATATTCATTGCCTAATCGATAATTATTTTTGATAAGTAACACAAAGTTTTGAGTTTCGGTGTAAATCTCAATTAGCCAATAATCAGTGCTTTTTGTTATCCTCTGTGAATATTCACTCATTAGATAACCCAAGACTTTTAAGATATGTATTGTTAAGATACTGGATCAAAATTTAATGTACTTTGCGTTGAGTTGCACTTAATACTCGTTTATTATTTAGATCCGGGTTAACAGTGTCAATCCAACAATCGTGATGACTGAGCTTGGAAAGCGGGGCTACAGGGACCCGGTAAAAAGGGCCGGTGCCCTTGCTAGAATTCCGTCTGGACGTTTTGCAGGTAACGCATTTTTGAAAGCAACTGAACTTCAGAGCAAAACACATTTCATTTCCTTTCCCACGTCACACTAGCTTATAGAGTTTCACACCAAGTTTTCGGATCGTTCATTTTGCCGTGACTTCACTTCAGTTGCCACAACGTCCTTTTTTTAAATAAACTGTCAAAAGGCACACAAAATATATTAAAAAAATACAATCATTACTTTGTAGTCATATAGGTTAACTTTAATTGATGGATTCCTGACGTCTCACATTTGCATGATTCAAAAGTACAGTTATATTTTAACTACAAACAAGCATATAATAAAAAAGCATGTGGTTATGTTTGTCGGTAAAACCTATTGTTTGAAGATTTAAGAGTCATGCTGTGGATCCATGATTTCTTATCTACACGCATACGTAAAAGTGTGTTTGTACATAACAAAAGGCACACACAATATATTAAAAAATACAAAATATATTAAAAAATACAATCACTACTTTGTAGTTATATAGGTTAACTTTAATTGATGGATCCCTGACCTCTCACATTTGCATGATTCAAAAGTACAGTGATATTTTAACTAAAAACAAGCATATAATAAAAAAGCATGTGGTTATGTTTGTGGGTAAGATTTAAGAGTCATGCTGTGGATCCATTAAATCTTATCTACACGCATACGTAAAAGTGTGTTTGTACATAACAAAAGGCATACACAATATATTAAAAAATATAATCATTACTTGATTCAAACTGAGACACGCATTTGAATACTGTATCGACAGTCGAACACCGGTGTACAAACAAACGTTTAACACAAAATCATGAATAGACACTTTTGTGGGGATGAAATACATGTAGATTGATTCGTTCGTTTAATTTCCAGTCTGAATTAAAGTGAACGTTCTTCTTAAAGGAACCCCTTACATAATAGTGTATGTGGTGTAGGTTACGCCTATTTTTTAAAGAATGGTTGAGATTTCATCAGTTCTTCCTTTTTGTCAGAGGTTGAGGACGTAGTGAATGCCGTGTTGTATTTGCTCAGTGACAGATCCTCAATGATCAATGGTGCCCTTCTTCCTGTAGATGGCGGGATGATTGTCAGTTACTCATAAAGCGTGCTTTATTGTTGATTTGTTTTGTAAAATAATGAAATAAAAGCAATTTTGGCTCACTATACTGTTTTCATAAATCTTGACATGATTTTTGTATAGCACTTATGTCGCAACTTTATTCATATTAAAGAGCTGAAACGAGAGGACGATCCGACAAGCCAGTGCAAATCCGGATGCACGAACGGACAAAAAAAGCTACATGTTTGAACTATTTTGTATATTTATCCTTTTTCTTGAAACTGTATTTCAAAGACACCACACAATTACGAAATGAACTCAGCAACCTCAGCAATTAGACGTACTTACAACCAACACCAAAGATTGTAGCTTAGGGATGGTCAGAGGTACGGATTATTTAAAAACCAGTTCTTGAATGTAAATAAAAACAGGACTTAAAATAAAAATGTACTTTAAAACAGGATTGTGAATCTATTTAAACGCAAAGAGGGACATTTAGATGGTATAAACGCAAAGCAAAACAAGATCAAACATATCTGAATTAAATGAAACTAATAAAATGTTAATATCAAACAGTTTTTTTTTCTTTATAATAACTCTTAACAATAAAGGCACTTTTGCTGAATAAACCTACTCTTGAGTTGTACACAGTAACATAAAAAGCTACCTTTTTACAAAACACTCCTAGAACTATTTAAGAAAGCAAAGACACAAATTCTTTCTGATAAAAAAAGATTACTCTAAGTACTAAAACATACCATAAATCAGAAACACATAGACACACTGATAAGAAAGTCACATAACTTGCATATGGTCAACCGTTTCTGTTCTTTTATGTTCATTGTGCTGTCAAACATTACTTTTCCAGATTCTATAATCATGTAAGAAAAAAAGTAAGTGTAACACCTATAAATGTTTTAATCAATGTCCAGGGGGATATGCATCTTGCTCCACCCCTCCCACATTCTGTTGGGTGAAACATTGAAAGATGAATCCACGATATTTCGTTCTTTTTCATTCTTCGTCTTCTTCGGACTCTGAATCTTCCTCTGAATCTTCCTCTGAATCTCCTTTTGTCGGTTCTTCTGCCAAAATGTAAACGACTACCCTCCCTGTATATATGAAGGTGTTTGCCGGTGTACTTGTCAAGAATTTTGACAGTTTCTCGAAATATTTCGTGGTACAGATCAGTGATTCCGGTGACTTAAAATTTTTAGAAAAGGTCTTCGTTGCAATGTATTCATTGTCAGTTCGAAATTTATTCTCAACAACAATGCAAGCCTTGACTGAACACGACCATTTATCAGGAAGTTTGCAAGCGAGACCAACTGATAAATATTTTTCAGTCTGCCCACTAATTTCTTTACCTGTAACCGATAGGTTTAGAGAAAACCATGCGTTCCATAGCTTTACTGATTTGCTTTCAACACCAAACGACAGTTTGACGTCAAACACATTTTCAATCGTTTGCTCAATCACGGCCCCCTTCAGTCCTGTGATTCCGCTTAATTTAATGTTTGGCTTCTGTAGAACAGACATTACAAACATGGTTTTAAATTTGTCTATCTGTTTGGCTTGCTGAGCAATTATTTCCGATTGGAATTTAAGCAATGTTTGTTTGCCTACGACCTCTGCTTCCGATGTCGTATCTTCGGGACTATCTTCGTCAAGAACCCTTTCAATGCACAAAGCGTTGACAGTTGTAAGGTTATACCGAGCTGCAATGGCGTAACATCTCAACACGTCTTTAATGCCAACGCCTTTGTCATTTGCAACACATTCCTCTATTACATTCTTGCATTTCTCAACGAGTTGTTTTACCTGGTACTCATGAGCTAGTGGCAGAACTTGAATCACATTATCCATGGTGACAGCTCTGTTTGAAGAAGGGTATACACAATGCAAAAACTCGAGAAAATCTTCAGCACTTTTTCCTGGCAAAGAAACTTGGTTTTCTGTTTTCTCTTTGAAGCCTGCCCCAAACATCGACTCGAAAACTGGTGAAATGAGAGCCAACACAGACTCTGAAGCATACAGACGTTTATCCTCAACAAGAAAGGTGACGTCATCTCTCCATGATTGTTTAGTGAAATCAAGAGTGGATTTTTCATCTGCGACATTTAGAGAAGATACAAAGCTCTCTAAAGTGCCCTCCATTTTTTCCGAACTGTAGTTTCAATTTATATAATATATAAATCCGATAATTCTGGAACAGACCTAGTTAGTATTTCTGTGAATTAAAGTATTTAGTATTGCATAAATCCAAAAGGTTTTTTCATTTTTTCCCCTAAAATGTGCTGGTTTACGCCAAGTGCAGATTTTAACATTAATTGAGTTGAAATGTTTTTCAATCGAAACTATTTGGCTGTTTTTCTGTGCTATTGAATAACAATATCACTTTCAGAAAATCCACTGATCTACTTTTGTTACAGAAAAGAGAAATATTGATTTTCGCGGATGTTTTAGTAATCTTTATAAACTTTAATAACTGTTGTACACCGTTCATCGGAAATAGCCCATCAAAACGCCGAAAACTAAAGTACAATCGCCAACGTCGAGTTCACCCCAGGTAATGTTTCAACTTATTTCTCCATCACAATTTAATCGATTTCTCCAAACTTAACAATATTGTGAAGCTTAATATGTCTCAGTTTAGCGCAGTATTTGCTTTTTTTCTGCAAGTTGGGTATTTTTTGTGTAATTGGCGATAAATTGTAGCCTCGTTGTTGACTTTTGCGAACAATGTTGATATTTTCCACTAAATCAAGCCCAAAACGCTTTTGCTGTATCAAAATCCATCTTGATTTATAAAATATAGACTTTCCTTCACTTGTATTAGAGCGGCCATTCACCAACCCGAGCTACTTTAAGCGATGCTCCCTTAGCAGCTATTCGAATACACTACTGTTGCTTTATCAATTGTAGATTTTTGATACGTAATGTTCTGAAAGCGTGATTTACAGAAAAAAACTGAAGTAATATTTTTTGGTAGAGGGATTCAATATCTAAAAGATGACAATAATGTTTAGGCATTTTATTAATACGTAGAAGAGATACAATATGTTGATTACAGAGATTGGCGAAAATGACATTTCTCGAGTTCTCGCCCTTTTCCATGATATAAGGGGTTCATGCTTGTTTCTTCATTTTAGGTTACAATCAATCATAAAACAC
Source organism: Cyclina sinensis (assembly GCA_012932295.1). Classification (NCBI taxonomy): domain Eukaryota; kingdom Metazoa; phylum Mollusca; class Bivalvia; order Venerida; family Veneridae; genus Cyclina; species Cyclina sinensis. Next base: position 41,037,602 of record JAAONU010000011.1, read on the forward strand.
CATCCGCACACTGTGCTAGCCCCCTGTGACATGTACTATGGCCATCTGTGAGCTTACTTTGATGTTTTGTTGCACCTTCAACTATACATATAATCGGTTTTGCGTTTTAAGATTCATGTTGTTTCATCTCAAGAAAAAAGTTCTGACTTAATGTAAGAATACTGGCGTTAGATTTTCCTTGTTACAAGTAGGATCAGTAAATTTTCAGAGCTCCATAATTTTACCTTCATCAAAATTTATGGTTAAAGGTTAATTTGAATGTCTGTGTATATACCCCCTTCAACATATTTCAGTTATTAAGCGTGTTGTTTCCTAACCATCGTTTCCGGAAGGTAAGGACACTCAATTCCTCCGGTGCAAACTTTTCTCATATAAAAGCTTGTCATAGCGGAGCTCGAACACATAACCTTCCATCAATGAGAGCAATTCTTTGTGTTATTTTAAGCTTATCATTTAACTTGGTTTACAAAGTTTATAACATTTTCAGGGCTAGGCGCAACATGATTCACCAAAAGAAATAATTGTGAAAATCCTTGGTTAAATTGACTTGCAAAAAATTCTTTTGACAGTAAGCAAAACTTATCGCAGGGTTTACCAAGTAATTTCTGGGAAATCAAAACTTTGGAGCGAATTTGAGCTTAATAATTCAGCAAGTCTAAAAGTTCAAGATTTTGAAAGGATATTCATATACTCAAGAAAATTAAGAATATTTCATATACCACCTGGAAGTACATACCGATGTCTTGCATCTGATGTAGATTGTTTTTTGCATAGTGTTGCTAATTCCAAAAAGGACAAATACATTTTTAAAATTGGTAAGAGTAATTTGAACATGCACAGTAATCTTGACCAACGACTCAAACCATCATTTGAAGTTTCCAGTCTTCGCAAAAACTTTAACCTAAGTTTTTAAAGTCTAAAATGGGGACAACTTTGAAATTACTGTTGAAAGAGTTTTGTGACTTGTGAGGTTATGCAGCTGACTACAGGAAGTAAGCAGGTAAAGTTTGAAGCAAATATCCTTTATAAAATACAAGATATTAGCCTTTCCAAAAACTTTAACCATTGCCGATACTGGGGTGACTAGTATAGCTCTCACTTTTCTTCGAATAGTCAAGTCAAAAATGTGCCAACTATCTCTATTCTTAATTTGTCTCGATGCAGAAATCTAGTCGATGACGAGTTTTGCATGGAACTCGATAGATTTCACAAATTTTAAGGGGGACCATCCAAAGAACATTTTCTGAGGTTTGGTTAAAATCGACCAGGTGAATTCGGAGGAGATGCCGATTATATGCAATTGTTGATAGACGGACGACAGTTTGACTGAATATGTTCAGTAAAAGGAATGGAAATACGAGATTGTTTGCTCACATCTACTCTCCCGCCCTTCCCTCAAGCTAATAAAAGTAATTAGTTTTCAATATTTTTTGCTAAAATCGATACTCTATAAGGGCAGAAAACTAAGTTTCTTTAAAATCCTGCAAAAAATGTCTGATCATGCATCTCCATGTGGGTTTTGCTTGTTTTGGTGTTTTGTGCAGTTTATCAGCATTATTTCAGATATGTACGGCGGACATTTAGCTACTTGTACTGTTCCTGGGCAGGCTTAGCCGACCTAAGTCGTTTACCAGTAAAAGGTGCATACACTTCTGCAAATAACTGAGACATTCTCTATATGATATAGCAGTGGAACAGCGTAAAGGCCTAGGAAAAATTCCCCAACCAAAGCAAAATGGAAGACTGTAATCAGCCGGGACTCGAACTCATGACTTCTGGACCGGAGTCGTTTACTCTCCCTACTTTGCTTACCAATCGATTTGTGTAATTCGCATTCAGTAAAACTTTCCCGCCAGAGCTCATTGGCAATATGCACTTTTCAGTATTGTGATCAAATATTATGCGGCCTTGTTTTATTTTTCAAAAAACCGCCCAGGACTACTAGTGATGAAGAACGGACAAAAATCCTATACTTCAGTTTGATTATGAAAGGATTATAACTCGGCAACTATCCCCAAAACGACAGCAAGTGATGATTAGGAAATTTGCTGTCCTTTTGATGGAGGGTTGGGCGGACTTACTGCAAAAGCATACACAATAGATCCTGTGTGCCAGAACTTTTAAACCGAGTGGTAGAAGTGGTTGTAGTTGGATAGTGAAAATGCTCAGAGCGGGCATTAGCGCATCTGATAAACAGATTGCGACGTGGCTGGCAGTCAAAGAATCTTTTATTAAAAGTTGTTTCCATGAAGAGATTATGTTGATACGAATAAATTCATTATATCTCGGACTTCAAAGCTTTTAAAATTGAAATGAACGTGAATCCTATCAACAAACAAAATAGTCCGTGTTGTATATCAATTCCGTTTGATGCCGATATTGCGCTCAAAATCGAAAGCTACAAGACCAAAACCAACATAGAGATGCGTAAAATTGCTTGCTCAATACACGGCACACTGGAAACAGCAGAAAAACAGTATCGATTAGGCAATTTTTTTTTTTTTGATTTGATTTATTCAGGGAAATATACATAAACACATACTATATTCTCACACATCATATGCATACGTAACACACAAAAATGCAACAAGAATAGAATTATAATGAAGTATGTTTTATGCTACCCTAGGATTGCCCATTAAGCTAAAAGCTTATTTCCAATGGGGTCCAATTAGTGTAATAAAAACATACTAAATTGTACAATTCCTAAATGAGCATCAAAATACAAAATAATTGAAATATTAAAAAAAGACAATTATCAATGTAAAGAGCTAACACTACATAATCACATATATTTGTAAATTTATATCTCATTTAAACATGAAACATGTAAATAATTATCACATACAGATCAATTTAGTAATATATAAACAAGTTATTCACTTTTTTGTCAGTTTCTTTTTTTTAATGCATTTTGACGTTCGTTTTAAAGCTTTGAATGTCTTTGATGGATTTAATGCTGTCTGGCAAAGAGTTCCAGTCTCTTATGGCGTTGTAAAAAATGTGTGTGCAACATGAGAATCATTTTGTGGCAAAACAAAATTAAAATAGCTAGATCTCAAATTACTTTCTCTACACATACTAAACAAATCCTTTAAATATGATGGGCTTCTGTTATAATACACTTTATGCATATGATTAAGTCTTAACTGCCTAACTCTATTGCTGACATTCAGTATATTAAGGTCAGAAAGAACATAATTTGTCACAGAAGTCCTGGGGTTATAATTTTTTATAAAACGCACTACCTTATTTTGAGCTACTTGAAGTTTGTGCTTCAGTGACTTACTCAGACCTTCATATCAAGAAGATGAAGAATAATCAAAGTGACACAGCAAAAGTGCAGGGCACAGCTGTCTCTTTAATTCCTCCGATAGGCAACTTTTGTAACGGTATAGAAAATGTAGTCTGCCGTTAATCTTTGAAAGAATGCTCTTAACAATTTTTTCTCCCGATAGTGAACAATCGATATTTAAACCAAGATATTTTACTTCAGACGAAGACCTAATTATGTGATCTTTACATGAAATGGAGAAATTTTGTATATTTTTAACTTTTGATTTGGGACCAAACAACATACATTCTGTCTTGCCTAGGTGAAGAGATAATTTATTGTCAACTAACCAGTCAGAACATTGTTCCAAGACATTGCTAAGCTTTTGGGCTATAAATTTTGGATCTTTGTGGGAAAACAATACTGTACTATCATCTGCATATAAAATTAATTTGCAATCAGGATCAATGCTAGTCACCATGTCATTAACATAGCCAAGAAATAGCAGAGGACCAAGGATACTCCCCTGGGGGACCCCACATGTAATAGGAATTGAATCTGAAGTAGTTTTACCAATACTAACTTTTTGATATCTTCCTGACAAGTATGATTTAAACCAAGAAATAGATTTGACACCTAATAGACTTACCGCACAAAATGTCATGATTGACTGTATCAAAGGCTTTCTGTAGGTTCAACATAACCATACCAGTGAACAACCCTTTGGAGTTATTTGTACGAATCCAATCAAGTAGGTAAATAAGGCAAGTGTCAGTTGAATGGTATTTCCGAAATCAAGACTGGTGTTCGTAAATCAAATTATTTGATCTCATAAATGACTCTAATTGTACATACACGGCCCGTTCTAGAATCTTTGAAACAATGCATAGAATACTCACCGGTCTGTAATTCCCAGCATCTAGCTTACTATTCTTTTTATGTAAAGGTCTTACTCTAGCAATTTTCATATCATCTGGGACAACCCCCTCTGTTATTGATGAATTCACAATGAAAGTAATAGGAAGTTTTAACACATTAGCACCGTCTTTTAGATATCTTGCTGGGATACCATCTAAACCAGTGCTTTTGTTTATGTTGAGCCTACACAATTATTTGTATACAAAATCCTCACTAACATGATGGAGATGAAATTCTTTTTGTGGTCTGATTCTATAAAAGTTCTTAATGGTATTAGATGTTACGCTAAACAAATCCTTTGCTGCCGGGAGTTTCTGTACTAAACTTAATGCTATATTCTCAAAGAAGTTATTAAAATGACTTGCAACTCTTACAGGATCGTGACAAGTTTGATTATCAATCGAGAGAACAATGTTTGGGCTTTCTTTGTTATTGTTATTATAACCGAGAGATTTAATATTCTTCCAGAGTTTTTTAGGATCGTGCTGATTATCTGATATTTGGCCTTTAAAATATTCAGATTTTGCCAATTTTATAGACCGTTGAGCTTTATTACGAAGTTTATTGTAAACAATCTTGTCAGAATTACTACGACTTTTTCTATATCTTGCATATGCTTTTTCTCGCCTATGTATCAAATCCAGAATATTCGAATCTATCCAAGGTTCTGTTTGATTTTTAAGTCTTATTTCTTTTAAGGGAGCTATCTTATCCAATAAATCAGTGAAAACTTTCTGGAATTTTTTCCATGCGTCATTAACATTTGAGGAATAAAAACAAGAACTCCAGTCTGCTTCAGTCAACTCAGCAATCCAGTTTTCCTTGGAGTAATTTTTAAGAGAACGTATCTTAACAAATCGATGAAAATTGGCGGGACTTTTTACAATCTTTCTCGTACAAAAAGTCATAAAATGATCGCTTAACCCAAGAGGAAAAACGCCTGACTGAGACACTCTTTCTTTATAACTGCAGAGAATGTGATCTAAAAGGCTGGAACCCGTACCACTAATTCTTGTTGGTGCTTTTATAATTTGTTGGAGATTGAATAAACTCAAAATGCTAGAATATTCTTTAAATAAAACAGATTTTTTCTCAAGAAAGCAAATATTCATATCTCCCAGTATATATATTTCATTTTCGAATGAAAGTTTCGATAAAATAGATTCTAAATAATTATTGAAATCGGTTTGTTTAGGTGGTCTGTACAATGTTCCAACAATAATAGGTTTATTCCGTGGCAAAAGTACCTCAACAAATAAACTTTCATTTGTGTTGTTAGACAAATCTTCTCTTACATTAAAAGCAATGTCATTTCTAATGTACATACAGACCTCGCCTCCATTTCTATTGCGTTCATTTCTTATAACAGTATAGTTCGGAATTAGTGGAAAAAAACCTGCTTGTCTGTGAAAAGGACCTCTGTAAAATTGTCACCTGTAACAGTTCCAAGAGTTACCTCGAAAACTACGCAATTCTGTGGGGCATGAATGGTACCGACTTACGCGGACTTGTATTTTGCATAGATAGGCTATGTCTCGAGAAGAGAGAGCAGCCTGCTAAAAACCTGAACTTAACAAGGAAATTTGGTCGCCCCTATCCGTGCATCGAACCTTTACACAGTCACATGCTTCCCCACCGTGTTAACCCTGCACGTCTGTAGCGGCGAGATTTACCAGTTCTTTTCTTGAAATTTCTGTATTTTGTTGTCTTTAACAACTGCATAATGATGTAGAAATTTCAGTTTTATTTTTATTTTGTTTCTATTCTAAGATGACCTAAACTCGTCGAACTGACTTAACTGCGCTTGCCATATTTTCAGGTTGTTGCTAGAAGAATGGTGTCTCGCGGTGTAGGTGGAGCCATCGTATACATTTCAAGCGTGGCTGGTCTCAGGTCTGCGCCTGACCGCTCAGGCTACTGCACATCAAAGGCTGCCCTGGACATGCTTACAAAGTCATTGGCTTTAGAACTCGGACCTTATAAGGTATTTAGACTTGAAAATTGTCTTTTTGGTAAACTTAACCATATGTATTTTACCTAACTCAGCTGGAACACAGCCAGGATTGATTTGTTGTCGAAAATGGAGAGGTGTCACCGGTTTTGTGTGTAAAGGTTAAAGCCATTCAAAGTGAATATTTCGTTATGCAATATTCATTGCCTAATCGATAATTATTTTTGATAAGTAACACAAAGTTTTGAGTTTCGGTGTAAATCTCAATTAGCCAATAATCAGTGCTTTTTGTTATCCTCTGTGAATATTCACTAATTAGATAACCCAAGACTTTTTATATATGTATTGTTAAGATACTGGATCAAAATTTAATGTACTTTGCGTTGAGTTGCACTTAATACTCGTTTATTATTTAGATCCGGGTTAACAGGTGTCAATCCAACAATCGACTGAGCTTGGAAAGCGGGTCTACAGGGACCCGGTAAAAATGGCCGGTGCCCTTGCTAGAATTCCGTCTGGACGTTTTGCAGGTAACGCATTTTTGAAAGCAACTGAGCTTCAGAGCAAACCACATTTCATTTCCTTACCCACGTCACACTAGCTTATAGAGTTTCACACCAAGTTTTCCGATCGTTCATTTTGCCGTGACTTCACTTCAGTTGCCACAACGTCCTTTTTTAAATAAACTGTCAAAAGGCACACAAAATATATTAAAAAAATACAATCATTACTTTGTAGTCATAAAGGTTAACTTTAATTGATGGATTCCTGACGTCTCACATTTGCATGATTCAAAAGTACAGTTATATTTTAACTACAAACAAGCATATTATAAAAAAGCATGTGGTTATGTTTGTCGGTAAAACCTATTGTTTTAAGATTGAAGAGTCATGCTGTGGATCCATGATTTCTTATCTACACGCATACGTAAAGTGTGTTTGTACATAACAAAAGGCACACACAATATATTAAAAATACAATCATTACTTTGTAGTTATACAGGTTAACTTTAATTGACCTGACCTCTCACATTTGCATGATTCAAAAGTACAGTGATATTTTAACTAAAAACAAGCATATAATAAAAAAGCATGTGGTTATGTTTGTGGGTAAGATTTAAGAGTCATGCTGTGGATCCATTAAATCTTACCTACACGCATACGTAAAAGTGTGTTTGTACATAACAAAAGGCACACACAAGTATATTAAAAAATACAATCATTACTAAATTCAAACTGAGACACGCATTTGAATAACGCATTAACAGTCGACCACCGGTGTACAAACAAACGTATAACACAAAATCATGATTAGACATTTTTGTGGGGATGAAATACATGTAGATTGATTCGTTCGTTTAATTTCCAGTCTGATTTAAATGAACGTTTTTCTTAAAGGAACCCCTTACATAATAGTGTATGTGGTGTTGGTAATGCCTATTTTTTAAAGAATGGTTGGGATTCAATCAGTTCTTTTTTTCAGAGGTTGGGGACGTAATGAATGCTGTGGTGTATTTGCTCAGTGACAGGTCCTCAATGATCATTGGTGCCCTTCTGCCTATAGATGACGGCATGATTGTCAGTCATTCATAAATCATGCTTTATTGTTGATTTGTTTTATAAAATAATGAAATAAAAGCAAGTTTGGCTCACTATACTGTTTTCATAAATCTTGACATGATTTTTGTATAGCACTAATGTCTCAACTTTATTCATAGTAAAGAGCTGAAACGAGAGGACGATCCGACTAGCCAGTGCAAATCCGGACGGACAAACTTTCTTTAAAAAGCTAGATGTTTGAACTATTTTGTATATTTATCCCTTTTCTTGAAACTGTATTTCAAAGAACCCACACAATAACGAAATGAACTCGAGCAACCTTAAAATTAGACGTACTTACAACAAACACCAAAGACTGTAGCTCAGGGATGGTCAGAGGAACAGATTATTTTAGAACCAGTTCTTGAATGTAAATAAAAACAGGACTTAAAATAAAAATGTACTTTAAAACATCACTGTCAATCTATTTAAACGCAAAGAGGGACATTTAGATGGTATAAAAGTAAAACAAACCAAGATCAAGCGTATCTGAATTAAATGAAACTAAGTTAAAATCAAACGGTTTTTTGTTTCATATTAACATTTAACCATAAAGGAACTATTGCTGAATATCATCTGCAAACGTAAAAAAAAATGAAGAGCTGCCTATTTACTATATCGCTCACAATTCTTTATAATGCGTTAAAATATCGCATAATGGCAAAGGCACACGTTCTCTCTAATAAAAAAAATATTATCATTATTATAAGTACTAAAAACATACCATGAAACAAAACTGATAAGACGCACTGATAAGAAAGTCACATAACTTGCATATGATCAACCGTTTTTGTTCTTTTATTGTGCTGTCAAACATTACTTTTACCGTTTCAGAAACAGATTCTATATGTAAGAAATAAATCTTAGTGTAGCACCTATAAATGTTTTCATCAAATCGTGGCGGGGGGTGGGGGGGTGTATGCTCCTTTCTCAACCCCTCCCACATTCTGCTGGGTAAAACATTGAAAGATGCATCCACGATTTCGTTCTTTTTCATTCTTCGTATTCTTCGGACTCTAAATCTTCCTCTGAATCTTCCTCTGCTGGTTCTTCTGCCAAAATGTAAGCGACAACCCTCCCCTTATATATGTAGATGTTTGGCGGTGTACCTGACAGGAATTTTGACAGTTCCACAAAATAACTAGAGCTACAGAGCAGCGATTCCGGTGACTTATATTTTTTAGAAAAGGTCTTCATTGCAATGCATTTATTGGCAGTTTGAAAGCTATTCTCAACAACGATGCAAGCCTTGAACGAGCACGACCATTTATCAGGAAGTTTGCAAGCGAGAGTAATTGATAAATATTTTGCAGTCTGGCCACCAATTTCTTTACCTTTAACCGACAAGATGAGAGAAAACCTTGCGTTCCATAGCTTTACTGATTTGCTTTCAACTCCAAACGACAGTCTGAGGTCAAAAACATTTTCAATCGTTTGCTCAATCACGGCCCCCTTCACTCCTATAATTCCGCTTAATCCAATGTCTGGCTTATTTAGAACAGCCATTACAAACATGGTTTTGAATTTGTCTATCTCTTTGGCTTGCTGAGCAATTATTTCCGACTGGAATTTAAGCAATGTTTCTGTGCCTAAGATCTCTGCTTCCGACGTCGTATCTGCGGAACTATCTTCATCAAGTACCTTTTCAATGCACAAAGCGTCGACTGTTGTCAGGTTATACCGAGCTGCAATGGCGTAACATTTCAACAAGTCTTTAATTTCAAAGTCTTCTCCATCTGCAACACATTTCTCTAAAACATTCCTGCATTTCTCAACGAGTTGCTTTACCTGGTACTCATCAGCCAGTGGCAGAACTTGAAACACGTTATCCTTGGTTACAGTTCTGTTTGAAGTAGGGTAAACACAATGCAAAAACTCGAGAAAATCTGCAGCTTTTTTGCCTGGCATGGAAACTTGGTTTTCTGTCCCCTCTTTGAAGCCTGCACCAAACATCGACTCGAAAACTGGTGAAATAATTGCTAATACAGACTTTGAAGCATACAGACGTTTGTCCTCGACAAGAAAGGTGACGTCATCTCTCCACGACTGTTTAGTGAAATCGAAAGTGGACGTTTCATCTTCAACATTTAGAGAAAATTTAATGCTTTTTAGAGTATTCTCCATTTTTTCCGAACCGTAATTTGAATCGTGGGGCAAAACTCCACTGTACTTGCACAGCCAATTTTTGAAAGTTAAAAACAAAAAACAAAATTCATGTATAAATCCGATTGTTCAGGAATGGAACTAGTATGTATGTGAATTAAGATTTTTAGTATTGCATAATCCACTTGGTTTTTGTTCAGTTTTCCCCCCTACAATTTGCTGGTTTTCGAAAAAAAAGTCTTAACGCCAAGTTTTCTTTCCTATTGAATAACCACTAGCGGTACCGGGGGCGCGAGGTGTTATTGTAGATCTATATCTATTTTGAATACGTCTTTAAATAATGTATACTTTATTGTTCAACATTGAATTGAATAGTCAGAGGCCCATATGATATTGCCAATCAGTATACTCTAGCATAACCATAACCGTTGAAATGAGAAAGAAAACGAACACAAATTGGGCCGTTGACAAAGTAATTTCAGCTTTATATTTATATGTTAATGTCTACGTGAACAGCCAGTGAGTAGTGTAAGAAAAGTACGGAATACCGTTAGGGCCATCGTGGTTAGACGTTATAATCAAGAGGGCGACAATGCGATAGTGCAATTATGTGATGGCGACAGTGCGATAATGCGATGGCGACAGTGCGATAATGCGATGGCGACAGTGCGATAACGTGATAATGCGATGACGACAATGCGATAGCGGCAATGCGATAGTGCGATGGCGACAATGCGATGATGCGATGGCGACAGTACGATATGACTATCGCATTGTCGCCATCGCACTATCGCATTGTCGTCATCGCATTATCGCGTTATCGCACTGTCGCCATCGCATTATCGCACTGTCGCCATCGCATTATCGCACTGTCGCCATCGCGTTATCGCATTGTCGCCCTCGGGATTATAACGTCTAACCACGATGGCCCTAACGGTATTCCGTACTTTTCTTACACTACTCACTGGCTGTTCACGTAGACATTAGCACCTCGAGGTAAACCTCGTAGTGGAAACAACCATACACTTAAAAGAAACATAACGTAACTTTATTTATACTAAGAACAGTTTGCTGGACTGAACTATGTTGGAGCTCTTGTGCCCTTGCCAATGTCAAGGACACACACACCCTATTACTGAGATGTTATGCCACACAGTTGCCGAACCACACTGGGACTTTTCTTTATAGATGTCGTGTGCTGTAACAAACAATATCTTTTTAAAGTCATGTGTATCAATTTCAGGTGTTATAAAATGTCATGAGAATAGTGAGGTCAAGGACAAAAGAGTTCTTGTGACAGGGGTGGGCAAAAGTCATTCAGTACTTTGATAATTTCAGGGTTCAAATTAGTATAGTTTGCGGAAAAGAAATGTATAATCTTAAAGGTTTAAATAATTGATATGTGTAATTATTCATTGTACACTAAAATAATCTTTCCTTATTTTGCTAATATCAGTAGGGTCAAGGGTTTGGGAGCATACATAATAAAGTGCAAAGGCTTCCACATTCTACCAACATAGCTAAAAGCAACACAATATGTGGTGCACACGGTTTTCTTTCCCTTGTCCCTAGTTTTTACATACGGGCATTCTTAATTGGGCAATAATTTGCTCCTTTATTAAGGTGTTGGTAGAGCGCTTGTGATAGAACTTGCCAAATTAGGGGCCAAGGTGTACGGGATAAGCAGGACACAGTCAGACTTAGACAGTCTTAAACAGGAGGTAACTTTGCTATTAGTTTTGTTTAATCTGTTACGGTTGCTGTAGAATGACTGCTATAACTAGGATATTTTAAATATGAAAAAAACTGTACAACTTTCAGTCAGATTGTCTGTTCCTTCACATGCTGATTCATGAATGTAAGTTTTAAATACAGCCCAAGCGAACTTAACTACCAAAACTATAGGGCGTTTCAAGGGATTGCACACTTTAGGGACGTAATACTAACTGGTATAGTTTGCGGAAAAGAAATGCATAATCTTAAAGGTGTAAACTTTAAATAATTGATATGTGTATATAATTATTCATTGTACAATAAAAATAATATTTCCTTATGTTGTTAATATTATTAGGGTCAAGGGCTGGACTATTGCAGAAATTTACAGGTCATGGTCAGTGCTTGAATCAGTGCCTAGCGCTGCGCATGTCTATCTTGAAGTTTGTCTATTGTTGTGTTGTTTTTCATCTTAATTGTCTCAAAAATAAAACTTGTCCTTGACCAGTGCATGCTGAGGTTCAATTCAAGCAAGTACTGCCACAACAAACAATATACTCTTTTTAAAGGTGCCGTCAATAGAAACACGGTTACTAGATATAATTGACTGGGATGAAACAAGAAGAGTGGTGGAAGAGATTGGACCTATAGATATGCTAGTGAACAATGCAGCCATTGTAAAACATACACCGTTTCTTGATGTCACAAAAGAAGAGCTAGACGTGTAAGTCATCACTTTTTTTTGCCGAGCAAGTTTCAACATATAATTATGTCGTAACCAACTGTGATTTCTTATCGACTGAAGTTCCACTATGGTCCAAATAAGACATGTTAGGTACAGTTTCTTGTGAACTGTAAGAGTGTATGACGGGTACTTCTCCGAAAACAATGGCAACATCGGTTTAACCCAAATTTTACTAAGTCATTATGCATAATTCTTAGCTGACGACCGTCGCCGTCATCGGGTGTTTCGAGTCAGTAACATATATACAATAGCAAGCTACCCTTACATCTTATCGAATAAGGGGTAAATGGTTTAAATCCTGCTATTGTCCCAGTTAAACATGGTAGGAGAATTGCAGTTCTTTGCTGACGATAGGCGTTTAGACGGGTACATTTGCGTAAACGACGGTTAAAGTAAATGCTGCTAAAGGGAGCTAATAAACATTTTACTCCAAGAATAACCGACAACCTTCGCATAGCTTCAGCATACTGTACAGGCGTATTTCGTATAACATTTTATTGAAAGGGGTCAGTTAAAATGATTGAGGGAGCCGCTGGTGAAATATGAAATAGTTTTATTACAAACTTAGTTTGTCATGTGATACAAGAAAACGTAGCATCTAAAATCTTAAAGGAATACAGTTAATGTTGAAATATGGAATTATTATTATTTACATGGTTTGTTGAAAGAATACACCAGGAGTTAAATATATATTGCCTTCAGATAAGTACAAATCTCGTATGATATATTCATATAACAACGTGATATTTTTTTAGTAACACTAAAAGTGAGCTATTTTGACTCTAAATCCATAGTCATAGTTATACCCTATGTAAATGCTGTATTGTTTTTACCGACTACGGTCAAAATTACAAAAGTCAGCACAGGTCTTTAGTCCTTAATAAGGTTACTTTAAGACTGTCTTTGTTACCATTCGATTTGATGCTTTTCACAACCAGAGATGCAAAGAACAACATAATGAATCGTTATTTGGGTAATGTTGTTGTTGTTATTTTGTATTTACGCGTTGCCCTTCATAGTTGCATTTGTAACTGTATAATACTTACTTTTTTCTTCTTCAATAAATGCACTTTTCTGATTCTAGATTACACAGTGTGAACTTTCGGGCAGCTTTTAACATTACACAGGTAGGCTTTATTTTTCGTAATCTGCAAGGCTAATTGTTAATTAAACTTCAGACTTTTCGAAAAGGCCTTTTTTCTGATACATCCCAACCTATACTATTATAATTATATAATTCTATATGATAGTGTAGATGGGGATGTGTCAGAAAAAAATATCGATAATATTTCGGGTAATTTTTGTGAAAGGAGTAAGATTTTGTTTATTTTATGAATTTAAGGACTCTGGTGCCAGTGCGTTCGTATGAATCCCACAAAGGGTGACAGACTCCCGTGACTTCCCTTATTGCAAACATTTTGCGCAATTCTTCAATTTGGACAAAGGAAGCAGCCATCGAAAGACACTTTAATGAATTGCATGAACTGGTTTCCCAACGGATGAAAAATATATATGTATATTTTTAAAACACTTCCAAGACGAAATATTTCGGATATTTTTTGTGAAAGGAGTATGGTTTTGTTCATTTTATGAATTTAAGGACTCTGGTGCCAGTGTTAGTTCTCTACCAACAGCTATGTTCGATTCTATCGACTCTTTTATTAGGAAATGCCACGATCAATCGAAGAAATGTCGTGTTTATGTTCATAATTTACTTTTTCAAATAAAATTTTCTAGGTGGTAACGAACGGAATGGTATCACGTGGCACAGGGGGAGCTGTTGTAAACTTATCAAGTATCACATGTATACGCACGACCTTAAATCGATCTTCCTATGGCACCTCAAAGGCCGCTCTTGACATGCTAACAGTATCTTTAGCGAAAGCTTGGAAAAATACTTAAAAAAATAAAACAAGACATAAAAAATAAGTTTGTTATCTCTGTGAAACAAAAGCCATGTTTGTCATGACAACATACTGCAAAAGTGGTTTATTTTTTCTTTCGAAGATCGATAAAAAAAGTTGAAAAATAATGTCCAGAATGTTAAAAATGTATGAATTAAATAAGCAAATGCAATTTCTCAAGATTGTTTTTGTTCATTGTGTCAGAAATTGACATAGAAGTTTAAAGTCAATTCTTCAAAGGGTTATAGAGTTATCCTCTGGGTAAAACGACAACAGATAGTAACTCCGAAGATAGCCATGGGAAATATGATTATTTTACTTTGTACTTCTGCAATTTGTCATCTAACTGTCCTCCAAGTTTCAATTCAGTGCACTGAGGGTCTTAACAAGTGACAATAAAACTGTAGAAGTTTTCGAACAGAATGGGAGAACTAATGTTCATTTTCTCTGTACTTCTTCTCGATGCCATTTAATTCTTTTTTAAAGTTTTAAATGAGCATACTGAAAGGTAACATGGTTATGCATAGGACAAAAGTTTCGAACATATGGCTGGTAATCAGACGGAGACGATTACAATATGCCTCCGTCTTAAAGGGGCATTATACATTGTTATAAGTTTATACCGGGTGTCTTTAGAAAACTCGGTATTACTTCCCCAGACTCCATACAGCGACGCTTTAAAGAGACTATTCATCCAATGTAGTGAATACTACAGTATAAAAGTCAATTTTCTATTACAGTCTGTGAAAAACCGTCTTAAAGATTTTTATATTTCCACCCGAGTATGTATTCCAGATTCGTGTGAATAGTGTCAACCCAACAATAATAATGAATCAGAGAGGCATGACAGTCTGGAGTGACCCTAACCGGAAGGCCGCTGCCCTCGCTAGGACACCTATAGGACTGTTTTGCATGTTCAAAGTTTCACTTTTTAAATAAGCCTTTAGCATACTAGGCTAGAATATGAGCTAACCTCGTTGGAAACCAAGGTTCAATCCATTTCGTCTCACTCTCTTGGTACCGACGTCATTTACAAAGTTCAAGATAATTGAAAAATCCTATTTCTTATGGAAAAGATTCATTTTCCATTTTTAGCAGAGTATACAAATTAAGGGTCCCGAGATTTCTTAATCATATCACAAAACTGGTTAAAATGCAAATGCAGATATGTAGACAGGTATAGGTTCATCTCACTGTATTCCAGGGTTTATGACCCCTATTCTCTGAAAGGGTAAGTCGCACAGGGTGCACTGGTACAGACATATTCGACCCTCTGTGAAAGAGTTTTCAACGATTCAGAAAAGTAACCTAAACAACTCAACACAGGTGGCTACTCATTAACTTAGGCTTCGGTATATTCTTGTAGAACTATATTTAGCCTTTTTGGTAGATTAATGACACATTGATATCATTTTTAAATTTACTAATGGAAATATATGTTTTAAATTTATAATACTCGAACGCTACTCATGATTGCTAAGCACCAAAAATACTAGTATACGGAATGATCTGAATTTTAGAAGTATATTTGGATATAGACGGCTATCTCTCAGTTCATTACTGTGTCTTAGGACTGTTGTGGTTGGTGTATCAATTTTTAGTTCTTTTAGGGATTTATTTAACATAAAGAACAAGATGACAAAGGAAAACAGGGATTTCAACGGCTTGGCGATGATGGCTTAAGTTTATTCTTGATTCAGTATCTGGTATGAGGCCCACGGCTATCAGTTACAGCTTTTCAGTGCCTTCTCATGCTGGCAAACAACTACCGGATGGTCATTAAAGACACTCAGTTCCAGTATACTTGGACACGCTCCTGTATGGTTCTGGTCTGGACTTTACAAGCTGATATTGGTAACTGTAGGTCATTCGAAAGGTTAAAGTCAAAGTCAAAGAGAGCAGGCTGGTCATACGCTCCCTGTCCAAGTACTCTTGGGCAAACTCTAGGAGTGGCAGTGTGAGAACGGACATTATTGATTGTGAGAACGAAGCTGTCGCTGATTGCAGCAGCATGGGACCGTAAATAAGCATTCAAGATATCGTCCGTATATCGCTCACCGACCAAACACTGTTATTCCGATCAAAGACACCAAGTTCGGTGCTGCTATTCGAGCTGATGCTGCCCCGGACCAAAACCATCCCCCATTACTCGTCTGTGAAAGGGTCTGTTCTACATTGTGTCTGATCCAACCAACATGTTCCAAGGCCTATTCATACCGTTACTTCCAGTAGTTTTAACCGTTCCTTGCGGCAGTTCGAGATGCATGATCTCCTAGACCACTCTCTTGTAGCTTAGTCAGATGGTTTCGGTATAGATATTCTTTTCACATACATTAACGGAAGCTGTGAAGCAGTTTCAGAACGGTTCCTTCGTGCCTGAATTGGCAGAAATCTATCATCAACCCATGACGTCGCCCGTTCTCAGCATTTAATATGTAGTCTAGCAGGTGCAAAATACTGTTCATACCCGGAAAAGGCTCTATGCGGCTTTGTTTTATTTTACAAAAACCGCCAAGGGCTACTAGTGATGAAGAACGGGCAAAAATTCTATACTTCAGTTTGATTATGAAAGGATTATAACTCGGCAACTATCCCCAAAACGACAGCAAGTGATGATTAGGGCATTTGCCGTCCTTTTAACGGAGGTTTGGACGGACTTACTGCAAAAGCAGACACAACAGATCCTGTGTGCCAGAACTTTTATACCGAGTGGTAGAAGTGGTAGCAGTTGTATAGTGAAAATGCTCAGAGCGGGCATTAGCGCATCTGATAAACAGATTGCGACGTGGCTGGTAGTCAAAGAATCTTTCATTAAAAGTTCTTTCCATGAATAAGTAGATGATATTGATACGAATAAATTCAATATATCTCGGACTTCAAAGCTTTTAAAATTGAAATGTACGTGAATCCTATCAACAAACAAAATAGTCCGTGTTGTATATCAATTACGCTTGATGCCGAAATTGCGCTCAAAATCGAAAGCTACAAGACCAAAAGCAACATAGAGATGTATGAAATTGCAAGCTAAATACACGGCATACTGGAAACAACAGAAAACAGTAGCGATTAGGCAATTCGTGGAAAGAAACCTCCTTGTCTGTGAAAAGGGCCTCTGCAAAATTATGTCACCTGTAACAGTTGTAAGGGTTACCTCGAAAACTACGCAATTCTGTGGGGCATAAATTTTACCGACTTACGCGGACTTGTAGTTCGCATAGATAGGCTATGTCTCAAGAGAGAGCAGCATGCTAAAAACCATTCTTGAATAACCTGAACTTAACAAGGACATTTAGCCGCCCCTATCCGTGCATCGAACCTTAACACAGTCACATGATTCCCCACCGTGTTAACCCTGCACGTCAGTAGCGGCGAGATTTACCAGTTCTTTTCTTGAACTTTCTGTATTTTGTTGTCTTTAACAACTGTATAATGATGCAGAAATTTCAGTTTTATTTTAATTTTGTTTCTATCCTAAGTTGGCCTAAACTCGTCGAACTGACTTAACTGCGCTTGCCATATTTTCAGGTTGTTGCTAGAGGAATGGTGTCTCGCGGTGTAGGTGGCGCCATCGTGAACATTTCAAGCGTGGCTGGTCTCAGGTCTGCGCCTGACCGCTCAGGCTACTGC
The DNA here is from genome assembly GCA_012932295.1 of Cyclina sinensis. NCBI lineage: Eukaryota > Metazoa > Mollusca > Bivalvia > Venerida > Veneridae > Cyclina > Cyclina sinensis. The sequence goes on from JAAONU010000011.1 coordinate 41,055,435, forward strand.
ACATCAAAGGCTGCCCTAGACATGCTTACAAAGTCATTGGCTTTAGAACTTGGACCTTATAAGGTATTTAGACTTGAACATTGTCTTTTCGGTAAACTTAACCATATGTTTTTAACTCAGATGGAACACAGCCAGGATTGATTTGTTGTCGAAAATGGAGAGGTGTCACGGGTTTTGTGTATAAAGGTTAAAGCCATTCAAAGTGAATATTTCGTTATGCAATATTCATTGCCTAATCTATAATTATTTTTGATAAGTAACACAAAGTTTTGAGTTTCGGTGTAAATCTCAATTAGCCAATAATCAGTGCTTTTTGTTATTCTCTGTGAATATTCACTCATTAGATAACCCAAGACTTTTTAGACATGTATTGTTAAGATACTGGATCAAAATTTAATATACGTTGCGTTGAATTGCACTAAATACTCGTTTATTATTTAGATCCGGATTAACAGTGTCAATCCAACAATCGTGATAACTGAGCTTGGAAAGCGGGGCTACAGGGACCCGGTAAAAAGGGCCGGTGCCCTTGCTAGAATTCCGTCTGGACGTTTTGAAGGTAACGCATTTTTGAAAGTAACTGAGCTTCAGAGCAAACCACATTTCATTTCCTTTCCCACGTCACACTAGCTTATAGAGTTTCACACCAAGTTTTCGGAACGTTCATTATGCCGTGACTGCACTTCAGTTGCCACAACGTCCTTTTTTAAATAAACTGTCAAAAGGCACACAAAATATATTTAAAAATACAATCATTACTTTGTAGTCATATAGGTTAACTTTAATTGATGGATCCCTGACCTCTCACATTTGCATGATTCAAAATACAATTATATTTTAACTACAAACAAGCACATAATAAAAAAGCATGTGGTTATGTTTGTGGGTAAGACCTATTGTAATAAGATTCATGCTGTGGATCCATGAATTCTTATCTACACGCAAACGTAAAAGTGTGTTTGTACATAACAAAAGGCACACACAATATATTAAAAAATACAATCATCACTTAATTCAAACTGAGGTACGCATTTGAATAACGTATTAACAGTCGAACACCGGTGTACATACAAACGTATAACACAAAATCATAAATAGACATTTTTGTGGGGATGAAATACATGTAGATTGATTCAGTTCGATCTGATTTAAGTGAACGTTCTTCTTAAAGGAACCCCATACATAATAAAGTGTATGTGGTGTAGGTTACGCCTATTTTTTTTAAAGAATGGTTGATATTCCGTCGGTTCTTTCTTTTTTCAGAGGTTGAGGACGTAGTGAATGCCGTGGTATATTTGCTCAGTGACGGGTCATCAATGATCAACGGTGCCCTTCTGCCTGTAGATGGCGGCATGATCGTCAGTTATTCATAAAGCATGCTTCATTGTTAATTGGTTTTGTAAAATATTGAAATAAAAAGCTATTTTTGCTCACTTTACCGTTTTCATAAATATTGATATGCTTTTTGTATAGCACTGAGATCACAACTTTATTCATAGCCCAGAGTATTATCCCATGTTTGGGAAAGATATTCTTGATAGTCCAAATAAATAGAACTGGTGTTCTTTACTTACAGATTAATTAACTATTTTGGATTTCAGAACACTTGGGTATTTCACGGTGTTGAAAATGCAGAGAGTGAAGTTACGACTCAAAGACCATTTTTATAGGATTGGACAAGTAGACTTTGAGTCAAGTAGAGCCCAATTTTATAGACAAATTTCAAAACATGTTTTTCAACCCTATTTAGATATTGTTACTGCTAAAGTATCGTGTTTGCTTAACACATGTATCATCTTACCGGCTATATATAGAGACGGGTAGATGGGCAAAATCTATTAGTACCGCCTTAAATGAAAAAAAATGTAATCTTTGGAATAAAATTGAACATGAGTATCATTTTGTATTATAAAGTTTTAGGTACATTTAAGGAAACAACTCCCTCCAAGATATTTCTGGCATCGACCTAATATGTACAAATTTATTGAACTGATAACATGCGATAACAGAAATGTCATTAGGAAGCTCAGAACATACGTCAGGAAATCCTTTGCGTTGAGAACAGATGAGCTATATACAAGACAGTGACGCAAATAGTTGTAATGGATAAGGTTTATATACATGTACACAGTCATACGTTCATTACTAACAATTAGTAACCAAACGAATCTTGCAATTTTCGGTTTCGAGCAAGATCTATGTTTTAGTCCCTTGTTGCGATAACCGTTATTCTGTGTCCTCTTCGCCTGAATGTTCCTTTGTTGGCTGTTTTGCCAAAATGTAAACGACTACCCTTCCCGTATAATTGTCATTTTGACCCGGTGTCTCTGTCAAAAATTTTGAAAGGTTTTCAAAATGTTGATAGCCGTAACTAATCGATTCCGGTGACGTGAATTCTGTAGAAAAGCTCTTCGTTGTAATGCCTTTATTTTCAGCTGCATATACATTCTCAAGAACAATGGCTGCATTGACTTTACACGTCCATTTTTCAGGAATGTCACAAGAGAGATAAAGTGATAGGTATTTATCAGATTGCCACTTCTCTACCTTACTGGCAACAGATATCTTCAAGGAAAACTTCACATTCCATAGCTTTATAGATTTGCTTTGCACACCACGTAACAGAACAGGGTCAAACACATTATCAAGAGCTTGTTCGATCACGGCCCCTTTTGCATTTTCAAAATGATGAGTTGTTATGTTCGTCGTTTTCAAATAAAACAAGACAAACTTGGTAGTAATGTCGCCAATACGTTTGGATTGTTCATCGATTATACTTGTCTTGAATTTTAACAACGTATCTTTGTCCATGTTCTTTTCTGCTTCCGAGATCACCATTGCGGAACTATTCTCATCAAGAACTTTTTCGATGCACAAAGCGTCGACATCCGTCAAGTTATACCGAGTTGCCGTGGTGTAGCATTTCAATAAGTCTTTAATGTCAATCTCTTTTTCATCTGTGACATATTTTCCCAAAATATTCTTGCATTTCTCAACGAGTTGTTTTACTTGATACTCATGAGCCAGTGGCAGGACTTGAAACACATTATGCCTGGTGACAGCTCTGGTTGAAGTGGGATAGACACAATGCAAAAACTCGAGAAAATCTTCAGCTTTTTTTCCTGGCAAGGAAACTTGGTTTTCTGTCTTCTCTTTGAAGCCTGCACCAAACATCCCCTCGAAAACTGGTGAAATGAGAGCCAACACAGACTTTGAAGCATACAGACGTTTGTCCTCAACAAGAAAGGTGACGTCGTCTCTCCATGACGGTTTAGTGAAATCGAAAGTAGACGTTTCATCTACGACAATTATAGATTTATTGCTTTGAAGAATGTTCTCCATTTTTTTCGAACCGTAGTTGGAATCTCGAGAATCAGTGAATTTAATATAAAACTCAATTGTACTAGCACAACCAAGTTTTGAAAAAAATTACATCCTTTGTTCCGGAACTAAACTAGTTACTTAGTATGTATTTACTATTGCATAAATCCAATAGGTTTTTGTTCAGGTTTTCCTCCTAAACTTTGCTGGTTTTCGACAAAGTCCAATCTGACTGAAGTTCACGATCTCCCTACGGTTAGATCTGAAGACGACGCATTCAATTCTATCCTTTCGATAACCTGGAATTTCCACTTTTGTTATTTATATTCCAATGACACTGCAGCTTATGACGCATCTCGATAGCTTACTTGTACACACGGCGTGTTCAAACAGCGTGTAAACTTCTGTAGCATAACAATGTTTATTAGCGAAGATGGAAAGTGCTTTTGAAAAAATGATATTCATTACAAACATAAATCTCATTATTTTGAAAGAGTTTGACAAATAAATTTAACTGAGTTCGATGACAGTTTATACACGCAGAGACACTATCTCTGATACATGGCAGATAATTGTTTGGGATCCCAGCTATATAAAAAGATTTTCAGAAGTTGAACATTTACTTCCATGAGGGTGGAAGCGTTGCTTTGATTGGCTGATGGATAGGTCACGAGAAGGTGACCTTCCATTGGTCGTCCTAATAGCATAGCGATGTTTAGGAGATGATTTTAATCAGATTGGTTTTAATTGTAGTATTTATAGAGCTAGATTGTCCCTAGCAGAGGTACTAGGAACATTACTAGGAAAAAAAGCATACATATGAATGAAATCTACAATTTTTAAACTAAGTCATACCATTACCATAGGTGACAGTATCACTGAGCATAAAACCTCTAAAAACGAAAACATTTTTAAAACTTTTTACTAATATATAGGTATATTTTATGCAGGACCATTGGTTTTTCTGAGTATTACAATCCGTGTTAATTCAGCTACAATATTGAAAAAATGTTGTAATTTTCGCAATATATACATTCTAAATAAATTATCTGCACGATACTTTGAAAATCAGTCCAATACCTTGCGAGCAATGACGTAATATATAAAAAACCTATTCGAGAACATCACTGAGGTGACTAGGAGTCTGGGTAAAATTCCTTGAAATCTTCTAAAAATTGGTGTTTCTAGCACTGTCTGAATAGTAATCTATGTCAATATTTAATGAAAATAATAGATCATCATTTTTACCCACTTAAATCCCTTTACTTATATTGTTTGTTTGTGCTTCGCGTTGAAATCTTTTATTTTTCAGGTGATCGTACTTTCATTTCACCATGTTTGTTAGTGACGTCAGCAAACTCAGTTTTATGTCTAGTTTTTTTTCATTGGCTTATCGGGACACTCCTCCAGATAATTAACTAATGAAAACAGTAACAGCAAAAATCATTCGGGATATTTCGAAAGCGATCAAGTGCAGCAAGAAGACAAAACAATGGTTATGGGAAGAAAACACTGATATGTGTAACAAAACAGTCTATGTCAGTGCATTAAATTGTTCAGTATGTTGGATACATCGTTACGATGTTGATCTTTAACTTTCTTACTATTTCCTTACAAAAATAAATGCAAATATTTTGAAAACAAAAGTCACCTCAGTGATGTTCCTGGTTGTTCCGTATGAAATATATCTACCTTGTAGATATATTAAAACAGTCAAATGTAGATATATTAGTAAAAAGTTGTTTTTTTTCGATACTAGATGTTGTACTCACCTTTGGCCATTCCTAGATCTACTAGAAGTGTATACTTATAGTCGTGAGGTATTGCAATTTGTTAGAATTGTGAGATTTTTTGTTAAGAAAGACTGAAAGTATACAGACGTTTGTCTTCAACAAAAATCCTCATGACTGTTTTGTGAAATCGAAAGTAAGTGTTTCATCTAATGTGTCCGAAGAGCTGTAAAATTAATAAACAATGATCACCAAATCATGTTGTGCACCGAAGATTGGCTGGTGTCCTTTGTATTAACGTAAAGAATTTATATAATGTATTTTAGTTTAGGCCTGAAAACCGGTGAAAGTTTTTTCTGAATGCATGCTTTACCTTTCAAGCGACGGATTTTTGACTAATCTAAGGTCCTCGAGAGAACATAAAACAGGTGCGCGATGACGTAGTATCCTACGATAGGCTACAGGACCCTAAGAAATGAACATTTTTATCTAAGTTATACCATACCAATAAAGTATATTCTTAAAGTCTTTGTTTAAAGTTGTGATTTTCATTTATAGCTTGGGGTCCCAGTTATGTTCCTATCATGGGCAGTATCATCGTTGGATACCCACGCTCAACCTATTCCGTTACTCTCCGTTCATCGGACAATGTACAATGTAATGATAACGGAATAAGGTACCGTTGGCATCCAACGATGGGGCAGTATGCACGAGAGGAATTGATATAAATGTTTTATACCACGACTGCTTCTGAGAAATGCCAATGCCAAAGCGTACTTGGGTGGTGCTGACCTTATTGAACTTATTGAGGTTAAAGAAATCGGAAATAAATGCCTCCGCAATGTACTTTAGTTTTGAAGGTTATGTTACTACCATATTTGGAATGTGTAAATACATATTTATCGCATTTGCCGTTGTGCAGTGCTTGGGTAAAAACAAATCACAAGATTTTGAAAATGAGTGAAAGTAAGCGAGTATCTTAATTGAGTCAGTAAGAAAGAAATGGGAGTGCTGAACAGTGCTGATGGTTTAAGGCTATCTCAAATATGTTTTTGTCTCAATTTAAAGTATACATAGATTCAGAATTTCACATCCATATTTCTCGTTTTATACTGGGTCTGATATTTTTTTCAGAATATTCACATTCAGATATTTTGTTTTGATATTGGATCGGATATTTTCTCAGATATAGAGCAAACACTGGAACAAAAAAGCGACAGCAGTTAGTAGAACGATTAAAAAAAACTTGAGTTCATACGTTGTCAAATAAAAAAAAATCGAAAAAAGTCAGACATGTGGGTCCACTATGGCATGTGGAGTGTTGCAAAATTCTATAAAAATATATTTGTTCAAAAAAAAAAAAATTACGATAAAATATATTTATGTTCTAAAAAATATTTATGAGGTTAAAATATATATTTGGACAATGAAAAATATATTTATGTTCTAAAAAGAATATTTATGAGGTCAAAAAAATATTTATGGACAATAAAGCAATGTATATGGACAATAATTAGAAAACAAGAGGGTCATGATGGCTCTAATCGCTCACCTGAGTCTCATTGTTCATGTTACAAGTGTCATTATTGGTTGTTCTGGGTGCTGGTTGTTTGCAAGTTTGAATAAGTTTACAATCAGCTTGAAGACTGTGGGTGTAATGATACCCAAATTTTTTAGCAGAAATAATTTTATTCTACAGGTCCCAGTGAACTTGACCTTTGACTTACAGACCCCCCAAAAATGATAGGGTTCTTCTAATATAATTACCCTATGAAGTTTGAAAGTTATGGGTGAAATGGTACTCCAGTTACTGAGCAGAAATAGTTTTCACTCTACAGGTCCCTATGACCTTGACTTTTGACTTACTGACCCCAAAAATGATAGGGTTCTTTTACTGAGTAAAAACAATCAACCTATGAAGTTTGAAGGCTCTGGGTAAAATGGTACTCAAGTTACTCAGCAGAAATAGTTTTCACTCTACAGGTCTCTGTGAACTTAACATTTGACCTGTGGACCCTAAAATCAACAGGTTTCTTCTAATACAATTATCCTATAAAGATTGAAGGCTCTGGGTGTAATGGTACTACAGTTACTCTGCAGAAATACTTTTCACTCTACAGGTCCCTGAGACCTTGACCTTTGAAATACTAGCCCCAAAAACAATATGGTTCTTTTATTTAGTAAAAGCAAACACCCTATGAAGTCTGTAGGCTCTAGGTGAAATGGTACTCCTGTTATTGAGTTGAAACGGTTTTCACTCTAGAGATCCCTTCTGACCATGACCTTTGACCTACTGATCCAAAAAACAAAGATTTTTTTCTATTCAATAAGGGAATAATCCTGTGAAGTTTGAAGGCTTTGGGTCAACTGGTACTCAACTTATTGAAAGGGAACGAAGTGTGACAGACAGACATACAAAAAGACACCCATAAACAGGGCAAAAAAACAATATGTCTCCATCAGAAGGGACAGAACAACGAACAATTGAAGGTCTAGCCCTTGGTGTTTCAGAGCAGCAGATTTTTAAAGTTTTCCCTATATAAGTCCTTGTGTAAAAATCAAATGACACCCCCGGGTGGGGCCAGTTTTGACCCCAGAGTCATGATTTGGAAAAACTTAGTAAAGGTCTACCAGACAATGCTGCACACCAAATACCTAAACTCTAGGCCTTGTGGTTTCTGACAAGAAGATTTTTAAAGTTTTTTCTATGTAACTATGTAAAACATGTGACCCCTGGGGCGGGGCCTTTTTTGATCCAGGGGCTATGATTTGAACAAACATTGTTCAATAGACAATGTTGTACAAAAAATATCTAAACTATAGGCCTTGTGGTTTCTGACAAGAAGATTTTTAAGTTTACCCTATATAAATCTATGTTAAATCAACTGACCCCTGAGGTGGGGTCAGTTTTGACCCCAGGGTCATAATTTGAACAAACTTAATAGAGGTCCACTAGATGATGCTTCATACCAAATATCTAAGCTCCAGACCTTGAGGTTTCGGAGAAGAACCTTTTTAAAGATCCAACTTTTAAAATTGATTTTTAGCTCCAGTGAACCAGAAATGCAATGGACCAAAACAATTTGAACAATCTTGGCAGAGCTTCATGCAAGGAACATCCCAGGCAAGTTCCATTAAATCTGGCCCATTGGTTTCAGAGAAGATGTCGTTTGAATGGAAAGTTGACGACGGACGGACGGACGACGGACAAAGACTGATCAGAAAAGCTCACCCTGAGCTAAAAGTAATTGTTCAATGAAATATATTTATGTTCTAAAAATATTTATGAGGGAAAAAATAGCCAAATAGCCAAATAAAGTTTGTAACAACGAATCTCATTGATTCATATATCATCTGATATTATACTTACCAGAAGCATTCATTTCTTCGGTGGCTGGGTGGCTGGGCCCAGTGGGAACTGCCATATTGGAATATACGAACCAATGAGATATCTAATTATTGTCCATATATATTGTTTTATTGTCCATATATATATTTTTAAACCTCATACATATTTTTTAGCACATAAATATTTTTATTGCATTATCATTTCTTTTACTGAACAAATATCTTTTTATACAATTTTGCAACACTCCACACGCCATATTCCACTGGAGGATATTATTTATTTTTAAGTTACTTCACTGAGTAGTTTCAGTTGCTTGTTTTGCAAATACATGTAATTTATAGTGTAGATAAAACTAAAAAATGTTTGAGAGTCTACCAGGTGTAAACCTACAGACACTTGGATGCAGTAGAGCGGTTCTTATTGCATTAATGTCTTCTTTTGGCTTATAGTTATATGGTATTACCATAAAGATTTATTGATGATGAAATTAATTCGGAATTATTAATTGGTTTCTCGGCGAGGATAGAAACAAGGAAAGGTGAGGCTAGCAATATACACTTTAGAAAGTTGGATTATTTCGCGCGTCTTAAAGGCCAAATTCCGTAGCCAACACTTAATTACTGGCCATTCGAGTCGGTCTAATCTAGCTTTAAAATAGATCCTAGACGGGAATTAGAGAACTGGATTTAGTGTGATAGCAATAGATACACCGTCTCATGTAAAATAACTTTTAGTTTACTTTACAAGTACAACTAATGCATATACTATTTGCACACACAGACAAACGCACACACACACACACACACACACACACACACACACAGTTATAGACAATAGTTTCCCTTTAGGGTAAAAAAATTGTACTTGTTTCATTGTCTCATACGGTGCCTGTCTGAGAGTGTTCCAATAATTGGTGAAATTCACCATTATGCTTTTTAAATATAAAGAAAAAAATGTTTGTGAAAATCTTCAGCACGCATTGATTTAAATCGCGTTATTTTCTCATTCAATGAAAATCATATACACAGCTGATGTCATTCGCTACAGAAATGGTTTATCTTTACGATTATGTAAATCAAAATACCCATTACCCTTCTTTGCCAACAATTCCTACATTAAGAAAATTAACAAAACACATCGACAGGTATTCGGCTGGTTCCCCTTTAAAATACACATCGTAGTACACGTGGGAACTAGTAGAAATCATATACGCTAACTTCTGACAATGCATAAAATTTGATACTATCTATATTTATGCACGAAACAAGGTCACTTATATCAGGAGATAGTCTCACTATTTCGCCTCCGAATGTGAACCCATTTTACAATCTGATATTTTATTGTTGTTCACCTTCTAAAAAATATCAGAATTATGAAATGGGTTCAACACTTTAAGCTTAATTAATTAGGCTAATCAGGAGAGACGTGTTAGCTAAAGGTAAATCATTCATTTTCTCCTCAGTTTTCATTTAAAAGTAGATAAATGAGAGTAATTATGTAAGGTTTCTTTGTGTTCATTTAACCACTCAATCTGTCATAGTCTTTTTTATTTTTACACTACTCACTGGCTGTTTACGCAGACATAAGCACCTCGGGGTAAACCTCGTAGTGGAACCAACCATATACTTAAAAGAAACATAACGTAGGCTTTTTTTTACTAATAACAACTTGCTGGACTGAAATATGTTTGAGCTCTTGTGCCTTTGCTAAGGTCAAGGACACACACTCTATATCTGAGATGTTATGCCACACAGTTGCTGAACCTATTTGAACTTTTCTTTGTGGATGTCGTGTGTTGTAGCAAACAATGACTCTTTTTAAAGTCATGTTTATCAATTTCAGGGGATATAAAATGTCATGATGGAGAATAGTGAGTTCAAGGACAAAAGACTTCTTGTGACAGGCGCGGGAAAAGGTGATTCAGTACTTTGATAGTATCAAGGTTCATATTAGTATAGTTTGCGGAAAAAATGTATAATCTTAAATGTTTAGATAATTGATATGTGTAATTATTCATTGTACAATAAAATAATCTTTCCTAATTTTGTTAATATCAGTAGAGTCCAGGGTTTGGAGCATATACATAATAAAGTGCAAAGGCTTCCACATTCTACCAACATAGCTAAAAGCAACACAGTATGTGGTGCACACGGTTTTCTCTCCCTTGTCCCTAGTTTTTACATACGGGCATTCTTAATTGGGCAATAATTTGCTCCTTCATCAAGGTGTTGGTAGAGCGCTTGTGATAGAACTTGCCAAATAAAGGGGCCAAGATGTACGGGATAAGCAGGACACAGTCAGACTTAGACAGTCTTAAACGAGAGGTAACTTTGCTATTAGTTTTGTTTAATCTGTTACGGTTGCTGTAGAATGACTGCTATAACTAGGATATTTTAAATATGAAGAAAACTGTACAACTTTCAGTCATATTGTCTGTTCCTTCACATGCTGATTCATGAATGTTAGTTTTAAATATAGCCACGGTTACTAGATATAATTGACTGGGATGAAACAAGAAGAGTGGTGGAAGAGATTGGACCTATAGATATGCTAGTGAACAATGCAGCCATTGTAAAACATACACCATTTCTTGATGTCACAAAAGAAGAGCTAGACGTGTAAGTCATCGCTTTTTTGCCGAGCAAGTTTCAACATATAATTATGTCGTAACCAACTGCGATCTCTTATCGATTGAAGTTCCACTATGGTCTAAATAAGGCATGTAAGAAAAATGACAGTTTCTTTTGAACTATAAGAGTGTATGACAGGTACTCCTCCGAAAACAATGGTAACATCGGTTTAACCCAAATTTAACTAAGTCATTATGTATAATTCTTAGCCGACGACCGTCGCCGTCATTGGGTGTTTCGTGTCAGTAACATATATACAATAGCAAGCTACGCTTACCTCTTATCGAATAAGGGTCAATGGTTTCAATCCTGCTATTGTCCCAGTTACACACAGTAGGAGAATTGCAGTTCTTTGCTGACGATAGGGGTCTAGACGGGTACTTTTCCGTAAACGACGGTTAAGTAAATGCTGCTAAAGGGAGCTAATAAACATTTTACTCAAAGAATAACCGACAACCTTCGAAGAGCTTCAGCACACTAATACTCTACAGGAGTATTTCGTATAACATTTTATTGAAAGGCCGGGTCAGTTAAAATGATTGAGGGAGCCGCTGGTGAAATATGAAATAGTTTTATTACAAACTTAGTTTGTCATTTGATACAAGAAAACGTAGCAACTAAAATCTTAAAGGAATAGAGTTAATGTTGAAATATGGAATTATTATTATTTACATGGTTTGTTGAAAGAATACACCAGGAGTTAAATATATTGCCTTCAGATAAGTACAAATCTCGTATGATATATTCATATAACAACGTGATAGTTTTTTTCAGTAACACTAAAAGTGAGCTATTTTGAATCTAAATCCATAGTCATAGTTATACCCTATGTAAATGTTGTATTGTTTTTTACCGACTACGGTCAAAATTACAAAAATTAGCACAGGTCTTTTGTCCTTAATAAGGTTACTATTAGACTGTCTTTGTAACCATTCGTTTTGATGCTTTTCTCAACCAGAGATGCAAAGAACAACATAATGAATCGTTTTTTCGTAATGTTGTTGTTGTTGTTTTGTGTTTACACGTTGCCCTTCATAGTTGCATTTATAACTGTACAAGACTTACATTTTTCTTCTTCAAAAAATGCACTTTTCTGATTCTAGATTACACAGTGTGAACTTTCGGGCAGCTTTTAACATTACACAGGTAGGCTTTATTATTTCGTAATCTGCAAGGCTAATTGTTAATTAAACGTCAGACTTTTCGAAAGGTCCATCCTCATGGCTTATTGTACTTTCTTCGTGACCCCAAGAAGTGTCCTACGAACCGGGCACATTGCATGCAGAGAAATGTTAAAAACATATTTTGATCAATATCTAAATAGTATCATATCTAGCAGAAGATAGGCTCGAGCAGTCGACACCTTAATCTGAAGGCGTAAACAAACAATTAGGCTAGGCGGACCTTCAAACTCCTTTGTTTCTAGGATATATAATTTCATGAAGATTATTGAGTTCTAACACTGCAGAGAAAAACGAAAAGACGCCACATTAGTTCATACCTACCACGAGAAAGATGGTTCAAATCTTGCAGGTATCACTAACATAAATTTTCATGATAAATGGATTCGCCAGTGACCGGAAAACAACAAAATGTTTCGTCTTAGCAGTGTTATTAAACTATACATAAATGTATATATTTTTCATAAGTTGGGAAACGAGTTCGTGAAACTCATTAAAATCACGTTCGATGGCTGCTTCCTTTGTTCAAGATGAGGAATCGCACCGAACGTTTGCAATAAGGGAAGTCAGTGGAGTCTTTCACTCCTTGTGGGATTCATACCAACGACCTCTTGATAGAGATTTTTGTATACTGCACTTTTACCACTTTTCTCAACTTTGTGGCAGTTAACGAGAAATATAAGCTAGCTTATAAATGAAGGCTTAAGACTGTTTATGTTGTTTCAATCTGTAAAACAGAAAACAAAACTATAAATACATTTCAAGTTTGTACTCTACCTAAGCTATGTTCGATTCTGTCGTCTCTTTTATTACGAAATCCCACTTTAATCGAACAAATGTCGTATTTATGTACATATTTTACTTTTTCAAATAAAATTTTCTAGGTGGTTACGAACGGAATGGCATCAAGTGGGACAGGGGGAGCTGTTGTAAACTTATCAAGTATCACAGGTATACGCACGACCTTAAATCGATCCTCCTATGGCACCTCAAAGGCCGCTCTTGACATGCTAACAGTATCTTTAGCGAAAGAACTCGGTCCAAAAAAGGTATCCCTTACATCTATGCACAAAATCAAAGCTTGGAAAAATACTTAAAGAAATAAAACAAAACATAAAAAATAAGTTTGTTATCTCTGTGAAACAAAAGCCATGTTTGTCATGACAACATACTGCAATAGTAGTTATTTATTCTTTCGAAGATCGATAAAAAAGTTACAAAATAATGTCCAGAATGTTAAAAATGTATGAATTAAATAAGCAAATGCAATTTCTCAATATTTCTGGTGCATTGTGTCAGAATTTGACATAGAAGTTTAAAGTCAATTCTTCAAGGGTTATAGAGTTATCCCCTGGGTAAACGACAACAGATAGTAACTCCAAAGATAGCCATGGGAAAAATGATTATTTTTTAACAGTTTAACAGTTTAAACACGTTATTAAAATAAAACAATTTGGGTTAATATAAAAATGTCTATACTTGGCGGACAGTCTGATCAAATAGAATACTAGTGCTTAATTCACAACTAGTACAAATCCTGTTTTCTAAGCTCTGTATGAGATTTGAATATAAAATAGCACTGCACTGTCATTTAGAGCTGTCTCGTGCAAAGAACCGACAAAGGACTTTTGCTTTCTCTTTTGCTGCGATGTTAGTCAGAGTGCACAACTGAAGCCGATGAAATAAGTTTAATGGACTGGCTTCGTTTCAGGAAATTTGTCGATCTTTCTTTGTTTCACATAATAAAACTTGCACTTCAGACATTCAAGAATACGAAAACGAAGTGAACCAATGTCACCCCATTATTCTAAGACGTACACAAACCCTAATAGTAAATAGTACTACTAAGGACAAATGATAACCTGTTAAACAATTTGTTAAATAAAACATATGAAAACAGGAAACAATTTGGTACAGAATAATTACACCATTAATTTTATATGATAGAAAAGTTCTTCAATATATAAACAGTTAACGGAAAAATATATACAAGCAAAAACTTAATGAAATAAAAGGAAAAACAAAATAAAGATGAAACACATACAGATAGATATAAAATAAGAGCAAGATTTAGTCAGATCAGAAATCTGTTGGTGATTTCTATCTTAAATAAGGTATGTTTAAAAAAATTCCACTGGCATGTGTTAAAATGAACGGAATAAAACATTTTATTTTTAGCTTGTTACAGAGACATTAAGTGATTAAAAACTTTCAAAATGAAAATAAAATAAAAAAATTTTATCTAAAAATTATTCTAATTTCATTTGCTACTGTAAGACTTTTATTGTTTGATAAAATAAAACTAATTAAGAAGCACTATTAATAATAAACAACCTATTTAATAAGAAAGAGTAAAAAATTGCAATGGATAATGTATATATTGCGGTCGTTGACTCTGAAAAAAACCCAACTAAACACCAGAGGCAAATATAGCGTGTTACACATCTATACAAAGCAATTGATAACAATAAAGCCCAAAAATAACCACAATAATTGTACTGGAAACTAACAGGACTATCACGTTACTATCAAGACAAGTGCATACAAATGCCAGCCAACTAAGACGTCTACTTTTTTCCTGTGTACTCATAGTGGACGGTATCAGCATCCTAACAAACTCCTGGTTATAAAATGTATTGATGAATGTAACTTAATGCTTATAGAACATTTGACTGTAAAACCCACAGTGCTGGTCCTAATAAAAACATTTCAAGCCCGGCAACTTTTTTCAGTGTTGGGAAATAAAAGCCATTCAGAGCGTCACACAAGTAAAATAATTGTCTGTTAAAAGTTTGGTCCCTGCAAACGTATTTAAATCATTTTTATCTTTCTTCATCTGGACCTAATCAGATAAAATTTCAGTACTGCATATTTTATTCAAATTTCTTAGAAGTTAAAATGTCATGCAACATCATATGCGACAAGTATGCTTAGACAGACAGTCACTAGTAATACTTATTAAAGTCAAGCTATCTTGGAAGAAAACTGATTATAGTCTGATCAAATCATTCCTACCGAGTCTTTGGCTGTTACTCAGGATGTTTTGCTAATATGTACGCAGTAATCTTTGCCGTGTAATTCTCAACTTTTGCTGCTGTTCCAGTCAGAAATTTTGAAAGCCTTTCAAAATTTCGAAAGCCCCATGAGGTTGAATTTTCTTCCTGGAATTTGTTTGAAACATTTCTTGACGTGATAATACTATTTTTGGTTGCAAAAACATTCTCTAGAATTAAGACAGCCTTGACATCACATGATAACTTGTCGTCTGGAAGATCGCAACGGAGATACACTGACAAACACTTTTCAGTTTGCGTCTTTCCTTCGGTATTGCAAACACATATTTCAAGGGTAAAACTTGCATTCCATATCACTACAGTTATGCTGTTCACGCCAGAAAACAGAACAGGATCAAATACATTCCCAAGTGTGTGCTCGATTATAGCCCCCATTGAATTTTCAAATCCATCTGTGTTTATATCAGACTTGTTTAAATACAACCGGACAAGCTTGGTTGTAAGATCATCAATCCGTTTTGCTTGCTCAGTGATAATTTCTCTCTGTAATTTTATTTGTGTATCTTTTCCCATGTTCTTTTCTGCCTCCAAGGTGAAATGTGCGGAACTTGCATCATTTAGAATTTTTTCTAGTGCTATAGTGTGGACTCTTGCTAGGTTATATCGTGTTGCAATAGTGTAACATGTCAATAAGTCCTTTATGTCAAATTCTTCTTCTTCATCTGTGATGTATTTTTCCAAAACATCCTTGCATTTCTTCACAAGTTGTTCGACCTGGTACTCGTGAGCCAATGGCAGAACTTGAAACACGTTTTTCCTTGTGACAGTTCTGTTTGAAGTTGGATAGACACAATGCAAAAACTCGAGAAAATCGTCAGCCTTTTTACCTGGCAAGGGGACCTCGTTCCCTGTCTTCTCTTTGAAGCATGTCCCAAACATCGACTCAAAAACTGGGGA
Source organism: Cyclina sinensis (assembly GCA_012932295.1). NCBI lineage: Eukaryota > Metazoa > Mollusca > Bivalvia > Venerida > Veneridae > Cyclina > Cyclina sinensis. Next base: position 41,071,617 of record JAAONU010000011.1, read on the forward strand.
AATGATAGCTAACACAGTCTTTGAAGCATACAGACGTTTGTCTTCGACAAGAAAAGTGACGTCATCTCTCCATGACTGTTTTGTGAAATCGAAAGTAGACGTCACAATATTATGAAAAGAAGTGATGTTTTCTTGCGCTTCCTCCATTACGTTTGTATCGTAGTTTGAATCTATGAGCAATAAATTAATGAATTATTAAACAGCTCTCTATTGTTTATGTACAACAGTACCAAACTCAATAATTTTTGCAAAATCAAATATGACATCTGATAGATCAAGAACTAAATTCCAGTTAGCATACGGTAGTAGAATTCTATGTGAATGGAAGTATTCAATAATTTATAAATCCAGTATGTCCTTTTTTCAATCTTTTTTTTTTAAGATTTACTAGCTATCGAAAAGATCTTTTCACGAAATGCAGAACTTAACATTAACCGAGATAAGAACCCGGAAGGATTTCGGGTTTGTCCGTGATATTGAATTATTTCTCATTTTCAGAAAAACACTGACCCACATTTATTACAAAAATGAATGAAGTTAAGTTTATCAACTTTTAAGAAGAACGCAGAGCAAAAAATGTAAGCCATATTAATAATCTTATTATTATAATCGTTTGATGATGATGATGATGTGGTGGTGGTGGTGGTAGTGAAACGCATAGAGAATGATCATAATCTGCTAGGATAGAAAGAACGCAGAAGGGACATGTTAGTAATGTACAATGTAGACATTTGGATCATTTTGCGCCCCTAAGAGGTCATTTTCCTTAGCCAACGCTGCAACGAGATTACGTGAATAAGATAACAATAAAACATCGATACCTTTTATACAAAATAAAAAATTGGCTCTTAACTGATGACAGTTCAAACAGTTCAAAGGATAAATGAACTTAGCTTTAAAAAATCTCTTTCAGACAAGAATAAGAGAGCTTTATTTAGTCTTTTATCAGTCGAGTCCCTAAAACAACATCATCTCATGTTATTTAACTTATGGTTTATTTAACTACATGCTAGTCTTGTTACAGTTCTGTACTTCCAATGCACAAAAATATTTGTATACATGCAGCACGTCGCCTGTTCTGAAAAGAACAAAGTACTTCCCTTTATACATATATATACAATATTTTTTTTCAGCCATAGATAAAAGTTTATTTGCTTGCGAACATTTTTAAAGTATTCAAGTAGTGTTCCCTACACAAATAACTAGAGAGATCAAAAACATTTTAAAGGTCATTTGTATTGTTGATAACGTATTAACGCACTCAGAGGACGCATTATGCATGTTTGAAATAACCTTGTAACTAAACAGACAGTTTGATACTATAGGTTTATATGAAATAAGGTCAGTGACAGGTGTAGTCTAAGGTAAATCATTCATTTTTTATAATTTGTTTTGATCTTTATCATCTAGTTTTGAAATATATAAATAAAAGTAATCGTATATTGTTTGTGGTTGATCTACCACTCGATCGGTCATAGTTTTTTTACACTAGCTGGCTTAACTTTGCTCGATTTCAGTAAACTCGACATAAAACTCATGATGGAGCCAACTATTTACTTCAAAGAAACATACCGTAACTTTTTTATTACTAAGAACACTTGCTGGACTGAAATATATTTGAGCTCTTACGCCATTGCCAAAGTCAGGGACACATACTCTGTAACTAAGACGTTATGTGCCGCACAGTTACTGAACCGCATTTGAACTTTTCTTTGTGGATGTCGTATGCTGTGGCAAATAAGATAATGATTCTTTTTAAAGACATTTTTATCAATTTCAGGGGTTATAAAATGCCATGATGGAGAATAGGGATTTCAAGGACAAAAGGGTTCTTGTGACAGGCGTGGGCAAAGGTCATTCAGTACTTTGATATGCATAGGTTCATATTAGTATAGTTTGCGGAAAAGAATTGTTTAATCTTAAAAGTTCAAATAATGGATAAGTACTGGTATTCACCACCGATAAATATTGCAATAATATCATCTTTAGCTAAGCTGTTTCAACCATTCTTATCGTGTTAATACCAGTAAGGTCAGGCGTTGCGAGCACATACATAATCAAAGGTTTCCACATTCTACAAGCACATAACTGAAATCAACACAATTTTGGGTACAAGCATGATTTCTTTTCTTTCTTAATAGGTCTATTAATCTTTTCATGTTTTTAATATGCGCGTTCATAATTGAGTGATAAATTTATTCCTTATTTAAGGTGTTGGTAGAGCGCTTGTGATAGAACTTGCCAAATTAGGAGCCAAGGTGTACGGGATAAGCAGAACACAGTCAGACCTAGACAGTCTTAAGCGGGAGGTAACTTTGCTATGCTTCTGTTTAAGCTGTTAAATTCTTACACGACTTTAAACACACAGATCGCTGTTAAATTGTGTTACACTATAATGTTATGATAGTCATTTATCATTTTTATTACCATCATTACATCAAACAGATAGAGGTGCAAGACATGACAAATTTCTGATCCACACAGACAATATATTTTTCAATGGTTTGAATAAGTAGTTGGTAATTTTACCGAAATTGTATTTTAACGTCTCGTATTGACTCAGACCACTCCATTTCCATATTTGCTCTGTTTTTAACATACTGGCGCTGTTTTTTCCAGTGCTGGCTCAGTTATTGTCTCTGATGGTCAAGTACAAGTTAAGGATTAATAAAAATACCAATTCCAATTACATCGATATGGAAATAAATGCTTGCAACATATTTTAATTCCGCTTATTACTGCATCCTTTTCATCAACCAACTCTTGCGCCAAAAGAGTGGAATGTTAAAGACTCAAAACCCTGTTGGGATTCGAACGAGCTTTCTCCGGATGAAAAGTCCGGCGCTCTTCACCTCGACCACTTCTCCATTGCTGTTGTTTCGAGATGGTAATTTTACGCTTACTGTTTGTTGATTAATGCTATAACTAAGGTATTTCAATGCTGAAGGAAGGAAACCAGTTCCAGAGACACTGCCTGTTCTTTAATGTGCCGATACATGAATCTAAGTTTTAAATACAACCCAAGCGAACTGAACTACCAAAACTGAGATATAGAAACGAATATACACTTTTGACAAGTAATAAAGTGACATTACTGAATGATAACGGTCAGTGTTTAAACACATGCTTATAATAACATAAGACAATTCTTAAAAGTCATCAAGATTTCGGAAACGTTGAAACTAAGTTGAACATGTCTACCTTATAGATTTTTGTTCATCTTAATTATCTGTAGTTTAAAGTCTCGCAAAAATAATGTCCTCCCCTTGACCTTCGCTGAGGTCCAAACGAGTACTGCCACCAAAACATTGCTGTCTTTTCAAAGGTGCCGTCAATAGAAACACTGCTACTAGATATAATTGACTGGGATAAAACAAGAAGAGTGGTGGATGAGATTGGACCTATAGATATGCTAGTGAACAATGCAGCCATTGTTAAACGTACACCATTTTTTGATGTTACAAAAGACGAATTAGACGCGTAAGTCATCACCTTTTTTTTGCAGACAACCGTTGTGGTAATTTCCGGCATGTATTTTTAATCACTGCGATCTCTCATCGATATGAATCATTGATATATGTCCCGCTAAGGCTTCACAATGCAATTAGGAAAAAATGACAGTTTCTTGAGGATGATTGGTGTGTATGGCTGTTACTCTACAAAAGCTGATGGTTGGCATCAGTTAAGCAATACTCTCACTAAGTCATTTGCCTTGGGTCCTAAACTATTTGCCGACGATCATCGCCGGTAATTGGTTAAAGTCCTGCTTTAGTCCCAAAAGTGTTTATTCATGGTCATAATTATCTTCAATAAATACAAAAGTGTTTTGCTTCGTCAAAGTTACGTACATCAACAGAATGCCTTTTTGATGTTACTGTCTGTTTCCACTTGATTTGATGCTTTTTTTCAACCAAAGATGCAAAGAACAACTAAATGTAAGATTCGTTCATATTGTTGATTTCTTTCTTGTGAATTTGTTGTTGTCATTGTACACGGATTTCTTTTTGTTTAAAACATGCATTATTTCTGTTTATAGATTACACAGCGTTAACTTTCGGGCAGCCTTTAACATTACACAGGTAGGTCTTATTTTTTTTTGATCTGCAAGGCCAACTGTTTATTAAACGTCAGTCTTTATGAAAGGTACAGCCTTGTGGCATATTGTACTTTCTTCGTGACAAATTTCTTCAATTCCCAAACATAATTTTACAGGTATCATCTATACAAGTTTTTATGATATATGGACTTGCCTGTGATCGGTAAACGACAAAATTCTTCCTGTTGGAAGTGTAATAAAACTCAAGTTCGTGCAACTCATATTGACTGATCCCTCTCGATTACTGCTCCTTTGTTCAAGACGAAGACTTCCGCCTATCGTGTGCAGTGAGGGATTTGATTCGATTCTCTCCCTTCTGTTCGTACCAACAACCTCTTGTATTAATTGTACCTTTTTTTATTTTTTCAACTTTGTTGAAGCAAAGGAAGAAAAAGAAAGGCACGGTAGCTTGAATGTAGACTAAAGCATAGTTCTTTCTATCTGTGATACTTGAAACAGAAGAATACTTGACATTCGTTTCAAGTTTGTTCTTTTTTTATATCAGTGATACTTGAAAATGAAAAATACTTCACATACATTTCAAATTTGTTTTACACCAACAGCTATATTCAATTTTCCTTTTTTTTTTGAAATCTAACCTTAGTCGAAGAATTTTCGTATTTATGTTAAACATTTACATTTTCAAATAAAACATTTTAGGTTGTAACGAAGGGAATGGTATCACGTGGCACAGGGGGCGCTGTTGTAAACATATCCAGTATCACAGGTATACGCACAACCATAAATCGGTCCTCCTATGGCACCTCAAAGGCTGCTCTTGACATGCTTACACTTGCTCTGGCGAAAGAACTCGGTCCTAAAAAGGTATCATTTATATCTATACAGAAAATCAAAGCATTGAAAAATTCTTCAAAAGGTCTTGTATAAAAAATAAGTTTACACCTCTATAAAACAAGAGCCATGTTTGACATAGCCAAAGATGACGAAACAGGGCTTTTTTCAGATAAATAAAACAGTTAAAGTGCAATGTCCAAGGGTTATCACCCTATGTTCTCTATATGCCACGGCATTTTTAAAGATACTGTTTCTGAAACTGGTTTGCTAATTGTGAAATTGACATGAAATTTGGTATAGTAATAATCTGAGAAAAAATACGTACTATATATTTATTGCTATGCACTTCTCCTAATTGCCATCTAACCATTCCTTCAGAGTAATGTTCCGGACAAAATTTATAAATAATTTATAATGACAAATGCCAGTAACTGCAGATTGGCACGGGACAAGTGGTTCTATTTGTCTGCACTTCTTCACAATGCCATCCAACTGTCATCAATGATTCAAGTCAATGTAATAAGGCCATCTTTAAAGTTTTAAGTAAACATTTTGAAATGTTACTGTATTTCTCCAGATAAAAGTTTCGGACAAACAAGGAAGGTCGGAGACCATTACTACACCCTTCAACGACTTTCTCGGGTCATATCACCTCTCTTTAGAAAAGTCGATTTTATTGCACCAGCTAGACTCCATGAACGAACAGACGCTGTAAACAAACAATTTACCACATCTTGTGAACACTATACATTCAGTTTTCCACTATAATCTCTGAACATTCCACCCGATCATTTTTTTTTTCAGATTCGTGTGAATAGTGTCAATCCAACAGTTACTAATGAATGACAGAGGCATGGGAAATTGGAGTGACCCTAACCTAAAGGCCGCTGCCCTCGCTAGGACACCTATAGGACGTTTTGCAGGTTCAAAGTTTCACTTAGTTCCCCTTTTAAATAAGTTATTAGGATACTTGGCTAGAAAACGAGGTTACATCGTTGGAAACCCACATTCAATCCATCTGAATCATGTTCATCGACTTCATTGGATTGGATGCGTATTGTTGGTAACCGACGTCATTTACTAAGTTCAAGAGAATTGCAAACCGCTAGTAACTACCGGAAAAATACGTGTAACATTATCAGTTTTTTCGCAACGTATACAAATGAAAGTTACAAGCTAACGTGATTTCTAAAGAATAACACAACAATGCAATGCTTTGCTGAGTGGTGTATCTTCGGCTGTTTAGTTTTTGTCAAACAAACCAGAAACAGGCCCTGATTAAGTTTTGCAGACACAATATTCCTATGCTTATGACGAGTAGGTCACAAGAGTCTGTTACGACATGAACCAGCGATCCTCTGTGAAAACTTTTTCAATGATACAGAAAATAGTAACCAAAACCGCTCAACATATTGACGGCTCTTCTTTAATAAGCCTACTGTATATTCTGCTTGAAACAAGGCACTACTTTTTACCGTTGTTAATAACTTTTCTTGGTAGGTTAGTAACGCACTGTTGGCACATTACAAAGTGCTTGTATACGTTTTAAATTCATAGTACTCTAAGCACCAAAATAAAGCTATATAGAATGAATTACTTAAAGCTAAATGTTTGAGTGTCGATCGACTATATATACGTCAGTTCATTAGTGTCTTTTAGGAATTTATAGGTTGGTTTTTCAATTTGTTGTTGTTTTAAAGATTCGTTTTACATAATGAACAAGATAGTATATGCCCAACAGCTATCAACTGCAGCTTGTCAGCACCTCTTCATGCCGGCCATTAAGTACTGGACTTTGATTCACGCTGTTGGACAAGCATTACACTAATCTCCCTAATGGTTATCACTGGACTTTGCCGAGCCGACATTGCTAGATGTAGGTCATTCTAAGGGTGCTGGATCAGGTTCAAGTCCGGAGAGCAGGCTTACCACTCCATATGCTCTATCCCCTCTCTAAGTACACTCGAGCAACCCTGGAAGTGTGAGAACGAGTATCCTCCATGAGGATGAAGCCATCATCGACTGCAGCAATGTAGGTGGCCTAGAAACCATCTCTATACCGCTTACCAGTCATGGTGCAAGGACATAGAGGTCGGTGTATCCACCCCATCTGACGTCGCCTCAGACCATAACCAATTCCTCCGCCATACCTGTCGTGTTTTGCTATGTTAGCTGTACGAAACCTCTCTCCTGGCCTCAGCTACACCTTAGCACGCCTATCCGTATGGTCAAAGCAATACCGAACTCATCTGTGAAAAGGACTTGTCTCCATTTTACCTGGTCCAGCCAACAGTCCCAGTGCCCAATCATACGGTTCCTTCCGATAGGATATAGATATAGGATATACAGAAGGTTATACACACGTGGTATTCTAGATCACACTCATGTAGCCTAGGATAGACAGTCTGAGGGGGGAAATTCACTTCATATGTATTTTTGCGAAACAGGGTGGCAGTTATAGAACCGTTCCTTCACACCCGAATCCGCAGAAACCTAACTGCAACCTTTGATCTCGTCCGTTCCCCCACAATGTCGTGTAACAGGTGTGCCATTCTGTCGATACCTGGACAACGAAGTGATGCCATCCAGCACCTCCAAAACGTCACAGTGACTCGCCGCTTGTTCCCCCATCCATACAGCACGCCACATCTAAGCATCAATTAAAATGATATCTAATGTTTGCAAAGGGAATCCTAAGCTAAATAGCAGAAGTCTTGCTCATGGTCAGACAACTCGTAAATGTGGATGTTTCAGGCATACAAAGTGCAGATTACCACATTCTCGTGCGTTTTCACAAAGACTAGTCACACAATCAATATTTTCTTAAGAGCTTATGCTTTACAATAAGGACTTTGTAAATATGTTAATGAATCAAAGTAAAATAGGAATGTCTCGAAAACTATCAAACATAAAATACAGTATGCACCAAATATATACTGCTTAGCAAACTTTGTGTAGTGGACAACGGATATACAAGGCATTTTCAACTCGCTGTTGTGTTAGCTCTTTAGCGACATGGTTGGAGTGTCTGGAACGTTTCGTTATCTATGGTTAGTACTTACACTGAGCTCATAGGCCAGGTTACTATATATATATAATTATTATATATACACATTAATTTTGAAAGACTAACAAAATTTCGAATAATGATTGACGAATCTGCCTTTTGTCCAAGTTTATAGAATTTTACAGCAGAGCGAATTTAAAGATTACACTTTTGCATGAATTTCTGGGTTTCACTTGCATGTTAACATTATGCCAAAACTATTTCTTTCAGAGGTAGGAGACATTGTGAATGCTGTAGTTTTCCTGCTGAGTGATAAAGCATCGATGATAAATGGAGTTATATTACCTGTGGATGGCGGTATACTTACAAGTTACCTGTGAATTATGCAAAGGTTATACAGTGATACTTTTAAACTGTACCATTAAAATATACAATTTAAAGAAAACTAATATTCAGGTGTTTAAAACAGAACAGAATGGTAGCTAATGCTTTCTATCATGACTTATCTTGGTTATTTATTTATTTAATTCTCTTGTTGACCACTTTCCTTTATTTTTGAATACAGTCTGTGAAAGGTTTTTGTCCAAGAAAACCTCCGAATGAAAAAAACGATTGTTTTCATTCAATTTACTTAATACTTGTATTTATTTTATTTCTTGAGTATTTCTTCAAATAAAGAACGAGACACTAAACTATCAATGTTTTTTATTTATTTATAAACAATCTTAACTGTCAATCATCTTCAAAACATGATTATTAACATATGACAATTTCACCAGTGAAACAATATTTACATGTAAAAGCATAAAATAGTAAGAAAGAGTTCTATGAAGTGAAACCTTGAAGAAAACCGTATCAGTGTCAAGAGTTCTTGACAATTTGAAAATCTAGAATTAAATTGTTTTTAACTGGTCTAATTGTAGTCGTGATTAAGGAGAAAAGATCATACCGACTTGACAGTGCCAAAAGTTCAAATTAGTATTACAAAAGGACAATAGAACATTGCTAGAACCCTGATACATTTCAAACTAACTGCCAAAAAAAGCAAGGGCAAATATATTTCGTAACAGATGCTACTATAGGCTTATTTAAAATCATTTCATCTGTGTCTGGTAAGAAGTCAAACTACTGTTCCTTTAGTGTTTGGGGATGACATTTTGAACTGTTCACGCCAAGCCCTCCACCTGGGACAACAAATTTTAGGGTCTGCCAGGCATCCATGAAATAATTATAAATTACCTGATATCATAAAAATGATATAAAAAAGAAATTTTTATTAAAACTGTTTTATAGTCAATACAAGACGACTTGCAATCCTTTCATAAAGAGTGGCGTTAAGTTTCTCAGAATATTTTTGTAAAATCCTCCTATGCAATGTCTAAGGTTCTTAACATCAACAAGACACTTAATAAATATGGTCTATCCAAGTCTATATATACAATTTTGTAGGAGAGTGATGGTGGAATCATATGTCAATGGGTGTATACTAACATGAGAGGACAACAGTCCCGGCTATTGACACGGCATCAGTTCAATAATTAATACTGTTTTCAATCATGAGCATACCATAGCCAGACAGCTAGATATGAACTCTGGCACTTCTTTACAAGCTGAATTTTAATATTTCTCTGGTAAATGTAATCTAAAATTTGCATAGAAAGCAAGTACAGAAAATATTGTTGATTATGGCAGAGAAGCCTGAGATCTTTTAAAGGGAAGTCACCTGAAAGATGAGTGATGACGGTTTACAAACTTAAACAAAATTTAAAACAATTATCGGGTAATACTATCTAATTAACTTTACATTTTAACAAAATACAAAGCATATATTGGTAAAGACAATATGATTTCTTCCAAAGTATTGGGTAAAAATTTTAAAATTGAATTTTTGGGATGACAAATCTTTACTAACAGTTTAACAATACTGTGTGGGTGTTTTCATTTCAAATAAGATACCTCTTCGTCAGAAATCTACTTTTCCTTTTTGGCACATACACTCTGTATTGAATATACATTGTACCTGTAGTAATGATAAGCTACTTGAAGGGCGAGTCACTTTTACAATGGAAAATATTTGAACATCTCCAAGTAAATGCCGAAATGATATCTAGAAAACAAATGTCGACATTGTAAATGCTCTAATGCTAAAATACCAATACAACATTATTCTTAAAAATGGCATCCATATAAAATTTATATTTCATCTACTTGCAACAAAGACATAACAAGACTATGAACTAAACTAAATTGCAACTGGTCCCAGTAACCAATAGAAAATCATCAACATTGTCATAAAAGATTCTTTGTAAGTAGATACAGTACCTTTTCATGGGGAGCACTGGCAGATGACTATTTTTACTTCCTAAAACTTACAAAACAGACCAATACTATGTAACCAAATCTGGAGAGATTGGACAGGTAGAGCAGTTTTTGAACATGTATAAGTCCACCTGTCTAACATTTCTATGTATTAAATATTATTTTTATGTGCTGTGTTTATCTTAATTGCTCTAAATTCCTTCTGTTAATTTACAAAAGTTTTGCTTTGTCGTCATTAAGAATTTCAGACCTTGTTAGAGTAAGACTGAATGTCTGGTATCCTTTTTATCCTAGCTTCCCATAAATTTGTTCTGCCTTTTATGTCATCTATGATATACTATCAAAGCCTATTTTTTGGTACATTTTAGAAGAATGAAAAAAAGCACCATGCCCCCAGCGGGGCCTCAAAAATGTTAAAGTTTTGTGACAAACAAACAGACCAAAATCAATTTGCCCTCCCTCTGGAGGCATAAAACACTGCATAGACAAAAACTTATCAAATCAAGTATTCACAGTACTTGAACTCAAACAGTACACTAGTCAGAATTTCTACTTTCACTTGCCATAAAAAGGTACTAACCACAAATTACCTCATTTTCATTGTTTCATAAGTAAATTTCACCATTGTTTCATAAGTAAATTTCACCTGAAGTTCATGCTTAAAATCAATTGAATTTGTTAGAATTAATGATAATTCCTCATACCTTAAAATTAGGAGAATCTTTTTGAGTGAAAATATTCCATAAAAAATATCAGTACAATTTTATTAAATTCTATCCTTAAAATTTGTTAGGTACTTCTTTCAAACCAGACTTATTAAAAAAAATATTGAAGTTAACGCACACGCTTTTTCTCAAATTTTACAAATCTGTTGAGGTTTTTTTAATTATGAAAAAAGGTGCTTCAAAGCTAGTGAACTCCACTTTCAACTGACTAATGGGTAAACATGCTTAAGAAACAGACATTTTGTGACATAATTCATCTTAAGAATCCAAGCCTTTGCTAGATGAAAGTTCTATTTTTGCACAAGTTTTTTGCTCAGCAGTTAAACTGTTTGAATGCCCTGTCATGGTAACGTCAGGATTCATGCCTGGCTGCTCATTACAACCAAACCCCTGCCTGTGTGGCCGCAGGCAAGCTGTTATTGGTGTCTTAATGCCCATTCCATTCGCCCCCAGCCCCTCCCCAGGGCTCCAACCCATTGACTGCAACATGCGGTTACCAATGTTGGACTCTGGAATGGGGTCTGCATCAGCACCTATAAAAGCTGTAAATACAGAGAAAAAAACTCAACTATTTTAGAATTTTTTTTTAGAGATCATTGTGTATAAAAACAATTATGAAAGGGTGTGATCTATTTTACATTAACACCTGAAATAAAAAAAAATGTCAACAATTTATTAAATCAAAGTAATGAATAGTTGTTTCTCAAACAGAATGTGCATACATCTCTTATATATGACAGAAGACAGTGCATGATTATTCTACATACATGTACCATACATTGTATACCACATAAACCTTTTATGTCTGTTCTGAAACTGACACATCTACAATTTTCTTTCCAACACATTTCATCATGATTTTCACATATTAACACAATAATTGTTTAAATAGTATCTGACACTAACAACTTTAGATATAAAATATATGATTAATATGAAAAAGCACTGACATTTTATATGTACACAGGTAAACAAAGTAATTGCAGATATACATTTGTATACCATATGGTTGTTTCATTTTCCCCCACATAATTATACAAAAAGAAGAGGCAACATATTTTACCTAGATCAGCCTCAGTGAAGGGAGGTGGGGTTTTTCTTTGGCGTTTACTGTCAGTTAGAGCAGCACTATTATTCCCATTATTGTTGGCGCTAGTGTACCAGGAGTTGATCTTGCCCTGAATACTTTTCCATTTATGTCTTTCTTGGATAAATCTTTGCACAGTATAGCCTGGTATCTAAAATGCACAGTGGCTTATCTTTAAAATGAAGACAATACAAGAAGAAACCAAATGACCACTTTTAAAATTGAGTACATTTAAGCAGTAAATGTAAGTAACTGAATAATGAATGTCATTGTCCAACTCATTATATTCTGCATCTGTTTGCTTTGTAGAATATGTTTTTAGGGAAAATGTTCTGTACTTACTAACTGACAAGTTATATTTCATGAGATGATGTTTTTTAAAAGGCTCTAAAGTAAAGATAACCACTGCAGTAATTAGTCTGAACATTTTTTTTTACTTATATCAATTCTGTCCTAAGCAGTGCACAGTAACTTCAAAAGTTATAAGGCTGTCTTACCTTTCCTTTCAATTTCCGCCTGCCAAAGCGTATTTCCCTTCCACACTGCAACATATAAAATAAACATGGCAAAACTGTAACATACAAGCTTCATGTATGATAAGAGTGATAATTAAAAAGACTTGTGGCAATTGAGGGGTGAGAGAGGGGTAGGCATGGCAATTTTTCAATACCCACAAACCAAAAAGTAAATAAGTTACTGCTTTCTTGTAGAATCTGTAAGAAATGTTGATAAAAAATTTTGAAAGGTAGAATTATTATAGTCAACAAGATATTCAAATGATAAGCTGAATAAAACTATTTTCTTTTTTCCAACTGGAACTAAAGTTGCCAAAATCTATATATAAAACTGCCAGAAAAAGTTTCATAAACTAAGCAAGAAATGTTATAAAACTTAAATTAATTATCTTCAAACTCTTCTTACATGTCTCATAATGCGGGTCATTCTGGCCTTAAAACCAATCTGTGAAGACCTTGACAGGTGCTGGAAGCTGCCGTTGAGTATCTGCTGGAACTGTTTGTCAGAGACAATAGTCTCGTCGCCACTGTTCACCCTTTCGTTCTCCCACCAGGGGATAACGCCAGGGATACCACAAGCTGGACCTGCCTCATGGAAAAAGTCACTCTGCTCATCATCAGCTACAAGTAACAAAACAATCTTATGATTATAATTATGGTTTATGGTTTATTACCGTTATCATCAACGTCAAAGTGGCTTTGTTTAAAGTTAAACCTAATGTTACTCTTTTACACAAAAATAACAATTCAAATTGACTCATTTGCCTTTACATAAAATATATTCTGTGTTTGAATAAATTTTACAAATTCACTGCCAACATGTCGTAACTTCAATACTTAAACCATTTGTACAACAGTACATGTGGGTATTAATATATTATTACTTTACTTAATGTAATTACCAGTTTATGTCTGCCTATTTTTCTTTTAAAAATATGGGTATTATTACATCAATAATTTTCTCCAACACACTATATAAAGTCCCTCCAAGTACATGTACATAGATATAAATGATTACTGCATACCTTCATTTGTTGCACAGTATTCATCCCCTGAAAATGACTCACTACTGCTACTCAGGGTGGAACTACTTCCCTCCCTGTAAAACAAAGAAAAAAATCTATTTCTGCCTATGTACATGTAAAATATCAATGGAATATGAAAGAAATACATTCTTGAACAAATTTAAAACAGATGTATCAGCATGATTTGACATTTCTTTTAAGAGACATACCAAAACTTTCTGCATAATCATATTAAATGATAATAAAGGAATCATTATCTGATGTCAGTCAGGAATTCTCAGTAATATCCTTGTTCAACATGTAAACTGAATGCATTAATACAGAATCTTTATTTACAGACTCTACACAGGGTATAGTTTTTTATCCCAAAACACAACGGAGGTGCTTAAATTATGTATCTCAAAACTTACTGAGAATTCATAGCCGAGTCCATTGCATCATCATCTTTACAGCAGTCATCAGTTCTGTTCTGTTCTCCCCCAGCCAAATAGTCTGTCTTTGGTCTAATACTGCGTTTTCTTTTCCCAGGTATAATCTCATCTATGCTCCCTTCTTTCAATTGTTGCATAAATCCACTTCCATCCATAGGACTGGTTCCCATGCTACAATGTGGAAGCTTGACAGTTTTACTACGCTGTCGGTTATATTTTGGTTTTCCCTGGACCGGCGAGTCATGCCTTGATGGAGTTGGATCTGGATCTATTGCCATAGATTTGTATTTCTTTCTTCGCCTTTGGGGCCGGATCGGTGAAAACATGCACTCATTCACTGAATCAGATTCAACCTGAGATGGAACATAGTTAATATTCAATGGCATTGTAAGTCGAACAATGTGATGTGCAATGGCGAGATCGTCTGAGTCACTTTGTGCACAGTTTTCCATATAGTCCTTAATCGCTTCATCTATGCTGCTCTGGGAAGCCTCACTCATGTTGCCAGTGTCTGGCTGATGTCGTTTTCGCCGACCTCTTCTTTTTCTTGGGTGACGTCTTGTGCTTGAGGAAGATGCACCATGCCCACCATCACTTTTAGATCGTTTGTGACTGGCAGCATCTTCTAATGCTATACTTAGATCGTGTACGAGGTCATCCATGTTGCCAATTGAATTGGAAAACACTCGTAACCTCTCAAAGTCTGTCACAATGTTATTCTCCATGGGCAATAACTAATTAAAGTCTGAAAACAATGAATAAGCATTTTCTGACTCAATAAAATTAGTGTTATATTTTGTAAACCTTGTTAATTTAATTAAAATGTATTTGCCAGCATGCTCTTCTGTACATGAACTGGCAAATTTAAGTAAGCAAGAATATCTTTGTCAAATTAAAATATCTATTAGAGTTTTTAGATATATATTAACTACAAATGTAAGGGTCTGTTCTAACTCAAATACCATCAAAATTCTTTCTTTCGTAGGAGCATATATCTTTGGAATAGCCTTCCTCTAACTGTTCAGTCTAGCCCCAGTTTAAACATTTTTACTGAGAGTCTTGACCCATTTTACAAATTCTAATTTGCACACTATGTCTTTTAAATTAACAGTCTTGAAGAACTTAAAATTATCTTTTATCTTTTTAAATTTGCAAATAAATAATGTCTTTTATTAACAGTTCCCTGACAACGAGCCTGCTAGTCATAATCAGAATTGATTGCTATAAAGCAGTATCATGTAGATGTAGATAATTACAGCACATACAATTAAAATTCTTAAAACACACCATATGCATCATATTATCACTCATATTCTTGATCTAAAGTAAAATCATTCAAAACATGCGAAAATGTTAGTGGTGCACAATGTCTTGTAAAGAAGGTGCATAAAGACACTGCTGCATACATTGTAACGTCCGGCATTACATTTTTCACTCTAAGTTTACTTTAACAGTATCAAAAATTAAAAGAAGGATCCCAGGATGGCCTTTCGAGGTAAAATTGGAGGGTAAGGCGAGGTCAGCAAATGCCCGGCTAGCTATTGATAGAGCTAATTCATCGACTCCTAGGGCATACATGTGAACTCTCCCCATTCTGGCGGTAGACTACCGATTTTGGGCAATCAAAATCCCCCTCCCGCTCGAGGCTTACATTCTACCGACATTTTTCATAACAGCCAAAAAATAAATAAATAAATTACAAACACCCGAGTGATGTTGATGAATGTAAACAATTTTCTGACTGGTTTACTGATAATGCTACGTGTACCACGCTGCTGTATTGGAAAATGAGACCCAGTCGAATTACACCTTGACCTTAGTTTTGGAAAGTTTTATTGTTTGTATATTGTCAGTTTGACACTTTAAGCGCTTGCAGTTATGAAGTTGTTAATTGCCAGGCAGACAAGGCACACATCAAAGACACAATTAAGGGAGACTAGAAACTGGTAATTACTGTACTTCCACTGCCACAAAGCAATACAGACCTCGAAAGATTGTATTGTACTTCACTTGTATATCAAAACTGTCAAAAGTCAAACGAACCATAGTCTGTCGAATAGGACTCTGAATGTATTGTTGTGCATGAAATTCTGTTGCCAACTGTTATGACCTCCATGTGACCAAGCAATTGTATGGTGTAGTGGAAAAGGCATGTGTAAAAAGGAAGAGTGTGAAGAGAAAAGGTACCAATGTTCAACTTGAGTGTAAATAAGACATACTTGACTTGTTAAATGATAAAGGTAGAGTGACTATTCAGTGTAAATAATGAATGTTCACTGTTTATTTTTGATACATATTAAACCAATAACAGTTTTTTTCTTCTGTTATCAATACATTTTTTAGCATCTGTACCTGGACCATGCCTGAAATAATGTTGTGTTGGTAAATCTCCCACTTGACAGACCCAATCTCCCTACTTTCTGAGCCAGATCTCCCTACTTGGCACCAGGAAAAGTTCACATGTATGCTAGGGGTGTTGTGCCTGAAGGCATTTTTCTCCCTGTTCCAGTTGCTATAAAATAATGTTAGTTCTGCTGTTGCTTAGATTAAACATCTGCTTTGGCAGGGTTTACTCTGGCTGAAAATTTCTTTTAGCCAAATTTGTTTGATTTTCTGCTATCATCCGAAATTTTATCAAACACAACATAAAAAGGCAAGAAATTCTGAAGCCAAATCATAATTTCTGTAGCCAAATTCATATAACTTTAGCAAATGCTAAAATGGCTAATAGGCAGAATTAACCTAAAGTTTGGGATATCCTGATGAGCAAAATGATTTAACGAATCCGAAATACTTTTAACCGAATCTGGCGCAGTTCAGATAGATAGAACCTCGCCTTCGGTTCTGCGAACTGAAAAACATGGCTTTCTTGATCAAAACTTCAAAATTAAAAAACTAACCATATGCATATCTTGATGAAATTAAATGAAAAGCTGCTCTTCTTCGGTTAAAATCCGTGGCAATTATTTTTATTGACAAGATGCCATCTTTATTTGCTTGATTAACATATATCATTTTTCAACAGAGAACTAGTTCTATCATTGTTTAACTGTTGAATCGAACATTACTATTTTCCAGAAATGGCAACAAAAATGATATTAATAATTAGTTAAAAGGGAAAAGCAATAAGGAAAATGGTTTTAATGAAAACCTTGTACACAAAACAAATTTTGTATGGCTATTTCTCCGATAGAATTACTCTGAGGCATTCGCTAGAACAGATAAATATGTTAGTATGTGACAAGGGTAAACTAGTTTGATTGCAAGGTTTTCAACCCATCGAAGTAAACAAAAAGCTGTGACCTATTTCACGGTTTTCTCATTCATTCATTCATTCATTCATACATTCATTCGTTCGTTCGTTCGTCCGTCCGTTCGTTCTTTTGCTCGGTTGCTCACTCACTTCAGACTCTTTCTTTCTTTCATTCTTTCTAAAGGAGCCTGACATGCTTACAATATACATAAATTTCGATTTTTCAGTAGTGTATAAGTTACCGATATTCATTAGATGTACACATCGAGGCATACATTCAGTGTTTTGTTTTGAAATGGATATGGTTTCTATACCGTGATGTCGTTATCTATATATATGAGTGTTCTGCTGATCTTTCAAACAATATCAACATTTATCACCCGGCCAGTATAACATATCTATGTGATAGAACTGCTTCCTCGTCGGGCCTATGACGCATTTGTTCAGCAGTTTTGACGACAAAGTAGGTACTCTAGGAGACGTTTGCAGATTGACATAAGCCTGGTTATTCCAATATTTTCTCGATTATACATGCCTGGTGAATGATCAAAAGAACCACAAAAATCATATTTATTCCAAATAAAAAAAAAAAAAACATTTCGCTGGCTTAATGTAGCGTACTTAGTTCCAAAATTCTGTTTTCGTCTGTTTGAGGCTGATTGGTATATGGCAAAGCACACGGAAACAAAGCAATTAACAGAACAAAGAAATGCTTGTGAAAAGATAGGACTATTTTTGGTAGTTTTTAATCTAATACACAAACTGGATAATCGTTAAAAGCATTGTCTAGTAAATCTATAATAAATACGGCGATAAAACATGTTGTTGGACACAGTATATAAGAAAGCCAGACAAATTGCAGCAAAAATAGAACGTATCTTTGCTATTGATTTCACACATGGCTGACTTGCTTTAGAGTTATATGAGTATACGCCAGGTAAATTGGGTATTTCAGTTTAATTTAGAATTATGTGTCAGGTAGACTGGCTGAGTTTTATCATGAAAGTTCGATATTTGTGTCAAAAAGTATGTGTCGCTAGTATCGGTTGATACACATGATTGAATCGATTCCAGTAACAGGATATTGTTACTATAAATAGATGGTGAGTGAGCTACATACTCTTGTACTGTCTTTTCCAAATAACGTATATTACTAGCTGACTACAACGTATATAATTGTGACTTTCACCTTGGCTTAAAACGATCAATTTCACGTTCAGTAAGGCTTTATGCATAAAGAAAATGTCATTATAATTCATTCAGCACTTATAGATGTTGCACTCTGTGCTTGAAGATTTTGGTAAATGCAACTCAAACATAGTCCAATCACTTACAAGAGCTTGAAAATGTATTTTTAGTAAATGAAAAAATATATTTATAGAGAAGATGCAGTATACAGTTTGGGACGCTTTACTGACTATAATGAATACAACTTCAAGCTTCTATATGGTCCAGCATAGCAAATATTCCACCCATTATGTTCGTTTTGAACACCTGTCATATGTTTACGTTATATTTCGAGTTATTTTCGTGTTATAATTTAATCATTTTTAGGGTCTAGATCAGTTCTCTTCTGCGGACCTTTAAGCATTCAAGTCAGAAAGCGAACTACAACTCCACATAAGTATCTAAACCTGGTACGGTCGTCTGAGATTCTGAGAAAGTGCTTTGAGAAACTATCATGTCGGAGCAAGCGGAACATAGCGCCATTGGTCAAGGATGGGATAATGTCCTGTTCCAGTTTCTAAGAAATATACACCACAAGACACTTATGCCATATACCAAAGAACAAACTGAGGATCTAGAGCTTGGTGTCAAAGAAATAGTTAAGAAAATAATAGACACTTTTTATAAAGGTGGAAAATACGATTTTGAAAATATGATTCACGTTGGTAGTTCTTATGAAGGCTCTAAAATAATATCTCCGGATGAGTTTGATTTTATGCTGGTTTTGAAAAACTTGTCAGAGGAAGGGAGGATACTCGTAGACACAGGATGCCAGCCGGGAATGAAACTGTTACGGCACAAGGAATTCGGAAGAAGCGAATCATCAGGGCCTAATCTTGTATTCAACAACTTGTTTGGATTGCCGATGAATTCTGAAATGACCAACAGTGAGGCAAAACGAGAGAAACAAAAGCTTATCACAGTCCAAACAGAGTTAGGTGAGCTTCGAATGAAGGACATTTTTAGGTACACACTGTATCTCGAGTGTGTTAATACTGACAGAAAATTCGACATTACAGTCGACCTCATGCCGAGTGTAATGATTCCATGCAACACGAAAGAAGTGCAACGTGATATGAAGATGTGTCCGGAAGAAATAAAAGGGTTGGCATTCAGAGATGGCTGCTTCTTGGTAGGAAAATTCTGCGTTATAGACGGAATGTGTTGGCATCTATCGTTTGCCGCTGCCGAAAGAAATATGATGAAATCTTTATCACCCGGCCATATGAAAATATATAGAGTGCTGAAATATCTTTTTGTTGAAAAGTCTATGGTAGGTATATGCGACCTTATATCTTCTTATGTGCTAAAAACCACGGTTTTGAGACACGCGTACCTCCAATGTGCGAAGGAAAGTAAACCGACAGAATGCTTCGTGGCAATTTTACGGTCATTAGCAGCGGCCATGGCTTCTGCTTTCATGAAGTCTTTGTTTGTACCCTCTCTCAACCTTTGGCAGCGCGTAACACAAGAGAAAATGAGAAACATCACCGAAAATGAAACAATATGTGACAAATATGTCAAAGACCAGCTAACTCATATTATTACAGTGGAAGGAAGGGATCTCAAAGATGCTCTTACCATTACAGTCGTTTTTGACTTTTGGAAGCGTATTTTCCTGCTGCTGGCGGCCATATTTGAAAGAGCTGAACACGAACTGATGACGAAAGAATCACTTGAACAGGTTTTACGGATTATTTATTCAAAATTGAATGAAGATGATGAGGATGATGATCTTGACAAGGATTTTTTCAGTGAAGAAAATACCGATTATAAAACACCTGACGCAGAGTGGAAAATTTTCCTGTCATCAATTAATATTCAGCAAATTTCGGATTGCGATACTGAAAACTGTGCGACTTCATTTATTGACAGTGACAAAGTAACAGATCAAACTGCCTGTTCAGTTGATGATGTTGGTGCTAAGGAAAATGATGAAACTTTTGAAGAGGAGTCACAAGACCTGAAAGACATTGAGACATTTGTCGATACCTTCATGAAAGAGACAGGTGAACCCTTTGAATCTGATGATGAATCCGATCTTGATAGTGATGAGTATTGTAGCGGGGAAGAAGATTCTTGGGACGAGGACAAGATGTTTGTTCAGGCCGAGCAAGAAGACGTGTATATGTTGTATGAAAAATACGAAACTGATATCGGTGCAGTCAGTATTCCAGTGTTCACAGACCTTCTTGGTCAGATTTCAAAAAGTACATGTTGTAGATGTCTTCAAGATGTAATAGACAACTTTAAAGCCAACGAGTTTGCCTCTGCTTCGGATATTTGAACAGGAGACGTAAAGAGACGAAAACTTTCTTGTGACTGATAATCTATGTGTTATTGCTGTGAAGTCTCATAGATTTGATTAATTTTATTAACCTTTACACCTCTAAATAAAAATGGACGTGTCTAGCTGTAAAAAGAGACAGTCATTTCTGATTTAGATATACTTGTAGTTTCCATTGACTGGGAAAATGAAAACGAAATAGAAAATAAATATGCGAGCTGATAATGTTCTGTACTGATGGAAAAGGCAGGTTGATATATTTGGCTTTTGTTGGGAAAGGTATTGAGCAAAACACGAAAATTTATATCTGTACTCTTTTTTACATAGTTATATTTCAGTATTAAATTGCATAAATATTCAAATCCTTAAGGAAAAAAGACCGACCTTTCACACTATTAAAAAAAAAATGTGCGTAGTAACGTATGGTTATGAAAACTAGAAATATGATATAGATACATTCATAAAATAACATTTCTGTTTCGAGAATAAAGAAGTATTTAAATATCCATTCATATTTTCGACGATATTAAATTCGATAAACAATTGTCTGACAATGTTTTAGATTGTTTCTCAAAAATTAAAAAGTATTTCCAACGCGGAGTAATCTCGGTTGTTAAGGACTGAGTGAGTCCACTGGTAGACTACTAGAGTTCTTTACGCAATCTGTTCCTTTAATGTAATTTGTCGGGGATCCACGGTTGATCTCGAAAAGCCCTGAAAAAAAACCCAAAGATCAACTCATTTAAGCTTATCTAGTTTTAAACTGGTATTGAATAATAAAAATGATAAAAACATTTCGTGAAAAATTATGATGTCTGTAAGACGTTTGATCCTTGAAAACGGTTTGCTAGTTGAAAAAAGCCTGAAAATTGAAATTAAATACTCAATAAATACACGATGGAATTTATTTATATGGTTATGAGGAAATGGTGGCACGAGCAAGAAGTAGTAAGTTCAACGAATAGAAATTTTCTCACAATTTACAATGAAATTTTGAAAATAAAAAACAAAAAACAAATGTTATAATGTACATGTCTGGTTCCAAACATTCGCAGATTTTTCGACCCTTGATTGTCTCAATCAGAGAACAGTTCCCACCAGTTTTGGCGCATCTTCCAAGAGTGGTCACGTTGAAGCCTGGGCAATGCTTGAACCGCCGAACGACCTTTGCTGGTATGATGTCTACACACTTGTTTAATTTCTTCCTTAGTCTGCAGAGCTTTTTTCTCCTGCAAGCGGCCTCGTCGAGGTGCATTAGAACGACAAGGACGAACACCGCCAAGACCAAGACTGTACGCTTTGTGGCAAATAACATTGTACTTATAGTCTGTCTTCAAACCTCTGGCTCTAAAAATAAACAGAAATTGATATACATATACAATCTTATACTGTATTTCAAAACTTGAAGAAATAGAAAGAACATCTACAGAGGGTTTTTTCAATGTGTCACTTGTTGGAAAGGCGAGGGTAGGACTTAAGGGTTGTTGGACATGTTCGACAAATAATATATAATTTCACACAGGTGCATAACAAAAAGACGATAAGAAAATGACTTCTTAAAAATCTTAAGAAAGTGGTATGTAAATAGAACTCTCTAGGCGTATAAAGGTTTTATTCAGTTATATTTGATGTACAATATTTTTTATTGTAACAAGATATTTAAATATTTTCCTTTCTTGTCCTAAGTTTAGACATTAATTACTGTTTCTGAAAAACAGTTTTATTTTTGAAAAAAGAGTGGGAGTAGGAGGTAACATCTATGACAATATTTTATATGTGACGATTCCTAGAGATTATATTTCTGTAGAAGGTGAAAAGACGAAAGGTGGATTACAAGTTAAGTGCTGTTACCTACTATTGAAAGAAAGACAGAGTAAAAAAAGGAAAATACGATGTACCGATAAATTTCAAAATCCATTTTTCAAAAATCTATTTTCAATATCGAGTTTTTTTTAAAGAGTATACATTGAATAGAAGTTGCAATTATTCCATCAAGGCAAAACCGAGTTTGAGATTTCATAACGCCCGAAAAAAATATGACTGGAATGATTTAATCATCCTATGTTTTATATTGATAAAGTATGAACTTGTAAAAATTGTTGTGGTTATTACGATTGCCAGTTTATATCTAAAAGAGATATTTTTTTTGTATGACCTATATGATGGCCTAAGCAGAGACGTGTTGGTTTATAGATAGAACTTAGGTGAAACTGAAATCAGAACTAATAAAGTTACCTATCAAGATAAATTAGGTTTTCTGTATACGACCTTAACAGAGGAAACGGGAAGAAAATGTAACATGTTTATCTTAAAGGTACAACAACACTTCTTTATCGTCATCGAATTTTTTATTGGAATAAAACATTCTTGAAGAAAAAAAAGTTAATTGCACATTTCACAACTTTAAATAAACTTAGTGTGTCCCTGTTGTAAAAATAAACATATTGATATATAAAGACATTGGAAATGAATTGAGACATATTCTAGCAAGGGCTGGTAATGCAGTTAACAGTAATATAAAACAGGTGAAGAGAGGCGGGGCTTATCAGCTTCTGGGTAGTTCTGGCTCACCAATAGTGAGTCAATACAAATACATTTAGTGTAACAAGCGAAAGACTGACGAACCTCCATACAAATAAGACAATAAAAACCCACCAAATTCTAATTAACTGTTAAATTGAAACGGGTGATACATACAGGGTATTGTGTCCTGTTTTTCATGCTAGAATTCGAAGAGACAAGACTTGCTCCTTAGCAATTTTTTTTTTTTGCTTTTGTTTTAGTAGGCCCTGCCTTTAGACCTTAACACGCAGTAAAATGCAAGGTATAAACTGACAGAAAGAAATGAATCAGAAGGATGAAGCCTGAATGCCTATTAGATACCCGTTTAGCAAATGACATCTTTTTTTATAAAAAAGGTAATCGAAACAATTAATTGTAAGTTCTTGTCGTAAATGTGATAAGCGGTCATAGTGTTTTCTTTTTAATGTCAACTTGATCGGCCCTAGTTACGTTCTGCCATACCAGACTAATCGAAGACATTGGTGAAAATCCTTGATGAAAAGATAGATATACGTTCTTTCAAGTTAGGTAGACCTGCGACCCAGTTATTCGTGTTGTTTTACAGGGTCACATGTGTTTTGCAAAAAGATTTTTTTTTTCAACTTTGTTGAAAGTCTATAGGAAAGAGCAATCGTTGTCTTTCTAGATTCCATTATCAAGACAGAGTTTAAAATAACAGATTTCTACTCGATCCTTGTGGTCTTGTTTATAACATGTTACAAAGGCTGATTTCTTGAATAAGATACTGTTTAAACAACAGTCAATTATTGTGTCCATTATTTTGTCTTTCCGTTGCAGTTTCTTCGAATTGTTATTGCAGATATCGCCCTGAAATCACCACGTTCTGGTGGAAGACTGATATCCAATTCCCGCTACACTCGGTTAGCATTTTCATCTGATATGTTTAAGTATGTGAAAGAGGTATCTACTAGAAAGATCGTGATGGCAACAGGGCCCATTAACCACTCAGCGAAGTCCATGGTACAGCCCGAACCACCCTGGAAAAGAAAATAAAGAATTCTGTCATAAGACAATAAATAAATTGCTCCGAAAAAATAAAGGTCAATAAGGACCCACTTTCGTACTTAGTAAAGGCAAAAGCTTTATACCATGTAAGCTTCACACAGTGAAAATCCTACGATGATGCTAACATAAGTATGAAGCTAAGATGTTAACATCAGACCCATTAATACATAACTCATAGCCCATTAATAAGCAAATAGCTTGGTAGCCCAAACGAACAAGGATGGTAGTGTAAGGGTAAGATATTGTAGCTCTGGTCGTTTAATGTCTTGAGTAACACAATTTCACAAAAATAATTTGCTTAGTCCCTATCATAAAGATTTTTATCAAAGTAATTTCAATGAAATTTGAAAAAAGAGTAATAATCGCCTGGTTTATTATGTCCGTACAAAGTATTATATAACCGGACGTAGAGTGTTGGGACCAGGTTTGAATGAGGTCTCGCCAGTTGCCATACATGGTGCGCTAACTGCCCATTTAGGAGAACGGTTTATAATGTTAGTATCCTGTGTTAGGTAGGTCATGTTAGATCTTTGATAAGACAATGACAATTGCAAACTTCTGATTTGATTTTATAACGACTATATGTCTGTTAGATAAATTCTCGACAGAAATTATAAAACAGAGATTTGTTGAGGATGCCCAGAGTTTGAAGCCCGTTTCTTTCATTTTCTTGAAATAACATCTGACGTTACGTCAGTTGTTGACGCACAATAGCACTTTTCAGGAGATATCAGCCTCTGCTATATATGATATCACTTTTAAAAAGATTCATTGAATCATATGTCATTCTGAAGAGCAAAAAGCGGAGTGTCGTTTTACGAATATTTCATTTTGAAGAGCAAAGAGCAGAGAGTCGTTAAATAAATATAAGTCATTTTGAAGAGCAAAAGGCGCAAAGTCGTTTAATGAATATATGTCATTTTGAAGAGCAGAAAGTCGTTTAATAAATATATGTCATTTTGAAGAGCAAAAGGCGCAAAGTCGTTTAATAAATATATATCAATATCTGTATTGAAATCAGATTCACGCCGAGATATAACGTTGAAATGGCAAGGCCTTTGTTAAGCAAAAATCTAAACTGAATTTAGTTAAAAGGTGTAGATCTACACCACTATAATTTTTTCAAGGAAATTATATAAAGAGCTCGAGCCGTCTTTCAGAAATTTAAAATCGGCGATCTTAAATGATTAACCAGGCATGTACGCATATCTGAAATAAGGCATATAATACTAAAATGCGTTGCTCTACTATATTGTTCTTACAATCCTCGAGTTGTGTTACGAGTTACATTTAATGACTTTTTGTGGTTACGAGCTGTCTTGATCGTTTAAAGTTTCTTTGAAACTTGTGTATTTAGCATACATATCAAACGGTCACAAAACTGCCTTATAAGAAGGCATATGTGTAGACTGAAGAGTTATCTAGATAAAAAAGATATTGTTTCCAAAACTTTTTTCTTTGATGCTGCCCTACCATGACTTTATTGACTGAAAATATTGCATTAGAAGAACCCTTAGAGTTTGAGTCTCAGGCAAAGTTCGGCAACTCAACAAGTAAAAAAAAAATAACGACTGTTTGGGTCATAAATCATCAAGAATACTTAAGTTTCACCAAGAGGTTGCATTTATCAATCTTATTATAGAAGTAATAAATAACTGAATTTGGAAAAAAAGCTTTGTTCAAAATTGCTTTTTGTATTGCTTTTGTTTCAGGTATGAATAGGCTACTGTTTGTATAGAACGTATGCGATTTATAAACACAAGAAGGAAAAAAAACGTGCCCATGATAAATCAACACACATTTTTTTTCCTTTTAAAAGAAAGCAGGAAGGACCATTAACTTATAAGTTAAGAAAATTCAGTGGTATTTATTTGTATTCTAAAATTAGAGTAAATTTGAAGGATATAAAACAATGAGAGCAGTTACTATAGTTCATGTAACCAATTTTTATTACCTTTTAACGTCACAATAACAGATCTTGCGAGATTTTCCTCTCTTTGTCAGTTTTTCCATTACTTTGCATTCTCCGTGGATTTCGGCGCATTTTCCAACTACCGCTGGACAATGTTTGTACTTCTTAGGTATAACATCCACACACATCGATCTGTTCTTCTTAAATCGACATTTTCTTTTTGCGGCACCATCGCAAGAATGCAGCTGCACCATTAGCGCGATACAGACTACGAGGATGGCAATGAGCGTGAGCTTTGTGGCGCAAACCATTTTGGTTGAATTGTTCTTTGAAAAAAAATAATGGAAAAAAAACTAGTGATCCGATTTCTGAATATTGATGTTAGATTTATTAAATCTAGTCCCCTTCCTTTCTTTGACAGAATGTATACGCTTTTTTTTAAATAGTGATCCAATTTCTTCTATGTCCTCCTTTTTTTGACAGATATTACACACTGCAATTCAATAAAAATCTGTTTTATTTATCGTAAAGTGTGGATAAATCGTCAGGTACAAGTTCCTTGAAAGTGGCACTCGAGGAAAGAAGCCAGAAAATGTCTATCCTTTCTGTGCAAAACTTTTTTAAATGCAAATGATAAAATGATTTACATCCGGTAACAAAAAATATTCCACCCCCGGTCATTTTCGAAACTACACCTTATATGGACTACATGAAACGGAAAGCTGTAGTAATATTTAAGAAAAATTTTCTGACAGAGAAAAAAATCTTTTAGCTATTTCAAAACTGTGCACGGGTATTTAAATGGTATACAACTGCTCCCATTGTATCATAAACCTTGACATGTTTATGGTTCGTGACTTGGCACAAATAGAATATATGACTAAACCGGGAAAGGGGAGAAGGAAGGAAAACAAGCGCTTACGTAATATATAAGCCCCTATGAAATACCCGCATTGTTTATAAGTATACAAAGCTATATGAATGCCACAGAATGAGACAAACGGGCACATAAAACTTATAATAAAAGCCAGTGTTCCCCTTTCGAAACTGCTAACCTTTCAGTATTGGCAGTCGCTTCCATGATAGGACACAGACCAAAGACTTTCAACTAATGAGAAACATTCAGATTTAAAAGAAAAAAATGAATAAACCTTGTGAGCCATTCAGTCTAAGTTTCCCTGTTTGCTATGCTTTAGTATTTCCTGGCTTAAATCAAAATAAATTCCTTAACAATTAACAGCTTAGGTCATTTCTCATACAAGACGGGCAGAATAAAATATGCAATGTTTACAATGTCAAAGTCATCTGCCGCCGAAATTAACGAGAGGAACAATGAGTAACATCAACTTCATGAAATACTGCTCGACGTATCTTGTATCATGCTTATTTTATATAACCATGCTTTTATTTCAAGTGACTGAAATAAATATAAATCTATATATACGAAGAAGGAAGTAAATCATTTATTGTCATTTATTACACTTTACAATATTTAATGAAAAATCATGAAAACTACATTACTGACATGCAGACGATTTAAGATAATAAAGATTTTACTAATCATTTTCTAAGTTATCAGGAATGGTACTTGTATATAACTCTCCTTTTCTATTTACAGACAAGTCGCGTTACATGTAACTACAGATGTATACCACTATGGCAAAGGAAAATGTTTCGTTCCACCTTTTTAAGTAGTAGCGATTTGTGTGTAAGCTGACAATTTCCGTGACCTACAGTTTGAAGGTGACACCGAACGTGTTATAAAACATCGCAAAACCAATCTGTAAATATATCATAGTATCCCCCACTTACTTACTGAGATATAGGGTAGGAGATATACTTGGTATAAAAATACAGACTTCCTTTACCTGTAAATCTGAACAATTTATTGTGCATAAAAAAACTTTTTTTTCAACAACGATAAATCATTATACCCGAGTTGACGAAAGGAGCCATAAATAAAATAAATATCAATTTTGAGGTTGATTTATACCTACGTTTTAAATGATTCTCTCGTTTTCGTAATTTTCCTGAATATGTCGACTGTTACTTGCGATCTTATTTATATACAAATTATATCGAAATTTTCAGCAATCTAATTTTAGACATATTAGAATTTCAATGACTAGGTATCAAGTGACTAAAAGATCACGGAATCGGTTTCTTCAGACTCGTTGTGGACTTTTCCAAATGAGCCAGTGTGAAATGAAGCTGAAATAAACCGTAAACATACAGTTAACCATTCATGTGTCAGCTTCTATTGGTTGACATGTGAAGATGAGTTTCTTAACGGAAATTCATTCTTATAAGTCATCGATTGCCTTCAAGAAAACAAAATCAATATGAAAATACACTGTTTCAGTTTGATTTTGCTATTTATTTTCTTTTCAAAATTGAGTTTCAAACGTTTAAAATGTAAACTTTCGGGTACAAAGTTCGCCAGACAAGTCAATATTTATAACGATACTGTTTTAAACCAAGCGATAACTAGAGAAATTTCATCAGAACAAGACATTGATGTTCTATACGCAACTATAACAAAATCCATACAAAACGCTACCGAAATAAGTATCCCAAAATCAAAGTTTAAACCCTTTATAAAACCATATTGGTGCAAAGATTTAACTAACTTAAAGAACATTATGTTTGAAAAGAGAATGCTTTGGCTAAATGCAAATAGACCGCAAGGTAACGAACACCAAAATGTTCCGTGATTATAAGTTAGCTAAAAGTAATTTCCGTCGCTGTCACCGTGAGATCGTCAAAAAACATTTAGAAAGTACAGAAGCAGAAATTGACACTGCGGCTGAGCTAAACAACAACGAATTCTAGCGTCAGATAAATCAAAAACGAAAGCTACCAAAATTTGACGCTACCTTTGAAATGAATTTCAATGGGACAGTCTTTCAAAATCCTCAATATATCAATTTAGGCTGTCAAAATTATTTTTCGGAACTCTACTCACCAACAGTAAACACAGAATTCAAAGATAATTATATCCAATCTTGTGACGAGAATTGCGCTCTATTAAACAAAAGCTAATGACTTGCCCAGGGAACCCTATTGTTATAGATGAGCCTCAGGTTGAAACCGCTCTAAAACATGCAAAAAGAATAAGGCGTGTGGATATGATAAAGTTTACAACGAGGATAATATGTACGGGGGACCTATCCTAATGACAGCTTTAAATAAACTATTTCAGGCAATTATTAATATTTCTCATATCCCGACTGACTTAAAGTGGGGTATCATATTAACTTTATTGAAGGGGGGAAATAAATGTAAAGGCGACCCAAACAGCTACCGCGCTCTATCGCTATGTTCAACCATATTAAAAACTATTCAAGAAAGTTTTGTTACAGCATATTAAAATAAACTCAAATTTCACCGTTAACCCTCTGCAAGGAGGGTTTCAAAAGAATGTAAGCTGTATTATGACTGCATTTTTACTTAGAGAATCCATATTCTCGCGAAAGAACATGGATCTATGGTCTACCATGTTTTCTTGATGTACGTCAGTGCTTTGATCGTGTATCGCATAGTATTCTTATGCTAAAGTTGTATAATACTGGTATTGATAAGTCGATCTTTTAAGTTATTTTAAACATGTTTAAGAACGTTTACAGTTGTGTTAAATCCCAAGGTCTTACATCCGACTGGTTCCCAGTTCTACAGGGAATCAGACAAGGCCAGGTGCTCAGCCCTCTGCTCTACTTAATCTTTATCAACGACCTTATGAACAGAGTAGAAGCATCCGAATACTATTTTAAGATACGGATGCCCTACCCATGCAGACGATATGGTTTTAGTTTTTTTAACCAAACACGGTTTAGAAAATCTGATAGATATATGCTACAAAAATTCACTCACAGAACGCTACCTTTATAATGCACAGAAAAGTAACATTTGTATTTTCAATAAAAGAAGACGGGATTTCGAAAAACATACAGATAACTCTAAGCTAGGACATGACTTGATACAAGAAATAGATTATTACGTTCATCTTGGGGTACCATGCAATATACATGACGCTAAAGCCATCCCTAGATCTCGCCTGCACCAAGCTACGCAAAACTTACTTCAGTCTTGCTGACTGCGGCGTTCATAAAAATGGGTTACACCCTTTGACATCCAAACATCTTTTATGAATCGATAGTTTTACCGAGAGCTTTATATGGTTGTGAGTTGTGGTCTGACCTCACAGACACCGAACTACTTTCACTTGAACACGTTCACAGGCAATGTATCAAATATATGCAGTCTATGCATCAGTCTACAAGAACAGACATCGCTCTAAGTTGTATCGGAGTACTACTAATCGAATTCGAAATCGACAAACGAAAATTACTATTATTTGGTCAATTATGCCACCTTGATACATTTTAACGTATTAAAACCATTTCTGTCTCAAGACTTTCCCAATTTTTGATAGAACCAAGAAAAGCCCGCGGATTTATTCCCGATATCTACCGAATCTTTGGAAAGTATAAACTTATGCATATATTTGAAGATTTTTATAAAAAGGGTACATTCCTCACTTCATGCATGGAAAAGAATGATAAAAACACAAATTAATATGATAGAAAACTGCGATTATCGAAACAGGCTATTATCTGACAAAAACCTTCAACATTTCTACCACATTCATAATGAAATGACACCGTTCAGTATGCGGTACTTCAGTCGATTATACAGAGACAACTTGCAATATTGTAGAACAGCTATGCTTCTTGTAGGGCGGTTTTTCTCTAGGAAATTCAATACAGCATGTCCCAAATGTAAACTTGTAACTGATTCCATAGTTGAGCATCTCATTTTATTTTGTATCGCAAACAATTCCCTACGACACATTCTCTGGCGCAATATCCATGAGATACTTGGAATTTGTAACTTTGACAGAGTTTGCAGTTTAACACAACAAGATCAAATTATTGATATGTTAACTGGATTTGTACTTTTTGAAATGGATGACAACAAAAGAATCGGAATCATAGAAATGACAAGTAGATTTTTACATTATATGTGCAAAAGTCATATGATATTTGTCCCCAATAAATAATGTATACTATTCGAACCTGTTATTCTCTCTTGCCTATTCATTTCAGTAAGGGTGGTGCACACAGGACTCGAATCAGTTTAGCAAATATTTCTTTTAGCAAATATTTCTATTACTATTAGTGTTATGTTCTCGGAAAATGGCTTCATACAGACTTAAAAATTTAAAAATTTACACTCTATTTGTATTTACAATCTACATAAATGCCAAAAATTGTATTCCCGCATGCGCGCGTATGCGTGCGTAGCGTCCGTATGCATGTGCCGTTGGACAGGTGTTAGACTGTGGGCACGCGTGCTTGGATACGGTTCTTTGATGGCATAAATGTATGTTTTTGTTTGAAAGCTAACATTAATTGTACATAATTGTCAAACTTTATTGATTGTGTCATCTGTAATCCCGCATGCGCGCGTATGCGTGGGTATGCGTTGGTATGCATGTGCTGTTAGACAGAAGTTAGCAAACACGTTTCTTTGCTTGCATTATTGAATGTTTTTGTTTGGAAGCCTACATAATTTGTACATTATTTATCAAAATGTATTTATCTATTGTGCTATATTAAGTGTGTGTGCGTGGGTGCGTATTACAGTGTGTGCGTGTCTGTGTGCATGAGCGCACACATGCGTGTATGTTTGCTGTTTTTGTTTTCGAACAAACTATTTTTCTTTGTTCTTCTCTTTGTATATTATGTCTGTACATCCATATGTGCTCTTCGTATGGAGGATATAAAGACTATTTTTATCTCTATCTCATCAAGTTAACTTTTGACCTACTTAATAGAACAATCAGATCTGTGGCCGAAAACGAGGCTAATAATCTCGAATGAATATCTTTAATTATATTACTGGTAAAAAAATGTAAGCTGCACAAGAAAAGTTAAGCTACAGTTTTGAGCAGCTCGTAATCGGCAACTTCAGATTCCTGTTACAAAAAAGGTTATTTTCTATTATTAAGGTCATCAGCACTGAATTAATGGATAAATGAAAATAGTGGCAAAATTTCATTTTACAGTTAAGCATGGTTATCAAAAAAAATGTCGTTTGCAAAAAAATCAGTTTAACTAATTTTCGAAAATAATCTCTTTTCGCGAGCCTTACTTTGAATCCTATGGTTCGATCAGCGAACCAAGTTCACATGTACAATTCTCGACAAAACCGAATATGGGAACCAGATCTCAACACAGGTGATGGTTCGCCCCCGTTACTGTATGATATTTTCCCTTTCGATTTACAGGATAGTTAAAGATACAGAAATCATCTCGCTTCAGAGACATTCCTTGTTCTCGGCGTATAGCGTCAATTTTTGGTTTCGCGTCTAATTCATAATACAATAGGTATAGAGTTAGTGGATAGGGCCGGAGAGCGAACTCGCGACCCATGGATTACAAGTCTTGTGGGCTATGACTAAACAACGGATACCCTTGGTGTCACACGTTTACAAAGCTCATAATTTATAGCAATAATGAAAGTAACTGGCTAGTCTTTTTATTATCATGATTGGTCATTATTGCTGATGAACTCGAAAAGACGGCCTATTGTTAACGCCTCTGCTGAAATGAAGCTCCCGATTATATGTGATGATCCTGAAAAGAAAAAAAAATATCATTGTTTAACTTGATTATGTTCAATTTCAACTTTTTGGCTGCTGCACTGTATAAACTTTAATGAGTAATATAAACTTGACGTGATTTTATCAGTAAATAAATCGATATCACAAAAATACGCGGAACTAAGGCAAAATTAAACGGTCGGATAACGCTGCCTCAGGGACATGTATAGATAAATGATACATATTTCATTAACCAATGAAACGAAATTTGCATGTTATGTGATCAAAGTCAGAAAAATAACGTGCATTTTTTTCGACTGGAAGGAAAATATAAGTTTTTCAAAGATATGTGAAAGGGTTTGTATGATTTCTTTTTTAAATACAGTAGATATTCATTGAAACGATTTATTTTTGAATATCAAGTTCAAGAACAAACTTTTATTTTATTTCTTCGGGAATAATTAAGACCGAATCGTAAACTGACGAAAAGGAACGCGCTCTATGATTTAAATGTAAACACTAGCTTTAAACACAAATTTAGAACAATTCTGTGATTTTGAACGACAAACCAGGCGTTTATGCTATGGCATAAAATGTTTATTTGTTGAAATATCAGTTTGAATAATGTACATCATTTAGGGATAATTGTAAATTAGAATCGCCGTGTGAATACGCAAGCTCATTACCTCTAGCTTCCAAAACTCATAATAGGTAATGGGTTTTATTCCATTCTTTGACTAGGAATTTACTATTCAACATCTCTGACTAATGTGTAGGTTTTTTTTGTTGTTGTTAGAGATTTTCTGCAGTGATTGTCACTTGATAATCGCAAGCATATTAATAACATATTTGTAACTACATTAGACGCATTTCTTGAAATCTTTTTGACAGGCCTTACTATGCAACGTTTTCGTACCTTGATCGAGTGCACTTACGTCACAGGACAATGTAATTTTGTTCTCTGCGATTACACTATAAGTACATATAGTATAATACAGTATGTTTAGTGTACAACCGAGAAAAAACGCCTATCGCATTACTGCAGTGGTCACCGGTCAGTGGTCAAATGTCTTAGTTACAAAATGCATTTCTCCCTCGGGGTGACAAACGGCTTTTGAGGAGAATAATTAACAAACTAATTGGCAAATAAGCGTCTCATAATCAAGCAACCGACATACCTTCTGCATTGTTTTGTGATTATGATTTCAACAAAAAATTAAGAAGAAGACGTTTCTGTATTAAAACTACGTTGATATCACCATTGTCATAGTTTATTTAATGTTCTAAAGAACTATAATGCCATTATAGCCATTCTTGATATTTTTGTTTCAGGATCAGAAAGCAAAGTCTAGATAATTTTCTAGAATCAAACTGGATATGGACTGTAGACATGATATTGATTACTTCCGGGGTGAGAGGTCAACTCGTGGACTTTCTCTTCTTCGAGCACCTGAAAGGCAAGGTTCAGCCGCAGATATAATAGATCAACCGGTGTATTTGGAACGCGAAAATTCTGTGTCAAATGGAATTCAAAACAATAGAGAGAACTGGAGAAGGGGACATGCATTTGTTAGTGAGACCGGGCTTCAGAACGAAACCTTAGAACGTGAAAATATAAAAGCAGGGAACCAGAATATATGGTCAAAATATGACAGTGCGTTACATTCGAGCATTTGCAAACAGGACTTTTTTCAAGACCGTGATAATGTTTTTAACCGATCTATTTCACAACCATTTGAAAGGTCGTCTACTTTCAAAGATGAGCGGCAATTTTTGGAACGGAATACAATCATGAACAGGTCGTTTTCGCAGCCGCAATCTAGACCTGCAGATTATTTTGACATTAACAAAGCAATTCATGAAGAACTTATGAACAATCCATGGGGTACTTACAGAGCGACAACCAAGAAGGCATGACCGGTATGCCATATATATTCCCGAATCAGACAAATCTGACCTAGGGTTTCAGAATCACGGCTTCGATAGTTATACAGATGAAAATCAAGGAGAGTATAAAAGGACAAACGATTACAGAAATGAGCACACCGAAACTGTTTACGCAACATATAGGCGCGCACCGAGAAAATATCCCAGACTGGGATTTCACCCCGACAACGCAGACGGCCGTAATGAACGATCGCAAGTGACACGAGATACTCGACGTGATGGAGTAGTCTTCTCAAATCTATGTCAGATACCTAATGATGTGATTCATACAGAAAATAATTCGATAATGATTAAAAACAACATTCATAAGGAGCTAGAAAAAGAATCAAGCGATCAACATTTATTTTCAGTCAAGTTAAATGACGTCAGACAAATAAGTGCAAGTGGATTAGAAACTACTGGTAGTTTCTTAGACAACACAGGAAATATGAACAAAATTGATAATAACCTATCCGAAAAGAAGCCCTCTGAAAGAATTTTAAAAAACAACCGCCAAAAAACTCGAAAAAGTATGGAGACAAATGATGGTCAAAATTCAACACAGAAGAAACCGTTTTTCTATTGCAGATGGGTTACAGAGTATCCAAAGACTCTTTTCTGTGAGTATCAATAATTCATTAAAAAATCAGTTTTTGTTCTATTGCTCTGCGTGCTAGTTTCTAGGTGTATTCAAGTGTTTTATATCATTTAAATAATGCTTTGAATAAATGAAAGATATTGACCAAACTATAAAATATCCTGTCATCAAGCTTGTGGACTAAACTATGATCTTATATATACATGTACATTGTATGTGCTTCAGCCATTCAGCGGGAATTGGAGCGCAAGTTAACCTCTATTTACTTTTCAGTGTATTACGAAAAGGTGACCTCGAACATATATAAACCTGTCAACAACGTAATAATACCCCCCCACGCCCCCCCCCACACACACACACACATATACCACCGGCACCACCATAAAGCAATATTTCCTTTATTGATCTGTATAAGATATAAAATGCACTGTTCATAAGTACCAGATAAAATACTTTTATTCTTTGGACAACAGAATCGTAAACAATTGATCTCTTTTCTTTTTTTCAAACTCTAAAGACCAAATTTCTATCATTATCTGATACCCTTACGACATTATTTTTCATCTAAGTAAACGTCAAGCAATCAGTTCATTTAGAATCATTTCTTTTACGATCGATAAACACGTACTTTAGTAAATATTAAAAATATGATTTATGCATATCATGTACCGCGCTTTCAAACCAGCATCAAACATTCAAATCTTAAGAAAAATAACCAGTTAAAACCAATCACCAGATGCAATGCATGGGAAAAAAGCCTTTGTTGTAGAAAAAGAATTGTTACAAAGAGCAAAGTTATTTGGAAAAAGGAATGTGACACATGCAGTAAACTAAACATTCTAAATAGGTAGCATAATTCGAAAAAGAAAGCGAAAAGGTTTTTACAAACACTGAATAAAGTAGCAGATATCGTTTTTTTGCTTGTACACCCTGATTTTAATTTCGAATATTCTTTTTGCAGTAATAACACTGGGTGGACACATCTTGATCGCCCTCTTAACCGTGGTACTACTCCTGTCTGGCTACAACCTGTTTCCAACTGAGTTCGAGTTTCTTCCAATGTACGACCTCCAGGTACCGTGGCTGAAACGAGATTTCGCTTGGAGATTCCGTAATGAGTACAAAGACCGATATGTTCGCAAGTGGTATTTACAGGTATCTATTATGTATAGGTAAACAGTTGTTATCGTGTATTTCGCAATGTATTTGAAAAGACGGCTCAGATTTCATCTTAGAGGTCAATTTTCACTTTCAGAGATAAAACATACTAAAGAAAAAATATTTAAGCATGTGTTATAGCTACTCCTTAAACGAGTATCTAACATTGGACATTCTTTATGCTTTTGTTTTTTTAATCAATTTAGATCTACATGCCTAGGGTCACGTGACTACCCACGAAACCGTAACTAATTTGCATTTTGTTGATGTATCATCCAGTTAGAGAAATTGTTGGTGTTTTTTCCCTACAGATTTGTAGAATTGTGCTGTGTTTAGCGGTTTGAATAATGGAAATGTTCATTAAAGGCATAGTTGTAAACTTGTTACTCATATATGTATATCCTGCTATATTGGATATTCTACCTCTGTTAGTGAAACTGTGCCTTTAAACAAGCTGTAATAAGACAGTTACAATAACCTGAACATAACATACGAAAATGTGTTTGTTTTGTTTTTTGTTTGTATTTTGAAAAATATTTAACAAAAAAGATACAAAGATTGTTTATATAAAAGCGGACAAAAGAGTTGCTGACTAAATATGAAAGACCAAAAATATTATAAAAACCTGAAACTTAAATATTAGATCACGCTTTTGACAAACTGAAAAAATGATATATATTTTTTCAGAAAAGAGTAAACACAGTCGAATAAGAACATTGCAGCTCTTAATTCATTATTTTCCAAAAATTAAATTAAACTATACTGTAAAGTCGAATTTGTCTGTCTGTGTTTGTCTGTCTGTCTGTTTGTGTTTCTGTGTGTGTATGTGTGCTTCTGTGTGTGACTGTTCTATGTCTTCTGCGTCAAATTCTTGGACAAAAATAGCAAATAAAAGTAAATAAAATGATTGTGGGCGCTCTCTAACAAATAAACACTTTATAACACTATCGGGCCACTCTGCAGTTTCCTATATGTATCACAATATATTTGAAATACGACTGGCGGTATCATGGGCCAGCCGGGAACAAAACGATTACAAAATGTAATATTTTCTTACGAATTCACTGCAAATATTTCTTTACTTCCAGGGACTAAATAAATGGTACAGGTCAATGTCATATGATCGTGGAAACATTGCACTGTATTATGACACCGGGGGTGGCAACATTTTCACAAAAGAACATTTACAGCGTATAGAGGACGTGGAGAAAGAATTAGTAATGTGCATAATTACAGTAACTATTGTGTACAAACAGCACTTCTTCAGTGTCAGAAACTGACATCAGTGCTTCGATATTTTGATGGAACCTATGCCAATATAGACCCTGTCTTTAATGACTCGGAATTTAACAATATTGCCAAAGTTTTGTATACCGCAAAAACAAACAACGAGACAAAGGGAGACTTTGCCTACTTCCTCTCTAAAGACCACCACGTGACCCAACAGCATGCTTACGCGAGAAGAACGAGAACCCTTATACCACTAGGGTTTCCTCTAAAATTAGGTCAAGAACGGGAAGAAATGGAAGACGAAATGGAACAATTTCTCGTGACTAATTTTAAACCGGTAATTGAACGATTGAAGAACACTACACCTGGTTTCGAAATCATCTACCTGAGTTTTCTTCTGTTCAAACATGATATTGTGATACAGATATTTTACGACCTATTTTTTGCTGTCGGGAGTATACTATTTATATTTGGATTCATAGTTTATCATACGAAGTCATTGTGGATATCTACTTTTGCAGTGTCAAGTATTCTTACAAGTTTTCTGTGCACTAATATCATTTATCGGGTAATTCTCGACTTCCAATACTTTGGATTTTTCCACGTTATCACTTTGTTTATAATTCTTGGAATCGGAGCAGATGATTTGTTTGTTTTCTTGGATGTATGGAAAAATACGGGTTTTGAAACGTTCCCCAGTTTAGCCCATCGTTTGTCGTCTGCTTACAGTAAATCAATGAAGAGTATGTTCTTCACCTCACTTACAACTACAGTAGCGTTCTTCGTGAGTTCCTTTTCACCTTTGATAGCCACAAAGTCTTTTGGTGTGTTTGCTGGATTGCTAGTAATGGTCAACTACTTTTCTGTGGTTGTTTATTTCCCAACAGTTGTAGTATTATACCATCAATATTTTAAGACTTGGAATTGGCCATGTTTTCCCCTTTATTAGTGACAAGATTAATAATTTAATGAATGCAGTATTTAAAAGAAACCAATACACCCAATGAAATAAAACAAAGACCCAGTACCGTTCAGTGTATATTTGAAGACAACAGTGCAATTGGCACTGCCGGAAATAGATATAATGTTGTAGGAAAGGTAAACCCATCATTCACATCCGACGCTGAGGACGAGTACGGCTTTGTTAAATTCAAACATGTTTCCACTCCATCCACGGCCACTGCAAATGGTGTTGATCAACAGGAGAGACTGCCTTCTATCTCAGACGATACGTCGGACGCAAGCTGGAATATATCAAACAAGAAAAAGGAGAAGAAAATGCTTGTGAGATTTTTCAGGGATTATTACTTCAAGTTTGTGACACACTGGCTCATTAGATGGTTTATTGTTATAATTCTGACGAGTCTTGTTCTCTTCTTCATGTATTGTATATCCACCATAGAAACTGAAAATGAACCGGTAAGTTGTGTTTTATAGAATTTCTTTTAAATATCATGGAGCTTCTTTTTAACAATATCAAAATTGCCTATCTTAATTACAAAGTTTATCTTTTTTTAATCTGAGCGAGCATTGCCAAGCATACTTTACACCAAGAGTGGACAACCTTTTGATAAAACTTCAGCAAACTTTTGGCATATTGGAACATTATAAAAGTTCTGGTAATATTATTTTAACTAAATCATCCTTTCTGAATAGGTCGTAGGCTTGTATGATAAAAGTCTAGTATAAAAAACAATCGTGCACATGAAGGCTTACTTAATGTTTGTGGTTGCTAAGTAACCGTAGACTATAACTGAAATATTCAACCTAATATGTCGATTCTACTTGTTTGCATGGTAACAGACGTCCGCTGTAGAAAAACAAATGATTTGACCATGCTATGTAACAAAATACAAGTCATCTGAAGGCATTTTGTCTCTCACTTGAAAAATGACAAATAATTGCCAAACGAAATGTCCCTTTAGTAATTTCGAGCTCGGTGAATACACTCGCAGTCTGTTTTATGTATATCCTCCATGCAAAGCTATAGAATTGCAAGAATATATTTTGTAATGTCGCTTTCATTCAGACAGACTCTTGTAACTCAGCCTGTCAGTAAAATTCTAATTGTTTTGTTTTAGGCTCAGTTCTACAGAAACTCTCACAACTACGGGAAGGCCCTTGACCTAGATTTTCACGGTTTTGTTGCAAACAAGAACGACAGAAATGTTGTGGTATATATTGTTTGGGGACTAAAGGAGCGAGATATGAGTAAATGCCATTTCTCAGACGCCCGCTGTACCGGCACGGAGCAGTACGATCCAGACTTTAACCCAAACACTGTAGAAGCCCAGCTTGCCCTGAAAGTAGGTAAACCTTTTACCACAGGGAAACTTAAAAGGATGTTGCGCTCAACTTAGAAAATTTAAAGCTGCATTATATGAATAACACACATCAGCGAGGTTGATAGAGGATATTGACAACCCGACAGCCTTGGGTGTTATTGTTTTTTCGGGTTGTCAATATCCTGTATCACCCTCGCTGATGTGTGTTATTTATTTTATTATACCGAACCGTACATGTGATCATGCTATTTATACCTTAGGACTGTTTTCGTTTGGTAACGAGTCGAATCAAACTCAGCTAAACGCTTACAGTCAATATATTCAACAAGCGCCATCAGACGCTTGAATTTTCTGCAGGGTGTGCAAAAAACAATAACACCCGGAGGGTTTTTGAAAAAAAAATGTTACCCTCTGAGCTGATATGTAACATTAGTTTTAAAAGCACGGTCGCCTATGGGAAGTTAGTATTGGCAGCTTACGTGAGGTATAATAATTAAGAATACTGCATTAATCACACTTATGAGTAAACGTCACTGATAATATTTGAAATGTATGGCTTGAAAAGTATGTTATTGTTTTCTTAGAATGTTCGTGTTGTACTTTTTTTGATATATGGAAAACGCCTTAGAGTAAACAGCTTTATCTATATTGGAAGAAGAAAAGAAAATCGCATGTTTTGCCATCGACTGGTTTACTCGATGTTTATTTTACATAGCTCTATTTTTTAAAAACAGTGATATTTATGACAGAAACTATAACAGAAACAAATATATATACTTTCAGATATAGTTTCAGTGACAAAAAGGCGATACATATGAAACATGTTTGACATTTTACTATCCAATACCGAAAGTAGCATTTTTTCTTTTAATTGGTTGCCTTTACAGCCAAGTATTAAAAAATTACGAAGTGTCTGAAGTATGAAATTTAAATGCTGTGTGATGATACCATTACATGGCGTTGATGCGCTGATGCGCCGTGTAGTTAAAAGTAGTTTATAGGAAAGGTTCATTAGGACCGCTGGTTGGGTGCATGTTTATGTAGCCTGATAGATATTTCAACGGCACAGGTGGAATGTTTTAATCGTGAAGTTGTAGCAGTTAATCTGTAAAAAATCCAAAATCGCTGACTGCGGCTGTGCAAAGTCAACTTGTGGAATCCAACTTGACCTACAATGCATTCCGCAGTTGTCTTCATTCTGTTCCCGATGGTTGAACTACTTTTCGCGGAAACTGAAATCTATGTTTTCGCCAAATGTTGTCTATAACCAACAAATATATCGGTTAGCTTGCAATTTTGCTACCTTTAAATGAACACAACAACAACAACAACACAACCAACAGTCAAAATTAATCATTAGTAAATATTAAATAACTAAATAGCAATGTGTGTATGTGTGTACAGTAACTTTTTGTAATAAGGTCACGTGTTTATAAATTACATTTAAAAGTTCGTACAAAAGGGTCACTGATCACTCTGCTGTTTTTATAACTTTATATTTTTATGTTTTTATACCCTTTGATATGTAATAATCTAATGAGTCCTCATGACAGCAAAACTTCCTTAATTTCGGCTTAATTTCGAGCTAATGTTATTATCGTTAGATTTATAAAACACATTGTTATATCAAATCATTTTCTCTTAAATCTTTTAATGTTGACAATTTCTTACATATTTTAAAGTTACGAAGTACTTTGTTTAATACTTTTATAATTTATAATAGTCCATAATTTCCAAGTCACAGCCAATTGTCCAAAGTTCTGAGAGAAAGTCAAAGTTTGACACATTTTTAAGCTCCAAAGTCAATTTTCTACTTCATATCACTAATTGCAATCTTGATAAACAAAATCTTAAGAAAATAGCCTTTTCTCTCTCTCTCTCTCTCTCTCTCTCTCATTTTTCTAGCTACTGCGTTTCAATTTTATACTTGCTTTTTTCAATATGTTTGTTTTACAATAATTTCCCTCTCATGAAAGAACCGAAATATTTTTACCACAGGATATTTATTTAACATAACAATGATTCCCTTCATAAATCAACAGGCTTCGATGTGTCTGTTTCGCCGTGCAATCTTTGCGGCATTTTGCAGCAATTTTATACTTGTCGGTTATAAATATGGGACAGAGGTGCAACAAATAACAAAGAAAATGAACGCTTCTGCTTAACAATTATCTGATGAAACGACACATAG
The DNA here is from genome assembly GCA_012932295.1 of Cyclina sinensis. Classification (NCBI taxonomy): domain Eukaryota; kingdom Metazoa; phylum Mollusca; class Bivalvia; order Venerida; family Veneridae; genus Cyclina; species Cyclina sinensis. The sequence continues at coordinate 41,113,876 of JAAONU010000011.1, forward strand.
CGTTTTGTGAAACTTATATATTTCTGCTAAGTAGTTGCTGTCTGAAGACACCCAACAGAGTTTCATAAAATTTACGTGATCAGGGCCACTAAATTTGTCACATTGCGCTTGATTTGTTTAATCTGTTAGGCACCGAAAGTCTCTTTCCTTCGGGAAGGGTACCTAAAGGACTGAAAGGACTTCGATCAGTTTCAAACACCTAATAATCTTTTGGCAGTCGTTTCCTTCATACAAATTGTATGTTGGCGTAAATGTTGACAGTATATATCCGTCTGCAACCTCTATACAATTTTCATGTATATGTACTTTTAAAAAAAATTTTTTTTTCAAAAATGACGAAATAACACATCGAAAGGGCAGGTAAATATTTATTCGTATTTTGTTTCAATCCATACTTTCAACTCTTTTCTTTCTTTTTCTTTTTATTCATTGAAATGCAACAGAATACATTGACTCATAAAAGTGACAATTCGATTGTGTTGTGTTTATCTTTTGACCTCTTACTGCCATGGTGTATGTTCCTTGTATTAATTTCTCATTTGTACGCTCACACACAATTTATATCAGTATAATATATTTTTAGTTTCAATTTCATTTTCTACTTCATCAGTTTCGTGGGCGGTGCATTTTCTTCGGCAGAAAGTTTATCAACAGAAAATTACCCGATGACATGATTTGCGATTTGAAAAACTTTTGCGAAATTATTCTGTTATAATAAGATTGATATATTCTACTTCATCAGTTTCGAGGGCGGTGCCTTTTCTGCGGCAGAAAGTTAATCAACAGAAAATTACCCGATGACATGTTTTGCGATTTGAAAAAACTTTTGCGAAATTACTCTGTTATAATAAGATTGATATATTATTTTTTTAAAAAGAGTATGATGTGTGTAATACAAATTCGGGGAAGAGGAAACAGTGGAGATTTGTTCGTTGAAATTTTCAACAACAACAACATAAAATCCGGAATGATTATAGTGGTAGAAATTAAATTCTACACACGAATATCTGAACAGGACTGAAACTGCTACAGTATTTTTATGTTTGCAAAGGTGTGTTTAAGTATATGCAAGAAACAGAATGTTTGGAGAGAATCGCTAAAAAAAAGAATGTTTTTGTTTATTCTCACTCACATACAGTAATTGATTTACAGCAAAATGTCAGAAATACTGTTAATAAAAGTCTGTTTTAACGGTCAGTGTGATACAACACTGATAATATAAGATAGGATAATAATAATAATAATAATATATTAAATGAAAATAAATAAAAAAGAGACCCCTCTTAAACAGGCCGAATTAAAACGTAACTATCAAGATGCTATGTAATTCATTTGTGACACTCACATTATCATTTGATTATGAAAATAAATTTAATGCAGTTCTCCAAAGAAATTCGACAGTTACAGCTGCTGGAGCTAAAAATTAACACTGGAAACGCTTGTTTATCACCTTGTGTCGTGTGTGTGTGTGTGTGTGTGTGTGTGTGTGTTCATTACAGTCAAAATATCTCCTGTTTTGAGATCAGGGTGGCAGATTTTTCACGGTATCAAATAATACTGTGATAAGTTAGAGGGAATACAATTTTGTCGTCTTATAGAAAATTTGTAGTTTTGCGTGTAAGCTCTGATCTTTATCATGTTCGAAAAAAAAGAAAGAAAGACAGTGCTTACTACAGCATTCATATATAATATGACTTATTATATTTCAGAAATTTTGTGACAAGCTACAGGGTTTTGATGATCTAAATATAGAACATTTCAAAATTCGACGAGATTTTTCAACAAGAAAACCAGAGATAAAATGTTTTGCAGCAGATCTTGACCGGTCATTGAGGGTAAATATCTTTTTTTTTATAACGCCTATGTAGTTTGTTGGTTTGACGTTAGGAGACACTGAACAGTTTTCAAACTTTTCGGCTCTGTGTCTTACAACTTGACTGTCGCAAAGTTCTCTTGCTATCCGTATCAAACGCCACTTGAAAGAAATGAAATACATTGTTCCAAAATTGACTAAGTCCTGAAATTCATATTGTTCCTAAATATTTTTATTTTCTAATTTGCAGATTGAATCAATTCAAACTGGTGCTAACCTAACGTTACCGTGGGATTACCGGAAGACCATCACGTTCATGCAATCCAAGAGCCTCATTTACAATACACTAAAATTTAACTCCTCGTTTCCAAACGTGTTTGAGGTGACGCATAACATTCATTATATTTTTATAACGATAATGTTGAGGTTATGTTGAAGGAAGAGGAAATAAAATGTATATGTGTAACATGACTAATTTTATAAAGTATTTATGATTGAATCTAGCGTTACAATTTAAAAGTTGTCTGGTTTTATAAACAGATTGCGGTGGATAATTTCTTGGTGGATATACGAGTATTTAGAATAGTTTTATCAAAATGAAAGATCTACGTTAGATTGTATGTTAGAAAGGAAGTTTTATATAGGTGTTTAGGTAATTAAATTCAATACTATATATTTATATAAAGAAGACGTAAAATTTTTAGAAACGCTTTTGCACGAGTAGCCAAACGTGTATACCGGGTACATGAGGAATAACCTGCAATGTCTTATTAATAACACTTAACATACAAACATATCATTCGAATAAGACGATGTATTTGAATTATATGGATTTCAAATAATAAAGACGAACATATTTCAGATACCCATATCCTATTGGTTAAACGATGGCTACCGGTTTCAGAATAAAGAACAGTTTGAGAAATTCCATAACCTCATTGGAGAGGGAACCAGCTACTACTCTACGCCAATGAAAACTGACTTTAGTAAAGAAATTCATATTTGTGCATGTATTAAACTTTTAATCTAAAGACGAGAAAATATCATAAATAAATTTTTCTCTCTTTGGGTTGAATCTTGCAGGGATATAGTTAACATAACACATTCAGAGCCGAGACTGAAAGTGATTCAATCATTGTATTGTGTATAGAATTTCATTTATTACCTACCAATATTTATATATTTATCTTAAATGAAGAAATACTTTTCCGATTACGATTGTCATTCGTATTCAACTGTGTCATAGGTCTACTTACAATATGGGTCCTAAATACAAAAGGGCCAGTTACAAGTAAAAAATCTTTTGGTTCCAGGTGTTTTCTATGGCAACCGAATCGTGTATCTCGGTGTTGAGGTAAATCTCACTCTGGGCAGATTTTCGTCCGGCTACCCGGAAGGCAAACCTGTCATGGACAGGTGGGAGGCGTTCGTACAGGACGAGGTAAGTAACAACCACAGTGACTGAGGGTACAATACTTCTCTGTGCGAAACCGTCAAAGAAAGTTATTTTAATGAATTAGTCCAACGTTCTCGGTATATCATACTAGATGTAAACAAAATTATGATTTTGCACTCTGCATTGTAACCTTAGTGATCGAGAAGTAATTGAAGCTATAGCTTGGTAGAAAATGTATGGTCGATATAACTGTGATAGCAGTCTTATTTTTGTTTAACTTGTATAAATTAAGAATATGATGATTCTTTCCTAGTTATATAGATAGTTAGCTAGCCATCATGTGATCAAGCGTGTTGTTCGTTATATGATGAAATCTATAATACCTTTAGTAGCTCTAGAGCTGAAAAGATTACAATTGTTGGAGTAAATTCGTTCCCTTAAAAAAGAATAAAAATAGAAACGTATGGTAAACAACATTTGTCAAGTTTCTCTTGTTTTTATCGAGTTGTTCCTTTTTTCGTATTTAGATGCGCAAAATGCCGCCTGGAATGCAGAATGGTTTTCAACTGACCAAAGATTACTGGCATAACTTATCTGTCCAAAAGGTAAATATCTGCAAAAGCATCGGTTAGTTTCTAACCTCTGCCGTCCCTTAAGGCTCCGGAAATGATATAGTTTGTCTTTGTATCCAGCCTTCTATTAGACGGGAGACCTTTTTCAGGGAACAACGTGTTTAACTTCGTCAATCCTGCACGAAACATTCACGAAATGCAACAGCAGGAGTACACTAGATACTGTCCGTATTTACTTTCTAGCAATTAACTCCATTCTTGTCCATTGCTGGCAATTGTCGTTATACGAAAAAAACCGTCTCATTATTATCCTCTATTTTCAAAATGTTATTTATAAGCAGTTCAGCTTTATTTCATACCAGGTGACGTCATTTTATACGGGTCTTGATCTTAAGGTGACTCAGTGGCCGAGTGGTTTGTGCGTTGTGTGCTACGAGGCTAGCCGACCCGGGATCGATTCCGGGTAGCGACTGAGATACCGGCTGATTTCTCAGGACTGGGTGGTAACCTAACCAGGTACTGTTTCCAGCATTATCGGCCTAGACTGGGGATCTTTGAGGTAAATACACGGACCGTGGGCTCTTCTAGAAATAAGTCGTTCCATCCACACCAGGTGGGGACTTTCGTTGACTACCCACGTTAGATAAGAAACGTTTACCTTAACAATTGTACAATTTCTTTTTGCAGACGATAGAGAACAGCGCCATCTTGGGTATTGTTGTGGGAATAATTTTTGCTTTTCCAATCCTCACATTTGCCACACAGAACCTTCTAATTGGGTTCTTCGCCACACTCAGTATATGCTGCAGTACGATATGCGTCGTGGGAATCATTCCTCTAGCTGGCTGCAAACTTGGCGTAAGTACACTGTCATGAACTCAGACGAGCACTTCTTTCCGAAAACAATGTACCGTGTACCATAGTAGATGTTTTAACAGCGAAACTAGAATTAGCGGTGTTAAGACGGACTGTAATAGTGACACTAGATAAACTATCAAACAATATTGAACAGTTGGATTGAATACCACACATCGCTGCTCAAAGTTTTCTAAATAGTAGGACTTTCAAATCTTTCATCAATTCTGAGTTGTTTATGGTCGTTCAGTTATTAAGCTGTCATACTGCTGAAGAAAAAATCAGTTCGTTAACTCAATGATGACTTAATCAGTTCAAGTTTTGATCACATGAGATTGAATGCCATCATAAGTTTTGAGGTAATTCTTGCCTTTACACTATGGATTTGTTACTTATTCGTTACAGCTCTTGGAGTCTCTAAACATGTGCATGGTTGTTGGATTAACAGTAGGACTATGTTGTTCACTTGGCGGAAGGATACCACATGTCAAAGCAGGACAGACCGGAAGTCACGTGTTCAAGATATGTTAGAAGTCATGGGCATTTCTGTGTTTTCCTGGTGCTTGCACTACTCTCGGGGCATCAGTGTTTATGTTCTTTGCGCAAATTCAGTTCATCATAAGATTTGGAATGTTTATGTTTAGCACAATTGGATTTTCACTTTTATATTCTTTAGGTTTCTTCACAACTGTGATGGGAATACTTGGTCCTAACAAAGACAGTTGTGATATCAAAACTTTAAGTAATCATATAAGTAGGAAATGCAGAGAACTATTTCGCAGAAGATGATATTAAAAATGGCGTTTGTTTTCATATATATGTTAGTTATCAGGAGAGTTTTTACATTAATTTAGTACTTCAAATGTCCACCTAAACATGTTCACGGGACTGATGAGGGGAAACTGTTTAAGTATAATCCATTGTATTAACATTTCGTTTAACTCTAATGAAACTTGGAATACTATTATGGAAATAGTCACATGTGCGAAAACTTACCACATTGTATAAATGAATATTTATTTTCCTATACGAGTGTCATTTTGTGCCAAAAATGTATAGAGATTTTATATAATTCGTTTTACTTTGTTATAGATTAACAATAATTGAATAAATGATGAAACATTCCTCAATTTTTCCTTTTAATTCAACTTTTCCAGATAATTACCTATATTTAGCCTATAGTTGCCTTATTCATCGCGATATTTTTTTCGGCATACGGATGACATGTTAAAATCTTCCGTTTAACTTTTTTACTACCATTTTGTCTCGTATATCTCTTTGTAGCCGGTTACCATACATGCATACATACATACATACATACATACATATGTGAACACAAATATATTTTTAGTTTTCTATATAAACAGTCAACGTTTATATAAATCGAATATCCTACCAAATATCTAAATTAGACAGCAGAATTACTTTTTGATGAATTGTAGCATTTGTGTATTCATTTACCTATTTTTGTTCTTTCATGTAGATTTACTATTGATGTGAAATCAAGTTAAGATGTTCAATTTTGGAAATAAATTTTGAACTTTATGCTTTTGCAGCTAAGCATTCAAAATAAAATAAGTGCTATCAATGTAATTGAAAGGTAACATACGAAATAAAGAAAAACAATCTACAGTTATACAGTGTCCAAATTTAATCCTCCCGGGAGCCCATTATTGTTCCGTCTCAGACATTTAAATAGAAAGGACCACTACTGCACTAATGTACTCTTTATAAAGTCATTTTCGTCTAAATTATGCAACAGTAATAGTGTTTCAATATGCTCGTGTTCAGCAATGTATCACAAGTGACGTGTCGACATATTCCTCGTTCTTCCTAAATAAAGATTGACTTAAAATACACAACCTGCAACGGCTGCTGGAGGTATGTCGCCTCAACCTGTAATATTATCATTTCAAAAATAGTACTGTACGGAGATATACTGTAATATTTCAAGTAGCTGCGAAAAAAAAAACTGAAATAAACAACACGGTTGCGATTTTCATCCATAACAAAGCTTCTTTAAATCTTCTGTTGCAATATTTCTTTTTGAGGTAGGCTGTTCACAGCCCGAATAACAGTGAAGACGGTATACACAGTAACAGTAATTTGACAAAAAACGCTCAAGACTTACCCTGCTGATTTTTTTTTTTTTTTTTTTGTAATGGATTTGCCCAGCTTTGAATTTGGAACAGTCCATTCAAAGTTTAAGGGAATTCAATATAGAAATACAAAAGTTGAGCTACCAACAATATAGAGCTTGGTCAGACTGCATGGATGTGCAGGCCGACCTGGATCTATACTGGTGGCAAAGGCTAAACACTTTCGTTTCCAGCAGGTTAAAGGTTAAGCTACACAGAAGGGAGGACGCTCAGTACGTGGACCTCCAACATGGAATGTAACCTCCTCGCAGTTATTCCCCCTATGGATATTTGGTATCCACAGTTTGTGTGTGATATTTCCTATCAAGAGCAAATGATTCGTAACTACAGGCCCACCAGGACTGTCTATAGGGGTCCGGTACATAAACTAAATATGCTCATCCCTGCCAAATTCCCCACCAAAAACAAACAAACAATCAAAAACACATTAAAAAACCAACAACTTATTATAATACTATAAATCTGGGACGAATTATATACATTTAGATTATAGCTCCAGTATAGATCTAAACTGTTAAGGGATGTCTGTCATATGTGCGAATCCATGATCTAGACGCTATACATATTATAGTGTTTGGCACAAGATCTGTAATGCAGATTCGACCCTACTAAAATAATACTACTGATCTGGTGATTCGTCAAACACAGGTTCTGTAAATTGAGACATGAAAAAGAAAAACGAATGTCTCTAAAATGGGATAATGTCTGTATCTTTCTATTGTGTGCTGTCTCCCCACAAAGCATTCAGTACGAGGAGGTGGGTCATATATGCGAGCGGTTTCTACAGTAGATAAATTTAAATAATATTTTGTTTCCATTCAGTAAATTAAAGTTCATTAAAGTCATACATCTAAACTTTCAGTCTTTGCTCAAGTATATGTAAAAAGTCATCAGCTTACTGACCCCTAAATTCAATGAAATTGTCTCTTTTGAGAATTGCAGATAACTTGCAAGAAAAAAAGTTTTTAAATCTGTATGCTAGAGTTAATACTTCCTTCTGCTGAATATCTATTTGAATTTATTTATCGTCGGTACCGGTTCCCCATATGACCCACGCCCCCTGCAGAGATTAATTATTTTATGTTGTGGGGGATAGTGCAAGATATAGAAAGCACGCTATTTCAGAGGTAGTCTGGTTTTTTGCATGCTGAGTGTACAGCACTTCAACTTCAACTTAAAATTATTACTGCCAAAAGTTAATACTGACAATACGAGGCAGGCGCGTGTCAGGAACATTAAAATTGTCAATGATAATAACAAAGTAAACAAGATTTTACTAAATATCTTACTTAAACATTTATTGAGAGTCTCGGTTAATCTCGCCGTGTATTTCTGCAACAATGGGCGGCCGCCCATTAATCGGATATAAAGCCAAAAAAAAAATAATTTTAAATGCATTTGAAGGCTGAAGATGTGTGTTTCCTTTTGGGATATAAAATAACTTCACAAGATAGTTACGATTATTTAATCGAATGATTTGACTTTCGGTAGCCTTTTATATCCATATTTTTTTTCCACTGCACTGAGAAAAGCTGGTACAGTTGGGGTAGCCTTAATTTCAGTCGGTAATTCGTTCCAGAGCGAAGAGCGAGTTTATGTGATGTTTTGTTGTTGACTGCGGAATTAGGAATTTGTTGTTGCTTGTGTCTCAAGGTGATCGCGATCGACACTGACCTGTTTATTTTTATTTTATATAGCATGACAAGGCTGGCTTGGTTTCGCCATTGCTGGAGTGTTGATTTTATTTTGTTGATCATTTTGAATCCTTAATAATGTTTGTTACACTGCTTGTATAATGGTAATCGTTATGAACATACCTTGCAGCTGACCTTATGACCATATTTCTATTCTGTGAGTCAGGTATTTCTGCCAAATGGGTGCCATATGGTTGAGCAGTATTCCACCTGGGGTGATGCACTGATACATGGGACCTCGGCTTAACGTCTTATCCGAAAGACAATTAGTTTAGTTTAAACATATTTTATTATCAGTATTATAATCTGTGATCCTGATTACTTACATACATACATTATAAATAAATGAGTTGAATCACAAGTTCTGACAACATTAGTAACGGTTCTTTCCAAAAATATTGTATTTACACTGAAAAATTCAAATGGTTGTGATCCCCAAGAAAAAAAAACGTCAAATACAATATTAAGAGTTGTATCATCAATTACATAGTTATTCAAAATCGTAAAGAATTTTTTTATAAATTGCTGCACAGCCACTGCGGCATGATTTTTCGATTTTGATCAAAGGATAAAATACTTCTACCATACAGAAAAGCATTTATATTTATCGGGAGAAACTCTCTCAGATCTTGAATAGTTTTGTAATTTTGTTCACTGAGTATATAGCGTATTTGTTACATTAAAAAAATTATGTTCAACATCTTCTACATATCCACAAGATCAAAATGGACTGTCTATCAGATTACTTGCATACATGTGGAAATTCAAATGACCAGAAACACACAATTAGTAATGTTAAGCGGGGGACGATCTCGCGACCCCTGAGTTACCAGTTCAGCGCGTTACCTCTGAAGCACCGATCCGCTTCTGAAATTAAAATAGCATGCGTTTTCTTAGTCTGGTTCCCTGCCTACTATACTACGATTAGTAACGTAACGTAGTGTCAGGGGCAGGTAATCCACACTAGCGTTTACTACGCAACAGCTTGGCAGATTTCCGCACGTGTTTGCCAGGTTTTATTCACGTTTTGTGTGAGCTTCCGGTTAAAATGTCAAAAAGTAAGACATTGCATTTCGATTGAAGATTATTTAAGGCAAATAGGCGTTCCAAATGCGGATCATTGTATCAGCTTTCTAAACTAAATTTAAGAAAATCTCCCCCCAAATAGGTCTTATTTTTGACTCTGTAAATATCTTTTCGTAGTAGTGTTTCCGGTGCAAATTTTCGGACAGGTGAAAGGTTAAATCCTGTACTGGTCCGGATACTAGTTGTTTTTCACAGGAGTTGAAATTCTGTCAATAAGTAATACTGTATACAATTAATTGATCCCCTTTATATAAAAAAGCCATTCGTGTAATTCCGTCTAACTTGTTTTGGGTGGCGAAAAGGTGTTGCATTCCTGGTGTTTTTTTTCAACTAATATCTGCCTAGTCCAGCTAATTGTACGCAAGTCGAGATATTGTGTAATTTTTTGTATGGGTCAGTATCTTGCCTCCTCATTATTGCGAGATTCTGACCCATAACAAAAATATCTCAGAATTTTCTTAAGACATCACTTGAATTATTTTGACTAATTACTGCCAACAGACAATACTGACTATACTAGGCAGGCAAGTTCTTGCAACTGCTTCCTGGGTTCATACCAGTACTCGCGCCGAAAGTGAGGACTGTGTAAGAAACAGCAACCTCCGGATCGGGAGTCTACTGCCAAAAGTCAAGACTTGCTATTCTAGGCAGGCACATGTCAGGAACATTAAAATTATAAAAGATAATAACAAAGAAAAGAATACTTTACTAAAGATCTTACATAAACATTTATTGTGAATGTTAAAATCTATTAAACTTGTTTACTCCACTGATAAAGGCTGGCACAGTTAGGACAGCCTTAATCAGGTTCAGTAATTCATTCCAGAGTCATATAGTCCTTGGGAAGAATGAGTACTCAGAATACTCAGGAAAAAGAAACCTGTCATCTTTCCCTACAACCTACACAGCACTATTCTGGAAACCACAGAAAATGCAAAATACTTAAGAGTTTGTATAAGTAGTAACCTGAACTGGTCATCCCACATAAACAACATCACAAACCAAGCAAAAACAGCTTAAGATTCATCAGGCGAAATGTCAGAACACAAAACAAACAGCTCAAAGAAGCAGCGTACAAAACATATGTACTACCCCAGGTTGAATACTGCTCAACCATATGGCACCCATGGAAGAAATACCTCACTCACAGAATACAAATGGTCCAGAGTTCTTCAGCTACAGGGTATGGTCATAATGATTACCACTTTATAAGCAGTGTAACAAACATGATTAAGGAATTAAAATGGTCAACACAAGAGCAAAGTCGAAACCAAGTCAGCCTGGTCATGCTATACAAAACAAAAAATAAACAGGTCACAATCACCTTACAGACACAAGAAACAACAAATTCCTCATCCCACAGTCAAAACACAACATCACATGAACAAATTCTTCCCAAGGACTGTACCAAGCTGGAACGAATTACCGATCGAGATTAAGGCTACCCCAACTGTACCAGCTTTTATAAGTGGATTTTAAATGTTCGCAATAAATGTTTTCTTTAGTAAAAATCTTGTTTTTATCTTTGACAATTTTAATGTTCTTGACATGCCCTTGCCTAGTATAGTCAGTATTGAACTTTGGTAGTAATAAGTTGAAGTAAATTCCCATACTGATAGGTCAACTTAGTTGTAAAGGTCATACGCCAGTCCACAAGTCCATTGCTTATCAGGCCCTTGTAAACTGGGTTAAAGATTGCTCTGAATTATGTTCACCCAAAAATTGATCACAAATATGTCAAATTAAAAGAAAAACAGCTCACTGAATCAAGTCAGATTATATTCATACTTCAAGCGTAACAGATAATACACTTAATTATCTTTACCTCAAAAGAATCTATCTCAGACATAGAAGCTATGTTATCCTACTTGTGCATTTGTTGAAATTTCAGTAGGACACTACCTGACCCTCTCTGTTTTGAACAAATAGAAAATGTTAAGTGAAATCAGGTTGAAAATACAAAGTGGTCTAGAAGTTTGTTGTGCATGACTGGGCATTACATACAGCTGTACATAGCTCTAACAAAATTTGCTCATTGACTACTAATTTTTTGTTTGCAGCAGTTCTAAGGACTATTTTCACAGACTTGATTCCAAAAAGCATCTTGAGACGTGTTTGTAGAAGCCAGCTGTCTTCCTTCACAAAGCTGCATTGCACTGGAATGGCAAAGAAAAATTTTCCATTTAATTTCGAATGCAGTACAAGGACTTGCAGAACTGCACACACCTCAGAGCAGTCATGTTCATCCTTTACTGGAGATATAGCCCCAGAAATACATTTTAAACCAAATGGACACCTTCTAGTTGATGACAGGTTAGAAATCAAAGTGGATAACTTAGTTGAACATCAGAAAGTTACCATTTATGCTTTTATGGAAGAAGATGGGAAAAGGTTCGAGTCATGTGGATGTTTTAAAGCGGATGATCATGGAACACTTAACTTATCAAAACAAGCATCTCGATCAGGCACTTATAAAGGTAACATAGATGTTCTGCTAAGTAGCAAAGTTTCTTTTATTCCATTTACACACTAAAATGTTACAAATTCTACAAAATAGCTCTTTAACATTTTTATTTCAGATTAATTACTTGAAAAATAGCCTGTTTTTATCTTAAAAAGAAAAAATGTAATTATTAGATAGGTTTCTGTTTTTTTTTTGTTTTTTTTTAATGATTAGTGTGCTGTATTGGTAAGTTGGAACTTACTTATTTATCACACAGCTGTAACAGGCTTTGTGTCTGTCAGTACCTCTTTGGTCAGGGTGTTTAAGCTGGTCCAAACCATTGAGCCATTCAACCAGCTCCAGTGGGTTTCAGTGTGGAAAGTTGTTGGCCATTCCCTGAAGTAATTAATTCAGTCATGAATGGTTTCTCAAAAGAGATGTAACTAACATAAAAAAAGTTTATCTCAATTTAGATATAAGTTATTATGCCTTGCATGATCCCTTTGAAGAAGCAGAGGTATATTGCTTTGCACATGTCGGTAGGTACATGTAGGTGGTCCGTCTGTAGACCAGATCTTGTCCTATCAATAACTCAAGTACCATTGCCATCAAACTTCATAGGGTGGTTGCTCTTTCTAAGTAGAAGACCCCTATTGTTTTTTGGGTCAGTAGGTGAGAGGTCAAGGTCACTGTCACCTTGAATTTGAAAACTGTGTCCACAATAACACAAGTACCATTTGGCCAGCAGCCTTCAAACTTCATAGGTTGGTTGATCTTACTAAGTAGAAGACCTTTTTTGTTTTTGGGGTCAGTAGGTAAAGAGTCAAGGTCACTGTCACCTTGAATTTGTCCACCCAATAACACTAGTACCATTTGACCCACAGCCTTTAAACTTTATAGGATGGTTGCCCTTATTGAGTAGAAGATCCCTATTGTTTTGGGGGTCAGTAGGTCAAAGGTCGCAGTCACATTCAATCAGTTAAGGAATGCTTTGGCCTACAGTCCTCAGATTTGGTGGGGAGGTTGGTCATGATCTATAGATGACCCAAAGTGAGTTTGAGGTCAGAAGGTCAAAAGTCAAAGTCACGTTTAGAAGTCCATGTAACATGATTAATTGGTTGCCATTGGGGGTGGGTGGGTGGGGGGAGGGCATACATGTTTCACAAACATCTCTTGTTTCTTGGTTGTTTTGTAACAGATCACTCTCATCATTTCTTTAGCTCATGTGTTCATCTTACGTTTTAATCATATGTTTTCAAGGGATTTCCCCAATGGGTTTGTTTTGGAGTATGGTTTCTTGTCCAGGACAAATGAAGGGCATCCGTTTAATGAAGAAGAACATAGAAACACCTTATCAAACATTATTAGTTGTGTATAATGGACATTTTTCACTGGATGAACTAAGGGAGAAAACTCCTGTTGAACTTTGTAAAACTGTGATTAAAAGATGGTATAAAAGTCCAGATGTAACCAGTCTCGAGGTGAACGATGGTAATATAAGAGGAAAGTTGTTTCTGCCAACAGGTTAACTGTTTCTTCTTCTTTGTGTAATTTTATAGCTATTAAAATGTATGTGGAAATTATTGAAATATTTACATGTATTCCTGACAAATTTTAACAATATTTTAAGAGAACCAAAGCGATGTATTAAACAAATGATATATATGTAAATTTAACCTATTGTCATAGATTTTTTACTTAACTTTTCAGGAGCTCATACCTCCACTGCCTGCTGTAAATACCCATTATGAAAATGAAAATTTAGGTATTTCATGGTTCAGCTTGCATCATTTGAAATGATGAGACAAAATATCTTTAAGACCAACTTAAGTATCTATAACAAAAGCTGATTCTTTTTCAGGTGATGGTCCTTTTCCTGGTGTCATAGACTTATTTGGAACAGTTGGAGGGCTAACAGAGTTCAGGTCTGCCTTGCTAGCTTCTCGGGGTCTGGCATCTTTGGCACTACCTTACTTTCTATACAAAGACTTGCCAGACAACATCTTTGATTTAAACCTGGACTACTTTTTGGTTATTACCTTTATGTATTCAAAAAACCTATCATATTAAATTCATATCTACAATGTAAATCTTGGCTTTAGTAAACCTATGCTTACGAGTATTTCCAGTTTATTACAGATATACCGGTATTTAAACTATTTAGCTACTATTTCGGAAGAACTCTTGAAGTTGTAGAATGATAACAATGAGCTTTGAACACAATACCACATTTAGCCGATGGTTTATTACACCTTGATTTCAATCTGCGACTGCTTATGCAGCTTTTGATTGGTTGAAATCACATACAATGACAGGATGTAACAACCAAGAATGTCTTCATTTGCCAGTTTGACTGAAGGTAGAGCTGCAACAAGCCTCATGCAGTCTTACCTTTGATGTCACAGAAAAGGGGCAAGTTCAGTTGCAAGGTGTAATAAACCACTTGTGCTGAAAGCTGGTGTAAAGTTACCTTGTACTTTAAAGAACTGCTTATGAAAATTTGAAAATCAAAGCGTGTGTATAAAATTTATCACAAAACATTTATCTTCAGAACTTTATTTCTTATACATGTACTGATAAGAAGTAGGGTTGCTTGTTCATAGGAAGCAGTTCATTGGTTGTTGTCAAGAAGGAACATTATTTCCACTGGTGTAGGTGTGATTGGTGTGTCTAAAGGGGCTGATATAGCTCTCATGATGGGGGCACATTGTCCAAAGGTAATCAGTTGATGAAATGTACTTACAGAAATATTTCTTAGTGTTACCTTCAAAATTCTAGTTAAGATATTTCCTCCTTTGACAGATTTTTATAAAATTTTACAGAAATATTAAAGTAGTATAAAGCCAGTTGCCCATAAAATAGCTACGTTCAGTTCAAGTTACAGCAAAGTTATGACCCCAGAACATCCTTTTTCAGCAATATATTTACTTATTAAGAAAATGAAAAAATGTTAACTTATCCATGTGTACTTTTTCTCCAAAATTCCAAGTTTATATATCATTGGTATGTCTATGTGTTAATATTGTTGCAGCTTAACAATCTGAGGAGGTTCAGAAGAGTTATGGTCCCTTATTTACTAACAGAAAACATACACAGCTTAACAATCTGAGGAGGTTCAGAAGAGTTATGGTCCCTTATTTACTAACAGAAAACATACACATTAGGAGTATTGTCAAAAAAGACTGTCCTTACCATAATTTCTCTACAGCTTTTCATGAAGATTCAGCAAAAGTAGTCACCAATATGCCTGGTTGTGCAGACTGATGCAACTTGACACTTTAAAAGTGAAAACTTTAAAAAAGCTTCTTCGAAACTGCAAGGCCTATAGCTATGATATTTGGCATTGTCTAATGGGCCTCTACCAGTTTTGTTCAGATCATGGCCTCATGGTCAAAATTGGTCTCGCCCCAGCTGCAACATGATTTTAAATAGGCTAATATAGAGAAAACTTAAAAAAACTTCTTATCTGAAACTGTAATGTCTTGGGGTTTGATATTGGCATACAGGTTCAACTAGAGGTCTTTTACAAAGATTGTTCAAATCAACTTACTAGTGAAATTACTTGATTTTAAGCCATTCTCTTAAAACAGAATTGGACTTAAGTTATAAGGAGTGACACTGGTGATATATTTCTTTATAAACTCCTGGTATATATAAGACATTCAAAGTTTTATAGAAACTCTTGTTTTATGTAACCGTTTAGTACTAGACATTGCCTTCCAAAGTTCTGTCAAAACAGCTTGTCAGAACAACCAGAAACTGCCTTGGAGTGGGTCAGTATGAGCTTGAAAAAAACCTGAGTGCATTTGACCTAAAGTAAGAATGCTTAACAGAACTGTTTAGATTTAAAAGTTTTATTTATTTTTAGGTTCGTGCAATAGTGAATATAAATGGTTGTACATTCAATGCATCAGCGCCAATGAAGTACAGTGGTGGGGATATACCTGAAGTGCCGTAAGTCTTTGCCCCAGTTTAACATGTATGTTCATAAACACCATTTTGGTACAGATATTGAAGTTTAAAATGAATAAAAACTGATAAAAAAAAAAAAAAAAACGTTATTCGGTACATGACTCTTCTGTCATCAATATCAGTTTTAAGGTCATCTGGGCACAAAGTGCTCAAGGGTGAGCTATTTGGATCATTGATTGTCCAATATAAGCCGTACTTTGTCAACAATTTGACTTGAACGACTTCTCCTCCTAAACCGCTAAGCCAACTTTGAGGAAACATGCCTGGGAAAGTTATTATTCCTTGCATGAAGCTCTACCAAAGTTATTCAAAAAATTGAATTCCATCAAGAACTCTGGTTGCTATGGTGACAGAAATAAAAAAAATTGAAAATCTTCTTGTCTGAAACCACAAGGCCCTGAGCCTTAAGATTTGGTTTGTACAGGTAGCATCATCTAGTGGACCTCTACCAAGTTTATTCAAATTATGACCCTGGGGTCAAAACTG